>JAINUG010000121.1:427500-1027500 GCA_029706075.1 Aldrovandia affinis | reverse complement strand
GGGGTGTGAAATCCTCACCTTCTGATTAAAATTGCTCCATAAATACATTATGGGAGACATTACTCTGGGAATCGAATTCGTAGTGTTTAAAACTGCTCATAGGTTCCCCCCATTGCACACCCGGGCCCATAAAGACGGCAGCTCTGAAACGATCAGTGTCAAACCGTTCCTTTTCTGTCTGACGGTGCTGTAATAACAAGACGAGGCCAAGAGTTCTCACTGGAAGCTTTGCGTGATTATGTTTACGCATAAACCAAGGCAGCATAATAACAGGAACACACAGGTAACTGCCAAACAAAGGAAGCGCTTGAGTAAATGAGGGATATCAAGTATCTGGAAAGCAAGTGCACCAAACAACAAATGATGGAATTTCTCGTGGACGAATGGTGTTGCATCCCTCCAGTATCGTTCCAGATACTTGTAGAATGTATGCCAAGGCGCATTAAAGCTGTTCTGGGAGCTTGTGGTACATTTAATATTATGCCACATTACAGATGTTTATTATACACTGCCTGGCCCAAAAAAAGTCACCACCTGGATTTAACTAAGCAAATAGGTAAGAGCCTTCCATTGGATAATTACTGCAGTGATTAATGTTTTAGCTGGCAACAAGTTATTTAACCCTAAGTGATGCAGTGAGTAGCTTCTCATTTCTTAAACAACCATGTCGGAAGACATATCCTGTGGTCGTGGAAAAGATGTTAATCTGTTTCAGAAGGGTCAAATTATTGGCCTGCATCAAGCAAAGAAAACAACTAAGGAGATTGCTGAAACTACTAAAATTGGGTTAAGAACTGTCCAACGCATTATTAAAACCTGGAAGGATAGTGGTGAACCATCATCTTCGAGGAAGAAATGTGGTCGGAAAAAAATATTGAATGATCGTGATCGGCGATCACTTAAACGTTTGGTGAAATCCTATCGTAAAAAATCAACAGTAGAACTCACGGCTATGTTTAATAGTGAAAGTAAGAGCATTTCCACATGCACAATGCGAAGGGAACTCAAGGGATTGGGACTAAACAGCTGTGTAGCCTTAAGAAAACCACTTGTTAGTGAGGCTAATCGGAAAAAAGGCTTCAATTTGCTATGGAGCATAAAGATTGGACTCTGGAGCAATGGAAGAAGGTCATGAGTCCAGATTTACCCTGTTCCAGAGTGATGGGTGCATCAGGGTAAGAAGAGAGGCGGATGAAGTGATGCACCCATCATGCCTAGTGCCTACCGTACAAGCCTGGGGGGGAAGTGTTATGATCTGGGGTTGCTGCAGTTGGTCAGGTCTAGGTTCAGCAAAGTTATGTGCCCAAAGAATGAGGTCAGCTGACTACCTGAATATACTGAATGACCAGGTTTTTCCATCAATGGATTTTTTCTTCCCTGATGGCACGGGCATATTCCAAGATGACAATGCCATGATTTTTACATCATGGCATTACATTAGAAGACGAAAATGAAAACTGACCCTAGATCAGCACTTAAGGGTGGTCGGACTGACCTCTGAACGCCCTTGGGGATGCCAGCCTTCTGGGTGAGCCTCTCGCTGCAGCAGTCCACCAGCCTCTTGAGGATGTAGAGACACTCGCGGAAGGTGGTGAAGAAGGGGTAGTGGCTGAGGATGCACAGGGAGGTGAGGGTGCTGTTGCGGTGCCTGGGCGCCAGGCCGGCGCTCCGCTTGGCGCGTGGCGAGCGGTCGGGCGCGGGCTCAGAGGCGGGCGGGGGCAGGGACGAGCCGCTCCCCGAGCTCTCGCTGCCCGCCTCCTCGGGCCCCTGGCCGGCGGGCGGGGCGTGGGGGCCCTTGGGGGTCCTCTCGCGGGCGCGGTGGCCCTCGCCGCGCTCCGCCTTGCCCAGCCGCCTCTGGAAGGAGCGGTAGAAGTTGACGCAGATGCCGTAGCGCGTGACGCCCGAGTCCTTGTCGGTGAGCGTGAAGACGAAGGAGGTGTCGTCCCGCAGGCTCATGCGCTTCTGCCGGGCACTCAGGCAGCCTTCGGGCTGGCAGAAGAACACCACGTCGGGCGGCAGGGGGAAGTCCGGCTGGTCTTCCAGGGGGTAACGGCGAAGGAGCTGGGGCGTCTGGGCCACGCTTTCACTGCTGGGCTGCCTGTCAGGGGCACGGAAACGGACAGAGCTGCATCTTTCATAGCAACTGGCAGGGCTGCAACAGGCGAGTTTTCACACGGTTTTGGGAGTCGACTTTAGCCTCTCAAGTTTTCATTTGCCTTTCTAGTTCTGACATAATTAGACATAATACATCTTTGCCTCAAATTCAATCCTGACACATTGCTATTTGTCCTGAAATTGTTTAAATTATTGACACATTTTTGTGCACGCCTCAAACATCCAAATACATAATTTTGTGTATGTAGTATTTGTGTTGAGTACCTTCCGAGTGACTCTCAGCCCTAAAGTGCTCATGTGTTCGCTGGTTTCAGTTACTTTCATCTTTTTATTACCAAAAATAGTCTTTTTCAGACTGAAACCTGTAACGATCATAAACCCTATCAGTGCCTTTCAGGACTGGCTCAAGGCAGGGACTGGGAGATGATGCAACATGGTGCATTAAACGACTGCCCAGAGTTTGTTGGAGCTGCAGGCAATTTCATTTCATAGATTTGCTTAGGGCACAACAAAGATCCTCCGTATCACTGTGTCAATCCCATAATGCTCGTGCAAGCTTTTACAAGCTCCCTAAGTGGTACAATATAGAGTTACCACACAGTTAGGTGCCTTTCAGCTTAAACACATAAACCTTTGGTGGTAGATACACAGACACAGAGGATGAAAAAAAACTACGAAGTGATACATTCAATTATAATATTTCTTAAGCTGTGAACCTGGGCTGCCTCTAAAGCAGGTGAAAAGAAAAGGAGAGGTTAGGTTTCAGTAGCTGATCGATGCTCTAACAAACACACCGACACATTTGAACCTGCATTGAGTATGAGGCCTGACCAGCGTATTGAAACTGGTGGATTTCTGGGCAGTACTCAAGGGCCCCAGGCAGCCGCTCCTCGTGGTCTCGCCTCTTCTCTGTCTTGACCCCGCGGTGGTGGAATGATCTTCCGTACTCGGTCAGGACCGCGGAATCGCTCACCATCTTCCGCATGAGACTCAAAACCCACCTCTTCACACTCCACTACCACGGACTCCGTATATTACCTAACTGCCTTCACCACTGGTTTCATGTTTAATACTGTATTTCGTATTTGTATTTATGTTTAGTATTTTTTTTAAAAACGTTTTTTCCAATTCTACTATCCTTCTCTCTCCCTGTGTTACAGGCACGGTATGAAGCTACCAACAATGATTGTTATGTTTTGCATTATCTGTTCGGTTTGTTTTTGTACTTTGTTTATTTATCATTCATCATTCACGTTCTGTTCCCCGTCTGTCATTGTTCCTGTTTGTTCGAGATCCACTCCTTGTCTTTGTCATGCACTTCGGGTAATTTAACTTTACGGGTTTTCTGTCTTAGTTTCTTATCTCGTTTTACTTCCTTCTTTCTTCCTATAACACTTTGTATATATTAGTTAGATGTATATAGTACTAACCTACTAATCTACGAACATTAGGGATTTAGATTTAGTTACTAACATTACTAATTACTAATTATCTCACGCTTCTATCTATCGCTATCATTCTCTCTCTCGTTGTCCTATCCCTGTACGCTTCTCACGTTTCGCTTCATTTGCACGCAGATTCTCTCTATGCGTTCCTCCCCTTCGAACTGTGCACATGTCTGCCTGTTCTTCCAGGTCGTATATTGTCAATGTGTCTATGTGATTCCCAGTCCGTGTCTTTCGTTTACCTCATTATTGTATTAGTGAATCCTATCGTTCTGTAAATGTAAAATGTACTGGGCGGTACTCACCTGGCTCCGACTACCACCAGGTAGTCCAGCAGACGGGAGCAGGGCTTCTTTTTCTCCATTGTGAAAGAGGAGCTCCTCTAGGTCATTGCAGGTAGCTGTGCGGGCAGGAGATCAGGGGCCTAGGACCGGGAGGGGCTCCAAACTGTCCTGGAAGTCATCCTGAGGCTAAGGGAAACTTGTCGTCGTGGAAACCCGCTGTAAGACAACGACAACAAAATAGTATATATCAGTTAAAAAATAGGTGCAAATCAATATAATAAGGAACAGTCCAATGTGTATGGCTACTGCAGCTGCAGCTAGTAAGCAGCCTTATCAAAGACAAGCATACTCTCCCTATTAAGGGGAGAAAGTGATTTGTACAGAAATAGCACCTGACTTGGAAACAGTAATAAGCGATATCTTCTTACAATAATGCACATCATTTCATTTCAGGAATTCAGGACCGAAAGAGCCGTCCACTTGCCACAGTGTATGACCGGCTACTTGTCTGAAACGTTATCCACCACATATAGTGCCTCCTGACAGGAAATGACCAGCGGTGCCACACAAAATGGCAGGTTTGATGGGTGCCTCTGGAAGGCAGGGCGCTCTTGCAGGCTAATTAAAGCAGATTAGCTGCGCAGCGCTGTAATGGTCAGGCCAACGGGTCACTGCCCATGCAGCCCATGTGAGGCGGGGCCGGTATGGTGTAGGGGGCAGGGCGAGGCCAACCTCTCAGCCTCTGTCAGCCTAAAGGGATTGGACCGACAGCAGCTCAGGGGCAGGGGCCTCCCAGCACGCAAAATGTCCCTAATGCAGAAATTCACTCTGCCGTCCGTCCGTGCGCATTTTCACTCAGCCACAGAGAGCTAGCCCCTGTGGTATACCCGATCGCAACGACCATTTCAAAACAAACCCATTGATTTTCGCAAGTATTTGTCTTAAGGTGAAACCAGGAAGTATCTGACACAAGGGTCCATAAAGGTTGCAAACCGGCCAATCAAGACCCTGAACAATTAACGCAATCCTGCGCATCTTCCCCCACTACAAGCACCGTCCTCAGCAAAGGGGCGGCGTGTAGCTCTGCACTCTGGAGATGCGGGAGGTGAGACATGGGGGCGTGTCCCCAGAGGATCAGCTGACATCATGTCATCGGCTGCACGGCCAAAGTGGAGGGTAATCAGCTCTGCATCAGGGTCGAGCTGCCAGGGCTTTCCCACAGTGGATAAAGCGATCTTATTCACTCGCAAACAACAGGGCACAGGGAGCGCAATAAGAGAACCTGGTGGCGTAATAGCCACACAAAGCTTCTTTGTGTACCTGCTGCTCAGCTCTGCTTATTCAAAAAGCTGCTGGGTGTTGGTGAGGGTTTCCCTAACTCAGGAGAAACTCTAAAGGGAATGCTAAATCTACATTCTTGTGAAAGTATGGATTTCAGGCAGAATATATGCCCCTCTGGGTGATGAGTCTTTCATATTTAAAACTGAGCTGAAAGCAAAACAATGTGTCTCTCTCACTGTAATCATGTGATGAGAATGATACAGTCGGATACAGTAATTATATTATTCAACTCCCCAAATTTCGTGACCCCTTCTGGCTGTGATTGAATCCATACGTTTATTTTAGCTTTGTGCAGACACAAACACCTGAGATTAGAATGAAACATCACAATTGAGATTTGACTGAGACATTGTGATTGAGATTTGACTGAGACATCATGATTGAGATTTGACTGAGACATCATGATTGAGATTTGACTGACACATTATGATTGAGATTTGACCAAGACACTACAATTGAGATTTGACCGAGACACTACAATTGTGATTGCACTGAAACATTACGATTGAGATTTAAATAAGGGACATGCTCGATCTGCCTTCCTCTGTTAAGACTAAAAGATGTGTATACCTGAGTGCAGTAAATTGGGTATAACCAAGAGAACCCAGCCCAGGCCTGGCTACACTGGCCCTGACCCAACCAGCTGCCTCCGTAGCAGGACACTGATTCTGTCCATCTGGATCAGGACCCAGAGGGGTTGTGCAACACCTGCACTCATCTGACATCCCCTGATGACTTTGTGAAAATTAGCGCACCGTCTGCAATGGCACAAGACCAGAATGCAGGCGGTCTAATCAAGCTAACCCACACTTTCCATCATTGCCTTGGATGAGTGCACAATCTAGCACAAAAAGCTGATCCAGAGACAGTCGTTGTAAATCATGGAGCAACAAGATGACTGAAAAATGAAGAGGTCTGGGGTCTATAATGAGGATTTCAGAGCTTTACAAGCAATTACTCATTGCAAACATGAAATGAGAGGGTGGTGTCATTGGCTCTTCGTTTAGGATAGAAGCCTTTTTCTACCAGGGTAATAACCAGCCAATAACCAACCAGGCCTCTTTTCAGTCAAACCACAAACCCATCCAAACAGTCCTCTATTCAACAGCAAAGAATGTTTCAAATCTGAGCATTAGCAATAGATGACAAGGTATTGACCCTAAAAAGGATTACTATTTACATCTGTACATCCCTAAACCCAATCTCATCCCAATATTTGGCAGAGACTGTGCAGTATGAAAGATGTGAACAGATCCATTATTCGTGTGTGGCGAAAGGAGGTGGCCTAATCTTCCCTGTTCAATAACAGCAGGGTAGGTTATAAGAAGGTGGTAACCTCCCAAGAATGATCAGCTATAATGTGAGCAGAATATATCAGCCTGCTGTCATTCCACCCCCTCCAGAACGCTCAGGCAACACATCACAGCTCTGCACAGATCCCCTTATAAACAGGAGTATCAATCTTCCCCTCTAGCCTGCAATAGCTGAAACCAGAGTTTAATTTGGCCACTCCGCAGCATTTACATTCGGCTTGTGCAGCAGTTTTTGCGCACTGACAAAATAAATAACAAATTGACAACACGGAGGACGTTTGGACGAGAAAGCGATTGAGATCAGACAAGAGAGATGCGCCATTTACGGAGATTGTCTTGCGTTCCTGGTTCTCAAAGCGCTGCACCTTCCCCCATCAATACAGCCACGTAAACAGCACCATTAGAGATACAACATTTCAGCTCGGATATGCGATTCTCTTCAATGAATTAAGGTATTGTTTGAATCAACTCCGTGGGTACCTTACCCTACCCATTTTACCACAACAATTCGCACTTATACACCAGACAGGACTTCAGGTCAAAATGGACCTTGGAATGAATTAGGGATCGTTAAACCCATAACAACATTGGAGATGCCGCGCATACAGTTACTTCATACAGGGCAGCACTACAGGAATGCGTAATTTATGTCTTCATGCTCTTCTCTGCAACCTCCCCAATCAATTTGGGAAAGCGGAGACAAGTATTCTCTCCTCTAAAACAAGCCGCTGCTTCTTTTCACCCCACGGTTAAGTTCGCACGGACATTGAGCAGGAGGAGGACACCTCATGTGCAGCTTGTGCAGGCAGACTGTGGGCACCTGATTGACTAGAGGGGGTTGTTTGTACGGACGTCCCACCACCTGAGGTCACTCCCTCTGTGGGTGACGCTATGGCCAATTACGCACCGCACTGTGGAGCTGCCGGACATGGCCAGCACCGGCACGGCCAAGGTTCAATACAGGACGGTATGGCCCATCCACAAATGTAACAGGAGGAGCCACCCAGCAAGTCTCTTTTAACACCACTCACTAGGAGTTACAGTCCAACAAACAGTCAAGTAGCATTCTCAATATTACAGTAGAAAAAGGAAAGCGAAGGAAAACGTTTAGGATAACTTTTTGCATCTTTGGTCATTTGCATTTCAAACCGCATTTAAGCTACCCTTATTTACTTTTTAATGTTCTACCAATATTCTACCTTATTCCTCTGCTTTTTTGTAGTCTATACTGTATAACAGGGCTGTTCAATTGCAGCCCTCAAGGGCCACAGTGTCTGCAGGTATTTGCTTCCACCACGCACTACACCACCTGATTTGACTAATTAGCTCACCAAGTAGGTAAACTAATTTGTGAAATCAGGTTGTGTAGTGCATGGTCGGAGAAAACACCAGCACACACAGCGGCCCTTGAGGCCTGAAACTGAATAGCCCTGCTTTATAATGTTTCTTATTTCATCTCAGACTCTCCCGTAAGACTCTGGTTTTAAAAGGAGATGTGAAGAGATAACCATTGTTTACAAAACTGAATAAAACCTGAGTGATATTTTTTTCATTTAAGCAAATGAAGTTTCAGGCCAGGAACAGATAAATTAATCAATTTCTATATGAGTTGGTAGCTAGTGAACACTCCCACCTGTGGTTTTGGTACATTCCAGTGGAAGGGCTCCCATTGCTGGCCAGGTGAGAAATAGAATAAGGAGTCACCCTGCTTACACAGGACACCATTTTCTGCTGCCCTCAGCACAGACATTTATCTATTCACTCCTAGCACTTAGCTGACAGGGACAGTGTGAAATAATCAGCATGTCCCCATCACATTAGCATCAATGTTAAGGTTAAATGCACTTCTATGCTCATTCGTGCCTTACAAGGTGTAAATTATAGTAGCCATCTCCCTCTCTCAGTCTATCTCTCGCTTTCCAAACCAGAACCGCAGTTAATGAAAATCAATAACCATCTAGCCATCTTTAGTGAACTGAATTCCTCCATCACTTCATTGATAATGGTACTTACTTTATGTTCACAAGCATATTTCATACTACAGGTTTTAGTGAGCTGGGAAGACTTATGCTCAAACATCAAAGAGAATATGTTTCTTTCCACTCCTATCAACCTGCCTAATATGCCCTTTATTAATAACAATATGTTCCAATATATATATTCCATGTCGCCAAGTTAGCCAAAGTTGGTCAATCAAAGTTGGTTAATCAAGACAAAGAACTCTATCTCTAGGTACATTACACTGTTATGAGAATTTAAATGTTGAACATTATTCTTTTTTTACAAATTTTCTTTATTTGGTGGCCTATTGTACCCTCTATTGAGACTTGTTTGGCACATTTGATGAGATTATTTCTAAAAGATCTTCTCCCCAGAGTTTTGACTATTAACGATAAAAGCCTGCCAAGCTGAGTTCTAATGTTATCAACCTAATACCCCAAGGCCTGGCAAAAATGATCATTGGAAAAACATCATGGACTAGTACAAACGCATACTTGGCTGCACTCCTTACTTGCTATACTGAAACATTAAATATGTGTTACAGGTCGTACATACAGAACAACTGACATCACAGATAAAAGCTGCCATATTGTGAATATTTGTGATGTACACCTTAATATTTTTGTATGAAAGAAAAGTGATTGCAGAGATCTAGCACCAGAATACATGGCCCAATACCGCTGAGATCCACCTTGGCAGGCATAAGCTATGACCCAAGGCCTCTGAATGTAGCCACAGCTAGTAATATGTCACCAATACCTCAAAGACCTGCCCGAGGTAGATACATGTCCCAAGACCTCAAATCTGTACTGGTATCATGTCCTAAGGCCTCTCAAATTCGTGCACATGCTAGATCAATATCTCAAGACCTATGACACTCAGCGTCATGCCAGTGCTGAGACCTAGAATCTATTGCATAATTATGCACCAAGCCTTAGGCATCAGGTAACTTGGTCAACTTTGGGGAATGTGCAGCAGGCATACCACACTAATAAATAACAAACTCAAAATAAAATGGAGGGTGTACTTTAAAGGAATTTATTGATTTAAGAGGAACAATGACATTAATGATTTAAGACAAGCTAGTCCATACCTCGCTGTGGCGCGTTTGTTTCTGTGGCTAATCGCCTAGCGTTAGTTGCCCACAGAGCAAAAAATGGTAGCCTCAGCCAGCCGTGTAGCAGGCTACTAGCAAAAAAAAAAAAAAAAAAACTATTTGGGTTAAAAAAATAACGATAATACTGCCATCAGTTTTAATGTCCAGAAGATCCTTGTCTCCATCCCACAATCTCCCAACAGTCCTGGGTATTGTTAAAAACAATTGGCAGAAAAATGCTCACTACAGATATATAAGTTTTGGATGTATATACGTACTTAGTTACTCCTGGTGCGTCGCACCCATATTCACAGGTTTCCCTTCTTGTCGCTGATGGGGAACCTGTGGACACGTATCCCCTTTTCCTTACCTGCCACATTAGAGCAGTCGGCCACCACACATCTACACACCATTTTAACAGTATATTCCATAACTCCCTTCTCAATCTTGTATTGGCTCCCGTTAGCTTTCTCCTCAGCAAATGCTTGACTCATTGAATGTTGGCAAAAATAGAATGCAATATTAAAAACGGTTGTTTAAAAGTACTGCCTTAATGTTTTTGGTGGATTTGTAATATTTCACAAAGGTTATGTGCACACTTGTTCCTTTTATTTCTGCAAAGTTGTTACTAGCGTGTCAGGTGCCTTTTAAGTGCTGAGACACCAAAAACAAGCAGACACTCCGGCTCTCAAGGACAGGAGTTTGAGACCCCTGCTGTAACCGGTTGTAAACACTGCTTCACTACTACTAGTGCTCACTATGTGCCAGTAAAACAAAACACAACAGAAGGGTGGAACACATAGCAAACACACCCCTGGGAAAGCCAGATGTCCCTCCCTTGATGGATTATCAAGAGGACGGCACACAAATAGAGTCCCCACCATCATGTTGTTGAGTGGATTGCAAACAGCAGAATACATTACTGAGAGAAACTGCTGAAAGAACAAAGTGTCTTTTGAAGACTCTTCATTTGAATCACAATGCCAGGCATGAATGGCAAAATGAGATACTGTCGGCTAAGCTGAATGAAGGAGTGGAGATCCAAATCATTATTGGGCCCCTGATCCAACCTAATGGTAGGATACCTGACCACTGATTCACAAGAAGTGACAGGAGACAATTTTTTGCCAATATTGCTTAACCTCCTAAGAATTGTTCTTCATTACATCAATGTATTAGGCCTATATTCTATGGAATCCACCCAACAAAATACTGGTAGCAACCTTCTACCAGTTCTCCTGAAAATGATCACCCCCAAAAAAAAGACAGTGTGGAGTTTAGCCTCAGACATTTTTAAAAATGATAATGGGGACAAAAGGTTTGCAGTGATTGAACCTGTTTGTATACTGGCGCAGACAAAAATAATAATAATCATTTACCAGACTGGTTGTGGGCCGAGAATACTTTCAGATGTGACATATTTAGGTAAGTAAAGATTGTTTTTCAGCAGATTATTTAAGCTTTCAGCCTTTCACGCCTTCTTTCTATTCACTCTGACTTTTATTACCCACAGATTATTTACATTTAGTTTTCAAGTCTTGATAAATTTCTAATTCAAGCCAAGGGCCTAGTATGAATATCTTAGCCATTAGCAGCAGCAGCAACAAATTGCTATAATTTCACACTGACAGCCAAATGTCAGAGCCATGAAAGTGCCTTACCATTGTCTGCATACAAATGGGACTGAAGCAGAGAGGCTTACAGGAGGAGGCTCGTATCTCGACGGACTCAAGCAGGCATAAAACAGCAGTCGCTCGACTGAAGTGCCCACGACTGCCTCTCGACTTGCTCAATACCGCATGAGGAATGGAGAAATTACCACAATTACCCATCAGCAGGAAGCAGAACCTCCTTCAGGGACTGGACTGAAATAGGCCTGGTGAAATTGTGTAGGGTGGGCTTAAATCAGCCACAGTTCCTCGTGGTTGTCCTTGCGTTGTCTCCTCTAAACAATGCACCAGGCTATGAGCCATTGTCAGTGAGAGGCACACCTCTCCTGAGGACGGCAATAGGTCTACTGTACTGGTGCGGTGTGTAAAACAGCCATTGGCTTGTGGGCGAGTGCATCAGAGGAGTGGGAGCACTAAGGCTGCAGGGCTCTTTGCAGGGGGTGCGGGTGGCACAGCAATAGCTGGACAGGCACAACGGCCAATTCCAACATTGGGGAGAAAATAGAAAAAAAAGGCCGCACATGTAGTTTCCAACTCACAATCCTTGATTGCATTACTGTGTCCTTACGTTTGTGCGGCCATCGTTGAATAAATGTGCCTGTTTTTTTTTTTTTTTTTTAAAGCTCCATTTTAATGATAGTAGCGAACGCTTTTCAGATTAGAAGCATTTGGCCAAAAACTGCACATTTACCACTTTCATCACAGACCGTTAAAAACTAGCATCACTCGACATGATTCATTTGACACATTTACTAAACCAGGCAACAAGCCTACAATTCTAGCATTTGCAACACCCACAGGCCGGGAAAGCTAGGACTGGATTGTGACAAAGGTGTCAAAAGTAACTGCCAAGTAACATGACTGTTCAAGGCATTTGATTTGTTTCAAGATGGGAGAAAAATCGAAGCAAAATGGTATAAGTCTTATCTTAAAAATGTAGGCTACCCACTGATTACCTTTGGATTTAAGAGCCAGGCTATATCAAATCTGAACTTTGAGTCAAAGAAATCAGGACATGTAGGCTAGGTGTTCAAACCAATTTCAGACATATAGTACAACCCTACATTTATAATTGCAGGGACTCTTATTCCTGCCCCAATTAGAAAACAGAGTGGCTTAAGTGATATTCAAAGATTAATAAACACTGTCAAGTGGCGACATGATTTTTATAAAAATTATGTTTTCTTTACTGACCTGGGCCTGTATTCAAAGTATTCTCAGAGTAGGTGCTGATCTAGGACCAGGGTTCCCTTGTCCATATCCTAACCTTATCCAATATGAGCTAAAACGGAAAACTGATTCCAGATCAGCACTCCTACTCTGAGTCACTTTATGAATACTTTATGAATGACTTCGCAAACAACCTTATGAGACTAGCAAGACTTACCACCTGCCAATATTATTTCTATAATTGCATATGTTGCAGCTGAGACACCAGACACCTTTTGTGCTAGTCACCAGTTGAGGCAAAACATTAATATGAATATTCTATCTGGTGAATTCTCTGAAGTGCAGCAATTGCTTGATATTCTACAGTGCTTATATAACTGTAAGAATCAAACTTGTAATGCACATCAAAACAAGAGTGGAAGACGATACAAGTACCGCAAGTAACCAATTTACATCTTATTTTTTACCTGTCCTTGTCAAGTGTTTGCCTTTTGTTTTGATTGAATGAAAATGACTTCTGCCTTCGCTGAAGCACAGAATGGCACCCGCGTTTCATTCATTATGAAGATGCAGGCACTCACACATATGATGGAAGGCAGCTGCTGAGGGAGAGAGGTCCTCAGTTGCACTCGGTCTACACCCCTGAACTCACTGTGACCCTCCCACCACATTCCCATCAGGAGGTTGCCCTGTAAACACACTGAGAAAAGGTGTGCGAGGGGTCCTAATCGCTGCTGTGTCCTTGGGACACCGGGGGACGGTGACGTCCTCAATCACGCTGCATCACATGACCACCTCCACCATCTCACGCCCCAACCCTCCCCCCCTACTACCGTCCGCCCTGAGGTAATCTGATTCAGCTCCGTCACCATAGCAACCCAATCTGCTTTCTTTCTCAGGCCCAGAAGAGGCGGCTATTTTTATCAGCATGCTGCTGGCCCAAACACAGGCGAGGAAGGCTGAAAAACTCCCTTTTCGTCAACGTTGTCCATGCAAATACAGCCGATACAGTGAAGTAAATAAAGCCATGCCAGGTTTCAGCAGATCCCAGCCGTGGGCCTGCCAGCTACCACAGAGTCTCAGCAAAACTCAGAGGTGGAAAAATACACTGACGTCCAAATCACTCACTCATGTTTACTAGCTGCTATTAAATACTACTTTCGCATTAATACAATAATACCTAAAAATCCAAAGCAGCCCAATTATAGCCTAATATAAAATAAATAAGATAGGCAAAAAAAAAATGTATCAACAATTATTTGTCATATTCCATATAGCATAGCAAAAACATAGCCTAAACAACATAATTAAAGTCTACACTGCTCAAATAAAATTGACAACAACGTGCACAGCACCTGTCTAATTCAAGGTAGCACAACTAGCCTTGTGAAACTTATTTTCCAAAGCTAAAACATCAGGAAAAGAAGACAAGAAAATTGATTTCATGAATAGCATACTCTGTCCAGCCATTCACGATTGGTTGGAAGACTGTGGCCATATCCACTGAAAATCAAATGTTAGTAGCTAAAAACAAGGCTGACCTGAATGCAAGACAATCTGCCATTTTTGTGCAGTCTGCTTTGTCATGTGGATGGGCTGATTGTAGACACCAATGTTCACCCTAACGAACCTATGCAATATAAAAATGAAAGGATCTGATCTCTGTTCGGCTGACTTGAAGTTTTTCGAATCTGCTAATAAACGTATAGAATTGTTAGCAAAAATTTTGTTTTCCCTGTTTCCTTTCCATTATTACTGAGTGGTATTAGCCATCTGAGCTGCAACAGCTGGCCCAGCTGTTTTTGTCAAGAAAAAACATCCATTAAATCATTACATTTACTTCTTCCACTATGTTAATGACATAGAACCTTGTATATAGAAGCAGATTTTGGCCATCGAAGAGCCCCACAATGCAAACCCCCCCTTCCAGTCCCATCCACACCATTGAGTTGCATTGAGAGCATCAAGCCGTATACTTAAACTGACAGCCATATAGAAAATGTAGCCTACATACAACAAAAAATGACAATGGATATGAAGGAATATTGTGGCAAGCAATCCGGTTGCACTTTGCTGCTGTGCTCCACCCTGAAAGACAAACTAAAACCTTCCATTTCCCTTTCTCCCATTGGCATACAACTTCTACTGAGATCCATCCGCCTGCTGCACCAACAACAGCAGGACCTGAAGAAACACCACAGAAACGCACACACAAACAGATAGCCACAGCACTAGGGAAGTGGCATGGTTCTTAGCTCGATCATAACCACAGAGGGCCCCCGGATGGCGCAACTGGAAAAGGCACTTCCAGAGCGCAGGTTGCCCGCTGCAGCCAGGGTTCAATCCCCGGCTCTGCCGCCTGGCTCTGGTCAGAAGTCCCGCTCTGGGGCGGCAATTAGCTCTAGGCTCAGCCATGACCACAGAAAGACCCACATAAACAGACAAAACACAGCACTGGGGAAACAGCTCACACAGTTCTAGGCCGTGACTGATTTACTTCCTGAAAGGCCCTGTTAGGTCCACTCCCCCAGTATTTGGTAGTACTTAAGGCCTCTACATGCTGAAGGGACAAAAACAGGACATCATAGTTCATAGGTCACAGTTAGCTGTGTAGCTAGTAGCTAACGATATAAATAGCTAGCAAAATGTGTTCGACACGGTATAAAATGAACCAGCTTGTGTTATTGTTGTTGTTTTGCAGGATCCGGAAGTTGGAAACAATGAAAGGAGTTTCCCTGCTTTCATGTAAACTTTATCGACCTTGTTCAATACATTGACACCTACTACTAGTGTACAGAAGTACAAGGAAACCATGTTGCATAGGCTGCGCATAGCCTTTGCAGAAGTATATATTGCAGAGTGCTTGCAACATTGTTGCATTGCGCGAACCGCAAAGAAGTCACACAATGCAGAGTGCTTGTGCCATTGTTGCATTGCTCGAACCGCAAAGAAGTCGCAAAAGTTACGTAGAAGCATGTAGAGGCCTTTATTCTACATTAGTTTTCAGCAGCCAACATTGAATTGATCCACTCTAGACAACTTCCGAAGCCGTAGACAAAAACATTTATGGTTGGATGAATAGGGAGAGTCGAACCTGACTGTTTCACAATATAAATACAATTCATTTGAACAGAATTGAAAAGTCAAAAGTGCTGGGGAAATATGATTTGTAATATGGGGAAGGCACAAGGGGCACAGGTATCATGTTGCTATTCCAGATTTGGTTTCTTTCTTTCTGCAACTTTGGGAAAATAGTTAGCCTATAAAATCCACACCTTTGAAAAAATGTTGGTTTGAAGAGAGAGATGGGCAGCAACTGATGAGCACGTCACATTACCTGGCTGCAAAATACTATCTATGAACCTTCATACATCAAATGAAGGTTGATGTATGACGGTCCATGTTTGAATGCTCAATTGTATCTGTAGGCCTGTAGAACAGTTGCTACATATTGTCAATTTGTCAATTTGCATGCAAGTTCTTCAGAACACACATAGCCATCCCTTCACTTTACTCTGCAGTTCACCAGCTGGGCTGCACAGCCGCTGCTTTCACTCTGCAGTCCACCATAATCTCTGCTTCAGCTTTTCCACAATTTACATGTACAAAGGGACATTACAAGACCTAACAAATTCCATGAAATTTAGCCCTTTTTCAATCCCAGACTGTTCACGATTGACAAAAAATTGATGCGATTCTCGCAATCCTGTACCAAAATTCCAAAAAGGAAAGGATATGGGCCTCCCACGTCATGTAACGGTCCGACGCTGCCCACTGCGACCGGGGTTCAAAGCCGATACGAGCTTACTGCTTATAGGAGTGGCCCTCTATGCATACCGGAGTTACGGTGAAGGCTTGGCGGGTTCCGGCTCAGAAGAGGCGGTGTTCCACATGTCACTGCCGGTTTCAGGACTACGGCAGCAAGCTCTCAATATAAGGAAGGGGATAATTGACATGAAAAATAGGGTATAATTAGCTACTAAATTGGGAGAAAATGGGGGAAAACAGAAAGACAAAATATATTTATTTTTTTTCCATTTAAAAAAAAGGAAAGGATAACCTTGAAGCTTTTGAATGATTCATTTTAAAAATCAATCCTGTTCTGCAGTGTTAATTTTGTTCCTACACACTCTCAGCAAGAGGATGCATTGGAATGGTGTGAGTAGATGCAATGCTTGTCGTGAATGATATGAAAACACTCATTTAAAAGAACTTGCAGTCCAGCAAATCTACAGTAGTCAGCTTAATGTACTGGGGAATCTACAGGGGAATTCAATCACCATAGCACATTAAGACAAAAGCACCTTTGTACACCTGTTTTTTAGAGAGCCACCTGGGAATCGAAAGTCAGTTCTGGTGTTTGTCTATTTTCTAGCCATTGTCAGAATGCAATAAAAAGATGCTGCTTAAATTTGTTTCCATACATTTGGTGGCTTTGGGCATTAAAAAAAACATCAAATTAACTGTTATAATTACTTTGGGTTGGATTAATCAGCATGCTAACAGTGTTTCGTAAGGATGGAAAATTTAGTGTTTGAAGTGGGTATGATTTTAAAGGACTCAGGAAAATGCTCTTAAATGCTCTTATTAGTGCAAAATGATTGGCAAACAGTGCAATGATCTGACATGTACACTAATGTTTTGCTCCGTTTCAATTGGCTAATTTCTTTTTGACAGAATCAGCAGTATTCCAAGAATACAAGAAAACACATTTAATGTGTTACTATTACAAAATAGTTGAATGACCCTAAACATTTTTTTTCAATCATTTTTGTGAGCAAGTATGAACAATGCAAGCCAGACATATTCTTAAGATTATAGAACACACTAGAACATTTTTTAATACAATCTTAAGTTCTGCAAAAAAAATGTGATAGTGTGCAGTACTGAAGGAGTAGATCTGCCTCTGAAATATAGTTGCAGAAATATAATGTGCAATTTCATTTTAGTCCTTTCATGCTACACCCCTCAAACCAGCTTCCCTTCAGCAGTGATTTCCTACGACGGTATATCCAATTAACCACCCCACAGGGTCTGGAATCAAAGGTACATGACCACAGAGCACACCAGCAACTTCCTGTGATTTAATTAAACTATCAATTTTACTGTGGTGATTACTTCCAAGCTAAACACTAATATAAATCATCACTGTATACAGCAACATTGTTGGCTTGTGCCATCCTTGATAGAGCTACTGTTGTTGCTAGCTGCTAGCTTATCCAGCTACCTGTTTATGATGCCATCTTATGTCTGACAGATGACATATATTATATTATGCCATACATGAAGAGATGCATGGAGGGCAGCACCCACCTCCAAAAGCATATTACAGAGGCAATGGGAAGATGTGGGTTGAAAAATCCAAACCCAGCCACCACCCAGCCACAGGAGAATGTCAGACAGGGCCAAGTTAAGAGGAAGAGGTGCAAGATCTGCCCAGCTGACAATGATCGAAAAGTCAACAGTTGGTGTTCACAATGCAACAGACCTGTGTGCAAGGATCACAGCGTCAAGCATGTTGATGTAATTTGTCACGAATGTATGCAAACAAACAACAAGCACTATTACTGTTGAGTTGAGTTTTTTACATTCACTACAGTTCACTACAGTTTTAATAAAATACTGAAAAGCATTACTAGCTAGGGACGCACATGGGTAACTGATCAAGACATCGCGTATTTTCACAATCTACTCCCTTGTGACTCATTTCCTAGATTGTTGACCTCATGGGTGTGTATGTAGACTGAAGTGAAATATAATGAACAGTTACACAGATATGAATGGGCGCATAGTTAAGTAGTTTCTTAGGTATGAAAATGATGGCCTCAATCTATAAACAAGATCAACATACCACAAGACGTTATTCATATAAGAGTAAGCCAGGCATGCAAAAGGACTTGGCACCATCGGTGATGTTGTACCAGGATCCAAAGGGGAGGTAAATATGATACGCTACGCGAGGCAATTACCTTCATCTCATGGGTGTGGCTTTTGGCCTCCTTCATAGACCCAAGATTACACATCATAACCCAACCTGGCTCAATAATTCCCTCCCTCTCCACCTCAGTTGATGTGTGGTGAGAATTCTAGCACAACATACCTGCCGTGCATTACCCTGGGGGTGCTACAAATTGGTGGTGGTAGAGGTGAGTTTCTCCCTTTCACTGTAAAGTGCTTTGAGTATCATGAAAGGCACTATATGAATGCAATACATCATCATCACAACCACTCATTTGGCCACATTCTGGACAGATGACAGGGCAGCCCCACAGGGCGATCCCTGATTGGCTGCAGTTTCCCCCAGTGTATGAGGTTTGCAGTGCATAAACCATAATAAAAGCTATATTTTGGCCTCTTTTGACCATGACACCCAGTTTCAATCGGAGATCGGCATTGGAACTCTGATTGAAACTGGATGTTATGGTCAGATGAGACCAACATTAAATTTATCTGACGAAGGACCCACCTATGGTGAAATTTGGTTTACTAGTCCTGGAGCTCTTGTTAAGGTCAACGGAATCATGAAATTCAGCAAGTATCAACACATTTTGGCCAAAAATGCCAAGAAGCTGAAACTTAGCCGCAAATCGATCTTTCAGCAACACAATTAACCTTTTTTGCTCATTTACATCAAGGGTGCCAACCATTCTTGACCTGACTGTAAATGTGCTGCTGGTGTTACAGTTTTCACACTTCCCTGGAGATTGGCAAGGGCAATTCACCAATAGGCCAAAGCTTAATGTGGATTAAAATCACACAAGAATTACATAGAAGGCAAATAAAGGGCACAGAATGGAAGCCCATGGCCATAGGAAGGTCTAGCTTAGGCTATATGATGGAGAGAAATGGCATTCAACCAGCATGTGTGCAGTAAACCTGCTACCTTCTGTCCGGCTCTGCTTCGATTGAATAATTCAAGCCGCATAAATAACTGATGATCCCCTCACCTAACGTCAAATTAAATATTCAAATCCCTCCTCAGCCGCAGCTGACAGAACAGCAGAATTTCGAGGGGTGAATAACAAAATGCAACGGAGATCAAAGCAACCGTTTCCAACTACAGTAGAACTCTAAATAATTACGTATGGGACTAAAGCAATCCAGGAAAATCTGACTAGTAGAAGGAGATGTAGCATGAGTCAAAGGCTAGATCATGGTGCTAGTTCGGTCGACTGTAGTCTTTATGTAACCACAGAAAGGAGTTACATCAATTTATGAAATGCAGTTGCAGATATAAATATAACTGAAATGTAACCACTGAACAAAATGGATAACATTACATGGCAGAAAGAAAATAATAAAATCTGTCATTTTTGGGGCCAAATTATTTTTTGCAATGCTTGCATTTGAATACTTTCTTAGGGCATTAAGGTGCTTCAAGGTCTAACTTAAACACAATTACCAATGTATGTCCTGTACAGTGATGGAGCTGGGGGGTAACAGAATTGCATTCAATTGCAATCAATGTACAACGTATAATTCAAAGGCTTGAAAAATATGGATTCTATAAAATCTCAACATTTTACCCAGGTTACAGATCGGTTCTCTGGTCAAAAATGCATTCATTTCCTATGTACTTTTATGCATACTTGAGTGTTTATTTGCTATATCTTTGGAATCAATGTATTTTATCATTCAGCAATCCAGGTATTCCTCAATGAACTTGTTTTTGATAAGGAACCTTTTGATCTTTGTAAATGTGTACAGTCAGGAACATATTTACTGCGGACAACTATTCCCCTGTCAAACATTTCACAACTCTGCAAGACTGCTTTTTCACATCTGATACATGTAAGTTTTATTTTACAATTTCTTTACCTGAGAAAATATTTGATATCTTTTGATAGATAACAGTACATAATATTTGCACATCCATTACTAGTGAGAAAGAGAAATATGTCTAATAATATTAGCTAGCTAGCTGTTGACCTATTCTATTCTATAGCTCGGTCAACAAAATCAAACTCCCCCAGACACCCACCCACCACAAGTAAATTGTGAATGTGCATTCGAAAATATTCTTGTGCTTTTGATGTTCTTCATCCAGAGTGCTGGCATGGCTGGTCCCAGTCTTCCCAGATTTACGACTAAAATGGTCGTAGAGATGCTGCATGAGGAATAGGATCAGGAAGATGAGGAGGCAATTCTTAATCCTGATTCCGAATCTGAAATCTCTGAGGCTGGTGACCCAGAATATGTGCCACAGGGTCAAGCTGGAGTTGTGGGTGTGCCTGGGAGTCCAGCTTCCCTAGATGAAGACTCCTTTGATGACACATCCTCTGAGGAGTCCTCTGAAGAGGAAACTCAGTCTGATAGAATGAGTGGAAAGGGGTCTTACTGGAACGAGCATCCCTCCACTCAGGGCAGAACAAGAAGCCACAATATCTTGAGATGCTGCCCAGGACCTGCATCAGGTTTATCCACTGTGTCACCAAAAGATGCCTGGGATATGTTTATTTCTAACAACATCATTGAGGAGGTGCTGCATTGCACCAATTTAGAGGGAAGGAGAGAGCAGCAGCAGCAAAAGGAAAAAGTGGAGAAGAATTGAGAAAGACGAATTCATGGCCGTTATTGGTTTGACCCTCCTTGCAGGGGGGGAGAAGAGCTGGGATGTG
Source organism: Aldrovandia affinis (assembly GCA_029706075.1). NCBI lineage: Eukaryota > Metazoa > Chordata > Actinopteri > Notacanthiformes > Halosauridae > Aldrovandia > Aldrovandia affinis. The sequence goes on along the minus strand of JAINUG010000121.1, from coordinate 1,006,447 downwards.
TCCGTGCGGGAGCTGTTTTGTGATCCGCTGCAAAATCCAATGTACAAGGCCACCATGGGGGTCAGGAGATATGAGGATATCCGCAGCTTCATGCGGTTTGATGACAAGAGGACCAGGCCTATTCGGCAGGAAACAGACCACATGGCGGCATTCAGGTATGTGTGGGACTGTTTCCTGGTTAATTGCAGAAGACAGTTCATCCCCAGTGACTGTGTCACAGTGGATGAGCAGCTTGTGCCGTCCCGGGGCAGGTGCAAGTTCCTGCAGTACATGCCCAGCAAGCCCGCAAAATACGGAATAGAAATCTTCTGGATGTGCGATGCGAGGATCCCTTATGCCATTGACGCCATGGTCTACACAGGAAGACAGCCAGGAGAGGATGTTCAGAAGAATCTTGGAGAGAAAATTGTCGAGCAGTTGTGCAGCGAAATCAGACAAACAGGTGAATATAGAATATACAGAAGTTAATATACTCTTTAAGTTCTAGTGCAATACCTAGATCATTCTTCCAATCTTTCATAGTGTATATTTTATTTTTAATTATCATTGAGAGACATTGTTTTATTGATAAGCAAAAGAGTAGAATGTAATAGAATACAATGCAATATAATACAATAGATAATGCATTCAATTTATTTTAGTGTTTAGTTTTAATTTAGATAATTCCATTTTGAGTAAATTGACCATTCAGTTTTTGGTTTGTTTGTTTGTTTTTAATCACAGGTCGCAACATCACAATGGACAACTTCTTTACCAGTGTCCCTCTGGCTGAGAAGCTCCTTGAGAAGAACCTGACCATTGTGGGGACTCTTCGCCAGAACAAGGCTGACATACCGCCTGTAATGAAGAAGTCCAAATCCAGGGAGGTGCATAGCTCGGAATTTGGCTTCAATGGCAACATGACCATGGTGAGCTATGTGACAAAGAAGGGGAAGGCTGTGGTCCTCCTGAGCACCATGCATGATGACAAAGCGGTGGATGACAAGAGCGTCAAGAAGAAACCAGAAATGATCCAGTACTACAACAAAACAAAAGGAGGAGTGGACACAATGGATCAGATGGTTCGCACCTACTCCTGTAAACGGAGAACACGGAGATGGCCCATGGTGCTCTGGCAAATGTCCTGGATGTTGCCGCCCTCAATGCCTACACCATCTTCACTACACAGCACCCTGAATACATAGGAGGTGTGAGCCATGCGCGCCGGCTATTCATCAAGGAGCTGGGCAAAGAGCTTGTCATGCCATACATGAAGAGGCGCATGGAGGGCAGCACCCACCTCCAAAAGCATATTACAGAGGCAATGGGAAGATGTGGGTTGAAAAATCCAAACCCAGCCACCACCCAGCCACAGGAGAACGTCAGACAGGGCCAAGTTAAGAGGAAGAGGTGCAAGATCTGCCCAGCTGACAATGATCGAAAAGTCAACAGTTGGTGTTCACAATGCAACAGACCTGTGTGCAAGGATCACAGTGTCAAGCATGTTGATGTAATTTGTCACGAATGTATGCAAACAAACAACAACCACTACAAGTGGATGTTGTTACTGTTGAGTTGAGTTTTTTACATTCACTACAGTTCTAATTATACTGAAAATTGACAGTTATCATGTGTATATGTGCTGAAAAGTGACAAATAAACATATTTCAAATATCAATGGGTTCTTGTGTAGACCAAATCACTGCTAACATCATTATTTTAACAAAATTATTATTATAGTATGTCTTCATTTAGTTGTGCATTAGAGGAGGTGTGGAGGGCTTGTGCATCAATCACTGCCCTGCCCTGTGGATGGAAGCATCGTCATCCTGGAAGAGACCACGTCCATCAGGATAGAAATGCTTCACAATTGATGACTGTGATCACTCAGATTGGCTTTGTATTTATTGCCGCTTACCTTACCCTCTAAGGCAGGGGTCCCCAACCACCGGGCCGGGAGGCATTTGGTACCGGGCCGCACAGAAATAATAAAAACATTTTAATTTTATTTCCATTTTATTGACTATCGCAGTCTGCAGGGTGTTTTATTTGGAAAAATGACCACTTCCGTGTGTGTGCCTCTTTCCCGCACTTGCACCCCCACCCCGGTCCGCGGAAAAAACGGTCCGTGGTGCAAAAAAGGTTGGGGACCACTGCTCTAAGGGACTGAGTGGACCTAAACAAGGGGAATCTAAGGGGCCTCGGGTAGCATAACGGTCAAAGCATTTGCCCGGAATGCAAGTTGCCTACTGCAGCCGCGGTTCGAAACCCAACTGCACCAGTCCGGCCCTGGCCGGGAGCCCTGATTGGGGGCAGCGATTGTTTATTTTTTATTTTATTAAAAGGATCCCCATTAGCTGACGCCTAGGCGACAAGCTAGTCTTCCTGGGGTCCTTGACAAATAACCAAACATTACAGCCACATTGGCACAAACATCAACATCATGACATCAATAGTCCAATGAAAATGTTACAGAAATAGGGCAACTAAGTAATTAAAATGCTGGGAAAAGAAAGAAAATAAACAGTTCGAAAACAAACATACAAACAAAAACTCAAAACAAACAGGAATAATAAACAGTTCAAAACAAACATACAAACAAAAACTCAAAACAAACAGAAATGACAGTAATAGCTCAAATTAATGAAATTTAAATGATTAGTTATTGATTCTATTTCGTAGATGGGATTTGATCTTCTTTTTGAAACTTGCTTTACATGTGATTAAACGAAGATAGTTGGGAAGACAGTTCCAGAAGCCAATGGCCCTGTACAGAATAGTTTTCTTTAGGCTGTTTGTTCTTGGTCTGGGCAAGATAATCTGCCTACTACTGGCCGCTCTGGTGGAGTGTGGATGGAGATCTGACCTGTAAGTAATATTCTGAAAAATAAATGTTGGTGTTTGTGTTTGAATAACTTTATGAAAGAAAATAAGTACATTAGCCAATAGTCTACTCTCAACGCTTAGCCACTGCAGCCTTTCATGCATTCTTGTCACATTCGACCTAGAGGAGCATCCCAGCACCAGTCTAGCAGCCTTATTTTGTGCTACTTGTAGCTTTCTGATGAGTCCTTTAGACGCAGATGACCATACACCTGAGCAATAGTCCAGATGACATAGAACCAGAGAACGTACAATTTGGTTTAGCATGGATAGTTTAAGGAATGGTGCACACTTTCTTGTAGCAGCCAAAGCTCCACCCATCCTTGAAACTATTTTTGTTGTGTGGTCAGACCAGGACAGTGCACTGTCTAGACAGAGTCCCAAAAGCTTTGTTTTCTTTACTTGTAGTATGGGTTGACTCTCTATCAGAAGATTCAGTTTGGGATCTTGTGCTAGTTTGTGTTTGGAACCGAATATCATACAAACTGTCTTTGATGTGTTGAGCACAAGTTTGTTGGCTATAATCCAGTTGTGTATGATGTTAAGCTCACTGGACAGGACCTGATTTAGTTCTGAGCATGTAGGTGCAGCATAGTAAATGGTGGAGTCGTCAGCGTACATAGTCAGACTCGCCTGCTCTATGGCATATGGCAGATCATTGGTGAATATAGAATAGAGGAGCGGACCAAGGCAACTCCCCTGTGGGACCCCGCAGTCTAGTTGCTTGCTATCTGAGAGTGTACCATTAAAATATACTCTCTGTGACCTAGATGACAGGTAGCTCCTTAAATTGGTTGGCGATAGCTTGCCTAGAAACTTCACAGAGCACATTGAGAAGACATGAGAATACGTACAGTATGATTGGATATGATTGAAGAAAATCCAAGTTATCTAACATAGTTTAGGTATGAATAAAAACCCAAGAGTATGAATAGGCTATAATTTAGCAGGCAAGAAAAACTCAGTTTATTCTGGAAACAAGACTGGCTAAGACAAGACTGGCTAAGACATGATCTATAGGAGAATACACAACCAACACAACACACCAACACAACTTTAGTGCCAACATCACTCGGGAGTTAATGTGATGTTAGCCTACTTCCTAGTTTATTTTTGTTTGTTCTAGTTCCATTCAATATGTGCCTTGGAAACAAGGTGCTCCTTAGAAATCGTTCATAACTTCTATTCCAAACAAGATTAACAAAAGAGACATATAAAATAAACTATATAAGTAATGAGATATATTTTATGCTCAAATATTCTGAAAAATCCAAAGCTACATTACTAATACAATTGTTCAGAAAAACATCCATCCATCCATTATCTAAACTGCTTATTCCTGTTCAGGGTTCGGGGGGGCTGGAACCTATCCCAGCATACATTGGGAATAGATCCTGGACAGGTCGCCAATCCATCGCAGGGCTCAGAAAAACATATTTTCTTTTATTAATATTCTTTTCCAGAAAACATCTGGATCACAATTATTCATAACCCTAACTAGTCTTTTAAATGTAATCCAACAAAAACAAATATTAATAAATATACAACTTATTTGAAGTCATTTGGAAGGTTATGGAACTATACATTGGCCTAGACTCAGATTTAGGTTACAAGTCCCAAATCAACAAGGTGACAAAAACATAATTTTTCCATCTTTAAAATATAGCAAAAGTTCTACAATTTATTAAACAACAAGATGCTGAAAAATTGATTCACGCCTTTGTTTCGTCAAGGTTGGACTACTGTAACTCTGTCTATTCTGGTTGCCCAAAAAACGATTTAAGGAGCCTCCAGCTCGTTCAAAATGCGGCAGCCAGAATCCTCACTAGAACGAGATGCACCGAGCACATTACCCCTATTTTATTTACTCTGCATTGGCTTCCTAGAATTGATTTTAAAATTTTACTTTTAACTTTTAAAGCCCTACATGGACTGGCGCCAGGGTATTTGTCCAATGCGCTTCGGCCATATATTGCCCTCCGGTCGCGGGATGTGGGATTATTAGTTGTCCTGCCCGTGGCCAAAAAAACGGTTGGAGGTAGGGCTTTTTATTTTAGAGCTCCTTTTCTATGGAACAGCCTCCCCAATTCTATTAGGGAGGCTGATTCCATTCATATTTTTAAATTCAGACTCAAAACTTACCTATTCATTAAATTGTATGGCTGAGTTTGGCGTGCATGTGCGTACGCACACACATACATACATACATACACATACACAGGTATTTAAATTATATTACATTTGAATACATTTTAGTTTTGCTCTGTTTTCAGTTTTTCTTTTTCTTTTTCTTTTCTGTTAAGCACTTTGAGACCGCTTTGCGATGAAAAGTGCTATATAAATGAGGGGTTATTATTATTATTACAATGGTTTCCCTAGGGTGTAAAACAAAAAAAGGGAACACACATTTGAAAAACCTGGCATCTTGCGGTTACAAGGTGTCTGAAGCTACCATTTGACGATGCCTACATGACAATGGCCTTTATGGCAAAGTTGCAAGAAAGAAGCATCTTTTGCATCCAATGTACTATGGGTAACATCACATGGTTGTCCTGGCATTGTCCAAAAACAGAGCAGTCTCAACAACAGGTTAATTTTTTTTTAATATAAAATAAATTGTAAAAAAAAAAACTATGATCACATTGGACTGTTGTACAATTTTAGAAGCAAATTCCAAATTAACAAATGTAAGTGATACAGCCTACATGTACAACAAATGTATTCTCATTATGCCAAATAACCAGAAGTTTTAAAATAGTTTAAGTTTTCCTTATGTTCTTATTTCATGTCAACATATCTTGTCATCTTGGTTCTACACAGGTTGATTTGTGTTTGCCTTAAAAGTGTTGCACCAAATATTTGTGCAGCACAAACAAGGCAGCATGTATCCTTTATATTCAGAGTATGGTTAAAATCATGAAATCCAATAAACCCAAGCTTAAGAGAAACTGACGCTTTGTATTAAAATGCTGTATTTCAACAGCACGTTGAAATATTTAAAACCTTTTGTATTTAAAACCTTTTTTTCACAATCAAATAAAATGTTCATAATGTGTGCTTTAGTCTATTGCATTGCCTACTTGTATTCTTTTCAGTTGAAATTTGTACATTTTAACTTGTGAACATGACTACATTAACACTGATATTTGCATGTTTATGACTATTAGCGTTTTTCCACCGGACAGTACAGTACAGTACGGCACGGCAACCAATCCATGCTCCCAGGTTTTGTCGCTTTTTCCACCGCCAAGTGGGCCGTACCAAACCTAAGTACCCGTGCTGAATTTACCTACTGCTCTGTTTAGGTACTACCGAGCTGAACAGGGACCTAAGGGTGAAGCTAGCAATACTGCAGACAATTGATTTGTCAAGCACAATCCTCACAGAATCGTCACGCTAAACCTCAGACCAGCTGAGACACAACCGCCATGTTTTTTTTAGCTTCACTTCGATTATTGTTAGAGTATTATATAGAGTTTGGCATTATTGTCAGGTTTGCGTGATTCTACGAGTTAGGTTTGTGTTACAAAAACTGCAATAAACATGTTTCCTTTTAAAAAGGACAAAGTATAGTATTGTCATTTTAATTCACGCAATTAGAATATACATTTTCATAGTCCAACATTTTTATTCCTCACATAAATAGATTTTTAATAAGATATAGGAATCGCTTCACTGCATTCGGATGCTCAAGCTAAACCCAGGCCTTTGAAACAAAAGGATCTGAACTTCAGTGTCAATACGACAGTGTTTGAACAATCTTGTGAATTCATAAATCGACACTCGCATTAAAATTTTTATTTTTATATGATTGAAAAAATGTAGGCTACAGATGTAAGAAATATGAGGTATTAAATGTGATCTTGGTCAATTGCAATTTATTGGAGGACCAACGCCAAATAATAAATATGAAAGATTATATAGCCTAGTGTTAAGTCACTGCATGGTACCTCCTGCGCTCGCTGCCCCCGACATGACTCCCAAACGCCTAGGTAGAGGTAAGAAAATTGTAGCTAATGTTACGGGGAAAGCCGTGTTCTGCTTTTGTGAATTTGAGCTGGAATGCACTGATCTCTTGCACGAACTATGACTGTTCTTACCATGTATTAATGCACATCTTGTAAGTCGCTCTGGATAAGAGCATCTGCTAAATGCTTAAAATGTAAAATGTCATGTCATGTGAATGTTTACAATGTCAATGCTAATGTCACCACAGTGGTCGCCACTTCAGATAACTCCTCCTATCTAACTCCTCCTATCTTCACGGTTCTGTTGTGCGGTGGAAAAAACGACACAGGGACTCGACCCGTGAAGGGGATAGTTACGGGTACGGATGGTTACCGTGCCGTGCTGTACCGTCGGTTGAAAAACACCATGTCATGTGTTATTTTAGGTTGAGTTTTATTGTTGTTGAATATACTGTACACAGTACATTTCACATTTGGTTTTCAGAACTACTGTTCTCAATATCTCCCTTTTTGGATACAGTGGTTTGTATGAATCCTACATTCTATAAGCAGCTTTTGACCAAATGTAGAGGCTGCAATTTGGGATCTTTCTGCCACATTACTGTCAGGGCCAGGAGACAACTTCAACCTGATTAAATGTGATGACCCATTCATAATTTTACAATGGAAACTCGTTCTAATAGGGGGTTGCAGCAACACACACACGGACAAATATACCGGCTATAATTGACGTCAATAGCCTTTCTCCTATATCCGGTCAAACACTCATAATCACGGTCTCCAATTACCCCATATTATCTAGGATATTGAGCGCTGGAGAGCAGACCATAGACCCCGACTAGCAAACAGACCCACACACACATTTAGTCTATTTTTAATTGCTTGCATTCGTGTCTCCAGCCCAAGAGAGGTGTGTATCAGAGCAATAAGACTGGTGAGGGGCTGGCTGGAGAGTAAACACGATGCCGTATGGTCATTGCGTCAATGGCAAGGCTGAGCTAGGAGCGATACATGCGGAGAGTTTCCATCCATGATCGTGATAAGAGCTGAGTTCAAGCGGGCCAGCGCATGCCAGGTTATTCCCACCAACCCCTCTTCTGAAGAATAAATTGCCCAATTCTGGTATTAGTGAAAGTGGGGGGGGAAAGCCAATTGTATTGTACAATGTTGTAACAGATAAAGAACTGCCAATAACCGCCCGCCCTGGATTAAAAATAAAAAATATATGATTATACATGGTGTTACGGGGAATGGGCTGTTTTTAGGCTTTAATCTTTTTGTGTAAAACGTAAGGTTTGGTGTAAAAGCAATACTAATCGAAATAATTAAAGGTGTAATAGACAAGTCGTGTTTTTGTCCTCAAACCACAACGTTAGCCATTTCAATAACTTACACAACACGACCTATTCAGTTTCACTTCTTGGTACCGTATGACAACTGTTTACTACAGCTGGTATTCTAGATACTATTAGCCCGTGAAGCGCTTGTGTCCTCGGGTACAGTCATAGAGGCAGTTTAGTTAAAGACAGATCATTTCTGCCGTACGGTAGGCCTAACGTTACACAATAAATCCGAAACGCTGGTGGCTTCATATGAATATCATACAGTATGTAGATTTAAAATGTACACTCAACTCAATTCATGTAAGCATAGCAGTGGTTATAATGTGCATTTATCAATTTCACCCTGAGATGTCGAGAACATGATCCACTAACAGACGCCACTGTTTGAAGCACAAACACTGCCAGCATCGTCACCAACCACCAGGCTTCCAGCGCGTGTTGACAAGAAATCAAACTAGTTCGTTTGCTATCTACATGTCATTTTGTTGAACATTTGCTGTGGCTAACAAGCTAGCTATACACCATTGTTAAAAATCGGAAGCGGAATCGACCCTCAATTTACAAAAAATAATCCTTGGCTGTAAACAGTCAGACTACCTGCACGGATTACTTAGGTAACATTAGCCAGCGTTCACAAACTTGCTGTTTTATCGAATCATTAATGAATTAATGTCACCTCTACGCACACCACTTGCTTTTCAACTGTTAGCAAACCGTCACACCATCTACCTGGTTTGCATCGCATATAGCCGCTGATGACAACACATAGCGAGATGTTCGTAGCTAGCTAGTAGCTCTTCAATCCGAGTAACTTTCACCACATCAAACGGTAACGTTAGCTAAAGAAAGCGTTCATTGTGTATCCACTGTCAGGATATCATTGGCTCTGTTTTAGCTATCTAGCTAGTTGTTTAGGGCCCTACTAAAGCTCGTGATAACTTAGCTTACATGCAACAAGCATGTCTGTGTCCAGTAGCTAACGTTAGCCAACTGGCAGTACATTGATTTTAGTTGACACTATCGAACTAGCGATTGACACAGTCAATCTAGCACAACTGTAATGTTATGTTTGATAAAGGCAAAAGGCGTTACTACATCTAGCCAACATCGAGCTAGTATAACGTTCGCTACACCTGTAATGCTTACCTAGCAGCAATATTCAGAGTTATTAACCTAGGCAATGTCGCTCAGCTATATGCAACTAGGATTTGAATATTAACGTTAGCCAGCAAGCATCGTTAACGTTATGCTAACTAGCAAGCGTCACTGCTGCTGTACCAGCGTGCTAACGTTAGCTTAACCATAGCTGGCCACCTGTTCCACCACTAAAAATTACACGGTGTCATTATTGTATAGCTACATCATTACTGTTATTATTCGCCACTGTCCCTAGCCAGTTCGCCAGCTAGCGAATATAGCTAACGTTAGCTAGAAATATGCACATCCAGGCATATGCTCGTAGCGTAGTGTCAAGTTATTCCCTTGTCCTCATTCTGGCTAACGTAACGAATTCGTGCTACAACAATGTTGATATCATCAACATTAGCTGGCTAGCAATCTTCACATCCACGTAATTGAGCTAGGTCTTTAGCAGCTAGTTGCAAAGGTTGTAACCTATAGTCACAATAACATGTTATTAGTGCCATTCACTTACCTGGGTCAGAAGATGCTAGATAGATGGCAGGCTAGCGTTAGCTAGCTAATAATGTTAGCTAGCTTTAGAAAGTCGGTAAGATCAATTGAGATTAAGTTCTTCAAATAATATTCCAGATGCATTTACTGTATAGCATCAATATTTGCCATTGCATTATCATCGCTTATGAAGTAGTGCTGCTGCCTTGCCGGATGGTTACTTTGATGGCTAGCAGGCTGGCTGGCTAACTACACATCAAGCTTCATCACTCCACGGCTGAAACATCATCTGCAGGGAGTTCCGCATTACTGTAGGGTGGGGGAAAGGTTCTACCATTTAACGAAATGGGGATGTCAATAAAAGCATAGCAATTTGAAGTTGTGCTGAAATTGCAGCTATAGACAATTGCATGGTTACTGAATTTCTTATTTTTGTTTGCCGAGCAATTTTATACATCTAGCTATATGTAGTATGAATGAATGATACCTGATAACGTTTACATCCTTTTGTGCTGAAGCATACGACATAAACGTTAGCCATTTAGTTAACTAGCTAGCGAATGGTATTTCAAATATTCATTGCATTACGCCCAAATGAACTTCGAATGAGGACAGCATGTAAAGCTTATTATTCTAAATACCCCCAAGTATGTACCAATTAGAATAGCTTTGTGTTTACTCTTTCGTAGTTGTTTTACACGTACACCCCTATTTTCTGAAGTCATAGTACATTCTAAAACAACGGAATTCATTGGGGGATTCGCAAGCTATTCGCAGTGTCTTTTGGCAGCTACCAACCCCTTTCTGCCAAAGAGCACAAACTAGATGCGTTTATTATAATTTGATCTATATGCATCTTATCTGCAGTGTCACTTCATGAATCTTACATTAAAGAAGCAATTGCACACCCTTGACATAACTGTGCGAGTGATACGAATATTTTCACGACTCAAGGCCCCCTCTACAGGAACGGTGTATTAATAACATTGTTTGCATGCTGAATTTAGCCAACCTTCGATAAAATGCAAAAGATATGAAAAGGCATTTGGTCATTTAGAGGCAGCTGGTGATACACGAAAAGACTGTCAGATTGCCGTTCTACGTCGCTGCGGGGGAGAGCTTGATAAAGTATGTAGTTGCAACGTTCACATGCCGATTACATTTGTGCGTCAGACACTGCTACATTTATGAGCCAGACAAATGAGGTTTGTGAGTCTACTTGAGAAAATGCTTTCCATCGTCCATGAAGATGTCCAATCATGAGGGTAACAGCCACAAGAAAGCACATCTTACTACTGTAGTAGTCCTGCAGTAATTAAAATAAAACGACCAACAGACAAAGAGCAAGTTGGTATAATTGTTGCAAACATTATACAGACACAGAAAATGAAATTTTCTTTAAAACTAGATCATTTCTTACTTACTCAAAATCACCTTAGTTAGAAACAAAAACATTTTGTGGTATAACACATCAGTTCAACAATGTTTGTGCAAAATATTAGTTTGGCCACTTCCTAAATAAAAACAAAAACAAATATAGGCTGTAATTTGGTGGAACTATATATTTTATCAGCATTTTCTTTATACATATAAAGCAGAACATACAAGGATTTAAGGCGTTGAAACATTAAAAATATATGTTCATTTTTCTATTTCAACATTTATAGCCATTTCACCAGAGGAGACAGTAAGAATCAATGAAAATGAAGCCTAAGAAAACCATTAGAACACCATAGGGTCATTTGTATTGTACAGCTTCAGTCTAGCATTTCAAAATATTTATAGCAAATAGCAAATATTTTTAAACATATTTGAAGAGTGAAGATTGAGGGACAGATTATATTTGACTCCCTTAAAATAATTGCAAGGTTGGGTCAAATATCACAAACATTGGGACTGAGTTACTAATGAGTAGTTATGAAAATTTGATACTAGTTCAGTGGTTATTATAATTTTCATTGTTGGAGGGGTGGTTGTTGGCAAAAAAAAGTGTTGACAAAAATAACAAGCCATTATTGGGATTAGATTTATTTTCTGATTAGTCAGTTATTTTCCCCATATTTGTGCTGAAACAAACAAACAAAAAATAGCATGTAGTTATGCAAATGAAAAAGATGATTTAAATAAAAGTTACAGTATTCCAATTGTTAAGTCAAAAGATAAATCATAACATGAATTGAATGTGTGGGACTTTTCCACACTGTACTCAGGGTTACATTTTCATACAATAACCTCAACAGGACTTGGATCTGCAATTCTAGGTCCAGAAAAATAAGTGTAGGCGTGTGTCCAAAATGCTAACACACACACCTCTGGCCTTGTCTCAGACCGGACAGTAGAAATTGCAGGTCAGTTTAATGGTTGTCTGTTCCCTCCAATAACTTTTCTGGATTTTGCCGAAGGCAAGTCTTGCAGCAAATACACAGCCATGCGTTATAACCCTGATGACAATGGTAGCTGAGAGTACAGTATATCAGATTGTGCGTTACATTGCAAAATACCCACTAATCCTACATTCAGTGGTGATGTAGGTTGTTGAAGTAGATGTGAGGTGGTTAGCATTCAGTGGCCAATGGCAGTCTGTGCAAAGCCTTTGATAGACCCTGGATAAATGTTGGTGTTCCTTGCTTGTCTGCCATGTCTGTGCATTAGCCTTTGTGAATCTTATTGAATTGGGAGTCTCATTTGTTTTCCACACCCAATTACACAAATCCCAATAGGCATTACTTTTCTTCAATTGTTGATTTTTATAAAATACTAATAAAATACCAATGACTCTTACATTAAATCTCCATCCACGATTGCTGATGATTTGCATTGATGAATCTTAGTCACGGCCAAATGTAAACTGTTCTAGCTACTGTTCCCTGTTAGTTCATCCCTTATTACTGTCATTATTACAATATTTTTAAATTATTTATCTGTCCCAAACCTGTTACACATTATTTTTTCAATGTCACAAAGGTAGAATGTAGAGTGCAAAAATTTGAATTTAAAACTTGACTGATAATTCTGCATCTTGCTTTATTCATTGAAGGGTTGCAACCCATCTCCCTGCTACCATGCTTTGATATTTTGTATCTTTGCAAAGACACTCAAGCCTCTCATTTGCAGAGACAAAAACATCAACTGATGAATTTATGAGGTTGAGTGATTTTAAGACATTTAATCTTCCCTTGGATCATACAGCAAGTCCCCCTTTGTGCTGTAAGCCATATCACAATCTGCTATACTTCATACATTCTTCATAAAGCATTTGAGAAGTTCATCGAAGACAATTCTGATGACGAATGACAAATTATTAATGAATAATTATGTGAGTTGAAACAATTTCCTGGTCATCTTTCTGCTCTCCTTACTGTATAAAACATCACCATCTCGTTACTGTATGAACTTTACACATGGGAGATGATAGTAGCAGGGGTCATGGAGGAATACGTATTGCAGAGCTTCAATAAACTTTGCAAGACACATTACAGAGAATATATGTGATATGGTAGCGAGTACGAAAAAGATACTTCAATACTTATCTGTGTGTATGTATTTAATGGTGTTTGTGTGTGTTGAAAAACCTTCCCCTCATGTTATACTGCTTGCCTCTAACCAGTAGGGCATCAATCAAATGGCTTGTGGGCATGGCCTACACACACAACAACTATAGCCGGTTAAACACCCAAACTATTCACCACATAAGGCCAGGTCTGCCATCACCACTGATATGGATTGGAGGGCGGGGACTGACGTTGAGGCCCACAGAAAGATTTCTGGTTATCTCAAGTTGTTAAATTTGACAGAATGAGAATCAATTTAAATGGCCCTTGCTAAACACGGACCAGTCTGTGAATAAAAACAGGAGCCAATCACAGATCCCCTGTGCACTCTGCTGGTGCTCCACTTCCTGAACAATGGAAAACAGAGAGACAACAGGGTCCGCCTGCATCATACATGTTCCATCCCGAATGTGTCAAAAGGAGGAAGGGAAAGTGGAAAGTCATCCCTCAACGTGTGCAGTCAGAAAAGTGCATCAGCGGAACGAAGGAAGCATCGTCTGAGACTGCATTCGCGGGAGACAGCACAACGTTGCGGAAAGAAAAAGAATCTTCCCAACCACTGCTGCCTAGTCACCCCTGGCTCTGTCCATCTGGGCAGATGATGCTGTTCCTCGTCTGCCCTGCTTTTGCTGTTGAGGGCAGGGCACACGGGGCAAGCCTTAAGGTCTCGTTTGAAACTGAGATCTGTCCCAGAAAGCAGCGCATTACAGAGGCGGGTCCAAGGTTCGTGCAACGCTGCGTCTGGCCCAGATTGTTACCGCCCGCCCTTCATGTGGTGTCCTGCCACTCAAAGGGGCTCTGGCGGTTATGCGGCACAGAGGACGAGAGGCAGTGATAGGTGGGCTGCCTGACAGGGAGGGGCCGGGCAGGGGCGGCGTCCTCCATCATTCGTGGACGTCCCAGATCTCGGACAATAGGGGCGGAAGCTTCTTGTCCTGGAGGCGCAGGGCGAAGACCTGCTCGGAGTGGACACTGCTCAGTGTGCGGAGGCTCACCAGCTTCATCAGCATGCGTGGGAACATCAGGTGATCCTGCCAGAGAGAGATCCACTAATCAGAAGCTTGAAGCTCTGTATCTCTAAGTACACACTTCCCCATTCAAATAGAACAGTGCTGTTTAACAAGAAAGGACGCGGTGTGTGACACCGCCACTGCACATGCTCATTAGTCACACTCAACTCAAATATTTAAACAGCTTAACCCTTTGATATTTGTTATAAAACAAATTCAAGATTCTCCTATTAACTCTATATAACAGTGGGTTCCTTCATGTTTTTGTCACTAGCTTGCAGACATCCACAGCACTTACATTAGGCCTCTTTATCCTGATGTAAGAATTAAGTGCATCCACGTAGGGCTGCTGCAGTCTCTCCACCAAATCATGGTCTTGCACATTTGGACGGTCTGTAAAAAAAAAAAAACATTGATACATATTTCTAATCTGAACAGAAACGGAAATGCAAATGTGCTATTTAGTGATTGGCAGGCCTATTTTCTTCCACAGAACCTTTCTTAAAAAGCATTTCTTTTTTTCTCCAAGCTGATGTTCAATGGAAATAAATTGCAAGTTCAAAAGAAAAACAACAAATAGTAGGTAAAGGTTGAACAGAAACAATGGGGAGTCAGTGGTGAGCACTAGATTCGATTTGAAATGTGCCTCATTAAATTAAATGACTGCAAATTTATAACACGTTAAGATCATTTAATTTCATATGATATGAAATACAATTCCCCTTCTACCACAAAGTTCCATCATTTAAGCAAACTGAAACATTTGTATGCATACGCATGGTCTGCACTGTACAGTTTAAGTTAGTCCATTACATGTTTCCACACAATTACAGTGTAGAAAAATATCACAATATGCCCACACACACCCAATTTAGGGATTCATTTGTGATGGGTCCAGCTATTGAAGATCTGCAATTCCCATCCTGTCTGCAGGTGGAGCGCTATCCATTCCCCTCCCTGCATGCAGGGGGAGCTCTAACCATTCCCTTTCCTGCCTGCAGGGAGAGATCTATCCACATGATTCTAAAACTTTTCACCTTACCATGACTATGCCAGCAAACTGTCTAACACAGCATTAATTAACTAAATTAATCTTAGGGGGGAAGCTCAGAGGCATACACATCTATCTATAATGGCAAAGTGGCCCATTTAACCTGCAACAGAAAGAGTTGATGTAAGATGCTCGCTCACTACCACAAACCGATGCACCTGTTTGCGTTGGGGGGGTGAGAGAAGTTAGCAGTCACTTAGTTGCAATACTGTGGAAGGTG
The DNA here is from genome assembly GCA_029706075.1 of Aldrovandia affinis. Classification (NCBI taxonomy): domain Eukaryota; kingdom Metazoa; phylum Chordata; class Actinopteri; order Notacanthiformes; family Halosauridae; genus Aldrovandia; species Aldrovandia affinis. The sequence continues at coordinate 990,810 of JAINUG010000121.1, read as the reverse complement.
AGTAGCTAGCTAGAAAAGTTTGCCATTCAACTTGCGGTGTCACACCACCAGCACGGATTTGAGACATAACTGTCTCCACTAGATGGGGTCAAGAGGTGAAACTCTGCTACTCAGGTGTGGTGCAGACTTAAGTAACTCATTATCACCTCACTGCCATTAGCCAGCCTAAAATCACCTTAGGCTGAAGTGAGCCTCTACCCTACCCCCAACCTCAGATGGGTCAGACTACCCCATCTACTGTCACCTGATACATTATCCCAGCCAATATGATAATAAACATACAGTATGTCACAGGGTATTTAAGTTGCTTATGATGTTTATTGGTTATTACTGATGAGGATATACAATAATACCTTTGCATAGCTTCTCTCAGTCTTAAATTTCATAACAATGACGACAGATCTGGCTTTCTGTGCTTCTCTGTAGACTCAGCAGTGTCAGGTGTTTTTGGCTAGCTACAACATAGGCTAACATTGAACAGTCAATATCAATTCAGTTAATAATGGGTGAGGCCAGCATATTATTATGGTCTATGCACCTTCAAGAAGAGGAGAAGGAGGAAGGGTTCCCACCTGCTGAGAAGATGTTGATAGCAATGAGCAGCGCATATTCTGCCTCGTCCAAGGTCAGATCGTTCATTCCCTTGGAGAACTCAAAGATGGGGTTAATGAACTCGAGCTGAAGCCCTGAAAAACAAATCAGGAAGGTCCTGTAAAACCTGGTGCATGTAAAATGAGGCAGTATTAACTTCCTAGTAAAGTGTGGACTTCCAAATGGCTCAGGCTCTCACCACAAACGCAGGCTGGGCCCAATGGAGTGGCTCAGTCTGTAAAGGCACTCAGTTTGAGCTCTGGCTGGGCCCTATAGTCACTCAGTCGGCAAAGTCCCACACCACAAGAGCAAGCTGGACCTTATAGAGTGATTCAGTCTGTGAAGGCTCTCACCACGAGTGCAGACTGGGCCCTATAGAGTGGTTCAGTTGGTAAAGGCTCTCAACACGAGTGCAGACTGGGCCCTATAGAGTGGTTCAGTTGGTAAAGGCTCTCAACACGAGTGCAGACTGGGCCCTATAGAGTGGCTCAGTTGGTAAAGGCTCTCACCACGAGCGCAAGGTGGGCCCTATAAAGTGGCTCAGTCAGTAAAGGTTCTCTCAACGAGTGCAGGCTGGACCCTATAAAGTAGCTCAGTCTGTAAAGGCACTCACGAAAAAAATATATATATATATATTGGTAATATATGTTATATTAGTAACACACAACACTAAAACAGTCTTGCAAAGACATTCCACTGAAAAGAAAATGGAAATACCTGCTTTTGCAAAGTCTTCCTTATTGTAACTGAAGTCCTTCAAAAAGGTGATGCTCTCTATCGCTGGATTGTATCTCCTAGATGTCTCCAAAAGCATGATCTGTAAGAGGAATAATCATCTCAGAATGGATATTTGCCAACAGCGGTCAACCATTTGGGATCACGGTTTTGATTGATTTATTAAAGGAATGTAATGTTTCTATGAAACGGCAAAACTATTTCGATATTTGCATAACTAATAACTATTATATATTGTACTATTGGGCATGGGTCACAAAATTACTTTATTTTTTATTTTTAGGTCACCACATTGGTGGCTGATTTTAAAGTAAAAACAACCAGCAACCCTGCAGTTCTCCAAGTGCCAGGGTGAATACCACTGATTTGTCATTGTATTTTGTAGTAGAAGGCACAATGGAAAGTAAAACTGGACTGATTTGATGGATTTATTTCAGGATGAGCCTATAAAGATCCATGAATCATATTTTTGTGAACTGTTTACTTTACCAGACATGCCTGTGTCATATCAATGATTACCCAGTGTTCTACACCACAAGGTGGTGCTCAACGATATTTATACAAACACGTCGACCCTGGCCACTTCAAAGCAATTGTTGAGTGATGGCAGAGGATTAGTGATACAGAGACTTTGGGCACCAACAACAAACCTGAAAACAAGAGGGCCTTCTCATGTACAGTGGAACTTCAGAGATACGAGCCACAGAGTTGCACACTGACCGGTCAAACAAACAACCCTGAGAAGAGTCTGCCGTGGATCAAGTTCTGGAAAGCCACCAAAATAATGAAGGACATTTTGCTCAAATTATGATGGCTATATATAGCTAATTAACAGTACAAATGTAAAAAAAAAAAAAAATAATAATAATAATAAATAAATAAAAAACAGGTCAGAAGAGGTCAGTTTTGTTTGTTAGTTTTTTAGGCCATTGAAAAAAATATGGCCTGTGAACAGAACAGACAGTAACAAGAAAATGTTTCTCGCTTTTGAGAAAAGTTTAAATTTGCTACCTAGCTAGCAATGTCCAGGGTTGGGAGGGTTACTTTGTAAATGTAATTAGTGCCTGAATACTGATTACATGGCTCTGAAAGTAATCAGATACGAATACAGTTACATGTCTCAAAAAAGTAACGTATTCAGATTACTTTTATAATACTTTTGGAATACTTACTTTTTCCATCACAGATGGGTATGTTTTGGGGTACAGGAGACATTTGGAAGCTGTTATATAGCCAAAGGTGGTGCTACTTAGTACTAAAAGGGTGCTCAAACTTTTGCACAGGCCATGTTCACTTTTTCTATTTTATCAGTAATACATTTAAATAGTTATTATGCATTACACTTTAAAAAAGGATGTCATGTTCAACTTTCCACTGTGTAGAGGTCAGGTCAGCTTCTGTTCATTTAATAATAAATACTAATAAATTTGAGATGTCAATTTAGCTAAATATATGCAACATTGTATCTGCATTTTTTGTTTTAGTCATCATCATTAACATGTTATGGAATTAGAATGGACAGATTAAAAATGAATCATAATAAAAAGCAAAGGGAAATTGAAAGGCAAGTTCTTTTACTGTTTTAATGGCTCATCATGAGCATAACTCAAACACAACATCTGAAACAATGTAATAACTTTTGAAACTTTTTTGGCACAGGAATAACAGCGACTTGTGAGGGATATGTGAGGGATATGGCTTAGAAAAGTGCCAGTGTTGGCGGGCTGTGTAGCGGCGAGCAGTTATTGCGATGCATCAAACCGTAGGCTAAGGTCAGGTAACAGCAAATTACTGCAGAACTGTGTTCATAAAGCTGAAGGTTAGCGAACATTGACTTACTCCAAGTGCTTTTTAAGATTCTAAGTCGAGTCCTTTGATGCCGACAGCATCTTTATTCCTGGAAGACACAAGGTACACTGGACCGACGGATTTTTCCCATGGTCTTCTTGGTCTTGTTTAAACTGGAAATGGTGTCGATAACGCCACGAACTGAAAGCTGATTTTTGTTGTCGCTGTCAATGTTTCTCTGAGTGTGGGCGCGCGCTTTTTTATTTTTTTTAACGCATTTTTTTTGGTTCTGTGCAGTGGCGGTAGTTTTCGTGAGCTGTGTGATAATAATCATGTAGGCGTGAGAATTTCACGCTGTAGCTTTAGTAATGAATATCAGCTCATTAATGTTTGTAAGGAAAACCTTCCACCAATAATTCCAATAAGTATTCCAAAATGTATTCACTCCAGGTTTATTAAAGTAACTGTATTCAGATTACTCGTTTTTCAAATATAACGCAAGCTGAATACAGTGACTTGATTTTTGTATTCCGATTACGTAACGCCGTTACATGTATTCCGTTACAACCCAACCCTAGCAATGTCCTATCATTTTCCTTCCTCATTGCACGGAACAGATCTAGTGCGTGCATCACCCCAACGTCATGACAGCAATAACCTGAGTTTACATGTACCGGGAGAAAGACGGCATATTGCAGACCCTGCAGGTCCACTTCAGGAGGATATCAGTTAAGTCTATCTGTAATTACTGGTGGAAATTCGCTTTGAGGAGTCGCTGTAGAACCCATCTTTGGTGAAAGCTTGTCCAACTTAGTAACAATAACTAATGGGGAAGGGATTGCAAATGGTCAATTCCAAACAACCTCCTTTCCTGATGTGTTAGCATCTCTGAGTTCCTACAGCATTTACTTTCAATTGGGACTTATGAAGGACAGGTCACCTTTACTGGCAGCTTTAATGGCCACACAGGAAGAGGGCAATCTTGTGGCAACGCTACAGGAAATGTTGCATCATCTTAAGGCGGGTATGACAATTGTGGCTGCTATCGGGACAACAGACATTTCGCGTTCCAGAATGGTAACGTTAACGCGATCAGTGGAATTATTTCAAACGTGAATCACATTTCCACGACACTGGGCTTTTTAATCAATTTCCATGGCAGAATTATTATTTTCAACGATTTTTCTGGTTTTTCAACGACCGTGGGAGGCCTGAGCAAACGGCCTACGGCGCTGCTGGAGGCGGGGACTCACCTCGATGGTGGAGGTCTTGAGCAGGGCGATCTGGTCCTCCCGGGTCAGCTCCAGGAAGCCTGGCAGCTGCTTGGCAAAGTCCACAATCTCCTGCACGGACATGATGGCCAGCTCTGTGAAGTGGGCGAAGCGCTGCTGCCGAACCTCGCGGTTCAGCGGGTCCTGGCTCTGGGGCCACGGCTGCTCCCGTCCAGGAGGGCAGACACAGACGGCAAGGGTTACCACGCTTGTCATCATTCATGTTCAAATAAACATTTCAGAGGTACAGTACCCTCCAACATTATTCACATCCTTGATAAAGATGGGCAAAGAAGGCTATAGAAAATAAACAATACAGGTGATGCGCTGCATTCTGTGCTCAAAAAAATAAACATAAATAAATAGATTATAAATAAATTATATTATTTCATACTAATGCAACCGCTCAGAGAAAAATATTTTGTATAACAAGTAATATCTTTTCCCCGAGACAGACAGCAGTTTTCATTTTTATTATTGCTCAAATATGAAACATTTAAGAGGTACCTTAATGTTATATACTGCCACTTTTGAACGTATTGCTATGCATTTGTAAAATACATATTGTATGAGAATAATAAATTTTTCTAAAAAGTGCAGTGTATTTTTCTATACAGTTAATGTATTTTTTTTATACATTTCAGTTTTCGCATGGCATTCTTTGTTGAATTGATTTTGTGTGTCAGAGCTGGCCCAGGAGAGGAAGGGCCCCACCGTGACTTTGGGCCGGTCGATGAACGTATTGCTATGCATTTGTAAAATACATATTGTATGAGAATAATAATAATAATAATAATAATAATAAATTTTTCTAAAAAGTGCAGTGTATTTTTCTATACAGTTAATGTATTTTTTATACATTTCAGTTTTCGCATTTCTTTGTTGAATTGATTTTGTGTCAGAGCTGGCCCAGGAGAGGAAGGGCCCCCGGTCGATGAACGACTATGCATTTGTAAAATACATATTGTATGAGAATAATAATAATAATAATAATAATAATAAATTTTTTCTAAAAAGTGCAGTGTATTTTTCTATACAGTTAATGTATTTTTTTATACATTTCAGTTTTCGCATGGCATTCTTTGTTGAATTGATTTTGTGTGTCAGAGCTGGCCCAGGAGAGGAAGGGCCCCACCGTGACTTTGGGCCGGTCGATGAAGGACCGCTTGTTGCACTGCTTCTGCATGGCCACCAGCTTCTCGATCATCTCGAGCTGCTCAGGGGCCAGCGGCTGGGGCTCTGTCCCCGGGGCGGGGTTCGGTGTCGCCGTGGACGCGCGTGCCGAATCGTCCTCGTGCTGCTTCTTCATTTTCTTCAGGCGGATCTGCTCCTCCGAAAGGACGCCTGGAAGGCGGCGGTCAGAGAAACAAAATTAAGAACGGCAACAGAGACACCAACTGTTTTCGGTACCACGCTTCCCCTACTGAATTACTCGTTGAGTTTCGGCGCACGTGTCAGATGCTGGCGAGTGTCGCCGCGGTTACTCACACTGCTCCAGCATGCCTGCCTCCCGGCACTTCCGCAGCCGGCATTCCTGGCACTTGCGGCGCATGTACATGTCCATCTCGCACTTGCCACTGTTCTTGCAGGCATACTGGGCGCTCTTGATCACGCTGCGACGGAAGAAGCCCTTGCAGCCCTCGCAGCTCAGCACGTTGTAGTGGAAGCCTGAGGCCTTGTCTCCGCACACGCTGCACACCTCATTCCCCAGCATCTTAGGGGCTGGGCCCTTCTTCCGCTTCACCGGCTGGCCCTCTGTGTGGGGGGTCAGGGGGAGACGGAAGCACAGCACTTCAATTAAGGCTTTCCGTGACTGCTCTGCACACCTACACCTTATATTAGGGATTGTAGTCTCTGCAATATGGCCTATTCAATATTAAGACAGAAACTGTGGCACCTGTGTCATGGTAGCCGAGTTAACAGCAGTGTGTTATGGTACCCGAGGTAACAGCAGTGTGTTATGGTACCCAAGGTAACAGCAGTGTGTTATGGTACCCAAGGTAACAGCAGTGTGTTATGGTACCCAAGGTAACAGCCGTATGTTGGGGTACCTGAATTAGAGGGCATTGTGTCTCCTGACGTGTCCAGTTTGATGTTGCTGGGCTCTATGGAGAGGGGGCAACTCAGCTCGGGGTCGGCAGACTCTCCCTGGGGCGCGAGCGAGGTGCCATTATGCTGAGCAGAGCTGCCGGTGACGAGGGGAAGGGGGGGCAGGGCATGGTTGCTGTCAGTCACCATCTGGCTGGCTGAGTCCTCCACTCTCGATTCCAACTGCAGCTCTGCTCCCGCACCAAACACTTTACTCTCACCTGTAACACATGCACACATTACTCTCACCTGTAACACACACAAGCACACACACTTTACTCTCACCTGTAACGCACGCACGCACGCACACTTCTCTCATCTGTAACACACACATATTTTACTCTCACCTACAAAACACACAGCTTACTTTTACCTGCACGCAAGCACGCACACATCATTTTAACTTAAACACTTCCCTGACCCTTTTACCTGTAGAAACAAATATAGAAACACCTGTATACAAAAACATTTCCATCACCTTTCAAATATAAGTGACCCATTTGACCTGTAACACTAATATACAAACAATGTATCACCCTCAGTGAGTCTATTGCACTAGCCCAGCTTGACTCAGTGGCAAGGTAATCAGGGGACAACTGCTCAATGTAATGAGGCAACTGGAGGTGTATGGGAAATAACCTGGCCCATTTTGCCAAGATTGTTCATGTCCCGAACATCTCTCAGCCATGTTTGTCAGGAAAAAGAAAAACAGGCATTTGGAAGGACGAGAATGACTGAGGAAAATGCTATGCTTGGTGACAAACTAAAGGACATTTTAGAAATCAGATTTGTCCTTATCTTCCAAGCAACCATGAATACGTGTGAAAAATCTGCATTATTTTTCTGCAGTGTTCATTCCGTTCTCCTGATGCGGACTCGTAGACCAGACTGTGCGGTTATGAATGCTGCCACAAGGCTCATTTGTCCTGAGGAATATTGAGTCCATCAAGTTTCCACACGTTTGCTTGATGTAACAGCCTAAACCCTTAACAGAGACACAAACACTTATGCTAATCTGCAGGGATGACTGACCTCGCTATGAATAATTCATTTCTTTTCCCAGCTCTATTTCGGTTGGGACAAATACATTACATCAATTAAATTGCTTACCCACTCACACAGCTGAATTTCTCGCCAAGTGTCATATTGTCCAGGGTGAATTAAGAAGAACACTTACCCAGGCTACACACCAAGAATATACAGCTAAACAGAGTGCACAGCTCAAGGAGCTCAAGGTGGGAAACCAAATGCTTTGAGGACAGAGGCCACCGTCCACAAAAATAGGACAAAACAAATGACGTGCCTCTGATACAATGAACAGAAAGTACACTACGACAGAACAGACAAACATACCCAGAGGGGGGGGGGGAAGCATGCGTGTGACCTTTGAATTTCTGATTAGGCAGGAGAGGGAAGAGAACCCCAAGAAGAGGCTGTGGATAACAATGGCTCCACAGAGGGCACTGCTGCTGACTGAGAGCCACGCACTGTGCCTGAGCACTATGGAACTGCCTCCAGTCCACCGGCGTGAGAACAGAAGCATATTTAATCCCACTCTGAAGAATGACCGGGGCATGCATCTCTACACCGGAGTACTCACTGCGCGCGCGGAGACCCAGTTCTCCGTTAGCCTCATGCTAGCACAAGGTTTGCCCTGAATGGAGGAGGTGGGGGGGGATGGGAGAGAGACCGGCATTGGTCCTTTCCGGTTGTTTCCACAACACTGGAGGGTGCCGAGTCATAGTCACATGACCCTGAGGGGCCCACTGGGGGAAGGGTCAGAGCTGACCAGCCTGACCCTTGTTGCTCAACTCCCACTCTGCTCGGGTTTCACATGCAACAGGGCTCCTCACGCGCCCCCACACCGGTCTCGGTGGGCCGCCACTCCCTCCCCGCTTGGTGCTGGGTGGGTCCAGTTTGTGGGTCCAGTGGCGAATCGCTCGGTTGGTGCAAGCAAACGTGGTCGTCCAGGGTTACGGTATGAAAGCCCCAATATGCGCCCGTGGAGGATCAAAGGCAAACGAAGCAAAAGAAAAGCATTTCCGCCCCCTCACTACCCAGAGGGATAGACTGCACCATGGGAAAAGGGGCGGAATGTTCCGGATCACGCAATTGGCCACGCAACCTTTCTCCTTCCACAGGTTGCGGTTTTAAACGGGTCGCTCTGTCCCCTGTCAAGGGCACTTGCCATCTCTACTGCGTCACAGATTCAGTGTGACGGACAGCATTGCTATAATGAAACACTTCGCTGCTGGCTTGCAATCAGTAAGGCTGTGACAATGTGACATCAGTCCTGACCTGGGGATACATACACCATTACAAAAGATTCTATATTTAAGCTTAACAATACGTTGAACAATTTCCCAAGACTACATTATACACTTTCAATGATAAGGCAGGGAATTAGAAGATGGATCAACATTTGTTTTCCAATTTCTGCTCCTATCAAGGTGTAATCTAAGCAAAACTATCATCTGTACAATAGCGCTGCTGTAGTAATAGGCTATTTGCTGCGAGCCGCACCTGCCCAGTCTCTTTTGTTTATATAATCTGGGAGGTGGAGGGCAGCCACGGTGGCAGGGCTGTGCCGATTCACCCGAGCGTTCAGCTACCGTGGGGGCAGTGGGACAAAGGGCCACGCTTCTGTCTGCAATGACACATCTACGAATCGCAACGAAAGACCAGAGACATTGCGCATTTACGTATCGCAATGCAAGACCACAGACTGTATCCATCGCAACGTAATACCAGACTTTGTGCATCGCCACCGATTTAGTCTTAATATCAATATGACTCTTCACCTGTCAGTAGTTAACTCAGACCTTATGGATCTATCAAGATTGCATTCCCAATCTGACCAATAGTGACTCAGAGCCCCACATTGCACGGAAAAGAAAAATCATTTACATCACATGAACCCTTTTCAACTGTTCAAATAAAAAAGATGAAATCAATGTCTGCCCCCTGATATTCTATGAGAAAGGATGCTACAAAATGGCAAATAAAGCATGCCTATTTTTTTAGGAAAACAAGCTGATTGGTTCCAGCAGCTTTTCGCCAGCATTTTGTTATAGGTCATGAATTAGCATGAATCACCAGACCAATTGGAGCCCTACCTACAGAAGATCACGATTCGTAAGGAAAGGTAACTGACTATTGGGTTATTAGCATATCCCCGCAAATTGGGTGGACTTCTCACGAACATGAGAGTCAACCTAGTCATGCTCATGGTATCATAAGGTTATGAGTAGCCTGGTTATGGCTCATAGTACTGCAAGGTAAATAGTACTGTTCTTTCTACAACAGATAATTATATGACATCTTTCAATGATGTGCACCACAGAACAATCTGACAATTGCTTAATAGCTGTTAAGGGCCAATATTGAAATAACTGCCCCACCAGAGGGAAATGAGTGCAAAGTAAGGCAATGTAACAATTAATGCCAATCAATTAAGAGTTCAGGCTCCGGCTTCACCGCCGGCTTCAATATCTGGACACCAGGAACACCTGGGGTGTTCTCACACACCTGGGGTCTAGAACACAAATAGAATGGTGATTCCTACGGTGGCGATTCCTTCTTCAGAATCGGTATACAGACTGTGACCATCAAATCGCCCCTCTGAATCACGACTGCTCACAACCCCAGGTAAATACAGCAATCAAGAGGTAACCAGACATCCACACCAGAGAACCTAAAGCTTGCAAGCCACTCAGCCATGGAGAACCAACTGTTTTTCCCTGCAGGGATGAGAGTAAGCCATACACTACAGGCCCAGGTACCAGTGGGCTTTAGAAGAGACATACAGCAGTGTCAATACAACCAACACTTTATCCCTGTCAAGGCATAACAACATTGGAACCACAATTTTAAATCTAGGATATGTTGGGTAACAAGCTATAGCAATACACATCAGCACATTCATACAGCTGTGTGAACAGTATTTTTATTTATGCATTTTATTTAGCATTCTCACATGGTTGGTAAAGTAACTCTTCTGGTTACTCAGCATCTGGAATCTTAAAAACAAAAATGTTTTTATCAAATTAATTCTTCATACCTTTCCCTGTTTTGGAATTACAAATGTCTCACACTGATACAATAAAAGAACAAAACCCTTTCTCCTTTTCTTCTTCTTTACCAAAAGGTTCATTTATGGGAGGAAAGGGCCAAATCCTCTGCACAAAGTCATGACAATACACAGGCTATTACTTCCTGTCAGAGCACTTTCAGGCACATGGAGGATCATATGACAGAGTGAGCTGAGAGCCAGCCCCCAGGGCCAAACAGAGGACATTAACCCCACCTAGTTTTAGGTGCCGCTCAATCCTGGCTGGTGGAAACACAGCAAGGGAGTGCGGGTGACTTTAAAAACAATCATAAAATAAAATACATCAACTTTTGACTTGTGCACAGTCACAACAATGCGTTATAGGTCATGGCAGCTGGACTCACTGACAGGAGTGATGCTCCCTGCATGTGGGTTTCACACTGTTCTTCCTCTGTACACTTCTGCTAATGTTGCAGGCTTGCATAGTTTCTAAGTGAATTGGTTCGGGTGTGTCATTTAGCTGGAAAATAAAAGGGTAAAGTCCAAGAATTAGGATAGTAGATTGCATTTATATAGTGCCTATAATCTCAGGAACCCTAAGTACTTTACAGTGGGGGGGGTTCTCACCTCAACCACCACCAACATGTAGCACCCACCTGGGTGATGTAAGACAAGACATTTTGTAAGACATTTTGTACAAGCACAGTGTCACCACACATCAGTTGGTGGAGAGAGGGGGGTTATTAAGCAAATTAAACTTGAGGATGAGGTGACCAGATGGGAGTCGGGTGCGAATTTGGCCACGACATTGTGAAACAGTCGAACAGTATCTTGAACTTGGTTTAACTTCTCTAACGAAGGCATATCCTGCAGTACAGTATCCCCATCAGCGCACTGGTATTCTCCTCAGTCATTAAAGTAATTCAAGGAAAATGCAAAAATAGATAGCAACAGCAGCTGATTAAATATTTAGCTTGGAATTCACAATGTAGGATGTAAAAATAAGGTGGGAAATCTTGGTAGCACAACAAAAGTCACTCTCAGTAGGTGAATTGCAATGTTTTCTGACTCGGTTTGTTGCGTCTGCACAGTCCCAGAAAAGAAGGTATCCCCAAAATTCTTTGCGCACCCATTAGTCACAGGGCTCTGCTAAGTGTGCCTGACAAGTACTTCCAGTTAGGTCGCACGTGAGTTAGGAAGAGCAGAAGGTATCCTGCCAGAGGCCAGTGTGGAAAGCTGAAAGGTTTGGCAATACTCTGGAAATATGCATTTGAATTCATGCAAACTTTCAAACAATGTCAACCAGCGTCATTACGTTACCACGGTATTCTTTATTCCCTATGTGTGGAAGGACTGCCTCCAGCTACATAATACGTAATGCGCTGAAAGACCACAAAAGGTGAATCTACAAGAGTCCCGAGTGTTTGTGTGTGTGTGTGGGTCAGCATCGTGATAAATTGCTAAGATTATGACATTTAAATTTCTTCTCTCCCATCAATCGTCAATATCCAAGACAGCATATCAGAACTACTTATTAAAAAGACACAAATTATAATACAAGAAATGCTGAAGTATAATTTATTTTTTTATAACTAAAAGCCGCAGCATAACTTCTGGTGCTATGGATCATTCCTAAAATGAATGAAAGTAAACCATTTTGATATTTATAACTAAAGCATTACTGTTGTCTAGGTGTCCATAAACAAGATTACAACTGAAGAATTGTTCATTACCGTACGCTAGTTCGGTAGGTCTGAAAGGTCTAAACAATTGTAAAAAAAAATAGGTATAAGGGAGGGAAGTCAAAGTGCAAATAAAAGGCACTTTACAAACCTGGTACTACAGTGGATAAATGGCAGGCCTATCTCTCTGCCGTGACACATCACGGTTAATGGCAACCTGAACTTCCCTCGAGAAAGGCTCTATGTTAACGGGTCACTGAAAGGGCTTTCGTGTCTAAATGGCTCTCTCCGACAAACCTCTCCTTGGCTTGCATCACGAGCATCAATTAAGCGTCGAATGAAAAGCCTCACTGTCTTCACACCACGCGCAGCCGCTAGTAAGTGCCGGCACGTCTCAGGAACTAGTCTCACCCAGGTAGTTATGAGCGCAGTGTGTTTGCTCTCAAATCAGCCTCTGCCAGAAATAACAATGTTTCGAACATGTTTTTTTTCTGACATGCAGGTACCCAGTTATCCTGAGCTCGTTCGGTGAATGGAAGAGATCAGGGAGTTTGCCTCAGGGGTGAGTGTGTCTGAATTCCAACAGTGGACACTGCGGTTTCAGTATTTCCGTTGCTCCTGGGGTAAACAAAAAAAACAACAACAATATAAATGTATTTAGGCACAGCAGTGTAAATACATACGCCCATGTAACACATAAATATTCATGTGAGGAGAAAATGACGGTCCAAATCGCAAAACACATTGCGGGAATCCTGACAACCTGCTGCTTCATCCATCATTGAATAGGCATCCATCACAACTGAGCAGCAATTATACTCACTATATGACAATAAACACTGGATTTCAGTTCCAATTCACCAAGTTAGTCTGATGAAACACAGCACACGTATTACCCTGGACGTGAATCACAATTTGAACCAGGTTTACGATTGCAGCTGATATGATACTATTGCAATTTGGATAGTCGTTGTTTAGCGGTCGTTTCGTTTCTAATGTGGCTGTAACTGCCATTCGTAATTACAAATGATAATAGCAGGTCTGGCAAGCACAGTAAAACACTGAATGCTGATAAAAACAGATGAATAGATCATGGTCATTAGAAACTAAAATACAAAACTATAATTCAGTCAGAGCGGATGAACCTAATTGCAGTGGTTTTTGTTTTCACTGTGTAGATATTGTGTCTTTAAATGAAGAGCAAAGGATTACGTCAAAATTAATACAATAAAGGCCGTCTGTGGCTATGCAGGGAGGGATATCCCACAGGACACAGAATAGGAAAGGTTTTTGGCAAAAACAATCCTCCTTTATACACCCACCGGGAGAAACTACACACACAAATCCCTTTATGAGACAGCAACATGGGTCTGAGCAACAAGAGCAGGATTATGAAGTGAGCATCCACAAATGCCATTAAGACACACAGAACACAGAGCAGCCTCAGCCTCTGCTCATTAACAATGCTAACAGCATCCATGTTCACAACCACCCACTGACATGCAGTCTCTACAACTCTGCACACTCACACTACAGCCACCCAGCACACGCACACAAACCCACGTCCCCTCCCAGAATCAGACGCAAGGCAAACAACCACAATAAGGTGCAAAAATAGAACAAAGGAATAAAAAACAAATGACGCCTTCACAAATTATCCCTATTAATAAAAAGACAAAAGCAAACAGCCACAAGGACTCATTGGTACACATATGTACCTGCATGGCTCTGCGTATGTGCCTGCAAGGCTCCACGTGTGTGCCTGCAAGGTTCCGCGTATGTGCCTGCAAGGCTCCGCATATGTGCCTGCAAGGCTCCGCGTGTGTGCCTGCAAGGTTCCACATATGTGCCTGCAAGGTTCCACGTATGTGCCTGCAAGGCTCCGCGTATGTGCCTCCATGGCTCCACATATGTGCCTGTATGTCTGCACGTATGTGCCTGCAAGGCTCCGCGTATGTGCCTGCATGGCTCCACATATGTGCCTGTATGTCTGCACGTATGTGCCTGCATGGCTCCACATATGTGCCTGTATGTCTGCACGTATGTGCCTGCAAGGCTCCGCGTATGTGCCTGCATGGCTCCACATATGTGCCTGTATGTCTGCACGTATGTGCCTGCAAGGCTCCGCATATGTGCCTGCAAGGCTGCACGTATGTGCCCGCATGTCTTCACGTATGTAGTACAACACTTCTCCTTAGCAGCCTGTAAGGAGCTCAGCAGCATAACGCTTTTCCAGGGAGATTCCTCTGAGTGGATTAAATAAAAGTGTCAATAAAGGCACCATCCTGCCAAAACCCAGAAAAATCACTAACCCACGGAGGCCTTGGCTGGTCATCCATCCAGACCCTGAGTGGAGCGATGAAGGCATGTGATTGGAATTGTGTTCCTGATTCAACCCAGCTGCTATGGAGACTCCATCAAGCGTCAGGATTACAGGGGCTGGCTTGTGCAACGGCCCTGAAATGGCCTGACAGTCCATCCAAGGAGCACATTTACCAATCTGCGTGTTCCTGTAAAGCTTAAGATCTGCTCTGCCTCCCCCTCCCATTCCAATAACATGGAGTATACTGGACTGGATGCACAACGAGGGCCTATCCATTTCTGCATTTCATGCAAACTAAGAATGCTATTAATTCTTCAATTAGCCCCACCATTTATTTGATCTGAAGTTTTATAAAGTTCTAGATTGCAAAACTGTGAATAAAAGGTGGAAGAAATAAAAAATGTGCTGAAAAAGCAGACAGATAATATGCATGCTAAGGTTAAAAAATAAATAAGGTTGGCTAAATGGCTCTTTGAAATGCAAATTGTCCAAGATGCAAAAAGTAATCCTAAGCATTATTTTCAGTTTCATTATATTGCAGTAGAAAAAGGAAAGTTAAGGAAGCGGTTAAATGCATTAAAAATAAGCAATGAGCTTTGCTTTATAATAAGGATATAGCTAATACTTTGTTGAGAGCTTTACCAGAGAAAAGACTAAAATATGCCTACAAGTACATCCAATATAAATAATTAATATTGCTCTGATATAGGAGTGAACGAGCATTGGTGTACACAGTGGTTTCAAAAATTATGGCAGAATAAATTGACGGAACGAAAACCAGAAATAGCATGGGCCCTCCAAGACTTGTGCACCCGTGACATAAGCCTGCCACTTTCCAAACAAAACATCAAACATTAAAGCCTTGTTGTTTGAACAGAAAACGAGCAAGTTCAGGTTTTAAATGACACATCTTGTGAGGAAAGAATGGACATTGCAATGTATTGGATTTAATGGATGTAACACCAACAAATCCTGTGTGGCTCAGTAGGTAGAGCACAGCACTTACAATGCTTAGGTTGTGGGTTCAATCCCCACTGGGACCACACCTTGAGGGGGGGGAAGAAAAAAATAAAAAATTATGCATTCACTACTTACTGTAAGTCGCTTTGGATAAAAGCGTCTGCTAAATGGCATATATATTATATATACAGGTACATCTAAATAAATTCGAATATCGTGGAAAAGTTCATTTATTTCAGTAATTCAATTCAAAAAGTGAAACTCATATATTATATAGATTCATTACACACAAAGTGAAATATTTCAAGCCTTTATTTGTTTTAATTTTGATGATTATGGCTTACAGCTAATGAAAACCCAAAATTCAGTATCTCAGAAAATGTGATTCCCCATGATTGTGTAGCCTACTGAACCAGACTGAGAGACCATTTAAACGCTCAGGAAACCTTTGCAGGTGTTTTGAGTTAATTAGCTGATTAGAGTGTGACACCGTGAGTTTACAATATTGAACTTTTTCACAATATACAAATTTTCTGTGTAATGAATCTATACAATATATGAGTTTTACTTTTTGAATTGTATTACTGAAATAAATTCACTTTTCCACAATATTCTAATTTAATGAGATGCACCTGTATATATATATATATATATTAGGGTTAAAATCAGAGGTTCCATTGGTGCAGGCATCAGAGGGTAATCCAACTGGATTTCTCCAAATCAGAAAAATAGTCAGAACGATACATCTGATAATAAGCCAGGATGTATGGCAGATTTTATTTTGTCACACCATATGGCAAGCGAATGCTGGTGGCAAGTGTCTCAGACAACATCACAGCATGAGAAATCATGGCTAATTAGACAGCATATTGAAAGCAGGCCAATCAATTTACTCAGTAAACAAACTCTGTGCATGTAACAACAGCTATTTATTTAGACAACTATCCCCCCCCCTACTCCATCACCACTTAAATTCGTTATAATAATGACATAATTCACGTTTGTTTGGCATCTCATTTAATATATATTTTTTATATCGGACCACAAGTAGGTGACGTGAAGGCTATGCAAATGTGAACTAGGGTTGTGCATGACAAAAACTAAAAACTGAATATTCTACACCCTTTGAAGATGAATATCGGAGTATTGACAAACAATCCTACCACTGAGAAAACCTTTTCCGCTGGCACTGAAGAAAGACAAATGTAGGTAGTACATTGCAGTCTCGCTTGTGTTTACCACGTTTCTATTCATAAAAGCAGTGCTTTTGCTACGGGGACCGTCGCAGGGGAATTATAAAGGCATGGTGCAGAGCTTGAAATCTTGGGGTGTGTTTTACAAACTCCAGACTGCACATCCCATCAGCCCCTTTGGGGAAAAGATCTGTGACACTTCAGGAGTTAGGTCTGCCAACAGAATGATTCCAGCCCTCCCTCTCAGTTTCCATTGTGTTGCATTGTCTGACAACAACATAACAGGAACAAATACACTTAAGAAAATGCAAAACTATTTGTGGTTCACGATAGTGAGTCAAATAGTGCGCACAAGCGGTTGTGTAGCTGAATTGACTATTCTGTTGTATCCCTAGTGGGATTGGCATAACTGAAAGATTGTTGATCAAATTTAGAGCAATTATTTCCTTTAGGAAAATCAAGAATTGAGGAGATTTCAAACTTGTGGTGAATGTATCTGTGCTTATGACCTGCGATAGTTCATTTTGTTGCATTTGACAAACTTTTTCAGAGGAAAGCATTTAAACAAGCTACTCCATCTACCAGTGAATGTTGAGCTGATATTCAGTAAGAGGAAATATGTTGACCTTTGAGCATGGCACTGAACTATAGGGATTGAGTCTACTGAAAACATCAGAAAAACCCACATCGCTGTGAAATAAAGGCTGTTTGTGAGCAGAGATGAATGATACCTCACATCAAACACAGGGTCTTTATGACACTGGGCACAATAGGGCACAATGCAGGAGTCTGCAGACTGCAGCACAAATAAATGTCATATCATTTACTCCTTCAAAACACTAAAGCATTGAATGGTCTAGTGATGAGAAAAAACAGGAATGTTGCCACATAAAATACGTAATAATAATAACAACAACAATAACAATGTATTTTATTCTATTTATTTCTATAGAGCAATTCTTTGCAAATCTCAAAGGCACCTTGAATGCCTCTAAAGGAAATGACCTTTGAATACTCTTACATTTCATTTGTCAAAAACCTTAAATTTGAAGTAAGATGTCCCAGTTAAGTAATAAACAACTCATTTAGGTGTGCATTGCAGATACTTCTCACCCTTGGGGTCATATTATTTAGCTTGTCATTGGATTTCCCAAGGGATATGGTCCTGGCAGGCTAAATGCAGTGTGAAAAAGTGAAGGGCAGCGGTGAGATTCTTACCATGACCAACATCAGCGATATTAGTCGCACTCAATGCGGACATCTTCTGTGCAGCAGCTTGTCATAACGAAATCAATCTTCACCCTGGTCAGCCAAAGACAAAATGCCAGGTACAGGGTTAACCGTGTTTTCCAAAGCAGTGTTCCTCAGCATTGGAAGTGGCTACATGGAGGAAAACATCCCTTCAAATAAATGCTTTCTCCAAAATGAGAGTTCTCCAACAGCTTTGTGTTGCTGACATGTTTGTGCGCCAGCAAGGCTCGTACAGAAAAAGAAAGTGGAGGTTCACCAACATTTGACATTCGAAGCAACAAAACTGTGTTACCTAATAAAAATATATCCAGAATGAATCATTCAATTATATTAACAGCAACTAACAGGTTTATTCTCCCACTTGTGATCTGGCTATTCCCCTTTTTATTTCTGACTGTGCCCTGCCGTTTCTGACTGTCCTCTGTGGTTTCGGTCTCCCCTAATGATCTGCAATCGTATTCATCATTTAGTAATCGTGTTCTTTCACTTTCCTCTCTCTGCAGGCTACATTTTATATCTTCAGTTTCAGTCCTCAGCTCTTCTGCTTGTGCATTCTCCCTCCCTAATTACCGCAGATTACCCCTTGGTTCCTCTTGAACCTAGTTACCGTTCTGGTATCAACACGGATGGATGTAAAATCATGCTGTAAAATCAGATCACACCCTGACAAAGGCTTTATGGAGATGAAAACTATCTGCCAACTGTATTTTCAATATGGACATGTCACTCTGAATGAAGGCACTTTAATACAAAAAGAGCAAAATGGGTGAGGAGCACACAATATAATTCAGAGAAAATGATGTAGCTCAATATATTTGTATAACTGAACCAGCGCAAAGCCCAACATTTCAGCTAAGCCTTTCTCAGGGGGAGTGCTGGCAAGAATCGGTAAAACAGGAAGCCCTTGTTCCAAAAAGCAAATGTATGAAATGTTCACATATTATTACCCAAATTGGCAGTGCTGAACATTGTCCTTTTTCTAAATGCAACTGAAGAAAAAGTTATAATACCGTATTTACTATGGTTACAAACTACACAAAAAGGTGGAGCTATGGGCCAAAACCACTGCACAGCAGCAATTCCATTTCTTCCTGTACTGTAGAATAAGTATTAACAGCCATTCCAGTCAGGTGATGAAGACAGGTGTTGGAGTTGTAGTCACAGGGATAAATGTCTAACCTGATGGGGCCACAAGATACTTATTTAATAAAAATAATAGCAATACTGGATTTCAATTAAATAGAGCCTTTAATTGATCTCACAGTGCTATATAGAGCCCATCTTAACTGGTAGAACTACAGTACCAGTCAAAGGTTTGAGTACACCTGCTGGAAACTAGGTTTATCTCATAATTGACAATGCTTTACACTGTATACGTTTCTGTAAATACTTTAAAATGACAAAAAACACATGTAACAATGAACAAAATGAACATCAAAGAAATGTTCCAGAAAATTATATTGAAAATTGAATCTTGGATTCCTCAAAATAGCCACCCTTTGCCATGATAACAGCCTCACAAACACGGGCCATTCGGTTAATACGTTTCAGCAGGAAATCACCCGATATGTCTTCCCAGCTCTCCTGCAGCAATCCCCAGAGAAACTTGTGGGTTGCTTTGCTTTGACTCTTCTGTCCAGTTCGTCCCATACAATTTATATGGGATTGAGGTCTGGACACTGGGCAGGCCAGGTCATCAGTTTGAGTTCTCCTTCACGTTCCTCCTTCACCAGGTAGTTCTTGCACAACTTCAAGGTGTATTTTGGGTCGTTATCTTGCTGAAGAATGAAGGAGTGCCCGATTAGCCGTAGTCCAGATGGAAGGTGTACTCAAACTTTTGACTGGTACTGTACCTATGTGAGTCATCACAGCCATTTACCAGAACCACCAACACAATCATTCCAGACACCTGACTGCACTCATTTTCATTGGCATGTCTGTCATGCAGGCCTCGAATGAGCTACAATTGTCAAATATCCACAGCCATGTAATAACCGTGATGGTTCTCTCAAGAAACGGGAAGGTCGCTAAAATATTTAACTCCATAAAACATTTAAATTACTAAATCATATCATCTTACATGCCGTCTTTTATGCTGTATTATATCCACCCTGCGTCCATTTAGCTTTGAGGATGGTTGCTTTATGCAAAATAGCATTAGCTAGCGGACTTTTCCCTGTGCGCTCCAGTGGACAGCAGAGCTGGCTCAGGTGGCATGTACACGACTGGGTGGGGTCAGCCCCCCTCCCGGTCCAGGGGTAGTGAAAGTGATGATCTGCAGACTTTCTGGCCCCTAAGGTTTCCTTCTTCTTCCTGCTGACGGGTGGGAATTGCCACCAGCTTAAAGTCGCCAGAGAGTACGTGACAAACCTGGGTGGAGCACACAGCTACGGGTCCACTCGGCAGTATGACTTCCTGTCATTTGAACCATCAATATCCCTGAGGTCAGCAAAGCAAAACAAAACCCCCAATTCATCTGGACTGAACTGTTCCCAAAACAGAGCAGCTCAAAAGTAGCTGTACTTCTACTAATCTAGTGGTAACCTGATGAGCCAGGCTTTTTTAAAATATCTATTTTATTTCCAAAAAAAATTTCCCCAATTTGGTTGCCAATTAAACCCTCTATTTATTTAAATTCCCCACCCCCACAAGTCCGCCGCCCGTTCTCCGGGAGGGAGACACACATTCCTGGTCGATTGTTAGCGCCCCAACCTTGGAAACTCTTCCACAGACGGACCTTCGTGCCGGCTCTCCCTCCCCCCTCCCCCGGAGGCGGACAGCCAAATTCCGGCTCCGATCGGGCTGACGACCAGGGCCGGTCTGGTAGAAACGCGGGTTTCGATCCGCGTCTCTGACGGGCAGCGCACACCACTCCAAAGCGTGGTGCGTTAGACCGCTACGCCATCCGCCAGCGAGCCAGGCTTTTTAAAAAATGTGATCCATATCCTGATGTAACACCTGGCTGTAAAAGCACTGTGTTCGTTGATAAACCCTCTTGCAGGGAGGAACCCTGTTGATTATGACCAATCACAATCTCTTAGGAGGTGAGTGCTCTAACAGCCAGCCAATGAAAAGTACTTCAGAAATCCTGAAGCGGAAATCGAAAGCCATCACCCTTTTTCAAGTAATTAAATCAGATGGTAAGCCGAGGGCTTAGGGTAGGGTTTCCATATTTTAAATGAGCTAAAACCATACTACATATATTTATTAATTTTTTTGCTTCTCCATCCACAAATGCTGACATCTTTACCCTGCAATATAATCCATTATGGCACCACTGCAGCAAGCTTGGCTAATGCTAATTTAGCACATTTTTTGCATTAGAACATTGCCAATTGCCATCTTCAATTTAGAACATTAGAATTATTCCACTTAACATCACAGCTAATTCGATACTGTAGCTACTTAGCTAGTCAGTTACTAAAGATCAATATATTCACTTTGAAAGGCACTCAAATCCCATCATTATAATACCCAGACACTCGAGAGCAGGAAAATGCACAAAAATGCCACTGGTGCTTCCACAGTAGGCTGTGGTTTCCAGCTTTACAGTTTTTACTGGAATACATTTTATATTGTGTCACTTCTCACTTTTCACCGGAATTATGGACTTGACAAAGAGTTCATCCATCCTTCTGACTGGTTATTCAGTGTGCAGTCAGCATCTTTGATCCGAAACTGTATATAGATTCATACGAAACTGGAAATCCCAGTCAAAAACCAAACCCTTTGTCAGTCCTACTACTAGAAAAATCACCATTGCACAAGGCGGTGTGCCTCTTCTGAATTTAGCCAACTGTGATATCCAAGGAGAGTCACTTCACTGTGGACATCAATGCGTATTGATCAGTTCAGAACAATCATTGACGAATTAAGACGGAGTATGTGCATTTTCATATGAAGCTGTACTCCAATCACTCATTTGTGAGATCACAGCCCTCACCACAGAATGGCACCCTTTAATTTTTTTCCTTTTTTGTGGGGTTCTACCCCCTTTTCTCCCAATTCGGAATGCCCAATCGTATGCATAAGCTAGCTGCAACCACCGCTGTCAATTCAAAAGAGCGTAGACAAGCACGTGCTCTCCTCAGAAACACGTCATGTCAGCCACTGCTTCTTTTCACACTGCAGCCTCCAAGTTAAGCTTGCACATACCAGAGTTGGATAAGACACTGTACAGCTTTATGCAGGCAGACCGTGGGCGCCCCTTGACCAGCGAGGATTTCTGGTGCGTGATAAGACACGGACAGCCCGGTCAACTTTATCTCTCCCTTCCTGAGCGACGCTACCATCATTTATGGGTCAATTATGGGACTGCTGGCCAGTCGGCACTGGCACGGTCCGGATTTGATACCAAACCATGGGGCTCATCCACACATTTGAATGGTACCTTAACAGGATGAACCACTCAGCAGCTCTGGCATCCTTTACATTTTAAAGCATATTATTTCCTTCACTCTCAATCTCAAAACGTATATTAATATAAGTATAATATATAATTAATATATAAATATTCATATTTTTCAGGAACTGTCCTATTTGGAAACACTTGGGATAGAAAATAAAACATTCATTAGATTCTCAAACGTTAGCAGACAATTGGGCCCTGTTGTCATCTTACACTCAGCTATACATTTATGGAGACACCAGCATGTCCACTTTCTCTGGGTTACAAGAATATCACAGTGTCACGAGTGTTTTTTCAGTTTTTCACACACACATATTCTCATAGAAGCCTCCCAACAAAGGGAAGCGAGGTTTTGTTGCCTCATCACCAAATGGTGAGTGGATCCTCCAATCCTTCAACCTCGTGCTATTGTGGGTATCAGTGGCAACTTGCTGTCCAATGGGTATGAAAGCTGCTGATGTCCTGTTTCACTTCCCCTTTCCCAAGAACACAGGAGGAGTTAACCAAATAACATCCATTAAAAAAAGTTATCTCCCCCTCCATTGCTGTTTCAACTCATTCACTGTTACACACTTTTCTTGATGCTCCCACTCACAATGAACACTTCACATGTTGACACACACAAGTGAAGACTGTCCAAGCAAGCAGATAGAGTGCGGAGAGGAGTGGAGAGTCTGAAATAGAACGCCTCACCTCACCCATGTCACGACAAACTCACTGTTGTTCAAAATGGTACTGTATCGTACGTGGTTTTATAATAAAATGTGGTTTCATATAATATTATATATATATATATACATATATAAAGTGAACTTTTTTTCTCTTTAACATATATTTTATTGCCCACCTCCACCTCCACCTGGTCAGACTCCTATAGTACTGTAAGGTTATGAGCCTGGTAAATCAGACTAGGTACTAAGTGGCACACATACGGTTTTGATATTAAACACGCTGAAAGTGTTTCCATCCATTCCACTCCTAAAAGAGTCCAGATGTCTAGTGGACCAAACAGGCCCCAATCTCAACAAGTAAACAGTCTGAAGTTTCAATCAATTTATTTTGAATAGAAGACAAACATTTCTACAAAATACAAATATGGGATTTTTCCTGATCAGGATATGCAGATTTTCAGACCCAAAATGCCTCAAACACATGCACAGGACTTGTCATAAGCACACACACCCAAGTGCTTTTGTACTCTTTGACAGCTGATAGCAGAAGAGAATGTTTAGCAATTAAGCCAAACACTAGTGGCCCCAGATACATTTAGTGTGAAAGTCGGTATTTTGTGATTTTCAAACATCGCTTCCCTGAAGATATTTCCTGTGACATATAGCGATATGTAGCTAGTTAGCCTAACCACTCTAGATATGGTGCAAGTATTTATCTGCCAATAAATAGTTAAGTAGCTAACCACTACGAGCCAGAGCCACAAACATCCACAAATCAATAAAAACTTTGTGAAGATGCTACCACTGTTGGATTCCAATACAATTATCAAAAATGAATGGCAGTCAATATTCCAAATAAATCTATCTATTTTATAGCATCTACAATCACAATTTCCAAAAAAGGAAGTAGCCAACTGGGAAGTTTTGTGAATCTCTCAAGTACGTCTTTTTAATAAACACACAACATAAACTAGCCAATGGCTCTTCGTCAAACTGCAAGAAAGTGAAAAATACTGCAAGATTGGAAATTTTTTGTGTGGTCACATAGAGTTGCATCCATGTGAGATTGGATAACCTCAGTTATTTCTGGAGGAAACCCACAAAAAGGATGCCCTGACAAACTAACTTGGTGGATGACATTTTTGGTTGCAATCACACATCGCATTACGGAAAGGTTGATTCTGTGCAACACAGCAAAGCATTTCAAGCCTCGATTACAAATCATTATACCTTGGCTGTGTGAAAAAACGGTCTACAGCGGGGGTATTCAAATCCAGGCCTCGAGGTCCGCAGTGTCTGCAGGTATTTGCACCAACTACGCACTGCACCACCTGATTTTGAATAATTACTTTTCCTCCTTGGCCCAGGAAGCGAGCTCATTAGCAAAATCGGGTGGTGTAGTGCGTGGTTGGAGCAAATACCTGCAGACACTGCGGACCTCGAGGCCTGGATTTGAATACCCCTGGTCTACAGCATAAAACATACAGTAACCACAGACTAATACAAGTATTGAATTTCAGAAGGGAAAGTAGAGCTCTCTTAAAAACTGCCTTTACAAAATGTACACTATTCATCTACTATCCAATAAAAGGCCAGACAGCACATAAGCACTACAGGATACACATTTATGCAGTAATTTATTAAACATTTCAATATATTGAGACAGCAGAAAAATATGCCTCATTTACCAGATTTAAAAGACACAGTGTCAAAGTGTCCAAAAAATTATAATAATTTTAGACCGACAAAAAAAAACCCCAATTAAAATACTACGAAAAATATTTCCTTGAATACTAGTATATCGTAATTACCAATAATAAAAGTATGTATTTCTGTAAACATGCTTACCATTAATAAACAAATCTTGTGGGAAGGATGTGTGCTGTTCCTTTAACAATAGTCTCAAAAACAGCTGGGTTTGAACAACAAAACATGACCTAGCCGGTCAATTATTTTTTGACCAGAACCAGGAAATCAGTTTTACTCAGACTTAACGTGAAAATCTGTTAAAAATGGGAGGGAACATGATGCTAACGTTTTTATATTGTTCCTTGTACATTCAGTTCTTAAACTTAATGAATACGATTGTAATAATGGATTATTTCCAGGGCAAACAGGAGGATGTAACAGATTTACTGAAGAACAGATATATTACAAACAGGTGCATTTTGAGCTAGTTTTTGTGTCCTGAACTAGAAATGTGGTAAGCCTCTTACAGTCTGGCTGTTGTTGGCATAGACTGTGTAAATCCACGACTGCTGACATTTTCTCTGATCAATTTTGACTGCATTAAAAGCGAGGCCTGATGCATTCTATTTGTTCAAGCACTCCTTGTGAGGTTCTCAAATTACATTTTTCCTTCCAAAAGCATTTAATTTCATATAGCAACATAATACAACATTGGATGGATTAAAATAAGAATGCGCCACTGTACAATTCAAGATAAATATTTTACAAATAATTGCTGGATCAAATGACACACTGGTGCTTAAGTTGCAACACTCATTTAAAGAGGGACAAAAGTCAGAATTTGTGTTTCACATGCACTGTTCCACTGAATTATGCAAATACTTAAGTGTATAAAAGTGCTTAATTAAGTCAATTACTGCATTTTGAATACTGGCTTTAAACCCTATTTCACGTAGGTAAAATGAAAACCTTTACATTAGCGCTAAACTAGCACAGAACACAGTACTTAATGCTACAGCAATATTTAAGAAATATAAACCTGCATTTCTGGTGAACATTGATGTAACTTAACACACTTTTTCAAAGCATCCAGATTGTGTCACACAGCATGTTTTTTCCCTTCCACTATTGAGTTTTTCGCATTTTTAAATCACATCTGCATGAAAAAAAAAGGCTACATTTTACTGTGAGAGGCTACAGCAGCCTGGCAGCCAGACCATATTATGTTAACGTACCTACTGGTCTGGAATTAACAATGGTAAAAGGTAATGCTCGCCCACAAAGTGGATCGGGCAATTTTAAGGACTAAAATAAATAGAAGAAAATAATCTGTGAATAGCTTCCTAGGGATTTCAGCTACACAGCTCCACTGGTCGCAAGTTAACTTGAATAGTTAGCCACCTAACCAGCTAGCAATACATTTTAGATAGCTAAGTTTATAAGATAACATTGGCTATATTCTCTCTGGAGTCCCAAGATTATTAAAAAGTAGCTTTATAACTTCATAATATGATGAATATCATAATAGATCTACATGCTCAATATGTAATCTATAATATGGAAATATGATGGGGTGTCAATTAAGTTAGTGATTAATAACATCTACCAAGATAGGTAGATGTTATTAATTTGACGTTCTAGGTCTGCTAGAAGAACAGCAGAGTCTAGCCCTTGTTGCATCTCACAAACTCAGCTGATTTTGAAAGCTTCCTATTGAAAAATAATTTGTTATAAATAGCAAAAATTCTCTTATTTTCTTTCAAATTCGTCAGTTGAAGTTCTGTGTTAGTTTCTCTCCCTGTCTGGGACCAAAAAAATGAAGGGCCATAGATACAATGACAGTGTGAAGGTTTCTCAACTCTCAAAAAAGAGAGCAGATTTTATAGTGTGAAAATGTCAGCATCAACTCATATTTTTAAAGGAACAGAACCCATCATCACCTACAATCCATTTGTAAAAGTAAAGAGGAAAATAGAATGTGCCCACAAGCCACTACATATTATACACTTAGGGTTTGAGTCTCCAAAAACAACTTAAAACCCCTTTACAATGGTGTCAAACTGAGTTGTGATCCTCTCAGTCTACATGCCACCTTTATCAGCAAAGAGCAACAAGGCCATTGTCCTTTCGGTTTTCACACATTCGCTCACGTTCTAGAGCTGCCACTGTGAGAGCGAGCCGGTAAGGAGACAGTGTTGAGTTGATAGGGTTGAGCGGAGAGGGCTGAGATGAGGGTTGGCATTGCATTGGCCTCGGTCATCGCTCCCTGCACAGTGGTGGGAGTCCAAGGTTCATATTGAGTTTTTTAATGCTGAGGCAAAGATTTTGAATGATTGAACTTGGAACAGAATCATTTTATTATCACTGGTCGTTAAGAGTGATCCTTCCTCCACAGGTGCCATAATTAGGGCACTACAAAGCAGGTTCACTTTTCAAAGGCCACGCTGATCTCCCGTCGATGTGAATTATGAGAACTCAGTCTGAGCATTTCGTCATTGAGTTCCCATCAGTGTCGGATCTTTACATTGACATAGAGGAAGCAGTTAATTAAGTGAATAATCCATATCAAATTGGTGGCAAATCCCCATGCGCAATTTTATCTTGAGATATTTTTCGCAAAATCACAACATTTTGCAGCCTTTGTCCATAGCCACAGATTGATTCTGGTAATTTCACTGTTTGTTCTCTGGGCCTGTGTAGCATGTTGAAAGCATAAAGAGTCTGTTGTTTATATGCTCATGAAATGCATCGATTTTCTGGTTTGTTTGTTTGCCATTATTATGTTTCAACCTCAAATCCTATTACATTAATTTAATTTAACTGAACTCTGGTGGGACATGCTCAAAAAGGATACAGCACAAAAAATTCTGATAATTGGCACCATTGTCAATAAAGGAAAAGAAAGGGAAACCCAGTTAAGAGCAATAGCTGGATTACAGATGCAATTTTGGCCTCCTCCACCAGCTCACAAGCTTTGGAGCAAGAGACATGGGAACTATTTTATGTTGCTCAGCAGCCATAGATTGCGCTCATTTAAGGGGCTGAGGTAATATATGAAACACACGTGCACTTTCACAACTACTGGGTGGAGTAACATCAATAAACAAATAATGCAATAACTCAAACTACACTATAATGCTCACACTTTAGCCCAATGCTTGAATTCTGATTGTACTGTAGCAAGAAGATACTGTTAGCACCAGAATACTGAGTGTGCTCTCCTTGGAATAACATTGTAAAGTTGGAACATGCGCTGCCTTGAATATGGTTCATTTTAACATTTTACCCTTTACAAATGATCACTGTTTCAAGGTCAATTTCAGAAGTTTGGACTCAGGACCTAACCATGCACCCTTTCATATATACATAAGAATGCACACATTGTCAGTTGAATGAATCCGGTTTTTGATGGACTGTTATATTTTCTGATGAGATGAGACACTTGCCGTGATCAACTTTTACTGAGATTTGCATAATTATGCTAAACCTTGCTAAAAATGCCTATGTTTAGGATTTATTGCTGCATAATTAGCAGTGTGCAATCAGGGGCTTGTACCCTTGTTTGACACGTTATTTACAGTTATATGGAGTACAGTCTCACTGCCACATGTTGCGCCACGACTTACTAACGTACAGATTCCATATTGCCGTATGGTGACCAAAGGAATATGCCTCTGGTGCAATACTGTCTTTTGGTGGACTTATTTATTTAATAAAATCCATTCTGGAGCATTAAAATAATGCCAACTTTTGCCTTTTCTCACAATAAAAAAAGAAAAATCCCAGTAGTTTCAGGATGTTTGTCGTGCCGAGTTCTGGTGCAGTGATATGCCCAATGGTCGGCTGGGTTGTCCCCATCTCATTACGCAAGAGCGATACCTCTACTCCAAACCAGAGGGCTGAAAACTAGCCTTTGTCAGGGTTAGGGAAGGAGCGAATCATGTGCTCAAAGTCTCTTCACAGCACATGTGATATAATTGCTTTAATGAAGTCCTACTGTAATCATCAGATTACCTGTAATCACAGGTTTGAGGGAGGCCCAGATTCAGTTTGCCTTTCCGCAGGTGAGAACACACAGTACAAACTTAGCCATCTCGAGTTGAGAAAATATAACCAAAAAAAACATTTAGTTGGACTTCTAAATCAAGCATTTAGAAATCATGCTTGTCAAGGCCTTTGACTCATTGTGTGCCAGGCACATTCCCTTTCACTTTCAAATAGTAACATCGTTGATGACATTTTTCCCGAATAACGATAACAATTGCAACAGCCAATTAGAAATGCATGTTAGGCCTGCATGAAGCTGGTAATGAAAACCATTGATCATTTCGAAGAACAGCCCTAGGTGCTTTTTAATTGTGTATTAGATGTTACCACTTTTTTAATGTGCCCTGAAATATGTACTTGAATGAATCAGGTGATACATTCAGTGAATAAGAGGCTTCTTCTGGAAGATCCTGCTACACAGCATGTGAAACATAATTCAGAAACGACTTTATGAGTAAGTTCAAAACGATATTTAAGTGAACATCCAAGTAGCATTACAATCCGTTCATGCAATGATATTACACATGTGTCTGTCAAAGATATGTGGGATGGTAATGCTGGTATGATATGGGATGGTAATTTGGCATTGTACAGTAGACTAAATGAACACAATTCAGAGATTGAGAAGGCAATAGTTCATACTACGGGGAACACTTTAGTCGGATGTTCCATATAGCATAGATAACCTTAAATATCTCCCAACAACCTGTAATGTCAACAACTCAGCAACCACCAATAAACAATGTTTCAGATAAATGAATGTGCCCTTACATCTTGACTGTTGGTAATGTGATATAGTCATAGACATGAATAGAAACAAGCTATGCTTCAAAAAGGCTTATCCACTTCAATTCATCAGGAATAATTCACTACCGACCATGAGATGGAGAACTTAATGAAAACAAAAACAATAAAGTATATAATTATTATACAGCTACAATGCACATAATTATAATTATTATAGAAACATACCTCTGTAATTATTCCCGTTTTGGTTTTTGATTCTTGTCAGTAGAAGATAGAGTATGGGAGGGATTGTTTTGTCCTCTTTCTGTCCCAAAAAAGTGCCAGCACTTCTTGGAAAAATATACTTGGTACAGACGGTTGGAGTGATCCGCCCCAGGTAAAAACGATACCTTGGTCCGTTTGTCTCAAAGTTTTACATGTCAAGTTTCTGAGTAAAACAAACTCTCCCTTGGCCCTGTGGAAAGCAGATGAAATACAGAGAGAACAAGGGGGAGACAGAAGGGAAGGGAGGGAGAGGGAGAGAGAATGAGAGGGGTTACTATAGGTCGTTCACACCGCTTTGAAATACCCGCGGGGCCTTTGCAAGTCTCTTCCTGTTTGACAATCTGTGCCTCTATCCAAGGTAATCACTCCTCACTTTCCATAATCACAAACATTTTAATTCCACTCCACGCGTCAAACAAACATCAGTTCTAAATTCTAGGGGAATAGTTCTATAAGTCAAGGGTGTGGGAGAGTCAAATCATATCCTTTTTTGTCTGTGTTGCATCATTGGCATCATGAGTTTTAAATATTAATGCCTGTCCAGTGTTGTGGAAGGGAAAGTCCAGAATAAATCAACAAAAATCACAGAGGCTAGAACAGAGAGCAGCATATAATTCCACAGATTTTCAACTCCCACAAGAGCTCCATTTCAACAAACAAACAGTCAAGTCAAAGAACAGCTGTAGAGACTTACTTAGTATACCCCAATACTGCTATAAGTTACGAAGACAGGTGTAAGAATTTGCAGCCACTTCTTGCCTGGTGATCCACACCACGCTTACGCTCTTATTCTAAAAAATATCTCTCAACACCTACAACTTATGCTTTCCTCCGGAAAATACAAAGTAGCCCTTAAAATCTGAATCGCACTGCTTATGACAAATGTGCAGATGTTGCGCTGCTTATTTTGGCAGTATCCTGCAGTGAAGCACGACTACTCGGATGCGTCATAGTGAGATAATGAGAACCATGTCACGTCTGGAATGTCGCCTTCACACCTGCTTTTAGGTGCCATGGATTCTGGCAAGGAAAAATATGTATGTGTGTGTGTGTATATATATATATATATATATATATATATATATATATATATATATATATATATATATACAGAGTCCCTTTAAAGTCTACACCCCTCTACTGGGTAGCGTATTTCAGAGTAAGAAATCCACCATGAGCAACAAGGAGCTTTCATAAGAACTCCAGGATAAAGCTGTGGAAAGGCACCTATCAGGAAATGGGTATATAAAGAAAGGCCTTAAATATCCATTGGAGCACGGTCAAGACCATAATTAAGAAGTGGAAGGTGCATGGTACTACCAGGACCTTGCCTAGATCGGGTCGTCTGTCCAAGCTGGATGGCCGAGCAAGGAGGAGACTGATCAGGGAGGCCACCAAGAGGCCAATGGCAACTATGAAGGAGCTACAGGACTTTATGACAAAGAGTGGTCAATGTGTGCATGTGTCAACAATACAGAAAGCTCTCCACAATTATGGTCTGTATGGTAGGGTGGCAAGAAGGAAGCCACTACTCAAAAAAATCCTCAAGCCGTTTGCGGTACGCAAAGAAAGACTGAAGATTCTGAAGGCATATCAGCACATCACCCAAAGAACACCATCCCTAGTGTAAACCATGGTGGTGGCAGCATTCTGTTTTGGGGGCGCTTCTCGTCAGCAGGGACCGGGGGGGACTTGTCAGGATAGAAGGGAAAATTGAGAAAAATACAGAAATTATTGAGGAAAACTTGCTGCCCTATGCAATAAAGTTGAAATTGGGAAGGAGGTACACCCTTCAGCTTGACAACGACCCAAAGCACAGTTAAAGCCACAGTGGAGTGGCTAAAAAACAAAAAGGTGAATGTCCTTGAGTGGCCTAGTCAGAGCCCTGACCTAAATTCTACTGAAAACCTGTGGAATGACGTGAAGAGCAGAGTCCATAAATGGTCCCCGTGCAATCTGACTGAGCTTAGACTGTTCTGTAATTAAGAATGGGCAAACGTTGCCCAATCTAGGTGTGCAGAGCTGGTAAAGACATATCCAAACAGACTCATAGCTATAATTCATCATTCCCAACTACCAAGTACTAACTCAGCGGGGTGTAGATTTATCAATCCACGTTATTGTAGCTTTTTTATTTTTTTATTTTAATTTTAAAATAATGTTCGGAAATGTCGATTTTTTTCACTTGGAAGTTGTAGGGTAAAATGTGTAAATAAAATTGGAAAAAGTCAGATTTAATATATATTCATTTCACGCTGTAAGGCGACAAAAGGTGACATTTTTGAGACGGGGTACTGTATATAAATATATACAAAATGATTGTTGTGATTGATAACTTCACACAGTAGAGTATAGGTGTACACTATAGGCAAAGGAGAAAAGAATGCCAAGGCTAGTTCACCCACATTATTGTGAAACAATTACATAAAAATAAACATGCAGGTAAGTGGCAAACACAAGTTAATGAAGGATACAAAGTATATTGAAAGCAGGTCCTTAAAAACAGGTGTGGTTCCTGAGTTAATTAAACAATTAACATCCCATCATGGGTCATGTACAAAAATGCTCGGCAGGCCCACTTGCCTATTATTTTGGCTACCATGGCTAAAAGAAGAGATATCAGTGACTTTGAAAAAGGGGTGATTGTGGGGAATATTTGGGAGACGCTTAAGAGGCAAAGACACTTTTTCCACATTTCCACATTTCATGAGGAACAGTGGCTAAGTTAATGTTGGCATGGAAGTCTGAGGGAAAGACATCAACTTGGGTTGACTGTGATGTCCATGCATTAGTTCGAGATGGTGACCCAACACCGCAGCAAGGCACTGTATGTTGGTGTTTCCTTTATTTTGTCAGTTACCTGTACATTTCCCCTACATTGAGTTTAACTCAACAAAAGTTATTGACCTAAAGTAACTCTACGGTCCAATGTCTGTGCCACTTATCAGTCTGTCTTTTACCTTTGCACAGTGAATTGGTGTGCTGAGAAAGTAATAGACATTTATCAAAATAAAATGACTAAAAACAAGCAAGAAAGAAATATGGTTTAGTTGTGGTCAACACAACATTAAACATGATTATGGTGAGTGCTCAAATCAAGTATGTGAATTTTTATAGGATAATCCTTTTATATTGCCTTCCTTGATGTTTTATATATCAGATCAATAGGTCTTTGATGGAAATTTTAGGACAAGAAAGTAATCAAATGACTAACCAGCCTAATTCTGTATCACTGCCCGTCAGATTGTTATAAAAAATCCTTGTGAAGGGGAGCCTCGGATGGTGCAACGGTAAAAGCATTTGCCCTGGAATGCAGGTTGCCCACTGCAGCTCGGGATCAAAACCCGGGTGCGCCAGCCTGGCTCAGGCCGGGAGCCACGTTCAGGGATGGCAATTGGCTGTCAGTCTCAGGGGGAGGGAGAGCCTGCATGAACTCACCAAGAAGCGCAAAGGGCATCCCTGTAAAGTCAGGTGGGCGAGTCCCGTCTCAAAGGAGGCGGATCATTGTAGTGAAGGGCAGCAAACTCCTGAGGGAGGGCGAATCGAAAGAAATAAAGGGTACAATTGGCCACCCAATTGGGAGGAAAACGGAAATAGTCTTGTCATACTATTTTGAGGTTCTGTTAAGAGTCCTTGTTCTGGACTGTATTCCGAACTTAACCAATGGAGCAAAGACAAATTTCCTGGAGAAGTTAACTCCTAAAGCATTTGAAGAGAGAGCGTGGATGCACAAAATAGGAAATGTCAGGATGTGAATCAATTTGATCACTGTTTTTTTGAAAACCATGGAATTATTTGCAAAACACAATGCTGCTCCGCTTAGTTGTTGAATATAAAAATAAGCCTGAAGTAATGTTTCTTCTGTTGCATCATGGGTTCTTTCTCTTTTCAAATTTAAAGTAATGAGCTTAGTAAAGCTCATTGACAGTTTAGCTATTTTTAAACTGACATGAAAAGCACAACTTAGTGCAAGTAAAAATGGCTCACAGTTGCATAAAATGCACATACAGTACTTTGATCACATCTCACAAAAACAAAAATCTACCTATCTACAAATGATTATAGAGGATTATTGTGGAGGTCTAAATATGGCAGAATAGCAAATTTACTGCATTCAAACTGTCCAAATTAAATATAGGTTATAAAGAACATGCAATACCTTGGTTAAGCCTCCTTGAACACGAACGTTAGCTGAACACATACTTGTTTGCTAGGTGGCTTGTCTTACATCCAGTCCACTTCGCAGACGTAGAAAGTTAATGTTATCTGACAAATTCTGTAGCTTGCGAACTATACTAGTGATATAACATTATAGCTACACCTGTTATAGCCAAGTACATTGTTCTGCCACCTTAACTGACAGCAGGGCTGTTGCGTGAGATACCTAATAATATTGCATGGCTAAATCACTGCTGTTCGAGTATATATCCGACTACTTGGTTATGAATTAGGCTATATGACAATACTGTTCTTTCATTAAAACAATTAAACTGAAGAAAGTTGCTTAAAGCTTATGTCTTACCATAGCATTACAAACAATCGTATTTACATGTGTATCTATATGCTATGCTAGTTGTAATTACAGAAGTTACAATTTTACCAGTTAATAATGAAGGGTGGGTTTTCTCAATTAATATACGAGTGAACGTGTAGCCTAAGTCAGCTAATGCTAGCATATAGCAAATGTGCCCCATCATCTCGAATTTATGCCACTAAATCACGAGTTAAAGTGAATAAACTAGCTATTATTACATGGATTGGGGAAAGGGGTATTCTTGAGTGTCACTCACACTCACTCTCTCTCACACTCTCACACACTCACACACACACTTAGGATGCCTGCCAAAGTTATTAGCTAGTGTCCGCCGCCTAACGTAGCTGTACCGTTTCATGAAAATGAGCAAGATACCCTTTTTTACACGCCAATGTTAATAAAATAACATAGCAATTCAGTACTTAGCGCTCTATGAAACAGCAAGCTAGCTAATTTATCGAGCTAGCTAGCCACCGTAAATTAGCTAACGTTAGCTATCGAAGCATACAACGGAAGTTAGCATTCAAGCTCTAGTTAGCCAGCAACCTAATTAACAAACTAGCTAGGAAGTATTACCTACGATATCCACGATTAGGAAACTTGTTGATATTTGGACTAACCTTAGCATGCAACATTTGGGTAGCTAACTCTATGTTAAAACAGTTTATTAATCTCGTGCCAAGTTAGTAACACAACTAGGCTCTCGTCTCGGTGACGTGTTTCTCATGTAGCAAGCTAGTTTGCCTGCTAGCGCAAGCTATCTAACCAATTTAGCTAGCAGTAGAATTAACGTTAGATATTTCTGTCATTATTTGGCTCGCTGGTTTGTTAGCCTAGCTATGTATCCAGACCCTATTTTAGCAGCTGATTTCGTAACCCAGCAAGCGAGTCACTTATGTTGACTCTAGTTCAACTATTGTCAACCATGTAATCCTAGGTAACACTGTAGCAGCCAGCTAGCTACTATAATTCACCCAACGTTAAATATCCCTAACTAGATTAACGTCCGCTAACTGTAAAGTAAGGGCATACAGACATTAATTAACCTAATAACCAGCTTTCCGTTTTCTGCTTTTCATCCAGGACGTGTCACTAGCTATTGTGCAGCTGGATATATACTGTTTACAGTTAGAGCTAGATATCTGCTCGCTAATGTAATCTGTAACATTACATTAGCTATAGGGTTAGCTAATGCCGTAAGGTTAGCGAAGCTAGCCGTAGCTACTTATCACATTTACTTGGCTAACTAGTTAGCAGCATTAGCTAATGTCATTCGTTATGTAGACTTAATTTGCCAATCAGTCGGACACCAGCTCTGTGCTTAGGATCAAGCAAGCTATCCAAGTTAAATTGATAGTCAGGCATTTACTCCGATCCCTTGACTAGCTTGTCAGCTAGGTAGATAATTCGGCTAGCTAGCTAGCAACAGATAGCTACCTGGTTTACATTGGAAGTCCTCTTCAAATGAAGCCAGTACACCGAAGCATATCCAATCATGTGACCCAAGCAGGAACTAGGAAGGCTGTAGGGGAAATGGCAAACCTGAAAAGAGGCCCAGTTTCTTTGTGGGTGATTTAATTTTAGAAAATAAGCAAGCAGGCTACCCACTGTTATCGAAAAAGAGTGATGTCACTTAAAACCAAGCGACTCACGCAATCACATGTTGCCACTTGTGCGTATACGTCGCTCCTCCTACTTCGGCCTTTGCCCCTCATCAACATTGCTAGGGAAAAACATCCTTGCCATGCCGCTGTATATCATAAACATCCGGTATGCATTTAATACACTAAGCATGAAGTGTTTAAAACCTTAACTGTTGTTTATGCCAAAACGTTCACAGATTAACAGACTTCGTCTGTGGGAGGAGCCAAGATACTGAAAAACATAAATGAACTAACTACCTAACCATTAATAATTATTATTATTTATTTATTGGCCAAGTACGATGTACAAGGAATTTGCCTTAGTGCAAGGGTGTCAACATACAACCAAAACAATAACAAGAGCTTAGAAAAAAAATAAAAAAGTGTAATAAAAATACTTGGAGTAATATGGGAGCTATCGAAGCACTATATAGCTAAAATGTCATAAAAGAATACACATTGGCAATATATAAAAATAGCTAATGAACTAATAACAAACACGATGTTGAATGTCCTCTATTGCTACTATTGTATCTAATACAGCAGCTATATATTTACATTATTATTATTATTGCTATTATCATTATTATTGCTGATGCTGTCCTAGGTGTTTACAGGTTAGCTATAAGAAGCAGGGCATTCACACTATCTGCTAAAGGTTTATACCTTATAATGGAAACATTCATTGCTTTTCCATTTGAAAAAAAGTGGGTGCTTTTTGTTCTTTTTGCTAAACCTCTATTCACATGGTGAGATTTCTACCTTAGTAGGGCATGCTGCTTGGTGAAGCCTCCTTCCCTCCATCTGATACCCAGGTCCCGGCACGGATCTCTGCATGCCTGGCTGACATCTCCGCATGGATGTCCACCCACCACCTGAAGCTGAACCTGGGGAAGACAGAGCTGCTCTTCCTCCCAGCGAAGGGCTCCCCGATGATTGATGCGTCAATTACCGTGGAAGGCTCCATAGTGTCTCCGTCCCAGTCTGCCAGGAGTCTTGGGGTAACCCTGGACAACCAGCTGTGCTTCTCGAGCCACATTGCAGCGATCTCTCGGACCTGCCGTTTCTCCCTCCACAACATCCGGAGGATCAGACCGTTCCTCACCCAAGAGGCCACTCAACTCCTGGTCCAGGCCCTGGTGATCTCACGTCTGGACTACTGCAACTCCTTGCTGGCAGGCCTTCCGGCCTGTGCCATCAAGCCACTGCAACTAGTCCAGAACGCTGCTGCTCGCCTGGTGTTCAACCAGCCGAAGTTCACCCACGTCACCCCTCTACTCTCCTCTCTGCATTGGCTCCCCATCGCAGCACGCATCAGATTCAAGTCACTGGTGCTGGCTTTTCAAGCGGCCAAAGGTACTGCTCCCCCGTACCTCCAGTCACTCATCACGCCCTACACCCCGTCCAGACCCCTCCGCTCCGCCTCCGCTGGCAGACTGACTGCCCCATCCCTCCGGGCGCCTGGCAGCCGCTCCTCGCGGTCTCGCCTCTTCTCTGTCCTGGTCCCTCGTTGGTGGAACGACCTCCCGCAATCGGGTCAGGACTGCGGAATCACTTCAATCTTCCGCAAGAGACTCAAAACCCACCTCTTCAGACTCCACTACCACTGAACACTGTCCATCTAGTCAATCTGTTTACTTGTTTAAAAAAAAAAAAAAAAAAAAAAAAAAAAAAAAAACACCCACTAACCTTTTCTTTCCCAATGTTACAGGTATGATACGCAGATGCCTGCAATGATGTCTTTTGCCGTTTTACTGCACTGATCTTGTACGCTAACTTTGATTGTTCTCACCTTGTATTAATGCACATCTTGTAAGTCGCTCTGGATAAGAGCGTCTGCTAAATGCTTAAAATGTAAATGTAAAAATGTAAGATTGTTTTTTACATAAGTGTATGGCAAATTTAAGGCACATAACCTCGATGGTTTTGTCTGATCCTGGGGAATAATGTTATTAATATAACCACTATATTCATATACTATGTTCATAATGATTCATTCACCTCAATTAACAGGTGTCCTATAGCATTTGTTTGCAAATGCCAAAAATGCAATCCATTCACATCAATCAGCAGAATCCCATTCACATCAACTACTGTCTCTTAGAACTTCATTTTCAAATGTAGGTTGAACTGCAATTTATTCAGCATCTAATAGTTCCAGACTTGGTCAACTAGATAGTCAGATGAGTAAATCTGTCCTGCTAGTGTGTGAACCTGGTCAAAAACAGACACAATCTAAAACTGTCTCCAGAGATTCTAAACAGGAGCAGAATGGTGTTACCAGGACAATTTTGCCCTTTTATATTTAACATGGTGTTTATGATATTATCTATAAACTGCTAATCAGCATAGCAGAACTAGTTGGTAAACTAATCACCAACAAGTTATCAAAGTTTAATTATCAAACTTCAATCTATAAAATACTTGAAGAAGTTAGCTAGTAACACCACAAGGCTGCAGCGCAAGGGGAGAATCCATTTTTCACCAGATCGATTTTGACCAATAGGATCTTGAGTCAAGCGGGATAGATCTAGATCAGTGCTTCCCAAACTTGGTCCTGGGCCCCCCTGTGTATGGTGGCTTTTGTTACAGACAATCACTTAATTAATCAATGAAGGTTGTTGTTCAGGTCGGTGTTTCCCAACACATTCCTACAGGGCACACTGCCCTGGAAATGTTCATTCCAGCCTCTGCTTCTAACCTATCAGATGCATCATTAGTCTATTAACAATCATTTGAGCATGGGTAAATGATGGTTGAAATGAAAACATGCAGGAATGGGTTGGGAAACATTGACCTAAACAACTGTCTTGGTTGTCTACATTCTTCCATATTTTTTTCCTAAAACATATTTTATCAGTTAAAAACAACAACCTCTTTCTAAGCAACCATTTTCCACATAGCATATTACAGAAAATGTAATCATTAGTTGACTGATAACTGATCTGACTGATTTAAAGGATAGGAATATTGTACATGAATTCTTAATGTCATGCGTAGCTATTTATGAAAAATGTGGCCTTAAGATGGAACGACAGCTGAAGACTGTTCTTGTGTGCCTATAATAACTATTTTACTGTGGTCTAATCTACAACTGAACACTACTCTAATCTACGACGGTGTATAGGCTACAGATCATTAGAAACTTGAGCCAGGGTAATTGGTGGAAACAAACAAAAAACACAGTGTGTCTCCAAGACAGTGTTCGATAACCCCTGCTATATGGCATTTCTATAAAGGCAAGCTTTTTCACAAAACTTACCAAAGGTAATTATTTTACATTCTGTTTGAAAAAAAGGAACGGTAGGGTCACATATTTAAGAGCAAACTATGATCGGAGGGGTTTGAAATAGCATGATTTTACACTGATTCGTATTGTGTTTTGGGCATAGAGCAGAGACGTGCATTTCACATTGACTCTGTTTACTTCGGATCATTCAACTCCCTGGCCCCTCCTACCCTCTCCATTTCCTACTCACTAGTGAGTACGCAGCTTTCCAGTTTGTATACGGCTCAGTGGTCGGCCAGTGAGGGCAAGACTCCGCCTCTCCTGTATGAGTGGTTGTTCTTGTTGCCATTTTGTAACGTTAGATGGTAAAACAGAACAGTGACTGAATTTTGTCCTCGAGATTAATTTTTTCACCATGCCAGTTTCGTGTGCTGCTGTGGGCTGTACAAATCGTTTTATAAAAGGGTCAGAAATACGGTTTTACAGGTACGATTACGATCACGGGTTTTTTTCCAATGCGAAGTGGCTAAGCTAGGTAGCAAGCTAACGATGTTTTCCTGTCTTTCTATTCTCAAGTATTTGCATCTAGTACCAGCATGTGCTACGCTTAACGTTACTAGATTCATTAATGTAATATCCAAAACCAAAAATGAACTTAAAAGTTTCGTCAATTTGTAGTGCATTAGTTCGCGACTAGCCTGGATCCCTTCCGGTTTTCTGTGTTAACATGCCGGCATCTGTTATGAACAGGACAGGGATTTCCAGTATTTGCATTATACTTCATTGATGGCTATTTTGCGAAATGTATGAAACCAACTTGGCATATAAAAATAGTCAACACATAGCTACCAAATTCGTATGAATCTCTTGCAAAATAGTAATGATATTATAGGTGTTATAGGTCCAAAGCCCATAAACCAAGATGTTATGGTCTTTCCATACGTAATATGATTCTGAAGGTTACAGCAAATGAATAAATATTTCCCTTAACACTTTAAACCTCTCCACACTGCAGGTTTCCAATCAGTAAGCCCCAGCTTGCTTCTCAATGGGTGCAGAGTCTGGGTCGGAAGGCCTTCATTCCAACGCCGAATTCATGTCTGTGTTCGGAGCACTTTGAACCAGACTGTTTCCGTGACTACAACGGAAGGCAATTTTTGAGAGAAGATGCTGTTCCTACCATTTTCACAACCTCCCAAAGCCCTGGACCAGATACCCTGAAGGTAAAAACAATTAGGCTGGAGTTTAGAAAGAAATAGCAAAAACCAATTGATACAATTATGTATAGTCAGGTTCTGGTGGTACGTTTACACTTCTTTACACTTGAAAAATGTGTAATAATGTTAATGTGTTAATGTTACTTGTGCGAAAAGCATATATTTCTGTCTTACAGTAGGCTATTGGCTAAGTGAAATTAATCATTCTAAAGTGTGACTGATTTTTGATTACTAAGTTACAAAATGTTAATATGGAATTAATGTCATTCATCATAAATGATTGTGGTAAATGATTATTTCATATTTCTTACAGATTGAATTACGTAAGAATCGTGGAGGGATTGCAGCTAAAGATGGTATTAAAGTTCCAGTCAACCAGTTTAACACTTTATCGGAGAAGGAAAAGTTAAAGGAGAGGGAGAAAGCAAAACTACGCACAGGAGAAAAGCGGCTAAAATTTAAGGAGACCACTGCTGCCAGCTTTAGGGTAAGAAGCTACAAATTAATTTCATTGCTGTGCACTGTCTGTATATGCCCATCATGGTCTTCATCCGACATGGAAGCTATTCAAAAGAATCCAGTAATAGAGAGATTCACCAGAAGAAACCTACAGACCTGAGTGCTTGTTTCCAATGGTGAAAGGTTCTGGCGGCTCTGTTATGGTGTGGGATGCAGTTTCCTGGCATTATTTAGGTCCACTCAAAAGCCATTCTGAGTGATCACCTTCATCCTATGCTGAAGCATTTCTATCCTGATGGGAGTGTTCTCTTCCAGGACGACAATGCCCCCATCCACAGGGCACGAGTGGTCACTGAATGGTTTGATGAGCATGAAAACGATGTAAGCCATATGCCATGGCCATCTCAGTCAACAGATCTCAACCACATTAAACACTTATGGGAGATTCTGGAGCGGCATCCGAGACAGAGTTTTCCACCACCATCAACAAAACACCAAATTATGGAATTTCTTGTGGAAGAATGGTGTTCCATTCCTCCATGAGTTCCAGACACCGTAGAATCTATGCAAAAGTATATTGAAGCTCGTGGTGGCCCAATGCCTTATTAAGACATTTTATATTGGTGTTTATTTTGGCAGTAGCCTGTCTGACATCTGAGCTAGATGCATTGCACTGTTTGCTCACAAGCCTCATGCTGTGCAGATGCACTGCTCTCTTCAGTATGTGGATTGGTTAATACTCCACATAAATTGTTGCATTGATGGTTTTACGTAACAAAGATTGATGGATCTGCACAGCACCTGCTCTAAACTGATGGCCATAAATAAGTAGTAGTAACACTGCAAAGTAGAGTCTACTCCAAACATATGAACTTCATACTAACTTGCTGGCTAGTTAGTCCATCATGTATAATAATTGTTCTATCTTCCAATGGGAAGAATGTTTGTTGTTCAGCATGGTTTGCAAATAATTACGAAAAATGCTTCACTGCCCTCTATTGTATGGTTTTGTCATTTAATGGATATCAACAGGAAAGCATCATGTTGGTGTTTGGTCACATCACTTTGCTGGTCCACACCACACCCATCGGTTAAAGGTGACAATTTAGTCTCCTATATTTCCAGCACAAACGGAGGCTCAGTCCCATTCACTTCTATGTCATTTGCCCAGTTTTTCTGTTGTCCATTTTCAAAACTAGATAATACACAAAATCAGATCAGGAAAACACAGTTTGCCTTCTTTTCAGGATTGAGTTTTGTTTATTTTCTGCCACGACAATGCAAAAAGCAGTGGTGTATAAAGTAACCAAAAGCCATACTTGAGTAAAAGTAAAGATACCTTACTGGAAAATGACTCTGGTAAAAGTGAAAGTCACCTATTAGAATATTTACTTGAGTAAAAGTCTAAAAGTATCTGGGGTTTACTGTACTTAAGTATCAAAAGTAATATAAATGTACTTAAGTATCGAAAGTAAAAGTACACATAAAAAGTACACGTAAAAATGCTGTTAATAAAAAATGGTCAGAAGTTTGAGTTTTTATCATTGTTTAGTCTTTATTCATGTAGCCTCTGGTCTGC
Organism: Aldrovandia affinis; assembly: GCA_029706075.1. Taxonomy (NCBI): domain Eukaryota; kingdom Metazoa; phylum Chordata; class Actinopteri; order Notacanthiformes; family Halosauridae; genus Aldrovandia; species Aldrovandia affinis. Next base: position 948,390 of record JAINUG010000121.1, on the reverse strand, counting down.
ATAACAAGGTCTACATAACAAGAACTCCTTCCCTCCCACTCCTTCATTCGTTCATCCCTCCCTCTTTCCCTGGTGTGTGCACAACCTGCTTTCTCTTGACCAATCCGGTCCAATGGTCTTATGTAGCCTGTAAAGTCAGGGCAGAACCCGTTATGAATGTTGTACATCCATAGCCCTGGGACAGAATATCCCAGTCATAAAACAAAATTAAAATAAAGTGCTCAGTACTTGAGTGCTGCTACCACATCACAAAATCAAAACATGACTGAAGCAGCACTGAAAGTAATAACCCAGTCATTACTTGAAACTATAGAATTTGCTGTTCATCTTCAACAGAAGTTGGTTCTCAAAATTGTGTGAATGCAGTCCCGCTCTTCTTTGGGCTGAAGACAAGTCCTGCAATGCTAAATAGCCTTTCACAGGCTGCTGAGGCAGGTAGAGGCATGTTCAGCTTCACAGACAGCTTTCACACAGCTGGAAAGGACTTCAGTAACTCCATATGATCTGCTGAAATGGCCAGGTATCCATCCAGTTCTTTGGAGCTGTCTTGTGCTTGAGGCGTCTGCAGGGCAGAGAAGAAGTCTTCTTTGTCAGATGAACTGGTGGCACCACCTAGCTGCAGGGAGGGTGCTTCCATGTGTTGCTTGATGTAGTCCACCCCTGAAATATAGTGAATGATAGGATTAATACAACTTTCTAACATGTCATGACCCCAACCTAAGGTTTTGTACTAAATAGTTTGTTTTAATTTGAGGTGTATACATTTAGTTTCATACATCCATAATGGATTTGTGAATTTGCCAATATTACAAAGTGTCAAAATGTATACCCATACACTTTATTTTTCATTATCCCCATGTTGTCTTACCCATTCTGATTGTGGCATCATCCTTTGTCCAAGATGTTCGGAACTTTGGAAGAAGAATCGCAGCTGCGATCAACTCAGGGTCTTCTGTCATGTGGCCAAACCGATTATTTATTCCCACCTGTATCAGAAATCACAAACGATTTTATTGCCATGTAGGCGTCCACCTACTAGGAATTTGTTTTGGTACATTGGTGCATGACAGTAAACAATAAACAAACATTGTGCAAGGAATGAGATACAATACAATATACCTGTAGGGCATCCACCAGAGGCCTGCAGTATTTCAGTCGCAACTTGACTCTGTCAAGTTTGGCAGTCAGCAGGTTGATTGTTGGAAGTAGCCACCCCATCTGGACATTTGCTTCTGCTTGCAAGATGTTGGTTGCCTGGGCGACTGGGCTCATGGCAGCGGCATACTCTGTGAGGAATGCGAGTTCAGCTGGATTGAACCTGTGATGAAAACAAAAACAACAACATCGTTTTATAACACTATATAACCATTTCATCTAATTCAACAAAAAAAATGCTGGATGAGTAATTAAAGCTGCATGATAACTTTTTTTATAGTTAAATATTCTCATTCTTTTGCTATTATGCTTTTGCTATTATGAATTGGCCTTAGCAAGACCCCAAAAATCATTGTCGTGACATGAGACCCTGTGAAACCCAGTACATCACTTCAATGCAATGCAGTTTTTTTATCACAATCAGAGGTGGCGCCAAAGTTCAAAATTTGCCAAAGTTATCAAATGCAGCTTTAACTAAACTGACCAATGATAAGTGGAAGTTGGGATACAACTGTGAAACAGTTATTAGTGCCCAAGAAAGGGTGGGGAAACACAGACAGTTCATCAATTATGAAATAATAAAACCATAATTCCTACTTATATTGGAACCTTCAAGTCAGATGACTGATGGCCCCCTCTCCCTTGTCTTTGATGATCCTCAGCAGTCTTTCCACTGCCAGGAACAAGGAGTTCCACCTGGTAGCATTCGGGCGTAGCAGCTGGAGGGAGCACACATCTTCAACAGTTTCGGCTGCAAGTGTGGATCTTCCACATTTGTTCCAAAGTGCATTACACTTGCCAAATGTTGAACGGTACACTTTCTTGTATGCCTCACTGGATGTTGCTTTCGTGGCATCAACCGTAGCTATTAGGTTGAGTAGGTGACAAGCACAGTGCTGGTGCTTTGGGAGCTCGAACTCCAAACCATCATCTTCATTCAGAAGAGCTGACACATCAACAAACTCCTCTCCATCCTCTCTTGGTTGAGATGCATCACCATCACTTCCGACTGCATTCTTGTTCTCATCTTCACCAAAGACCTGGAAATCTTTTATGAAGTTGGAGCCGTTGTCTGTTGTTGTTCTTACAATCTTCCCCCGAATTTCGAACTCGTAATGGATGTCATTCAGGGCGCTTGCCAACACATCAAATGTGTGTGAACCTCTCAGCTGTTTACAGGCTAGGGCTGCTGAGCATCTTTGGAGACTGTCAGGGTCAATCCAATGGGCAGTAACACCAATGAAGCTCCGCCTTCTGACAGACCAGCAGTCGGTGGTGGTGGCGATATGGTCAACTCCCCTCATGGCCTCAGTCACCGCCTCCTTCATTTCCTTGGAGGCATCATCGATCATGGAGCGCAGGGTCAGCCGTGTCATCATTTTTGCATTAGGCAGCAGATCCTTCACAAACATTTTAAATGGTTCTTGTTCAACCAGAGAGAATGGCTGGAGCCCTTGGGCCACATACTTCATGACAGCTTTGTCAATGGACCTAAGATAAGATAGGAGGGGGGGGGGGTTGCTACAGCAGCAGTGATGGAGAAAGGTACTGAAGATACACAATATATACAAAGATATACCTCTGAGACACAGTGCGGGTGCTGTTATACCTCTGAGACACGGTGCGGTTCACTATGGTGGTCTGTCTGCTGGTGGAGGAGGGAGTCTCAGCCCTCTTTGTCTTTGTTGATGTCAGCTCTCCATATTTTTTAAGTTGGTGTACATGCTTTCTCTGAAACAGACTGCAGTGAGATACATTTTCTAAGCATCACAAATTTAGCTACAGGATTTAAAAGCTACTCAACAATACTAGTCAATGACCATATGTAACATTTCCTATACTAATTATTACACTAATTTACCCAACCGCTAATGTCACATGCTTTGCAGCGCTCCTTCAACCTGTCCCCTCTCACTGCTAGCCTACTAACTGACAGCCTCGTTAGCCCCACTTGCTACACACACGCAAACAAATCTCCTACTCCAGCCACTATAGAGAAAAGCAGGACCAAGAATTCCAATGTACGTACTACTTCTTGCATATGGCCAATTAAACTTTAACGTTCATTCATTCATTCTCCGTCATGGTTCAATGCGCTCTCGCGCCTCCTGTCATTCCTCCTCAACTCTACTAGTGCTGCAATGCAATGATAGCTAAGTTATAGCTAACATTAGCTACAGTAGCTAAGATGACTCAAATCAACTAAATCTCTCTCGCAACTGTCAACACTGCGTCAGCTGCCTAACTCGCTAGCAATCTGTCTACACTAATGGTCTCATTCGATTCATGATAGCTAGCGAATGTCAGCCAGACATACGCCATGTTACCTTGTTATCCCCCTCTCCCCCCCACAGATAGCTAACGTTAGCTACACAATCCTGTGGGAACTGCTCTGAACAGGCTATGCTAATGATGATAAGTAACTAAACATTAATGTTGCGGCTCACGGGATTCATCTTAATTTACTTCAATGTGTTTCTTGAGGTTGGACGGGGAGTTATTGAATGCCAATATCTCCGTCATTTTCGGTAGGCATAAGCGGCACTTCATATGGTAGGACTAATCTTTTACTCCAAGATAAGAAAACATTTCTTGCAAATATGGCCAAGGGTGTTCATCTTCTACACAGTCGTTTGTTGCCGCCGGAGTAACAGGTGCCGTTTCCAAATCAATCTCCATCATGAAGTCTTCTTCCCCAATGATTCACGTACTAGTCCGTCGACATGTCTGGACTTGAATGAAATTAGAATTTTAACCACGGCTTTGAGGGCACCTGTTTGCACTTGCGCATTAACGTGATTAACCAATGATCTAAGTTCTTGCAGTTATGTTTCAAAATCATTGGCTACCAAATGTCTTGCAATTTTATTTTGTTGCAGTAACGAGTAACGAAGATGCTTATGGGAAATGTATCGGAGTAAAAGTATCAGTTTTCCTTGGAAAATGTAGAGAAGTAAAAGTGAAAGTCGTCAGAAATAGAAATAGTAAAGTAAAGCACAGATACCCCCAAAAAACTACTTAAGTACAGTAACAAAGTATTTCTACTTTGTTACTATACACCACTGGCAAAAAGGAAGACTTATATGTTTAGCTGCTTGCTACAATAGCTACTGTTTGTCGTTCTCCACAAGTGCAGGGCGGAGTAGGGGGGACACACACCCTGGAATATAATGATATAATATAAATCAAAATCATGTATACCCAGCATTTTAGAGCCAGTCTATGTCTGTAAATACTTAATTTGCTGCGCAGCAAGTAAACAAACTGCCGTAATCAGTGTGATTTGCTGCACTGCATCGACGCACTGCTTACGTGATGCATGCAGTGTAGACTAGCCTTTACCTTGTTGCCAGCATCACTGTCTCTCTAAGCAACATGTCATCTTCACAAAGCAATATTTATCCTCTTGATAACATTGCTTGGTCTTCCCAATATCAACAAGTAGGTTGTTGGACCAACTCAATTATTTCACATTGTCAGATGTTTCTCATACTTAATTTGAAAGCAGTGAAGCATGCTTCTGGGATGGTAAAGGGACAAGCATTCAAATTAAGTTGTAAGCAGAGAGACATGCAAATGAGGAGAGCCCTTTGAAGACCCTGCGCTCGGCCAATAACGGGCCAATGAATTTGCGTCCATCTTCTCTTATACATTTATCACGGCATGTAACCCATGTTACTCTTTTGTGTTGCACTTAGAGGTGGGAATCTTTGATATCAAAATGGACAAGCTTGGGGCGGCGGATAGCGTAGCGGTCTAATGCACCGTATTTTGGCTGGTACGATAGGGTGTGCGCTGCCTGTCAGGGACGCGGTTCAAAACCCACATCTCTTATAGACCAGCCCTGGTAGTCAGCCCCAATCGAGAATTGGCTTCCCTCGTAGAGACGAGTGACAAGCAAATCAAAATAAATAGAGGGTATAATTGGCCACTAAATTTGGAGAAAAACAGGACAAAATCTGAAACAATATTTTTATTTTTTTAATAAAAAATTGGGTGAGCAGACTTTTTCAAGAATTTGTCCTGCACGAAATACGCCCTGCTTCTGGGATTCCTCTTAAGAGTATGCCATGTGCACTGTTTAGACTTTCGATTTATTGATAAACTTCCTGTTTATTGATGGATTTGATTGCCAAAAAGAGACCGTAGTTTTATTGATACAAAAATATGTGCACAAGAAATCAGCTGAATTTAAATACATGGGAGTACTCCTTTAAAGTTGGACCCAGGTTAAATTGATTATAACCCAGTTTTACATTCATGGACAATCTCTCCCCATTGACAAAATATTTAAAAAACATCCCTTTGCTGTTGTGCATTATTGGGATGGCAGGTATGCTATCTGTCAAGTTACGGGTTAGCAGGGCATACCTATACAGCACCAAGAGTCTCCCACAGAAGCTACAATGGTCACAGATGCTTGTAAGAGTTGTCATTGTAAACAGTAACATCTGTACCCTCTGACCTCATATAAACACACAGAATTCAGATGCATCTTCACACAGCCACACAATAAGTCTCCCTGCCCCAAATTATCAATTCTCCCAATTGGTCAATATCTACCTCAACCAACAACGACATCTGTTCAGATCTAGTTCAGCCACACAGCAGGTGACATTATTTTATACATACACTCAGTGGTCAGTTTATTAGGTACACCTTTCTAGTACTGGGTAGGACCCCCCTTTGCCCCTAGAACAGCCTGAATTCTTCATGGCATGAATTCAACAAGGTGCTGGAAACATTCCTCAGAGATTCTGGTCCATGTTTACATGATAGCATTACGCAGTTGCTGCAGATTTGTTGGCTGCACATTCATGTTGCAAATCTCCTGTTCCACCACATCCCAAAGATGCTCTATTGGACTGAGATCTGGTGACTGTGGAGACCATTGTAGTACACTGAACTCATTATCATGTTCGTGGAACCAGCTTGAGATGACGTGTGCTTTGTGACATGGCGCATTATCCTGCTGGAAGTAGCCATTAGAAGATGGGTAGACTGTGGCCATAAAGGGATGCACATGGTCAGCAACAAAACTCAGGTAGGCTGTGGCATTTAAACGATGCTCAATTGGTATTAAGGGGCCTAATGTGTGCCAAACATTCCCCACACCATTACACCACCACCATCAGCCTGAACTGTTGACACAAGGCAGGATGGATGCATGGATTCATGTTGTTTACGCCAAATTCTGACCCTACCATCTGCATGTCGCAGCAGAAATCGAGATTCGTCAGACCAGGTGGCGTTTTTCCAATGTTGAACTGTACAGATTTGGTGAGCCTGTGCCCACTGTAGCCTCACTTTCCTGTTCTTAGCTGACAGGAGTGGAACCCAGTGTGGTATTCTGCTGCTGTAGCCCATTCACTTCAAGGTTTGACATGTTGTGCGTTCAGAGATGCTCTTCTGCATACCACTGTCATAACGCGTGGTTATTTGAGTTACTGTCACCTTCCTGTCAGCTTGAACCACTCTGGCCATTCTCCTCTGACCTCTCTCATTAACAAGGCATTTTTGCCCACAGGACTGACGCTCACTGGATGTTTTTTGTTTTTCGCACCATTCTCTGTAAACTCTAGAGACTGTTGTGCGTGAAAATCCCATGAGATCAGCAGTTTCTGAGATACTCTCTCCACCCTGTCTAACACAAACCATCATTCCACGGTCAAAGTCACTTAGATCACATTTCTTCCCCATTCCTCATGACCATGTCTGCATGCTTTTATGTATTAAGTTGCTGCCACATGATTAGCTGATTAGATAATTGCATTAACAAGCAGATGTACCTAATAAAGTGGGCACTGAGTGTATAAGGATGTACACATGTAATGCCATTTCAGCCAATTTTTTGTTGGAAATAGCTTGCTATCTAATACTATCTAAAAGATTAATACTATCACTTTTAGAGATGTATCATTTCTCTATAAACCCTGCATCATATTGTTTTGTGGCCCAGATAGCTAGTGTGACTACAAGGTAGGCCATAAAACCTACATTAATATTCTTTAACCAATAACACCTTCATGTAGCCAGCTAGAAAGCCACGTCCATCCTGCTTCATTCATACAGCTAGGTACCTAGCTACATTGCATTTCATTAAAACAGGCAGCTACTTAGTTTGCTAGATTCCGGCAGGTCATGCAGGTCATGTTCTACTGAAGTGTAGTTAGCTAGCAAGTGATGTATGCCATCCTTATCCTTAGCGGAATACAACCAATACACACAGTAACATCGATAGAATCGGCAGCTACATTCTCCATATGTACAGATCAACTTCTGTAATGCTACCACAATCAGCGTATTAAAATGAGATGATATGATATGTCATGACAGTATCTGTCAGACACAGCTATTTAGACTAACAGTAGCAGCCAGTGCACAAACAACATATGGTGTGTCCTTGCTCCGACCTACCGCACTGTGAATGCACATTGTTACATTACCCAATCCATACACATGATTATACACATTTGTTAATTTGCCACAGATGTCACAAATATCTGCTAAAACAACCAGTTAGCTACCCAGCTAGCTTCAGCTGGATGTGTATTTGCATTAACAAATTGATGCTATATGAAATGCATAACGCATACAAGTGGATAGAATTGCCAGCTTCTGTAATGTTAAATCGAGTTAGATCGCTTGTAAGGCATGTTCTATCTGTAACATCGGCAGTGCATAACAAAACCATACACTGTATCCTCACTTCAGACTGTCGCACAATAAACTTTAATTAAATTGCTGAATCCATATACAGGATTATTCACAGCCGTGTCGCCCTTACCTGCTGTCAGTTCTGCTGCCTGCTTAACAGTTACTGTTTTAGGTCACAATTTTAGATTTTCATCAAACACACTGTTAACAAACCCATTGTTATTGACGGACTGCTTTTAAGCAACCATGTGAAATCTTAACTCATTCAGTCATTTTGTTGTCTGTCCAGTTTCAGTTCATAATTCACAAATTATATTAAAACCGCTGTTGACAAAACCTGTTGCTGCAGAAGGATTGCTTTTAAATAACCAAGACAAACACAACTCAAAGTCTTTAGTAAACACAATACTGCTGATCTCTGGAACATAATCAAAAATAATGTATTAATTTGGTAGAGTATACGCTTGTGTTGTCCTGTGAATGAGAATTAGTATTGTTATTGCCCTGTACAACCACTAGATGATGCTGTACAGAAAGTTGTATATCCAGCGAGATTGTGGGAGAGAAGACTGCATGCAATGAAGTAGTCACAAAGCATATAACTCCTGGCATTTCTTTATATTACATACCTATAAGTACATACATCACAGCGTAATACTCTGAATAGTTAAATATATAAAATAAAATAATGGCAAGACTTAATTCCCTTTACGCTTCTGAAATGCATACACATATTAATATCTTCACCCTTAAATGTAACATACTATACATAAAAACATGTGATCTCAACAAAAACATGTTCAGTGTAAAAAAAAAAAAAAGTTACTCACATATACAAATCATATACTCTATACAATTATCTGTACAACATAATTCCTGAAATTGGTCTGTGTAACAAATTACTGATATCAAAATAATGCCAATTTACAACTGAACTTTCACCAATATATTTCACACAAACTAAACAAGCACTGTCCCTAAGCAATGCGATCCATATTTTTTGACATCCTATCTAAGTGTATATGAAATCATTTGTATTTTTGAGTGTCATATTCTGTGTTTGAAATGGCACGCTCCATAAAGCGTCCCAATACAATACTGGCACAGTATAGAACGTGGGCACCATCACATACAGATGCATTCTTCACATGCTCAGAATTTGAAGAACTGCACATACTTCCTAGTTCAAACTACACTATGAGCAAAGGACCAACCATCCAGAACACTTTATAATTATTGTGAACCCATATAAGACCACAGGCTAATAATAACAATGACTTTTCCTGTTAGCGCTACATGTATTGATACTCATTTTAGGCTAATACTGTTTGGAGCTACAGTACTTGAGGTGCTGTTATTAGTTCTAATAGCTTTAGTATGCAGAAACATAGCACTGATCCTATATGTACATGGATAGTGTAAGTTGGTGGTATGAACAATGCACATACTTGTATCTTTTCAGATGACAGAAACGTACTGTTTATGTTATTGGTTTATATTTAGTGTGTAACTTTACATTTCTGTACATGCCCAAAATTACGTCATCACACTTTCTGCTGACACCTGCTAGGATTGCACATTGATCACACATAGACAACATTCTCTTGAGATATAGCTAAACATTGGGCCAAGTTACTTGAACGAGTTTGTACCATTGCGTTGGAACGATGCTTGTTTAGTTTGTCTGGAATATGTTGGTAAAAGTTTAGTTGTAACTTGGCATCATTTTGATATCTGTAATTTGAAATTGTTTTACAGATGTATAGAGTATATGCTTTGTATATGGCTTGTTTTATGTTTAAAACGTTCGTAAATTACTAAAATTATACTATTTTGGAGAGCCATTGCAATAACTGCGTCGCACCTGCAACCTTAAAATTCATAATTCAATACACCTGCGATAGATTTAGTTATATGAATCAAGATATGGGTCGTTTCCTAATCTTGTCTGTAGCTAAGGGGTCTGTCTGCTGCAGCCGCTGCATTATGCTAGAGAGGGTGTAACTAAGCCTTTCAAAATTTTCCCACAACTGCCGCCATTGTACAAATGCCAGCTGAGTGTAAATGGGGAAAAGAAGCTGAGGTGAGGTCTACGAGTAAATATATTAAACGAACGTTGCTTACCTGAGTTTATAAGAAAATATATTTTGGTTTAGCTAGCTTGCTAACGTGCGCATAATGAACGAAAAAATACACTTTCCCCTGAGTTTGTTGTTAGTTAACGTCAGCAGCTACGTACTTTGGATATCTTTGTTCTGCCTTGGCTGCGGGGCTTTGGACCAGTTTGAGGGTCAGACTGCCTTACGTAAAAGACAAAATACACGTTGTTTGCGGGTAGCGAGAGCGTCATAATGACCGCTAACGTTCGCAATAAAACGCGGTTTATTAAAACTTTGCATGGACACGGTTAATCTTCCATTTATTTACAAACGTCCTTGGCTTCATTTTATGTGGCGATGCTGGGCATACAATTTCCTCTCGGCTAACTAGCTAGCTAGCTACTAGTTATATTTGATGTGTTTCTAGCTAGTACAGGCGATGTTTTTATTTAACATAACGTTCGCTAACATTCGTTTGCTATCACAATTGGTTTCTGAGCTAACGTAACGCAACGTGGCTAATGGCTCGTTGCTGTGTGCACAACTAGCTGAAAGTTGGCTATTGCTAGCTCGCTCGTTAGGTAACATTAGTCAAATTTAATGCAAAACGTTATCGCGATTTGTTTAAGCATAGCTACGACTTGTGCATTCATTCATTTACACAACTGTTAGCTAGCGAACTTTAGGCTAGAAGAGAACCGTAAATCCGCCCAGTGAAAATAGCATGAAAGTCATCGACACCTCACAGTCTCGCTCTATTTCCTTCGTTTTTATGAACCCGAAGTGTACACCTTTTCAAACCAACCGACAATCGATTGCGAAATTATTATTGCGATTATTATTTTAATGTTTGAGCCAATTGTGTATTTAGTAACGTTCGTTTGTTGTTCCCTGCTATGTTGGGAATTACACGGAATAGAATAATTGCATTGTATACATTTTTTTAAAGTATGCCCATTACCGTTACTATTGCGCGCATTTGTACTCGTGTTGTACTACTAATGTTACATTCCTCATTAAACATGGACAGTCTTCTGCCAAATTCTGCCCCAATGGGAGAAGTTCTGCTGAAGGCTTATGCTTTTGTTGGGTAAGCTATGGCTCAGTTTTGGGGTAATTTATAAAAAAGTTTAATAGTCAGCTATACCGGTGATAAATGTGAAAATTGACGCATTTGCCTTTCAACGTTGCCTGGTATGTGTAGCTTAAGTACTTTTTTTTTTTTCTTCCCCCCCTCTCTTCTTCAGTTAAATCGCCATGTAGCCAAGGGTAGAAATCCAATTTATCCTGACTTGACACCACAGGAATATCAATATTTCATCTTATTTGGTGAAAGCCTCGCAATGGATAGGCTTTAGCTTGTGGTGTAGCAAATCAACTGACTTCTGTAGCCCTTTACTGCTAGTCCTAGCCTAGTTTGACCTTTTTAAAATAATCAGTCTGATTCTTAATTGATACTTTTTCCCAGGGCACTGCACTTAGGATCCTCCTCTAATCGCGTCGAATAAGTCTCGTCGAGTCCCAGATATATATGCTTGTTAAATGGTGCCCAAATAAGGTTGGACCAGTGACAGATGAAAGGGGGAGACGTAATGGAGCTGGGACCCTGCACGGTGGGCGAGCACCTGCGAATGACTCCAGACTGCCACAAGACCTCCCTCCGTGGGCAGGCGGGGCTCCGTCAGCTGGCAGAGCTGCGTGAGGGCGACGCCCTCCTGCTCCAGCTGCGCACGGGCCTGATGGGCCTGCTGGAGAGGGACACGGTGTGCCTGCACCACGAGAAGGTCTTTGTGGAGCGCTACGAGGACATGCAGCGCACCTGCTGTGACCCCTTCAACACCCACAAGAAGGCCATCCGGAAGGGCCTGCGAGCCATCGACCTGGACGAGGCCTCCTTCCTCACTGACCGCTTCGCCCTGCAGTTTGTGCCCGGCTGGAAGCTTTGCCCCCGATGCACCCAGCTGCTCAATGGATACGCCGATCTGGATGTGCAAAGACGGAAGCTGGATAGGGAAGTATGTACACCTGAATGGCAGGGTAGAGGAGAGGCCAGGTTACTGTAGAGGGTTTGGTGTCAGGTGTACGCCGCTGCTGTTTTACATTTTGAGAAGTCCCTTCCAGAATTGTGCACTTAACCAAACGAAAACTAATATATGAATGAGTTCCAGAATGACCTTATTACTGCCATCAACACTGCAATTAAACAAAGAAAATTGTGTTCCATAAAATATACACCTTAATCACTAAAGAAGCATCTCATACTATGATAAAAATGCTGCTTGTATTTGTTTTAGTTTGGCTTTTTCCATTTAGATTTTGTTGGCAAAAATGATTATGTTAAGATCAGGCGGTACTTTGAACACTTTCCTTTTTTATAATTAAAACAAAATCACCAACCTTTGTTCCACTGTTTGCCAACCTCTCCTTACATTAATTATAGGACAAGTCTTCTCTAAAACCAGAAGGATGTTTTACAAAGTAAAACTGGTTGACTGCAAAAAAATAAAATAAAGTACATGTTTAATATTCCTGTTTCTGCAGACACTCCAATAACACAAACTTGTACCTTGGTTTTTAAGACCAGTATTTCACCTTGTATTCCTTTATTGTCTGCTTTAATCGCAACTATCATGTTGAAGTTGTGATAATTTGTCATCCTGTAATGACTCCCTAATGGATGGATTCTCTTCTTTTTTTCTCTCTCTTTCTCTTTGTCTTTCAGGGAAGAACAGCAAAGGCTTTAAAATCACTGGAGTTTGCCAACCCTGGTCGCCAAACAGATTTTGCAGGTGAAAGCAACCGGAGAGACAAGAGGCGAGTGACTAAGCTCTCCGCCAATGACAGGTAATGGGACCACTCCCATCTCTCAGTAGTGCTGCTTTTCATTAACACTAGGAGCGCCAGGTTTCCAGGCAGACAAGACACCAACCAACGCTTTATGGGCATTGACTTAGTAATAATTCAATTTAGTACATACAATCTCAAAAATAATGAATTGGTTTTGTTCAGGCAGGTCTTAAGAAACCTTAGGATACCAAAATATCTTATTTCTAAAGACAGAATAATATATGCACCACCTTAAAATATGCCACCATGTGTACTTTCCATACTGTATACACATTTTTGTAAGAATAAGAAACGCATATTTTCTTGTTAATTTTATTTTAAAATATCTTTGACTAAAAATATAAAACCGAAGGTACAGGTAACTGAACACGTATTTATAATGGAAAAAAAATAAAGTAAACGGTTGGGAGGCACACCAAATCTTGGGAATAAAGGGCAAATTTAAATACAAATGCAAAGTATGAATGGCATTATAAAATGTAGTCTACGTAAACACACATTTTGAATGCAGAAATGCTTAGTCGTAAACAATGTATAAGTCTATGGTAGGCTATAAATATCCATGTGCATATTCATGTTTCAGTGTGATGAAAACTGGTCTCCCTCCTCAGCATAAGAGCCATTGATCGTATATAAAAATTAGAACAAATATAAAGCAATTATATATAAAAAAATTAGTATGTATAAGTCAGTATAAGTGTTGATGTAAAATATTCCACGAGTCATTCGTTGATAATGCTAGCAATATGTGCCTTCATTCCCTAGTCACAGTCAACACAAACTGAAATCTTTGTGATGCTCTTGGTGCATTTCCCACAGACAAGTTGGTGGCACTTGACACAGGATTCATGGGCTTTGTTGTAAGAATGTAAAACAAGAATACATTTAGAGCAATTTAAAAGTGTGTAAGTCAGTGTGCCGATATAAAATAATCTAAGATTCATTTGCTGATAATATTGAAGACGTTGGCTGTGCCCACGACAATATGCACCTGTGCATATCTGATTATTTAATCATTTAGAATTTGCTGCTCCTCCGTTCTCTGCTTGCAGTCAGCACAAACAGATTTTTTTTGTGATACTCTTAGTACAATTTCCATATTTAGAAATTGTAATTCTATTATCCCACAATAGATTGGCCCATTCAGTTTTATTCACATGTCTTTATGTCTTCTCCCCTCCCCCCACCCATTCTTTTCCATTATACTAATTAGGGCTGTCCCCGACTAAAACAAATCTTGGTCGACCAGCAGTCGTCCGTTTTTTTCGATTGGTCAAAAAGTTTTTTCTATATGACACACCCTATTTGTTTTAATAAATACAACTATATGCACACTGCACTTGTCTCGTGTTTTTAACTTTCTTAAGTGAATGACGCATGAGTAACAGTAGGCTAATGACTTTATGGAGCCAGAGTTCAAGATTAACTTCTCCGTTCCAAGCTCATGCTGCCCTTGCAGATTCTGCCGTTGCGCTTGTGAAGTTGCGGTATGGCCACATAATAGGCTGATGCTTTTATTTGTACTATACAGTATAATACTATACAGTTAAATAGATACAAATATGTGTGATATGAATATATATGGCTATACAGATGTGAGAGATACAGATGTACAGATGCTCATGGCAGATGCTCATGGCAGTAGTGCAGTCTTTGTTTAAATAATGTCTAGTGTGAGGATTGACCAATTTGTTATTGTTATTGTCCCTGTCTGGGAGCTGAATGCAGGCCCTTGGTAGTGTCCTCATTTAGGATCCGGATGGCTTGCAGATGGAAGCTTTTCCTGAGCATCTCTGTGTTGGCCTTGAGGCTGTGGTAGTGTTTACCAGACCACAGCAGTGAGAAGAGGCCATTGTTTTGGTGGCTGGGATCCTTAATCACTCTCTTTGCCTTAGTCCTGCTCCACCTGCTGTAGATGACCTGCAGGTTATGGAGTGTACCGCCTGTGATGCGTTCAGCCGACCGTACCACTCTCTGCCAGGCCTTTACGGTCTTGTTCGGTGCTGCTCCCATACTAGGCGGTGATGCTCCCTGACAGGATGCTCTCAATAGTGCACGTATAAAAGCTCCTTAGTATCTGGGGAGACATTTAGAATTTCCATTTAGAAGGGGTAATAAAGGCGTTGCCGTGCCTTCTTCACTAAGGTGTCGTTGTGTAGGGACCATGACTGGTCCTCTGTGATGTGGACAACGAGGTACCTGAAGTTGCTCACCCTGTCCACTGGGTCCCCGTTGATCCTGAGAGGGTTGTAATTCCTTTCCTGCTTCTTCCCAAAGTCCACTATCAACTCCTTTGTTTTGCTGACATTCAGGAAGAGGTTGTTATCCTGGCACCAAAGTGCCAGGCTCTTCACCTCCTCCAGGTAGGCTTTTCGTCGTTGTTGGTGATCAGGCCCACCACAGCTGTGTCGTCAGCAAACTTGACGATGGTGATGGAGTCGGACGTGGCCACACAGCCATGTGTGAACAGAGAGTACAGCATGGGGCACAGGACGCATCCTTGGGGGGCCGCCGTGTCGAGGGATGAGGTGTGGTTGGCCACCCGCACCACCTGGGGTCTGCCTGTCAGGAAGTCAAGGACCCAGCTGCACAGGGAGCTGTTCAGTCCCAGGTCCCTGAGTTTAGTGACTAGCCTGGAGGGGACTGGTATTGAAAGCAGAGCTGTAGTCTATGAACAGCATTCTCACATAGTTCCCCTTTCTGTTGTCCAGGTGGGATAGAGCGGTGTGTACGATGTAGGTGATGGCATCTGCTGATATGTTGGGGCAGTGGGCAAACTGTACTGGCTAGTGAGGAGCAGATATCAGGGATGTGATTTTTCCTGATTATTCAGGAAATGCTGATTTTCTGGTGCTAAATATCTCTGGCTATTTGGCTTTATTTGCTGAACATTCTCTCCTGCTATCAGCTGTCAAAGAGTGCAACTTTTCTTAATGTGTATGCTTATGACATACACATGTCCACAAGATATCTATGGTCTGAAAATAAACATTTCCTGATTAAGCAGGAAAAAAAATCACATCCCTGGGATATGGTCCTTAACCCCCTGAGGTCTGTGCTTAGCTCAGAGAAGCTTTGTGATTTTTATCTGGTCTGATCAACTTATCTCACACTTTCAAAGTGTTTGATATTTTTATTTGAAGGACAATCACACTTTTACTCAGTATCATATGCAGCTTGTAAATAGATCTACAAACACACAAATTATAAAGAGTAAATTGTTCTGCTGTCACAAAAGTTGTGAAAGCACACACTAAACTATAGTGATGAATTGTTTTGCCAATATGCGTTTGTTCATCAAGGTCTTGGTTATGTAAGGATGTCAAAATAGTTTAGCACATCTGAGATCTAAATAGCTAAAAACCAGTTTTTATCAGAACTGGTCAAATTTATTTCAGACTGGGAGGTGGGCTATATGCTAATTTCCTGAATATTCATGATCCACACCTGAGGGTTGTCCACACCTGTAAGATCTGTCAGATGGGCCATCTCTCTCTCAAAGGCCATCAGACAAAGACAAAAGCCATCAGAGTAAGCAATAGTCAGTGAGCCATGCAGAAGACAGAAAAAGAAGAAGATTTTTTTCATATTGAAAACATCACACAAACTATAGCTATACAAAAAATTCAAAAATAAAACATGGTGAGACAATCTGTTCTTTCAGTCTTTGGTGCCACTTTTCAAAACAGTTTCTGGTCAACTGTAGACACAAGGGAACATCACAAACCTTGCACTCCCATGGAGTGCACTGTTGTTTCCCCAACATCTTGCAGAGTACGCATTTCTTGCGACCAACAGAAGCCATCCAGAGTCTGTTTGGCAGTGGGCACAGGCACATGATCAAAAGTAGCCCGTTTTCTGGGTTTAAGATATTTATTTATCTTTAAGCGTCTGTAGGAAAACGAAAGCAAAATCTGTGTCTGCGAAGACACGGAAAGACATAAACAAAACAAACCAAAATAACCAACGATCAGGAACAAACAAAACACGTAAAATGGTAAATCCAAAACGTATCCAAAAACTCGGAATAAACTAAACACTTGGAATCTAAACAACAATAAGCACACACGAACAAACAAGTTCTCGAGAGGCAAGAAACATTAATCTCAATAGGTACTATCAAGCTAAGCTAGATAATGTCCAAGCGCCGAAATGCCAGCTGGTTAAATATCCTCCTGTTAATTATTTGCAGCAGTTCGTAATGATTCTGATTATTTCCGTATAGCGTCACAAGACGCGGAATTCATATATTTTCAACATATTTGAAAACATGGGAAATAAAATAAATATCAGCATACACAGTCTGTTGCTGCAGGTCGCAACCGTAAACACAGACAAGATACGATATAATGTCGGGACACTGTATGTGTTGTTTACACGGCGATTTCACACATGGCCCCACGCCCCTCCCTGAGACTAGCACCTAGTTACCATGTCAATAGAAGGGGGACGGTACTTCCAGGTGAAACAGAGAGGAAAAGGCAAGGTTTACTTTTGGTCTAACTAACCTAATTTAAAAAATATCATTTTATTTGCCAGTGCTCAAATCGGAAAGTCACGATTCTAAGGTTTCTGTCAATGTTTTTGCAGCGTGTGTATAATAAAATCTTGCGATGTTAGAAATAGTAATATACTTTTATTGCTGCTCGGATCGTCGCGATCCAGTCAACCTCAGGGGGTTAACTAGCCTTTCAAAGCACTTCATTGCAACGGATGTGAGTGCTATGGGGCAATAGCCATTCAGGCAGGCTGGGTGAGCTATCTTGGGCACAGGGACAATATTGGACCTCTTAAAACATGTGGGTATCACGGACAGAGTCAGGGATAAATTGAATATTACCATGAACACTGGTGCTTGCTGGTCAGTGCAGGCCTTGAGGATGCGCCCGGAGATGGTGTCTGGTCCTGCTGCCTTTCTGGTGTTCACTCTCTTGAAGGACCTCTTTCCTCAGGTGCATTAGCTCGTAGGCTAGTGCTAGCGCTGTTAGCCTTGAAGCGTGCATAAGAGGTGTTCAGCTCGTCCGCCAGAGAGGCGTCAGCGCTCACCGTGGTGGAGGGGTTCACTTTATAATCTGTTATTGTCTTTAACTGGAGGAATTGAGATTCCACTTTGTCACCTTCACTGCTCTCCATAGGTCGTATGAGTTGTTTTCTTTTACAATCGTCCATGTTCCCACGCGAGCCCTGAGTTGTAGGCAGCGGTACGTGAGTTCAGTGCATCGCAGATGGTTTTGTCCACTGACGGTTTCTGATTGGGAAATGTTTTGATGGTAACTTTGGGGACAGTATCCTCAACTAGTTTACCAATAAATCCCACCACCGCTTCCGTAAACATGTTGATGTCGTCAGAGCTGACACGGAACATGTCCCAGTCGAACACTCAGTGCATCCTGGAGAGTGGCTTCTGATTGCTCAGTCCAGCAGTCCAGCTCCCTCGTCACTGGAGCTTCCTGTTTTAGCCTCTGTTCGTATTTTGGCATAAGTAGGATGGGAGCGTGATCTGATTTGCCAAAGGGGGCAGAGACTGAGCTTTGTAGTCTTTTTTGAACAGCGAATAACAGTGATCCAGTGCCCTTTCCCATCTGGTGGGGCATGTGATGTGCTGATAAAGGTTTGGCATTACCTTTTTGAGGTTCGCCCTGTTTAAAGTCCCCAGCCACGATGAGGGCTGCGTCCAGGTTATCGGTCTGGAATCTGTTTAGTGCCTCATGCAGCTCTGATTGTGCAATGCTGGTATCCGCTTGAGGTGGAATATAAGCAGCTGTGATGATGACCGAGGTGGACTCCCGGGGGAGGTGGAACGGGCGGCATTTAATCGTCAGATATTCCAGGTTGGGCAAGCAGGAATGCAATAAAGTTGTTACATTCCTAGTGTCGCACCAGTTGTTCTCAATGAATGGAAGGTCAAAAAAATGGTGAGTAGTCTGTGATCCAATGTCTATGAGTGTCTGATGATCATATGCAGTGAATGGCAAAGTGCTAGGTGCAAAAAAAAGCTATTAAAACTACACATAAAACAAGGTTAAAGAACAGTCCAGTAGGAGCAGGCAGGACGGCGTCTGGTCTCAGCCCATCTATCTCGTTGTTAGTTGTTGCCATTAATTTTCCAGTGTGTGAAGGGACCTGGAATTTTGTCATCTAATTTGAGGTGTAGCAGGTTTGTGCAGAGAATCAATGTTATTAGAATTTGGGAATTCAATCCTCACACTGGGTATTATTTAAACAAATTTGGAAGTTTTGTCACATGACTGCCTCCCTATACCTAAGTGGCTTTTATTCATTTAATTAAAGTAGTTTAGACAGACTGCTGTATACACATTAATGGTGTCATAGAAGAGCAGCTTGGTCTAAATAAACAAAGACTGTAAGAAAAAGGAGGCTCTTGTTGTAAAGTAGGCAAATTTTATTCGGTATCCCAGAAGTTGCACAGAGAAAGTGATTTGGTCAGTGGCAGAGCTTCTCTTTAGGGTTTGTAGAGTAACTAAACAACTGTGTAAAGATTGGATGGCAATTTATTTTGTGCTCAAGGGCAGGAAACAGCAGTGTATAATAAACATGGTGTATCTGACTTCCTCACCAAAGTCTCTGTCCTCCCAAAAATGGGGAGGACAGAAACCCAAAAATCTGCCGGAGTACCACCCTGATAGCACTCTGTTGGGTTATCTGGGGGATCATGATCGAGATTGTATGTGTGTGCGTGCGTGCCTGCGTGACATGGTCTTAGACAGGAATCCCTGGTTCTCCCTGTCTGGGAAACTGAGGAAGACAGCCCCTGTGGAGGCAGATCTGTCCTTTAGCAGGTCACAGGGATATGAAACACTGTTCAGTGTGCGTGTGACTCTTCCTCTCCTCCAGGCAGTCCATGGGCGCAAAGAGCAAGGTGTACGACAACCGGGGCCTGCTGATCTCCAGCGGCCGCGACATGTGTGACTGTCTGGACGTGGACTGCATGGGCTGCTTCTACCCCTGCCCCGACTGCGGCTCGCGCAAGTGCGGAGTGGAGTGCCGCTGTGACCGCAAGTGGCTCTACGAGCAGGTGGAGGTGGAGGGGGGCGAGATAATCCGCAACAAGTACGCGGGCTAGCCCTGACCAAACCCCTGCGTCTCCCCTGTACACTACATTCTGCCGCATGGACCCTCATATCCACCACCAGCTCTCGTTTTGTTTTAAAGTGCCTCCCTGCACCACCAAAAACCATGTTCAGATGGACTAAAGACTTCAGAAATGTCCTTTTTTTTCAGTTTTTTTATTATTATTTTTTAATCTTGGGTTTCAGTGGTCCTGGATTGAGAACCGTTAATCACCCATTCATCATCCTAAATGACTCATTTGCATAATGGAGAGCTATCGGACTGCTGTAGATTAGGAGCTCCAGCTTCTGGTCGAGAATACTGTTCATTAGAATTCCTCTTTTTATTAAAATAGTGATTTATATTGTGACATTTATGTTCAATAAAAACGTTTCTTGGATGTTGTCTGGGTTTTCACTGTTTTACCAAAGATTGGTGAATTGATTGGGGGTGTTTATTGTTTATATGGTTGGCTGACATTCTTTGCCAAAAGGCACCATTTTTGGTTGTGATTCCAGTGGCACTGAAGATGGCAGTAGCTGGAAACGTGTCAGCCACATGAGGAAAAATAACAAAAATATGATTTAAATGCTTGCTTTACTTAATCATCTGAGTGTGCGCATCCATATACCTTTTTCTAATATTTTTTTATGAAGGGTCATACTGCCATTTTCCACTGTTCTACCTCTCCTATTAGTCTTGTTCCCACACCCCTTCAACTGAATTTCTTAAATCAAGCAGTGGGGGTTATTAAAATTGTTAACACAGACTGTTAATAGAACCAGAATAGAACCATGCAAATAAATAGAGCTACTTATTTCTGGGTTTGAAACCAACACATGAATACATCAATCTTAACTTTATTCTAGCAACACAGGATAGAGAGGTGTCCACACGGAGTGCTATGCAAGCTAATGGTAACCACCATAAATAAGGGGTAGATGAATTACATTTCCCATATGATGAGACCTATTCAATCAAACAGTCTAGCAGGTGGGATGGAATTCTCCTGTTTCCATGTTTGGAGCCTCTGATAGGTTTGAAAGTTACTCATTCACAATTAACATAAATAAAGTGGCTAAAAATGCATTCCAGCATTGCACTCCAGTTGCATCATGTTGTTTTGTAGGTTTCATTAAGTCAAATTGCATTGAATTTGAATTACTCCATCTGGAACCAAAGGAATTCTGTTCAGTATATACCTTCCAAAATCTTCTGAGCACAATGCAGAAGTGCCAGTTGTGAAAGGAAACCTTCATACAGGGGCAAAGTGACCCCTGACCCCAAGTGATCCCTTTGGGATTCAAAGTCTCAATAGTGATGCTGAGCACCAGGAGCTAACACCAAACCAAGGGCCCAGATTTGTTCCTGATCTGCTGACCAAATGTGCACTCCCCTTCATTTGGTATTTCCAGAAAAATGTCCTCTGTGCAGTGACTTCTAGGGTTTACTATTATTTGTAACTGGGTGAACTGAGAGAAAGGCAACAATGTTCAGATATAATAATCGCTCTGACAACTCAAGCACATGGCATACAGGTATCTAATTTTGAGGTTGAGGAGCTGTTGCTTTAGCATTTTCCAATGAGCATTTGAAATGCATTTGAATTGGTGCTTGGAGCTATATTGTGTATTATGTCACAGATAAAGTCAGGCAGTATCGGTTGCAGAGACATGGAAATTCAGTGCAAATCATAATTTAATATTCAAAAATAAAGTAATAAGAGAAAGCAGATGAGCTATTGAAGAGTTGTCCTTAAAGAGTTCCTAACAAGTGCATTCACAAGCACTGAAAAAAAAGTCATAATCATGCCTTGACCTGTAAGTGGGCATATGTTCATTTGAGGTTTTATAGTAAACCAAAGGTCCATCACTGCCTGGGGCATGCTAAGAGTGTCCAGTAAATGAAATCGCCGTGTTTAATCAAAAAATGGTATGCTATTGTGCAGTATTACACAATGTAGCCTGAATGTATTAGTAGTAAAATTGTGATCCCTGAGGAAGAAAATGCAACCTACAACTTTTTTTTTTTTTATACAACAAATTTTCAGCCCCATCTGGATTATTATGTAAAAGAAAAATATTAAATAGGTGTACTTTTTAGTTTAAAAAAAGAACAAGGATCCCTTTGAAACTCTATAAAATGTAATGAATATGCAATGCTTCATAAGTAAATCAATAAAAACCTTTTGATTACAAAAGCTAGGATACATGCTTAATTGTACGATTAAGTACAAAAATGCTAACAATCTCCCAGTCTTTCTATCTGGTCATGCGTCCATTGGCAAGAGGAAATCTCTGAGATGGGCCCCGTGTCCCCTCTCGTGTGCTGTGGGTGGGACTGGCGAGAGCTGTCTCACTCCTCACTCTATGAAGCCTTGCTGTCTCTCAGAGGAGGGGACGGCAGGCTGGCAGGCATCTCTGCCTTCCCAAGGCCAGCCTGAGTGGGCAGGTAGTAAGCTCTGTGGTATCCAAGGCAATGAAAGCCTCCCAAGGATTAGCCAAGCTAATTTTCATCTGGCTTGTCTGTGTGCATGGCTTAGTGTGTGTGTGGGTGATATGAGGCCATTAGTACAATGGCCCACCTTATTCTAATGCTGCACCTCAAGGGGGAAACCTTGTGATGGATTAAGTGGTAAGGGGTAAATATTTCCATACATTTAGTACACAAGACGCCAGCTGAAGTTGTTTTGATTCTTACAGCCCCTTTCCTGGCTGTTGATGGAGCAGGCTGAGGCAGACAATGTAGCGCAACCTCTTGAGTATGTGGTGCAGTTCAGTCAGAACCTTGTCTTGATCTCCTGTACCATCCCTGGCTACTACTTGGGCTACCAATCTACCAGAAATGTACAGGTAACTGCCAAAATAAAGTAAACACTCGAGCAACTGAAGGGTTCTGGCAACTCTTGTTATGATGTGGGGTGAATTTTCCTAGCATGGTTTAGGTACACTCAACCACTTAGAGGGAAAGGTAAATGGCAATAAATACAAAGCCATTCTGAGTGATCACCTTCATCCTTTGGTGAAGCATTCTATCCTGATGGGAGTGATCTCTTCCAGGATGACAATGTCCCCATCCCCAGGGCACGAGTGGTCATTGAATGGTTTGATGATCATGAAAACAATGCAAACTATAATCTATGGTTGCCTCAGTCACCAGATCTCAACCCAATTGAACACTTATGGGAGATTCTTGAGTGGCACCTGAGACAGCGTTTTCCACCACCTTCAACAAAGCTGAATGAAGAAATGATGAAATTTATTGCGGAAGAATGGTGTTGCATCCCTCCACTAGAGTTGTAGGGACTTGTAGAATCTATGCCAAGGTGCATTGACGCTGTTCTGGTGGCTTGTGGCCCAATGACCTATTAAGACACTTTATGTTGGTATTTGCTTTACTTTGGCAGTACATACTGCATATATATAAAAATTCTAGCTTCCTCTTTATATTGGCAGTTACCTGCATCTCATTTACCAATTAAGCTAAAAATAAACTAAATTATGTGTAAAGAAAACTGATACTAAAGTACAATCTGTACCTGTAATATGTTGTATCATTAACATTTAAACGATATGTTAAACAGATTACAGTTTATAATGTTATAAAGTTTTTTTGGCATGGATATCTTTTCAATATAATACACAGGGGGAAGAAAATCAAGCCGCAGATTAAAAATCAAAACAATACAACCCATATTCATCCAGAACACATTTTCACTGGTGACCTGCCATGTAGTTACCAACCTGAGATATTTAATTCTGCATGTTCGTGATCCCCTGATTTTTTTTAAGTGCATATAAAAATGTATTGGACTACAAGTACTTAAGCTCAGGTAATATCCATCAGAGTGATTGAGGCTTTATTTATTTTTTTACTGTTGTCAGTAAAGCTGCAAATCCAACTTGCATGCAAATGTGTGTCATTGATTTTTGAGACTGACAGAAATAACATTGGAGGCTTTGTGGCATCACTTCAGTTTGGATTCAGTATTCTGTTCTCTGTACCTGAATAAGAAAACATTCAAAACACACCAGGGGTACCAGTTATTTTTGCATTATATTCCAACACATTTTAGATTTCAACTTACCTTATTCACTGTAAATTCTTCAGGTTGAAGATTGATGTCTAGTTTTGTATTGTATTTGTAAATTCAGAGGGCCAAATCCACAGTCCAAATGTCAACAATATTCTGGAGTGAACAGAAAAACTAAATTGGTGCAAATATAAATAAACATTTGTGCTATGATGTTTTATAAACTGAAAGAAGCAGGGCAGATTCTGAGAAGGTCAGTCAACATCCCCAGATGTTGGGCAGACTACAGGTTACCATAGAGGTATGAGCCTGATGAGTGACACCAAGGCCAATCCAATTCAGTAAAAGTAAGTCAAGACCACATAAATTCTGTATAGAGAATTAAAATGTCCTGAACAAAGACACCATAATATCTTTGTAAATAATTATCATAAAACTCATCCTTCCATGCTCAGTTCTTGTTCTCTCAAACATTTTAGTGACTTTTTGTGTGGGGGAAAAAAACATGCATTTGTGATAGAAAAAGTGTATATGTAATAAATTCGTCATTTGAGCTGTTTTCTCATCAGGGAGGCAACAGTGGAGTTGGTGAAACCTCTGCATGACTCTGGAGAACACTAATCTGTGGCTGGTGGGTTAGTTGTCGCTGGAAAAGAGCTTCCTATTTGCAAACATACCTTTTGGTTCTCCATTTGAAACATTGAATCGTCTGATGAATAACCTTTCTCAACAACATTCAGAAGGAAATAACAGGTCTGAGGCTATGTATATGCACATGTTAAGGCTTTTCTTTGCCTGAGATGCCCCCTCACAATCCAATGTCAGGGGAGAATGGCTCAGATATGAAGTTTATTGAGTTTTAATTGAGCCAATGTATCACTTCTGTCCAGTCTAGGTTGTGGGGTGACATTTCAAACAGAAGCAATACATTATCTCTGTTTGGAGATACCCATTAGCTGTCTGTCAGGTGCAATACATTTTTGGTCTTTGAAGAGAAATACATTCTCTGTCTGTCTGTCTCTTGAATTCGATTCAGTGCTGTATTTTCTGCACATATCACTACCAACTATAAAACAGAACTTGAAGGGAATTGGGAGGGTTATGATGCTGCCTTAATAGGAACTAGAAGTGAAGGGGGGTGCAGATTTATTTTTGTTGAATCTTATTTTAAATAATAATTAGGGGTTCTCATTTTTGAGAATACAATATAGCTAATTACCTGTATATTTCATACAGTTTATCTAACTGCCAAAATAAAGTAAATGAGGATACAAAGTATATTGAAAGCAGGTGCTTCCACACAGGTGTGGTTCCTGAGTTAATTAAGCCATTAACATCTCATCATGCTTAGGGTCATGTATAATAATGCTGGGCAGGCCCAGTTGCCCATTCATTTGGTTACCATTGCTAGAAGAAGAGACCCCAGTGACTTTGAAAGAGTGGTGATTGCGGGGGTATGTTTTGCAGGAGCTTCAGTGACGAAGACTGTAAATTCCAGTTTCCTCTTTATATTAGCAGTTACCTATATCGCTATGTTGGTATTTACTTTATTTGGCAAGCTATATATATATATATATATATATATATATATATATTAGGGCTGGGACTTTAACGCGTTAATTTCGATTAATTAATTACAGAAAAAATAACGCGTTAAAAAATTTACGCATTTTAATCGCACTATATTTTTGCACTCCAGACACCACGGAACGTTTCTCAATGCTAAACATGTTGCAGCTAGCGTGGAAGCCAGAGCTAACGCTGATCAGGCTAACGTTAGTCCTAGTACGAGCAAGCAGAGTCGCCAACCCACACTCGACCAGATGACGGGGTTCAGAGCCAAGATGAGTAAGACCACGTCTAACAAAGTAACCAACTCACTGGCTCACTGGATTGCCGTGGACTGTAGACCACTTTCGGTGGTCGAAGATAAGGGGCTAGAAAAGGTGCTACAGATTGCGTCGTCTGACACAATTTATGAACTGCCATGCAGAAAGACAATTTCGAAAAAAATCCAGCAGCTTCTTCCAAAGGTCATATTCCTAAAATTGCTGCACTTTGTTAAAAATTGCACTGGTCTGTGTAGTAGCTAAAATAAACAAGATTTTGCTGCTTAAACTTATGTATATGTCTATTCATTGATTCACTCGTATACCAAAATCCATTTGAATTGAAAAATGTTGCTTCTCGTGTCAAATATTGATATGCGATTAAAATGCGATTAATTTCGATTAATTAATTACAAAGCCTCTAATTAATTAGATTAATTTTTTTAATCGAGTCCCACCACTAATATATATATATATATATATAAAAGTTTTAGAACACCCCCATTTTCCAGTTTTTACTGAAATTTAAGCAGTTCAAGTCCAGTGAATAACCTGAAATGGTACAAAGGTAAATGGTAAACTGCCAGAGGTTAAAAAAAAAAGTTTAGGTTACCAAAAACTTAAAAATAATGTACATTTATTTTTCATTATTTTCAGGCGAGATGTACCAAACCATTGTAAGAGCAATGCCAGTTCCACCGACCACGCAGACATTGCTTCCAATTCAATATTTTTTTGCTAAAATGAATAAGAAAAAAAAATCAAATAATTATGGCTCATACAGATTCTAAACAAGGCAAATATTTAACCCTTTATCTAGACTTGTATGGTTAGGTTAGAGTCTACACTTGATTGTATGCCTGAACAGGCTATGCGTCCTGGTTGCTAAAGAGGTTATTCTTTAGACTGTAGTGCTTGCAATGTACTGCATTGTCATGAAGGGCCTTCCCAGATTCTACACATTTTGAGCTGGAAGTAATTATTGTGGAGTTAGCAATTCTGGTCGTTTTTTCTGTTTGAAATTGTGGAGACGGCGGTGTTACCATAGAGATGGTGGTGTGCTGTACACCTCTTCCTGACAGCCTAATGCAGCTGTACGCGTTGACAACATTTTGTTTAACACGACAAATTTTAAAACAACACAAAACCACATACGTGAAAGTGGCAATACCTGGTGTTATTTTTCAAGTAAATGAAAGTTGCAGTAATAAAACTACTTTAAATATTAACTGTTTACAACATAAGATTCTGAACAGACCTCCCCAAAGTTCCCATTGATATAAGACGAGTCTCAGTCATAAGATCTCACAGGAGAGTCTAATTAATAAGATTACAGCTTGTAATGTTAATTTACCAAATCGTGTGCGAGAGCAATCAAACAGATACGCTATTCATTCACAAATTAAAATCCACATTAAGTATGATATCGTGGGCCTCATCTATAAGGCATTGGTGTAAGTATCTGAATTGAAACCTTTTCAAACATCATATGTGTTTTAAACAGTTTTAAAACAACAAGATTTCATTTCCTCTGCAAATAAGTTTTATGAATATGTTTTTGGAAAAAGAATATCACATGTTCTATTGTGTACTGCAGTGTAATACTAGAGTGCTCCAGAACATTCTGGACAGCCCCTTGGTCAAAGCATTGTCATTATGAACCATATTTCAGCAAAACAATTTAATAAGAGTGGGAATATTGCAATATAACAGTCTATGCTGCAGCCATTCACCATACAAAACATTCAATTGAAATTTACATACAAAAGTAACTGCACATTCCAAAGACAAACACAATGTCGGAAAATACTTGAAATCTTAATTTGGACGAACCCTTAAATTCTGGTCTCCAAAAATGGCTTTTTAGCGCTGGAAGGCTCTGATGCAGACTACAAATGATTATTTGAAGCTGAAGCATCTATCCGTTTGCTGCAGTCCCAGGCTGGAGCCTAGTGGGTCAGACAGCCTGACACCTCAGTGTTAAGCTGGCTGCAGTCGGCGCTGTCGGTGTTGCACTGGCTGCACATACAGCTCAGTGCCACTGGGTAGGTGAAGTGGGGGTCTACTCCGTCCGGACACCCCGGAATGTGCACTGTCTCATAGGCCACTTCTCGGAAGTTACAGGTCTGCTGGATGTGCGTGCCCAAGCCCTTATACACGGGCTCCTGTCAACCCATACCAAATATATATATATATATTACATTTACAATACATCAACTTATATATTTATTAAAAGAATATATTATATTATATATGTGACATACATAAACTTATAACATAGTAATATCATATATAAAAACATATAATTACCATACATGTTGCATGCATTTACCATATATTTCTCAAACCCTTTTTGTATTGTTTATTTTTAATACATTCGATTTTTTTCTCTAAATCTTTATGTACCTATGCAGTATAAGAGGTGTAGAGTGCCTTGAGCTGAGGGAGTTTGTAACCTGTTAACCGGCTGATAATTTCCCATTAAATGCCACAATGCAACGTGCGATGCATCTATGGTCTGTGTTCAGGGCAAGAGCAACAGGGGAATGGGAGAGGAGGTGCTACAGGAGCAATGTATGGAGCGGGAGAGGACAGCGTTGAGCTGCAGGAGGCTCGGGTACCTCAGTCTCACACATGCCGGCACAGGCGGTGGTGTTTAAGGTGACACAGCCCCCGCAGTCTTCACTCTCCACAGAGATGGAGATGTTGTCCAGGCTGCAGTTGGGGCACGCCCCCACCAGGGCTGGAGCCAATGCCAACCACAGCGCTGTGACAACCAGATGCATGGTAACCATGAGAGTGATTGGTCTCTTGGGTGGATTCCTCATCAGCCTCTACCATGAAGGAAAGAGACATGAATGTCTTCACCCTCCCTTCCTATTCCAGAAACCACATCGAACCTCCCATTCCTATTCCAGAAACCACATTAAACCTTCCCCCTCTCTTTTCCAGAAATTACATCACATCTACCCTCCATTCCTATTCCAGAAACCACATTGCAATGGAAACAATTCAAGCCCCGGGCTGCCACTCGACTCCCCAAACCTAATCTAAAATAACACTTTTTTCTGCTTTCTATTCATGTTTTTCTCCTTTCATCTACATGCATTTTTATGCTAAGACCATAATTATTATTCCGATGTTCCAAGGTAAAGTTTAGTGCCAGCAATAACCCCAAGCATCGATTCCTCTAAATTGTATTCTACGTTTCAGCAAATGGAGGGAAATAGAAAAAAAGACAAAGTAGAAAAGACAGGAATGGAGACAGAGCGGTGATGGGATAGACAGGGGTCAGAGAAGGTGGTTGCATCCTCACCTGTCGGATTCCACGCTGGGTGTAGAATACCCCTGCATAATAGGCAGGAGGGCTTTTATCCTCTCTCGTTGCTAAGATGCAGAGGAGGTCCAAATGACAGGTGTGATTCCTATCATCCATTAGTGGTATTTCCCTGTGTGTGTGTGTGTGTGCGTGCAAAGGGTGTGGGGGGGTACAAATCTATTAAGCTTGGTTGTTATGTCTGGCCAAAATGTAAATATAATAAAGTATTGTGCTTTCCCCTCTGTGTGGGACACAGTCAAATTACAAGGTCAGCTCTCCCACACAGAGCAGTAGTTTCTGAAACAACCTTTTGCGTGTTCACCTGAGAACGCCTGCGCCATGACTCATCGTTACACTTCTAATGGCTGTTTCACTCTTCCCAGTTCCCTGCTGAATATCCAATGCGATTTTTCAAAGAAACAAAAATGCAATGCCAGTGCAGAGCTACAAATATCTTTCATAAGCTATCAATACTGTGCAACATCAAGTAACACAAGTCCTGAATAGCATGACCACTATTCAATGGTGACTTGTGCCTCTGAAATCAGAGATGGCAAGAAAAGCCATGACCTCATGGAAATCCACAATATTCTGGCCCACCCACACTCCCCCCCTCCCAAATAAATTACCATTTAAACAGTTATGATCAGATGAGAACAGCTCCCCCAAATGAACTTTTGAAATAGTTGTTTGTCTGAGTTTTTTGACATACAAATATACAGTTAACTGACAAAATAAAGGAAATACAAATATAGAATGTATTAATAGGGCGTTAGGCCAGCACAAGTTACCAGAATAACATCAATAGTATCTTTATTTGTATAGCACCTTTCCAGAAGCCCAGGGAAGGTGCTTCACAAAATACATATTAAAAACAAAGTATTAAAACAAAGCAAGACAATAACAGACCAAGCATAAAAGAAGCAGAATAAATTGCATAAAAAACAAGCTAGATACAAATAGAAAGATAATTTAAAAAAAGAGATACACAACAGGGGTTACGGTGTGGTAAATCCAAGTCAATAAAAATGTGTATTTAAAAGTGCTTAAAAAGAAGTCACAGAAGTAGCTGTTCTGATCGCTGTGGGAAGGCTGTTCCATAGTTTATGGGCTTAGACTGAGAAGACACTGTGTCTCCTTTGGTTTTCAACCTAGTCTCCGGGACAGCCAGCATAGCCTTATCAGATGACCTGGGCAGGCAATTGGTGCGGTAGGGTGACAAGAGCTCAGTGATATAATCTGATGCCAACCCAAGCCTCATTTTATAAGTAATTAAAAGGATCTTCAAATCAATTAGGAGCTCAACTGGCAACGAGTACAAAGAAACCAAAACAGAGGTAATATGAGATATCTTATTTGCCCTAGTTAACTAATTGGAGCTGGGCTAGTGCTTGACGACTTAAACAAGTATAAAGTGAATTGCAGTAGTCTAGTCATTAAGAAATAAAAGCATGTATAATTGTTTCTGTGTCTCCAAAAGATCAAATCGAATCCATTTAGATATGTTTCTTAGTTTGAGAAAGCAACACTGGGCTAACCTTTTTGTATGTTGATTAAAATTGAGATCTGGGCCAAAGGTTACCCCAAGGTTTCTAGAAGTAGACTTTACATTGGAAGCAATGGAGCTGAGATTTCACTGAGTAAGATCTGAGTTGTGCCGTGGCCTAATCAGGACTTCAGTTTTATCAGAGTTTAGCTGGAAAATGTTTCAAGACATCCAGCCTTTCACATCCATTAGACAATTCTGTAAAACAGCCAACTTGGTAAAATCTTTCGGTTGAAGGGAAAGATATAACTGGGTTTCATCAGCATAAAAGTGAATAGGTACCTTATATTTGCAGATAATTTGGCCCAAAGGTAGCATATAGATTGAGAACAAAATTGTCCCTAGAATTGATCCTTGAGGAACTCCACAAGTAAATATTGCGGGAGAGGACACATAGTCACCGACCGACACTGAATCTTCGATTAGAACCAGTTTAGAGCCATTCCAGAGATGCCAGGCCAGTTTTTTGATCTATTAATTAGAACAGAATGGTCAATGGTATCAAAGGCTGCACTCATGTCTAAACAATTCAACACATCAATACACTGACAAGGCATTTTGAAGACATCATCAGAAGGAATAATCTTGGTTCTAATGTTTGCAATCTTCTTAACCAAAAATGATTAAAAATCCATATAGATTACTAGAGGATATAGGTATAGAAATGGGATAAAGATTGATGATCCGATCTATGGTTTTAAATAGAAATCTAGAATTGTGATCGTTCACAGAGATGAGATTGGATAAGTATTTAGCTCTTGCATCTTTAACTGCCTTGTTAAAAATGATCATGAAATACTTCAAAAGACTATAATGGACTTGTAGTTTAGACACTTTACATTCAGCCTTTCTGAAATCGCTCTTTATGGAACGTACTGTATATGATCATTTATCCAAGGAGGTTTTCTACTAATAGGCTTTGACTTAGTTTTAAAAGGAGCGACTGCATCCAAGGTAGACAAACATAAGCTATTAAAATTATTAACTAAAAACTCAGTATGTTGCAACTGAGCTGGCAGTGCGATGGAAGATGAGAAAGCTAAGATAATTTCTCTGCAGTTAAGGAGCTAGTGATGTGGGAACAAATAGAGTGCTAGTGAGCCAGGGATAGGAAAATTAATATAAAAAATAACACTGATTAAAGGACCTGACACAAATTGCACAAAGATACATTTTTCAATAACATTTAAAAATTCAGTTGTCAGTAAATTAGATGGGACATCAATATGAATGAATATGAATGAATATTGAAATCACCAAGAATTATAATTTTGTCAAATTTCAATACCACAACTGGAAAGCCTTTGGAGGTCTGTAGCCTAAAGCACAGAAAACAAATTAGTGGCCATATATAGTAAAAGAAAGTAGTTCAAATGAAGTAAAATCACCAAGAGAGATCGGGCTACATTTCAAGTCACCCTTATGAATCCTAGCAAGTCCAATACTTCTGGGCTTGTTCATAAAATCAAAGTTTGGAGGTCAAGCTTCAATCAATGGACAGTAGTCGTTCACTTTTAAATGTTGAGAAGTAATCAGATAATTTACAATAAACAACTTATTGTTCATAGATCTGACATTTAGCAAGCCAATTTTTCTCTATCTCCTGAGTTTAGAGTGAGTTAGAGGCTTAGAATGAATGACATATAAATTGAATAAAATGTGTTAGTAGTTCTAAAGTTGCCAGACAAGTTTTCAGCTATGTTCAATACATCACATCACCTACTAGCTCCAGGGAGGCATTTAGTGTGGACATTCGTAAGGCTGAGAACAGTCCGAGATTCTGTGATCTCATAAATTTAATAAATTTGTTCATAGACTCCTAATATCTCATTAAGTTATTTAAAATATATAAATTGTTGCTTAGAGGGAGTTCCGGAGAGGGGGAAGAAATGTTGTGCCTCTGCATGGACCATCTCCCAGTGGAGTTTTGAGGAGAGGATAAGTACTCAGGAACCACAGAAATGTGATTAAAACCTGGCCTAAATAGCTTTCTCCCCTTTGGCGATTTCCTTCAGGGTAATAATTCGCTCTAGAAGTCAAATTAACTCACGTTTAAGATCATCAATTTGGTTGCACTTTTCTTTTGCTTGCACAGTGTCCCTTGGCATAGATTCTACAAGTGTCTGGAACTCTATTAGAGGGATGCAACACCATTCTTCCATGAGAAATGCCATCATTTGGTGTTATGTTGATGTTGGAAAACGGTGTCTCGGGCACCACTCCAGAATCTCCCATAAGTGCTCAATTTGGTTGAGGTCCCTGGGCCCCAGGGCTGACTGTGGATTGCAGCCCAGCAGGGTGGTGAATGAGTGAGCGTACTGTGCAGGGCATTGAATGATTAAGAGCAGTATTGCAGGGCGGTGAATGATCAAGCATATTGTTGCAGGGTGGTGAATAATCGAGCGTAGTGTTACAGGACATAGAATGATCTAGCACAATGTTGCAGGGCATCGAATGATCGGGTGCAGTGTTGCAGGGCAGCGAATGATCGGGTGCAGTGTTGCAGGGCAGCGAATGATCGGGTGCAGTGTTGCAGGCTGGTGAATGATCGAGCGTAGTGTTACAGGACATAGAATGATCTAGCACAATGTTGCAGGGCATCGAATGGTCGAGCACAATGTTGCAAGGCAGCGAATGATCGGGTGCAGTGTTGCAGGCTGGTGAATGATCGAACGTACTGTTGCATGGCAGGGAATGATTGACTGTAGTGTTGCAGGGTGGTGAATGGTCGACTGTGGTGTTGCAGGGCAGCGAATGATCGAGTGCAGTGTTGCAGGGTGGTGAATGATCGACTGCAGTGTTGCCCGGCGACAGAGGGTTTCAGTGAGCTGGGTTGTTACTTTCTCATCCCTCATGAGAATCTCCTCTGGTTGCTCTGGCACCTGCATTCTGCATGCAACAGCTGCACGTGAATTCTAGACCTCAAATGCAGTGACTGTTGGACTGCGGAGACAAGACAAGCAGCAGCTGGGAAACCACACTTGGGAGGAGATACGTGCCTGTCTGCACCCTCACAAACTGACGAAGGACACTGCAGTGATGGGACAGGCCTACTGATTAGGAGACAAGAAACAATAGGGGATTGGTTAAAACAAGAAAAGGAAAGAAAAAAAAACATGATGGAAGTATAATAATGCATAATGCTGTGCATTATTATGCAGTATTATAGAGCAGTATAATACAGTATAATAATTCAGTGGACATCATTTTCCAAACAGCTGCAATTTATTGATAGTATTAATTATAAAATGATTTAGCAAAAATGTTGAATGTACTAAAGTCATCATATTTATCTTTAGATTGAAACCACCTAAAGGGACTGCATCTCACTGTGTGGATCTAGAAGGTTGTTGACCCGCTGTGGCCAGTTTCCTGTGCTGTGCCCACAACAGAACTTTTGCTTACATTAATGCTCTAATCTCAAAGTATTATTCTTGATTTACAGCTGTTGCCAGGTGTCAAGCCCAGAAATGGTCATTATGTTTGAATCTGACTCTGAGAACAATTAACGATTGCACCATTATAAGATTAAAACATTAGGGGGCATATGGTTCATTGTCAGAAAGTATTGTGCTGTCATGGACAACAATTAAAGGCTAAAAAATCGAATGAAAGTATATCTAAACAGGCAGCAGGCATGCCACATTGTAAACTAATATACTTGGATACAAACAATGAACCAGGAGAAAAGGTTACTGCTGGAGATGATTATGTGGGGTGGTGACGTTCACTCCACAGGGCCAAGTTGGAACCAATGGCACAGTACAGTGTTGAACCAATCACATGGTGCAACGTTAGGACCAATCACACGGTGCAGTGTTGGAACCAATGGCTCGGATTAATTACAAAACCTTATTACTGCAAGTAATCTACTCAGTAAAGCCTTAAAATGATATATTATATTGGAATATGGTTAAATAGTGCAATTCTGTAATAGACAGGTAGATGGAATTTTAAAGTGAATGAATCTTGGGTGTTTTATGAATAGTTAAATAGCTTTAAAATTATATATTATGTTGAAATGCGGGTAAATTGTGAACCTCTGAAACAAACGGTTGATGGAAATTTAGTCTTGGGTGTTTTATGAATAGTTCAAATAACTTTCTGTGATGTGAAATGATGTGAAAAATATATTGTGAGTGTTCTGTGGTATAAGACATTAACCCAGAGGCATCATGCATCTTAGCCTTTAAAATCCCAATATTCAGGGAAGGAATTGAGACTCCTGTATACTGAATAAGTGATTCACACACACACACACACACACACACACACACACACACACACACACACAGCTTTTCACAATGAATTACTAATGACCTGCACTTACCAACCAATGTTCCAAGTTACATTAGTAATAGAGTAAGAAAATAATTATATTGCGGACAAAATCAAACATTATTAAGCAGAACGTCACATCACCACGAGAATTTGTAAACGGCAACAGTTGTATTGGATACAAAAGTTTGGTACTGCAGTATGACTGTAGGGGATGTAGTATCAAAGTCTAGCCACTGGGGGCTGATCTAAGTCTAGGAAGCGCTGCAGAACATGCGAAACGCAACGGTGCTGTCTTTCAATAACACATGCACAATGGGGAATAGCGAAGGAAGAACGGCGGACAGATGCGTGTCACTCTGACTCTCTTATTTCAGTTGACAATATAAAACTTTTATTCATTATCATGATAAAAGCAACGCTCGTTTTATCGAACCATGGTGATGGTATGAATTTATCTGTTTTTCTCAAGAAGGGATGCAGCGGTACATTTTGTTGTTTTTGCAAGGTGAGGCGCAGGTGATGATTGATGCTGTTGAATTGCGTTGCAAACAGCCGCATCAATGAGAACCTAGCGAAATTAAGCAATTCTGTTTTTGCGAGTTTGCATTTGTGGATTGCGAACATTTACATTTTTGTTGCATGTTTCGTCTTTGCAATGCCCAGATGAGAGGAGGACTTAAATCAATGTTTTCGTTTTAGCCTATCACTTTGGCGTCACTTATCACAGACTACGCGTAAAAAAGTGAAATCCCTCGAGGGCTATAACGATATATGTAAAGGCTTAATATTTCCCAGGTTTATGTCATCGCAGGATTTTTACACCCTCCAAAACGAAATGGGAATTGTACAAATCCGAAAATTGCAGCCTCGCCTATCTACAATGTGCTAATTTCATGAATGGAGAAAAGAAGATATTCTGTTTGGCCTTTTCAAATGTAAGTAGCATGTCTGAATGAATCACTATGGAGTATTTGGGGACAGAGAGGAATTAGCATGCATGGCCGGGGGAGTGTCTGTATTTGTGAAGGACTTCACAGAGGTTGTGTTGCGAAATGTAATCACGCACTACCTCCTGTTGCCTGTATAATGTTATCTTTATTGTGATTTTTTTCTGAGGGGGTAGGCTACTTATTTCCAAGTTGCATAAAAATGCGTATCGGTATACATTTGCAGACGATGACATGATTGTTTTGTGTATATTTTGTGGATTTTTTTCCCCTGTATAACACTTATCTTTCTTTCCCCCGTTTCTGCAGGCGTCAAAGACATATGTAGTTAAAAGAACATCTGACGACAGAACGATACAGTGTTGTCTACCACCATCCATTTCAAAGGGCAACTAAGAGACAAAAACAAGCATCGTTTGCTTTATGTCTGCGCACTAAGGAGTTACTGGAACCTGAAAGAGATGAGAGACGTGCTTTTTTTGGGAGGAGGAGACATTCCTGCTCGCCGTTAAATAATATTTTCCACCATTCCGAAAGAGCTGGTGTTCACGCATTCAATTAAATCATTTAGTGACTGCATATATATAAAAGTTGCCAGCAGAAAACCCCGCCTCTTCACCAGCTTGCAGTGTGCGTGGTTTGAAAATAATGGTCATAATCGAAATATGAAAAATCTCTCGTTTGGGGATCACTACAGTTGAACTGAAGACTTACTGGGATCATCTAAGACTAACTTTACCCGTCAGCATCAATATGTAAGCAACTATACAGCAACGATGAAAGAATGGAATTGCATATTGAATGCAAAGACTCACATGTGTATGTTCAAGGCTACCTACATTTGCTGCTGCAGGCACAGAATAACAGGTGCACGGTTTTGACAATGTATTAATGTAATCAGCTGTTCACCCTTCCCCCCCGCCCTAAAACACTACTGTAACTTAGTCTACTTGTGTATGTTATTTAGGAAAACAAAATATAATTCACAAACCGAAAACAAAACAAAATGGAGTTTGCCATGGTAGGTGCAGAAAGCGGTGGGTGCAACAGCCACCTGCCTTACGGATACGCCCAGGCGCGCGCAAAGGAGCGAGAGCGCGAAAGGGAGAAACAGGCAAACTCGCGAGCGGCAGCAGCGGCGGCGGCGGCAGCTGCTGAAGCTGGATCGGGTGGAGAGGGAGGGGTGGTCTCCAGCCATCACCACAACAACCACAACCACCAACAGCATCAGTCTCGCACCGCCTCCTCATCCCATGCCAACAACAGTAGCAGTGGAACCGCCTCGCGCCCCTCCTCCTCGCAACAGCCGCAGCAGCACCATCACGAGCCACAACAGTACGCTCTCAGAGGAAGGAAAAAGCAAAGGGGTGCGGAGCACCGGAGAAGGAGCCGTTCGATTCTCGGCGGGGACTTGCGCCACTCGGAGTTGGCGCTACTCGGATCCGAGGAAGACATTATGATAGAAGAGGAGGAGGCGGAAGGGGAAGAAGAAGAAGACGAGGACGCAGGAGGGGGTGGCGAAGAGACGAGAGAAAAGAGAAAAAGTTTTCTCTTTAACATGGATGATGAAGAGGAGACAGTCTCACTCACCGATAGACGTCCCCAACCAGGCTACGAAAATGTTTACAGTGAGTACGGGTGCTGCGAACGCGTTATGATAAACGTGTCTGGTCTGAAGTTTGAGACGCAACTAAAGACTCTCGCTCAGTTCCCCGATACGCTATTGGGTGACCCCGAAAAACGAATCAGGTACTTTGATCCCCTGAGAAATGAGTACTTTTTCGACAGGAATCGACCAAGCTTCGACGCTATTCTTTATTATTACCAATCGGGCGGCAGGTTAAAGAGGCCTGCCAACGTACCCTTTGACATTTTTTCAGAGGAGGTAAAGTTCTACGAACTAGGAGAGGATGCCATGCTAAAGTTTCGGGAGGACGAGGGCTTTGTAAAAGAGGAAGAAAAACCCTTACCAGAAGACGAGTTCAAACGTCAAATTTGGCTTCTTTTTGAATACCCAGAAAGTTCAAGCCCTGCGAGAGCAATTGCTGTCGTGTCTGTTTTGGTCATCCTTATATCCATTATCATATTCTGTTTGGAAACTTTGCCGGAGTTCAGGGACGACAAAGAATTGCTCAACGCAGGTAACAATTCTGCATACTTAGACAATGGATATACCCCTTTCAACGACCCGTTTTTCATTGTGGAGACCGTGTGCATTATTTGGTTCTCTTTTGAAATAATAGTCCGCTTCTTTGCGAGCCCTAGCAAAGCTGCTTTCTTTAAAAACATTATGAATTCTATTGACATTGTATCCATCTTGCCTTATTTCATTACTCTCGGCACAGACCTTGCCCAACAGCAAGGCAACGGGCAGCAAGCGATGACCTTTGCTATTCTCAGAATAATTCGTCTTGTCAGAGTCTTTCGCATCTTCAAGCTCTCCAGGCACTCGAAGGGTTTGCAAATCTTAGGACACACTCTGAGAGCCAGTATGCGGGAACTGGCGCTGCTGATCTTTTTCCTGGTCATCGGCGTTATTTTGTTCTCCAGCGCAGTATACTTTGCAGAAGCAGATGAGCCTACGTCCCAGTTCACGAGCATCCCCGACGCTTTCTGGTGGGCAGTTGTTACCATGACCACAGTTGGATACGGGGACATGAAACCAATAACTGTTGGTGGTAAAATTGTGGGTTCACTCTGTGCCATAGCAGGTGTGTTAACTATTGCGCTACCCGTCCCGGTCATTGTGTCCAACTTCAACTATTTTTATCACAGGGAGACCGACAATGAAGACCAAACACCAGTCGTGCAGGACACACTTCCCTGCCCGTATTTCCCCAACTTCCTCAAGAAATTTAGGTCATCCCCATCGGCTTCCTCAATGGGGGATAAAGCCGAGTACATGGAAATGGAAGAGGGAGTGACCGAGTCTCTGTGTGGTGTGGAAAAGCAAAGTCCGAGCAAAGGAAACGGAACAGAATTAGTTAGAAAGAATAGCTCCAATTCCAAATCGCTACAAACGGACGTGTGAGAAAAACCAAAACAAACATAAAAAATAAAAAACACTTATCTTTGTTCCTAGTTAGCCACTATGATATGAACTAAGGTCCATTGTGCATACGACTCGACAGAAATCCAGAGATATTTTCCTTAATACCGTGGAAAAAATGCATGACACTGATATTCTTAACACCAACCAGGTGGTTTTAACGTATCGCTGTAGACATACATGTAACGTTAAAGCTAGCAGTCTCGGCAAGGAAAAATACACCTCTTTTAAAATGTGATTTGGGCTTTGTGGAGGGATTCATTCAAAATAGGCTATAAAGTGCGGACGTCCGAGTTTTAATCAGCCAGCTGAGTTAATTACATGTTAAAAGGAGGATATTTGCGTGAATTTCAAAACAGGCTATAGCAAACTGAATTTATTATTATTTTATTACAATAAAAATAAGAGAGATTGCAAAGGCACTTTATACGTTTCTGTATGTCACTTTAAAAATACGAAGGGAAGGGAGAAAGATATCGTTTTGCTGTTATGCAATAAAGTAACACTTTTGCACTATTGTACAATGCTAGGTGATTAGGCTACTCTATCACCTGAAGAAGGCCCTGCTTAACACATTGTGTTTGTCTAACAAACATCCACATCTTAAGAAAGAGACATAACGTACTGTATATTTAATTACAATATGTTGATTGCCCTCGCTGTCCCATTGAATATGGGAAAAGTATGCGATATAATGTAATAATAAATGGTAATAATACATTATTTGAAAATTGAATAGAAGTATCGTAGGTCCTTTTTCTTTTGAAGTGCCCAACGAATATCTCAGCAACAGTTTAACATCCAGGAGAGCACCTTGAAAGGGGGGTTATGAAAAGAGATAGGATGCCTCTTAATTAGGACAGAGAACCAGTCATTTATTAATATTTGAAATTTTGAGTCAAATCTACCTAACCATTAACGATATATATATATATATATATATAGAGAGAGGAATGCTCTATAAGACATGCTCAAAAAAGGTTTAGTGCGCATAAAATTAGTGATAGTTTCACCATAAAACACAAATTTCGCACATTGGTAGGCCTATACATCGTATTGCAAATATTAGATAAAGTCCAGTTTGTGCTTTAAAGGCTTACCGATGCAAATCGTTGTTTCGTGCAATCTGCGTGTACCTGGAGCCAATGCACACAAAATGCTGTTTAAAACTTGACGTGTTAAAGTGGAGCCCCTCTTTTCAACCCTTCGTGGTACTGTCAAAGGAAGATCGGCATCTAATGGCTGTTACTGCAAAGTGCTTTTCCCTTTAAATAGCCTACCACGATAGAAGGACAACAGATCCCTTTACGCGAAAACGGACAGAATTCCGAAGAAAGTTTACATTGAACTTGAAATATCTGGACTTATTTTTCTTTCGCTCAATGGACCTCTTAAAGAACAACCATCGATGAAAGAGAACTTTTGGTCTTCCTGGAGAACACGCGCATTACCTGGGCTGCGGGGTTATGAACAAAGGTATGTTTCTTTTATTTCTTTAAACAGTTTTAAATGCTGTACGAGCATGCATTTATTTTACTCACAAAATAGACAAGTTTACT
Source organism: Aldrovandia affinis (assembly GCA_029706075.1). Classification (NCBI taxonomy): domain Eukaryota; kingdom Metazoa; phylum Chordata; class Actinopteri; order Notacanthiformes; family Halosauridae; genus Aldrovandia; species Aldrovandia affinis. The sequence continues at coordinate 907,998 of JAINUG010000121.1, read as the reverse complement.
TTTTCACATGTTCCTACTGGGATAGAATCCGACGTCGAATAGGTACTATTGGATGTGTATCATTGTTGAGTAATTACACATTCAAGAATTTAAATGCAACGTAAGGGTGTCTTTCTGGTAAATGTGTATTTCAAATACAGTATTTGTGGATTTTGCCTGAAGCACAGTGTCAAAGCTTGTATGGTGACGGTTTAATCTAAGCACATACATCGAATTAAATTTTCTTATGTGCTTATATATATGCGCTGATGTGTGTTTGTGAATTGAGAGAGAAGACTGTTGGTCAACATAAATGCTTATTATTTTTTCATTAACCACTTCATCTAATATTAACTGTACATTAGAACAATATATTAAATAACAACAAAAACCAATAGCTGCTTAAATGGGCTGCTACCCAATCCAAACTGATACTTTGGCAAATATAACAACACATTAAAGAGCAACATATAAATTTGAAAAAAATAATAATGAATCTACATGAATCTAATATAAAAAGGAAGGATTCCGAATTCTTTATTTTGTGAATATATATAGAAAGATCAATTGATTATTTGCAATAGTTTCCTGTGAGCATATGCATAAGATATTCTATACTGTGAGTTGAGACTGATATTTTTGAGCACCAGCACATGTTAAAGCACTGTTTGACTTGTATATCAACGTGTAGCTTCTGTTACTGCTCTCTGTTTCACATTTCCTAAACTGTGGATTGACTATCAAGGCACTGTGAAATGGTGTAATTGTACCAATGGGAATGTAAAACACCACTCAGGTATACTTAGGGCATGTAATGGGAAGTGGTGGTGACACTTTCTGCAAAGGTACGATTCGTGTACAACAGAAGCGGCTTCAGATTTTGAGATAATGACAGTATGGGATTTTTAGATACTTATATTCTTGTGGTGAAATTCTAGAGCTCTGACTGTGATCATCACTTTCAACAGCACGTTTGGGGCAAAACCCCCACAATCCCACATCAGATTGGGGTGGGGGGGGGGTGGACTTGTAATACATAATATGATCATCATCCATGGCTGAGCCTCATATAAGCCTCACCCTCCAAATAGTGTCTTTAGCAGCATGCATTCCCTAATGTATTCATTACAAATGTGCTATCCACACCCTGACAATGGGATGGTAGCCAAATTTGAAATGATTAAATTCACGGGGAGTGTTGGTTACACTATTATTTCCTTCCCAGATCGCACGTTATTGCTGCACTGCACTTGTATTTATTTGACACTAAAGGTTATGAAAAATAATCTACTGTAATAGCTGTTGATTTTAGGGCCACATCAATCAATGCACGTTTTTGATGATTGATTATTTATATGATTAATTTTGCAATTCAAATATTCAATATATGTATTTGCATATATAGTCTCACACATAAAAATAAAATAATAATAATAATTGTAATTTAGTCTGTATAGGCCCATATTGAACTATACTGGCATTTCACATGGCAGTATGGAGAATGACTCCATTTTATTTTTTCCTCTTGAACTCCAATCATATAATATATACATTTAGCTGGATTGCTAGTTTGTGAGTTCCCATCTGAAGTCTGGCTTTATTTTCGAAGCGTTGGAAGGTCAATGAGACAGGAGTGAAGGCAACATGTTAGCAATAATGGCTGTGGAACAGTACAATGCGGTTCACATTGGTCTGTAATGACATCAGCAGCTTAGAGAAAAGCAAGGTTAAAACCTTAAGAACATTCACACGACGTGACTGCAGCACTGCCAAGCTGAATAAACTGAAACCAGTTTAGCAAGGGTCATTTGTGGAAATGTTATTATTTCTTTCTCTTTGTGCTTCCCCTGTAGACCATATGCTCATAGCGATGCTTTTTGTTCTTTAAGATGCTTTTGTCAGAACAATAACTGAATGTTCTTCCTGTGCTATACAATGTGCGTGCGTGCCATCCATCACTGATTGGATGTTCTGGATGTTTCTGACGTATGCACTAACATGCCAGCTAATGAGGGAGCTAACATAGGCTATGGTGTGAGCAAATAGCATAGCCATTGGCATTTTGGATGTGCCATTATATGTTTTTTTTAAATACAATGGTATGTTGAAGCAATCAGGCAAAATAGGCTGTGGTACAGTTTTCTAAGCACTTGTTGGTAGCCAATGTAGCCAAAATACAGGGATGCAAACTTTTAAATGCTAACTAATCATTATCAAAGTGCTGTTCTGTACATTACTCTGGATAAGAGTGTCTGCTACGTGTGAAATGTTATGTGAAAAAGGAGACAGACAGTGCAGGGGCAGGGAAATACCCCTTGGCGGGGACGGGGAGGGAAGCGATGCAAGCCACCCCATCAGTGACTAATAACATAACATTGGCTAAAAGTTGTTGGAACCAATCAGATTGCAGGAAACCAATCTCTTGAACTGTAACTTCTGATTCCAGATGCTCTAGAGCAGGGGTCACTAACAGGCGGACCGCGGTCCGGGTCCGGACCCAGAAGCCGTCCTATCCGGACCGCGTCCAAAAACCGATAAATTATTGAGAATTACTACATTTTGACGGAGCATTTCAAATTTTAACCGGCGCAGCTTTTCTAGCATTTACGGCACTGGTTTATCATTGCACCAGGCGCAAAATTCCAAGGGGCGCAAAATTTAAGAAAAGGTAAAAAAAATAATTATTTCCTCGCGCACCCCCCGTGCAGCTTTTTTTTTTTTCGTAGCACCCCCCGTCGACAGAAAATGGGGCGCCGTTACGTGCCTCGCACCACCGGACCTTGGCTTGAGGCCATTTTATCTAACTGGACCTCTTTGAATTTTACTTGAAGAGCCCTGCTCTAGAGAGACAGCATCTGGGGTTGAGACTAAGTCTGAAGTTGTAGTGGTAACACAAAGCCCTTATGGTAGATCAGAGGGAGAAGATGGAGAACGTTAGCTAACTAATAGTTACGTTGGTAAAGCTTACTTGGTAACAGATAAAAGGAAACACTTGAGTGACTGAGTAAATTAAGGGTTCTGGGCTCTGTCATGGTGTGGGATGCATTTTCCTGTATTGGATTAGGTCCACTCAACTGTTTAGAGGGCATGGTAAACACCAATAAATACAAAGCCATTCTGAGTGATCACTTTCATCCTATGGTTAAACATTTCTATCCTGACGTGAGTGGTCTCTTCCAGGATGACAGTGCTCCATCCACAGGGCACGAGTGGTCATTGAATGGTTTGATGAACATGAAAACAATTTAAGCCATGTGCCATGGTCATCCCAATCACCAGATCTCAACCCAATTGAACACTTACGGGAGATTCTGGAGTGGCGCCTGAAACAGTGTTTTTCTCCACCATCAACCTAACACACAAATGATGTAATTTCTCATGGAAGAATGGAGTTGCATTCCTCCAATAGACCTGTATGACCCCTTGTTCTGCTGACAAGAATTTGACCTGAAAAATCTTTGGTAGTTCACTCCGCTAATCCCTTTCATCGGTATATGATAGCTAGAGCAGCTCATTCTCAGTTTAGAATCGAATCCTGGCCGTGCGTGTGAAGACTGTGGCAGAGCAGCACATACCTGGCTGTAGGATTACCCAGGGAGGGAGAGTATCATGCAAGGGCAACTCCTCTCCATCGAAGGCATGCTGTTTGCACCAGCTATGTATAAAATGTGCTCTTCAAATACAGTGACTGCAGAGTGAAAAGAAGCAGTGGATGACAGCACACGCTCTCCCACAGTGATGGAGGTTGTCAAAGTGATGGGCCTATAAATACAATTGGCCTTTAAAAATTGGGAGAAAAAGTTAAAATATGGTATAAAAACGGGTTAAAAAAGATTACAGCTAACTAGCGAGGGGATGTGATATTTTTTTATGGAACACAGTGGCAGATGCACAAACAGCAACTTACAAGCTGCTGGAGATTGCAGCAGGGGAAGTCAGCATGACTTGGTAGACTGGAGGAAGAGGATGATAACATGACATGTTTTTGCATGATTTTCTCATTTAGAAAGTAGGTGATTGTAATCATGTTTTGGCTGTTCACAACTGTGCACAGGTACAGGAAATTGCAATGTGATTTAGTTGGTTTCAGTTCTGCCATAAATGTGCCAATATTTCTGGTAAACTGAGTACCGGGACAAAACCCTAGCAGCAAGAGACCAGTTGTTGTCAGTCCCTAATAAATTATCAAAAAATTAACTAGATGTCCATCCACATGTCTTTTTAGTATAAGAAATAAGATTTGAAAAGGCTATATGATGGTACGTACCTAAATCAGTTGTACATTTATATTATTTGCAAAAGGGATCACTTATATCTAATATGTCCCCATGAGAACATTTTCTTATGATACACACAATGACCAAACTTACTTTACTAAAAATGTTGCAAACATCGGTTGCGGTTTGAAACGTGACTGTACCAGACTGGCCCTGGTGGAGAGCCCCGATCGGGGCGGTGTTTGGCTGTCTGCCCCAGGGGAGGGGGAGGTGAGATGGCACGAGTTCAACGAGAAGCGCGTAAGGGTGACTCCAGAACGTGGGTGGGCGAATTCTGTCTCGAAGGAAGAGGAGTTCGCTACCCTCAGAGAATTAGCTTGCCTTGTAGAGATGAGCAAATAAAAATAAATAGAGGGTATATTTGGCCACTAAATTGGTAGAAAAATGGGCAAAAATCTGAAACAAATATATATATTTTTTTATATGTTGCAAAAATGCCACATTCTGCAGAACCAAATAGCTATTTATTTGAACAATAAAAACCCTACCAACACAGATGTGGGTTTTCTTCACAGATGTTTCACTACACTGGTAGTGGTGATGTGGCAGGATAGTGCTTAATAACTTTCAGTGGCAGCATTCTTTCAAGAGCTGGGTTTGTCCATCCAGAATTGTTCATTTACTGTATATCAATTTGAATAATAGAATTATAATTGTTAAACATTTTAAATCGATGAATACTAGATCACTAAACAGTCACACACTCTTTCATCCTGTTGCTTTCTCATGTTTCTCCAGATATAGATTTAGTTTTTCCACATGCATCAGCATTGTGATTGCAAATGGCATGACGAGCCTGCGTACATGGGCCTAACAGCCTGTTCTCATCATTATGTATTCTTGTGTCCTTAAGACATTCCCTGTTGTGATACAAAGTCTGTCCAAAAGCATGCCTGTGGCAAAGATTACTCACACTTACTTCTTGGTGAGTTTTGATATCAATTGGAAAATCAGTTCAGCCGCAACTTGCAGCTCAATAATAATTACAAATACTCTTTCTACCAATATCTCTGCTGGATAGAACCAGTATACGAGTTGAAAGCAGTTTTCTGCGATTAACGGTATGATTTTTTGTCATATACATAGGTCATGGATCTCATGAAAGCAATAAATATCTGTGACATTTTAAAAAGCGCAAATGCAAGTTGGACATGTGAGCAGAATGAAATAAAAGAAGTAGAAAAAAATATTTTTACAGTTCAAATGCCTGGTGAGGAAGACAAAAACTGGCTTGGCTTGATGAGCCCTGTTAGGTGTGCAGCACATAATTTAACATTTGACTGCTAAGCCAGTAAGATGTCTTTCTGAGAGTGTACTGTGAGGTGCTTGCATTGCACTGTTAGGATAAAACATGAAACAGTGGCTAAGGGTAGTTTGAGATGAATGCCAGATTCTCAAAGGGAAACCCATCAAAGTGGTGGGCTGAAGTTTCCTGTAGCGTGTTATCTTGAAACTGAAAACTTCACACAATAGTGTTGCGATTTTATTTCCTTTTACACTTTTCAATAAACTTTTAATTAAACTGACCACCACATTGAGCTATCATGGGTCTTCAAAATACATAGAGAAATACAGTATATAGAGAAAAAAATCAGTTATTCAGTTAATAAATGAAAAGACTTACTCAGTTAGATCCACACAGAACAATGACGTTTCTTGGGCATGCAATTTAGTTATCATAGTGAGATTTGTGAATTAATATGTGATTCCGGTTATTAAGCCAAACAAATGACTGACTGTTCATAAAAAACAAAATGAAGCACATTTTAATTCTTCACGCCTGTATTTTGATACAAAGTTCTAAAAACCTTTACGGATCATATTGTTGCACCATATACTAGGATATACAACAACAACAAAAAAAACACTTAAAAAGGTCTTTACAGAACTGAGTAACCTCCCCCTGTTTATTGATCACTGCTGTTAAATGACACAACTTGTGTTATGCAAACCAGTTTCATCCGCCCAACATAAAAGCGATGACATTTCCCCCTGGCAGAAGAGTATCCAGTAGGAAAATGGCTGCTGGGGCGAGCATCTTGTGCCGTGGGCCTGCGCTCCCACCTCCTTTTTCTCCTGCTTTCACATCACTGGCTGCTTTTATGCGGAGTGACTAACCCAAGCCCTCGGGCATCCTGGTCCTTTGCATCTTTATGTGGTGCACAAAAGCACTGGGGGTCAGAGTTCCCTAATGACTCAGGTCCCATCAGACCCACGTAGCTCGGACCAGCATCTCCCACTTCCCTTCCCAGTGAATCAGCCCTTTAAAATGTGTCGGCTGTTCATTGTGCTTCTGAGTTGTAAATGTGACCGGATCCTTTCAAGATTTTGTGAGGTTTAAAAAAAAAAAGTGTTTAATTTTTTATTTGCTCTTCCGATTTTGACGATTTCCTTTTTTTTGCACCCCAAACATCATACTGTAAATGTCTGTACATACATCTGTCATTGTGATTATTTTTTAGTCTTGGAGGGGGGTACAGAGTACAGCTGTCTTATGTGTAATTGTGATGAAAAGTGAGATCGTAAGTGGCACATAGTGATAGATCAATCGGTAAATTACGGATGTCGTTTGTCCAATATCAGATAAATAACTGCACAAGATGCATACTATCGTAGTGACAGGCCTTCCCTCCATTCTAGAACCTACACTATAATTATAATATATTTTCTACAGTAACCCTACTGTGATGGGTTCGAGGCTCTGACGGGTGGAGGGTCGTAACAAAATGGGACTCATCTTGAAATGGATTTAAATATCCTAATTTTTGTCAGGAATAATTTAATATTCATTTAGCTTGTGAGTGTTATGAAGCTGGTCCACTGGAACGTGTTTTGGTAGCTACTGCTTGGCGCAGAGCTATGTTGCTAGCATTGACCTGCGTTGTGTATGTACAGTACCAGTCAAAAGTTTGAGTACACTCACGCTAAGCGGGCACTCCTTCATTCTTGAGCAAGATAACGACCCGAAACACACCTTGAAGTTGTGCAAAAACTATCTGGTGAAGGGGGAACGTGAAGGACAACTCCAACTAAGGACCTGGCCTGCCCAGTGTCCAGACTTCAATCCCATAGAACTTGTATGGGATGAACTGGACAGAACAGTCAAAGCAAAGCAACCCACAAGTGCCTCTGGGAATTGCTGCAGGAGAGCTGGGAAGACATATCGGGTGATTTCCTGCTGAAACTTATTAACCGAATGGTCCGTGTTTGTGAGGCTGTTATCACAGCAAAGGGTGGCTATTTTGAGGAATCCAAGATTCCATTTTTTATTCCATTTTATTGAACATTGCTTTGATGTTCCTTTTGTTTATCGTTACGTGTGTTTTTTTGTCATTTTCAAGTATTTAAAGAAACTTATATGGTGTAAAACATTGTCAATTATGAGATAAACCTAGTTTCCAGGAGGTGTACTCAAACCTTTGACTGGTACTGTAGTTCAGAGCTATTCAATTCCAGGCCTTGAAGGGTGCAGTGTTTGCATGCATTTGCTCCAGCCATTGCACTACACCACCTAATGTAAATAATTAGTTGGCCTTCTTGGTCCAAGAGGTGAGCTAATTAGTGAAATCAGGTGATGTAGTGTATGGTTGGAGCAAATACCTGCAGACAGTACGGCCCTTGAAGCCTGGAATTGAATAGCCTTGACATAGCCCTCGGCTGGATAGACACTCTGTCTTCCTTGCTGGTGGAAATGGACTGGTGTTTGCCAGTGTTGAGCATGAACTACGCTAGTCTTACTTGTGATTATTCATTATTTAAAATTGTTTTAGAATTTTTTTTTTTTTTAATGGTTTTGAATTGTTGGTACTGGTGAACAGTTATTTACGCCACTGAATTTGTAATCTCGATATAACCCAGCAAAGTATCAAGGCTTTTTTTGGGTATTGTGTGCATACATACATATGTCCTAGTGATATTTAAGCTGTGTACAGATTACATTGTGGCATAGGGGAATATTGGAATTCTCTATGTATTGTTGGTCTGAGATGTGATTTGTTTGTTTGTTGAGTGAATTGGACTGTGCAGTGTCATGGGATGATCAACTGCGATAATTAAGCACACACTGCTGAGGAAGTGAAATAGACTTGGAAGTCTTAGAATACTCGTGTGGTCATTTGATTAGATAGAGCAATAGTTGTGTAAGATATATGATTTATGTGGCTATAATTGGCTCACAAAAAAGAAAAAATGTAAAAATAATTGTGGAGCCATTTCTTTTTTTTAGGGAGGGGGGGAGATGTGACAGGTTACAGCAGGCAAACATGCATGCTGTATCTCACAATAATGTAGGAAACCACACCACAGAAGCTAAATTTACATTTTAATTTCAATTAAATATTTACCTAACTCAGATCAGCCAGTCAGGAGAAGGAATGATTATTCAAAAGTGCTCTCAGCCTTCATTATGCTCAAGTCCGCCGATAATTACATTTATATTTGCAGTGTGTGAGTTATTGTAATGATTTGGCCCACCCAGCATATGCTCAAAATATGCCCGTGACCGAATGTAGTTGCCGACCCCAGGTTTAGAAGGTCTAACACGTCTCATGAGAGAGAGAGAGAGAGAGAGAGAGAGAGAGAGAGAGAGAGAGAGAGAGAGAGAGAGAGAGAGAGAGAGAGAGAGAGAGAGAGAGAGAGTAAAGGACACTGGTGATTTATTTGGATATGGTTTTGTGTGGTATGAATGTTTTGGCATTGCATAGAAATTGTGCATTGGGTTGGAGCCCAGTTGCATTCAGTGTTTTGATTCACGACAAAGGAGGGGTTATTTGTTCTAATTCAGGCGTGTCAAACTCATTCCGACGGCCCAGCGTATGCAGGTTTTTGTTGCAGCCAATGGACTACACCAGGTGATTTCAATGAGCTCCCCTCCTTGGTGGAAGAAGTGCGCTAATTAGTGAAATCATCTGGTGTATAACAGCGGCAGTGTTAGCATAATGGTTAAGGAACTCAGCTTGTAATGCAAAGGCTGCAGGTTCGATTCCCAGGTGGGGAACTGCCGTTGTACCCTTGAGCAAGGTGCTTCAGTAAATACCCAGCTGTATAAATGGATTGTATTTAAAGAAATGTGAAACCGTGTAAGTTGCTCTGGATAAGAGCGTCTGCTAAATGCCTGTAATGTTGTTGTTTTTTATGTGTAGTGCATTGGTTGCAACAAAAACCTGCATACACTCGGCCCACGATGGAATGAGCTTGACACCCCTGTTCTAATATCATCCACTTGGCTGCGTGGGCTGTGTCACGTAGAACCACCTTTGTGGATACTGAAGCTCCGTTTAAATATCAAACTACTTGCGGAGTGTGTATGAGTCAGCAAACTCTTTTTCATATCCGCCGCTGTACAGGCAGCGTCAGCTCACTCCTCTGCGTTTGAAACCCCTTTTCCAAAGTGACAAGAAAACGACACGTTTCGGTTCTGGTTTGTTTTGTTTACTCGTTCACCTGTCCACCGATGTAAACAAACTGCTCCGCTATAATGGAAAAAAAGAAGCAAAGAGCCAGACCCCTGGCTGTGGCCTGAAGACTGGCCTGGCCTGGGCATGAGGGCAGAATCTCGCAGCTGGGGTGAGTCCACCTTAATCCCTGTTTCGATTGGGGCAGTTGCCTGGCCCTTGTTTCGGTTCCTTTTTCATTACGTACTCACTAGACACACACACATTTGTTAGACCTTCCCCTTAAGGTAACAGACCTGTATTGCACTGTATCTTGTGGTCTGATGGGAGGGCTTAGCACGTGCTCTAGAGCTCTAGTTTCGTTGTCAAAGCACAACGCACAGACAGTAGCGCTAATCAAGGACGCATTACGGTGTGTCCTTATCCACTCCAGTTTCGTGATAAGAGATGGTAGCCTTTAATACCTTTGCCATAGGGAACTGGCAATTTTGTGGTGTCTAATGAGCAAGTTGAGACTTGCTTTCACTACAATAACATAGAGTAATAGGACGGTGTAACATGCGGCAATGCTAAACTAAACTAAACTAAACTAACGTGCCTGTGTATCCATTTCCTTCTGATAAAAGTGCCTTTTTTCAGTTGGAAACTGATATAGTTGTCCAGGAGGAGGAAGAGGAAAAGTTGTGTTTAGTTAGTTTAGTTTAGTTTAGTTTGTGTATTTTTATCAAATCTACATATACTAAAATGTGTTTATTAACAATATTAACTATGTTTCATGGATGGTCTGCACAGGATGACCAGATATCCCACATTTTGAATTGTCCCGCATCCTGCAACGACATACTCTGTCCTGCATAGTCAAATATATCCGTTTTGTTATAATTCTATTAAGTAATATCCATTACCCACCCACTCAGCAATGTCATCACTCTGTCAATAAACATCTTTTAGAATTGCTTGCTGTTATTTTGACTATTCACCTTCTGAATTGTAAACAAAGTACAAATGTTTACAGATGTAAAATACGGATATGATTCCCTGCCTCACAGCAATCACTTCATACATTTTTGTTTGTTATTATTCCTTGTTAGATTCCTCGTTAGAGGGATCTTGTAAGATCCCTCTCCTGTGAAATCATATCCAACCTCTGCAATCGCTCAGGGCATTGCCCCGTCATGCATACAATTATGTAGCCTACGTTTCTTTCATAGTGAACATTTAATGTACTCACTCAAGTGCATTGAACTACTCCTTAGTGCAAAGCTCAAATACCTTGAACTGCTTAGTTGAATACAGATTGAATTTCAAATAGTTATTTACTGAAGAATTTGCGTGTGAAAAGTGAGGTGAAATACAGAACATCCACAAAACTTCCCTTGTGAGATGGGGTATTTATTGCATATCTGCCCTATCTGTTCATATGTGCCCATTAATTATGTCACCAAACAAATTAATGAGCACATATGACCACATAACTCCCTGCGTTTGAGTTAATAGGTGGTCTTGATTGACGCAAACGCAAACGAATGATCACACAGGAAACCTGCACATCGCCTAATGTTTTTATTGACACACCTCCCATTGTGCTGCCCAGCCTATGTTGATGCCTTTATTGCCGACCATGAATCTACCACACTGGGTGAGGGTGAGAAAGTTTGCGACGGCTGAAACAAGCAATTACACTACCATCCAGGTCCGTTTTTGCTATAGTCCTCCCCAAAATAGAGCCCCTAATGTGCAGTAAAAAGTTTGATATCGCAAAGTAAAATGTGACTAGACATTTAGACTACCGAATTGGATATGAACTTATTTGCTCATGAGCTGATGAAATAAATAATAGTGGCCATCACTAAAGGTATTTACTACTAGTCATCAGGTACTTCATTTTGGCTAAATAGTTAAGTTGGTCTTACAATAATACATACGCATATGAATGCTTTCAAGCTATCCTTGTGTCATCCAGTGTACTCTGGAACAAAATTAAGAGGTTGCTGCCAGCATGTGTGATATGGGTCTCCAGATATGGTTTGACCAGAAACCCCTGTCTACAATTTGTATAAGCTATACACAATAATAGTTAAAAAAATGTCACCCAAACACACCTACAGACAAGTTCAGGAATACGGCAATATGACAACGTTCGGGCTATGCCTGACAAAGGCTGTGCCGGCATGAGCTTGGTGCGCACAAAAGTGGCTCCGTGTGTGTCGGAGTTACATTCGACGGCTTGGCGAGTTCCGTGGAGGCTGTTCAGCATCTTTGTCACTGCCAGTCCCAGAGTTGTAGCGGCGGGCTCGTAGCATGAGGGGAGGGGATAGTTGAATTTGAAGAGCATACGATTCCCACCAAATTGGGAAAACATGGAAGAAATCTGAAATAAATTTCAATTTAATTTAGAGATGTTGGATCTGACATTAAGGGGACACAGACATTCAGATCAGATGTAATTCATGCATCTTTATTGTAGGTAGTATCACAAGCAGTTTTTTGCAGATTGCACCCCTGCAATTCCATATGTCTCTGTAGCCACTCCAGGCAAACACATAACAAAATAATTGGCTGTGATTAATCAGTGATTAATTCAATGTTAATTTAAAAAATTTAAGCTTTTGAGACTGCTGCTTTGTTTTCAGTCCTGTTTCCGATGTTACTTTTCAATCCCCAGACGGCGAGAGAGCATGGGCGCGAATGCGCTGCACGCCCGAACCTTGCTAAGGAACGCCAGACGACTTCAACAGCCTGGGTTTGGGGAGGTTTCTCCTCCCCGGCAAATCATTACAATGTGGCCGGGCTGTTTAGCGGATGCAGAACATGTTTCAGTTCATGGCTGAATAATTTACATCTGAGACGCAGAAGAGAGCAGCATGCATGTGTGCTAGCGTTCTGCCTGCCCTCCGTGACGTATGGAGGAACTCAGTTACAAGCTGTGTGTAACATGCCATTTTATTCAGCTACTGAATATGCTATTTCACCACGAGAGATCTGTGTAAGATGCTGCATTCATGAGTGTTACAAAGAGGTTCTGTACTCGTGAAGTATAAAGTATACCTCATTGCAGCCATTGCAGTTTTAAAACACTTATTTTTCTTGAAGTGTGGGCCAGTCCAGTTTAATATTTGAAGGTTTAGGAGTGCGTAGTGTCAGAAAACGTGCTGGAGCCTTCTTGGGAGTATGAGAGTCAGATCTGTTTCCATTGTGGCATACTTCCCACAGGAGTAGATGTAGAAGTTGGAGCCTTGGAAAATCTTCATGTTGTGCAAAGGTTTGAGCCAACTTGGTTCGCCTGCCCATAAGCACACCGCACTGTAATGTTTCAGAATTAACGGCTTGATTTCCATACTTCAAATCTGGTTCCAAGCCTCAGGCCTATACAGTTCTGAGGGTCATATGGTAAATGACTGCATGTTTAAAAGTGCACTGAAGACAGATAATTGTCCATACTGGTTGTTACAGACTATAAAATATCTGCTTCTTTTCTTTCATGTTGCAACTTGACCCTGGTTATCCACAATTGAGCAACTTAATGAATATACTGTATAGATGCTGATCAGAGAAAGTATAATTTTGAGAGAGGCGCAACTGACACAGAGGAACACTGCAGGTTCATGGTCTTTATCCTGGCCAGTCAATTCACTGTGTCAGAAAAACAAGTCTTATTTGTGGTGATGGAAGGAAATGGGAGCCGTATTAGTGACTGAAAGATGTCTTTTTCCCCATGCACTACAGGGATTTTGTACCACAAAGGATTATATTCCCCAGTTGCACGTTGACAGAAAGTGAGCAACGCCTTCCAATTTATGCATATCAATCCGATGAGGGCCTGTGCTTCTCAAGCAACGTTTAGCGCAAAGGATGTGTTTGCTCTTTTAGTTTGACAATGACCATCACTTGACCAACAGAACAATAATAAATTAATACATTCACTGGCTAGGTAATTAGGTAGTGATATGATTTCAGTTTCTTGATTTCAAATGAACAAATGCGAAATGCTTCAGTTAACACATCATGAATCGGCATGTTTGGATAAAATATAAAGTGAAATAGGTTTGCAATAGTTCACTGTAGCAGTGCAGAGGATCTCTAGCCCAGCGTGCTTTGACAGAATGCCTATAGTACTGTGGCTGTGCTCTTTGAGCAGTCTTTCAGCCGTACTTACAGTGGTGAAGGTGCACATGAAAATAATACTACTGTCGTAGAATGCAGTCGACTCTCTGGAGCCTGACTTTGATAAGTCATGCAAATGTATTCTACTTTAGCTTGCTTCGATATCACATTCACAACATTTTTGTATATGTTATTCAATACAGCCTGCCTATTTTGCACCATAGATGTATAGTATTTGACCCTTAGTGGTAAATGGGCTACTTTTATCTATAAATATACACATAAACAACAGGATGAGTAACACAGTGTAAATAATTGCATTAGTTGAATTATCCCCATGATTATTGTGGCAGGCTATACCCTGCAGGTAATTTAATTTCACTCCAGACACAATTATAACTATGAATACATTTTGCATTTGAGGGGTCTTAAGAGTGATGGTCTTTTATCCCCAGGGAGGTTTTCATGAAGAACATAGAAAAATGTCCTTCACCTTATTTATTAGGATATGTACTGCAAAAGACGTGCTGATATTTATGTCATGCATGTGAAAGTTCCCCTTTTCCCTGGTAAGCATTTCTGAATGATGCCGACCATTTATAAAGGCTAGTGCTGCTCTTATGAACAGTGTTTATGAAGGCTAGGGCTGCTCTTATAAACAGTGTTTATAAAGGCTAGGGCTACTCTTATAAACAGTGTTTATAAAGGCTAGGGCAACTCTTCTTAACCATGTTTTTAAAGGCTAGGGCTGCTCTTATAAACAGTGTTTATGAAGGCTAGGGCTGATTTCAGGAGGGACGGCTACTTTCTCCAGAGAACTGGATGATCTTGTCTGTCTGGATCTCGCTGCTGTCAGCGGTTGGCAAACCCAATACAATGTGTTTTTGTAAAGTTGGGAAAGGCAAAAAAGTGTTCATGCAGGGCTGTTTAGTCAAAGCAACTCTTCATCACAGCGTTAGAACAGATTTCAGATTTGATTTTGTCTGGCCAAGCTCACAAATGCATAGAATTTGAATTTCCAATTTGAATGATGTTCCAGGGGCTCTCTTGATGGAGGCGTAACATTCCTGGAGTAATCGTGTTAAAGTTGGAGAGTGCCAGTTCAATTTCTACCCAGCTGTTTAAATGTTGAACGACAAGCTCTACAGAGCACACATGAGATAAGGAACTTTCATTCCAAGGACACATAGCTCAGGGGCCGTATGTACAAAGACTCTAAGAGTAGGAGTGTTGATCTAGGATCAGTTTAGCCTTTTAGCTCATAATGGATATGGTTATGATATGGACAGGGGAAACCTGATCCTAGATCAGCACTGCTACTCATAGAATCTTTGTATATACGGCCCCTGGTCATTTCTCCTTTTCTTACATTTGTGATGATGGATCATCTAGCGAACTGCATCAAGGTCGGGCTAAGCTACAGATCCGTGGACTGTGCAGCCACTGCACTGCGTTTTTCCTGCACACCCTCTCCAGCCTGGGCCTGGACTGCAATTACTGTCACGGAGAAACCTCTGGCTTGACTAATGAATGAAATTAGTAAGATGATTTACAAAAAATTGCCCATCCTTTACTGTCACAGAAAGTGGGAGTATTTCCCTGTATGGCAAAAGGGGTGTGGAAGATGGAGGATTGGTCACTCCATCTTTAGCACTTTCATTTAAACCATGAATTACACATTTAAAAAAAACAAATTGTTATTTTGAAAATAAACTGTTATACTTTACATTAACATCCATTGCAGTTTGAAAATAAGGCATCAAATATTTAGGCACTGAAGAAAAAGGGGTTGTTTTAGTGAAGGAACAGCTGAAATTATAGCCTTTAAAAATACCAGTAATACTATGGTGCAGGTAATTTTGTTTAATTTGGAACTAGACCCACAGTGTTATTCTGGAACTGGTGAATTTGGACAGAAAGTACCGGAATGACAATGTTTATGTTCACCATTTTTTCCAACCTACATATTCTTAACAGTAGTGTCTTTCTCCTTAGAGCAGAGTCAGATTTTTACAGTCACAATTTCCTGTTCTGCTGTGGGAACTTGAATTCCTTAACTATTCCTCTTTAACTGGACTTGTTCCATAAGTGGTGGAAAATCATGTTTTTGTAGTTATTACGTCTTGAGGTCCTTACCAAAATCCAGATCCTTATCTCGCCATCAGAAATTTGACATGTACTGCCACACGAGCAAATCACTCTCCAAGTACAACATCACTAATTGGCCAAATGACAGGCCCTGGAAATTAAAACAACAAATACGCTTGGAAAAAGGCCCTTTTGTGTGTCACAGGCTAATCATAGTGCTTTTAGAACATGTAGTTTCATCTGAGGTGGAAATATGGAAAACCTGCGACAGCAATGCTGGAAATATTCTAGGCTTGAAAGCAGAAATTCAGTCAAAAATATTAATTAGATTTTATTTTATACACAGTTGAGTATTCCAGTGTTCCTCCCTACAAATTGAGTTTGTTACAGTAGGGGGGTGGTGGGGGGCAGCTGTTCTGTACTCTGCACAGTCTCTTGCTCTTTTATGCTCCAAAGTGGAACTTTCTTTGCAATGTTTTTCTACTTTGCAATATTTTCATAGGTTTTTTAGTTGGGGTGGAGAAGTGCATTAGTCAAAATTAAATGCTGACCCCTTTAAGGAAACTGTATAACTATATCTGTGTGTGTGTGTGTGTATATATGTGTGTGGGGGGGGTAACTGCCAAAATAAAGGAAACACTTTAGTAAATGAATGGTTGTGGCAAGTGTTATGGTGTGGGATCCATTTCCTGGAATGGTTTAGGTCCACTCAACCCCTTGAAAATGGCAATAAATACAAAACCATTCTGAGTGATCACCTTCATCCTGTGGCGAAGCATTCTATCCTGATGGGAGTGGTCACTTCCAAGATGACAATCCACATCCACAGGGCATGAGTGGTCATTGAATGGTTTGATGAGCATGAAAACAATGTAAACTATAATCTATGGCTGCCTCAGTCACCCGATCTCAACCCAGTTGAACACTTATGGGAGATTCTGCAGTAGCACCTGAGACAGCGTTTTCCACCACCTTCAGCAAAGCACCAAATGATGGAATTTCTCATGAAAGAATGGTGTTGCATCCCTCCACTAGAGTTACAGACACTTGTAGAATCTATGCCAAGGTACATTGAAGCTGTTCTGGTGGCTCATGGTGGCCTAACATCCAATTAAAACACTATGTTGGTGTTTCCTTTATTTTGGCCATTATAAAATATGATTTGACTGAATAAATAGGCTCATCCTTTGCCTCAACGTTGCCAGTGAAATGGAACAAAATGATAAGTCAGTTCCATTAAAACAAATGAATGTCAGAGGGATGGTATGAGGAAAATGTTGAAATGTAATCTTATGTTTACTGTGCATTTCATTTTCACTTCATGTAAACCATCTAACATAACTAGTTAGGGTGAATTTTCATGTTCATTTTGAACTTATACCCGATGTCTTCTTCATGTTTTCATGCTTGAGGTGGCAACCCTGTCCAAATATTCTATGCAAACCAGAAAAAAGGTTTTGTTTGAAATGGGCAAAATAGAAATGTACAGGAGCAAACAGAACATAAATAACATGTATTATATTTAGAGACAAGGACAACCCATCTCTCGCTCCCTGGGCAATGCTACCACCAATTATGTGTTGCCCTGCGGGGCTGCTGGCCACAGTCAGTACTGGCCCGGTCTGGATTTGATATCAGACCATGGGACTCCTCCACACACTAGAACAGAACCTGAACAGGATGAGCCACCCAGCAGCCCCGATTTTCATCCACAATATTAAACGCCATATCAATGACTATTGTACTCTATTCTACAACCAATACAGAATATCTATCTCCAGTTGGCGAACAGAATTGAATCAGAAAGTGAGTTTTTAGTATTGTATACGCCTAAAGACTCAGCTTCTGTTGCACCCACCCAGTGCAAGCACTGTGAGACACCGGGATGAAAATACAACCTCTGTGCAAAAACGCCATTTTATGCACTTATGCTGCTCTGCCACTAATATACCGCTCTGTGCAGTTCCAATATACTAGTCTGACGTAGCTCCAATATACCATTCTGCGTCTGCAACAGCTGCATCTGCACTGGCGAGGGGCTTTTTGCATTTAATTAAACAAGTTTAAATATCTGTCTGTAGTTAGAATTACATTCATTAGATTGTGTTCAATCTGCATACACTTCTGTAAATACAGGAAATTAGGTATCTAATGTTGAAAAATACACAATACACACAGTGTTCAGTTTCGCCCTGCTACGTATTATGGTATTGCTTCACCACAGGAAAACAAAGCAACATGATAAGTGTTTGATTCAAAACGCTGTGGAGTATTTTCTACCTCTAGCTCTCTTCTGTGTTTGCCATTTAGTGATTGGATCTGTGGATGGTAAATGCAGGTAGTACCGTCTGTTTCAACTACCGCATCAATTGACACGATAAAAAGGTAGCTTGTGCGTTCACGTGTATCGCCCATGCGTCGATATGCATCGGCCAGCTATTGATATGTATTGTTGACATGGTTGCTCACATTTCACGCACTTGTTGATATGCATCATTGACACGGCTGTCGTGTCACACACGTGTCGATGTGTGTCATTGACGCTGCCAGCATATTGCTCATGTGCCACGCACGTATCGATATTTGTCGCTCGTACGTTGTTATGTTTCGCTTACGTGCTGATACGGATCTCTCACGCGGTGATATGTATCGCGATCCGTTCTTTTAGAGCCACGGCCCATATCACAAGTTATTCTACCGTGACCTTTGATCCCAAAGGACGGTCTCATGTCATCGTGTATGACGCTGCATTATGCATTAAAGGAACACATGAATTATGCACACATGAAACGTGTCTGCTTTGGACATGTGATTCACGTACATACTATACATTTCCACATGTCGACTGCGTATTCTCACATGTGTACTTCACATGTTGTCTCATTTTCTTCACAGGTATTCACACGAGATCACATTTGTTTTTTGGACGTTTCACATGTGAAATTCATTAGATGTTTCCATAATGGATCCCCTGCATTCCCTACAGCCCCCCCCCTCTCCTGTCTCCCCAGGTTTTTCTCTGTTAAAGGAAAAAATAAACCAAAAATAAGGATGAAAAGTACAGTGTGTATTGCTGACAGGACCATACAGCTATGCTGTGGAGCTGGAAAGGCCGAAGCCTTTTGTACAAATTAATATTAATATAAATGCGGTGGGAGCTTGAAACCCTGAAGTAAAGGTCAGAAGTTGAAGTGCAGCATGTTTTGAAGGCATCCTCTGATGTAGTATCTTAAATATTTTGTTATTATTATTATTTGACCTGATAAAGAGCTCCTTTGATTTGAAGCTCTTATCAGTTGATTTATGGTGTTCTATGGGCATAGATAAGTGTATTCTGAGGGTGCACGGAAGTAGTCGTCCTTATTTATTGTGTGGCTCATCCTGGTGCAAATTTTGTGAGCACCTGTTTGTGATACAATAGCAGTTTTGTGCCATGACTTATGACTCATGTGATCTAACTGGAAGTTTGTAAGAGAGAATATAGGTCTGTAATGACTTTAGGAACACCCCCAGTGCTCCCTTGCTGAAGGCCAATAGCCATGTTACAGTGAGTGAGGATGATGATGGTGCCATTGACTGTTTGAGTTAATTTATCTACTTTATATTATAATCTATATTCAAAAAAAATCTTTAATCTTCAGTTGTTCCTCTTCAATATTCCACTTCACAACCACAGCACACACTCAGACAAGCCTTCCTTCCTGGGAACAAATGTTGTGCTGGTGTAACTTTCCGCCTTTTATAGGAGAAATCCACCAATAAATGGCCGCCTGTGGGTGATCAGCCAATTGCCTGTACCAGTACTGTATTCTGGGAAATGCAGTCTTTTGTGCAATGACTGCAATTCCTTTGGAAGAAAAAACTGGGTTTAATTTTCAGTCTGTCCCCACACTATATCAGGACAGTTAAAGCCAGCAGGAGCATAGCAATAGTATGGTGTTTGCTAATATTGTGGGTTTGTCTCCTGCCAACTGATACATTTGTGCCATTTGTGGTAGGATATACACAAACCTAAGAGTATTTACAGGTTACATGACTCTCCCCTTGACGCCACTATTAAATTGCATGGTCAATAAATAAATAGAAATCTGAGGCTGAGTGCAAATTAAATGTACCATGGTACTTTTAGTCAATGTTTGGAACTGTGAATTGCAGAATAACTGCAGTAGAATGGTCCCAACCTCAAACTGAATTAAGAGTTTCAGCTCTGCCCTGCAAATGTAATATAATATATTATACTTCATTACAACGACCTTCTGTCATAAAGATGTTCTGTAGCGGTAGTTCAGAGAATGAGTGTTTATACATGAGCGCTCTCCGGCTGTGTGTTGTAGGACAGTACGGCGGCCTTCTCTCTGTCAACTGATCTTGTATTGGCTGGATGTTCCTGCCACCGCAGATGGTTCGCTGTCCAAAAAAAAGTCAATATTGCTGTGTAATTAAATAAGTTAACATCGATGTGTAATAAATATTTGATATTGAAAGCCAGCCGCAAGGGATTCATGTTGAATGGATTGCTGAAATGCTACTAAAAGAACACTACACAATGAAAATCAAATTTACTTTGCTGAAGGATCATTTTTAAAAATTTAATCTGCAGTGTAAGATATGACTGAGTATGTTACCATCATTACTGAGTTTCAGTATAGTAGTTGGCTAGCTAGGACACTTTAAGTAAGTAATGCTACCCCTTAAACTAAGGATTAACCACAACATCACCAGTGCTAACACAATTATGAGTGTAACTGGTTAGCTATCAAAGGACATTTTGATTAAATTTAAACATTACTTGGAAGCATAGTGAAGAAAACATGTGCACAGCATCAAATATTTCCTTTGACTAAATTCAGTAGCCTGTTATCACTGCCAAGTGATTAAAGACAGACTCAGCACTTTTAAACTATAAATGAAATGATTCAATCATTTTTGTAATTTAACTGGTACAACGACATGGCCAATTCAGGCTTTTAGATATATCTCAGCTACATTGCTAATAGTGGAGTATGTCATTGCAATATTTGGGCTGAATTGACAGTCTCAGACAAACTTGATTAATTTGAACTGATAATGAGCTTTAATTGACAAAATTGACTACTTATATATAACTACTTATAGCTGCGTATACAGTGTTAGAATAGCCTATGCAATGAGACTTGGCAGCAGTTAAAATTAGTGAAAAATACTGTGTGACAGTAAGTCGTGTTACCTCTGGAGTCAGTTTGATAAGAGCTGTTGGGGGCCTCTGCCATAGTGTGCCCAACTCACTTGTTAGAAATTGTATTATGTGTGGCGGTAAAGGTGTCCGTTTGCATAATGTGTGGGCAAAATGCTATTGAGGTCACTGAGGTCTCTACAGCTGCACATGACAACATTTTATCTGTTTATTTATTTATTCATTATGACCTTTTTCAAAGGACTCCAAGGACAGTGCAACATATAAAATGTGTTTTAAATGTGAGGTACAAAATCCAATATGCAAAAATACAGATTAATTCAACCAATATCAGATTGTTCAATATCAGAGTAGTTGCCATATTCTCTACATTTATTTATGATGGACTTAACGGTGCTCCAGGGGATATTCAAAGTCTTTGAAATCTTCTTATATCCTTCCCCTAACTGGTGCTTTTGAAGAACCTTTTCTCGGATTTGCTTTGAGTGTTCTTTGGTCTTCATGATGAAGCTCTTATTTGGTAATGCATGAACCAACTGGGACTTCTCACACACAGGTGTATTTTATTTGAGATCATTTAAAACCTGTACACAGGTGGACTGCAATCAAATGCTTATGTGATCTCTGAAGACAATTATTGCACCAGAGTTTATTTAGGTGTGTCTTAGCAAAAGGGGTGAATACTTGTGCAATCAATTATTGTCTGTTTTTATTTGTAATTAACTAAGAAAAAGCTTTAGATTATTCTTTTTTTACATTAAAGAGTATTTTCTCTTACAAGAAATCCCATCAGTGGCAAGAAATCCCAATTAAATCCCATTTTGATTCCATGAAGCAAGAAAATAAAATGTGAATATGTTTTATACCCACTGTAGTCTTACTGATATAGTGTGGAGAAAGAAGCTGTCTGTTTTCCTGCAGACCACTAATGGTCAAAGGCCACAGGACTGTGTGATGGTCGACAAACACACCACATGCGTACACATCCAAATAACATCAGATTCCTTAAAAGATCTTGTGTTGAGTAAACAGTAGACTTTTGTGAATGAGGTAGGACACAGATATTAGAAAGGTTGTGAAAACGATACTAGATGCAATGTCAGATTAGTGCAGATTAGTGATGTGGTTGCAGGAAGCAAATACTAAAATGGAAGAAATTATGCCCATGTGTAACGTTATGCTGATTCAGGACCAGATATTTTCCTCACAGCCTTGAAATATTCAACTTTTGAAAAGTATATTTTGAATTATTTGTAACTATATTAAGTTGTATTATTTTGCTTTTTCAACTATTTTAAGTTAGCTACCAATAGCTGCCTACCACCTTGTGCACTGTCTGTCTCAGTGTAAATACAGCCAACATATTAAACTAAGCAGGTGTAGTGACCTTAGCTTGGGTTGCATCAATGTCCACATATCCAATATTTATTTTGTGGGTATGGCAGCCAGTAGTACCCAATTTGTGCAGAGGAAAAGACAGGATAACAAACTTACCAATAATCAGAACGTTTATTCATAAAATCGCTCTGATTACAAATACATTCTGATTACAGCACCCTATAATTACTAAACACACAATGACAACTAATGCAAAGGAGCGAACTCAAAGGAGGAGAAAGAGAAAATAAGAAGTAGGTAACAGATAGCAACTATAATATATATATATACTATATACAGTGGGGAAAATAAGTATTTCACCCCCTGCTGATTTTGTGAGTTTGCCCCCTTACAAAGAAAGGAACGGTCTATAATTTTCATGGTAGGTTCATCTTAACAGTGAGAGACAGAATATTAAAAAATCCCAGAAAATCACATTATATGAATTTTAAACATTTATTTGTGTTTTATTGAGGAAAATAAGTATTTCACCCCCTAGCAAAACATGACTCAGTACTTGGTGGAGAAACCCTTGTTGGCAAGCACAGCGGTCAGATGTTTCTTGTAGTTGGTCACCAAGTTTGCGCAGATCCCAGGAGGGATTTTGGCCCACTCTCTTTGCAGATCCTCTCCAAATCCTTAGAAATCAATTTTCAGTGTCCTGGCTGAGGGAAGGAGGTTCTCACCCAAGATTTCCCAGTACATGGCCCCATTCATCCTCCCTCGATCCGGTGAAGTCGTCCTGTGCCCTTAGCAGAGAAACAGCCCCAAAGCATAATGTTTCCACCGCCATGCTTGACGGTGGGGATGGTGTTCTTGGGGTCCAAGGCAGCTTTTTTCTTCCTCCAAACACGGCGAGTCGAGTTGATGCCAAAGAGCTCGATTTTAGTCTCATCTGACCACAGCACTTTCTCCCAAGCCTCCTCTGAATCATCCAGGTGCTCATTGGCAAACTTCAGACGGGCCTGTACATGTGCCTTCTTGAGCAGGGGGACCTTGCGGGCACTACAGGATTTCAATCCATTACGGTGTAGTGTGTTACCAATGGTCATCTTGGTGACTGTGGTCCCAGCTGCCTTGATATCATCAACAAGCTCCAGCCGTGTAGTTCTGGGTTGTTCCCTTCCTTTCATGATCAGGTTCACTCCACGAGGTGAGATCTTGCGTGGAGCCCCAGACCGAGGGAGATTGATGGTCAATTGGTGTTTCTTCCATTTTCTAATTATCGCACCAACAGTTGACTCCTTCTCACCAAGCTGCTTGCCAATGGTCTTGTAGCCCATTCCAGTCTTGTGCAGGTCTACAATTTTGTCCCTGATGTCCTTAGACAATTCTTTGGTCTTGCCCATTGTGGAGAGGTTGGAATCTGATTCATTGATTGATTCTGTGGACAGTTGTCTTTTATACAGGTAACGAGTACTTAATTAGGAATACTAATTAAGTAAGAGGACTAATCTGTGTGCCTCCTGGTCACATAACCGGTCTGTGGGAGCCAGAATTCTTGCTGTTTTGCTAGGGGTGAAATACTTATTTTCCTCAATAAAACACAAATAAATGTTTAAAATTCATATAATGTGATTTTCTGGGATTTTTTAAATATTCTGTCTCTCACTGTTAAGATGAACCTACCATGAAATTTATAGACCGACCGTTCCGTTCCTTTCTTTGTAAGGGGGCAAACTCACAAAATCAGCAGGGGGTGAAATACTTATTTTCCCCACTGTATATATATATCAGCTGCTTAGCATACAATATCTAAACGGTCAAAAAGAAAAACAGCAAAACATCATTCAAAAATCATATTTTGAATGTGCTATAGCACACGCCACGTGAGGATATATGGAACGCTGATTTACTTAACGGGGTCCGGCAGGTGGACAGTCCATGTATCCCGGGTCAGCCGGCTGGCAGAGATGTTCCTGCAGTAATTCCAGCAGCAGGGAACGGTACAAAAATCTGTCTTTGTATCCGAATTGATCATTAGAACAAAGTCCTGATACTTATAGAATTGCGTGCTGTTGTTGGCAAGTTCCCTTTGTTCAGTGACACAATTTGTATATTTTGGTTTACCTTTTTAAGCCAAACTTCAGAGTTGCCGCTACCCCGTGTGATTCTTGTTCCTTCACTGGTCGGCTCTCCGGTATCCCATGGCGACCACCACTGATTGGTCATGTCGTTGAGGGGTGTGTCCTGTGGCCATGAAAGAGGGAGGGGTGGGGTCCATGGTCGATGCCCACCCTTCCTGATGCGGCCGACAGTGGTGGCCTGCCTGCCATCGTGACGGAGCCTGGCATTGTTCCCCCAGATTGGCCATATGCTCTTTATGCCACCTCCCCTGGCTCATCTCCTGACGAGCCAGTATGGGTGCCATCATGGTAGCTGGTCTCCTGCTGTGCTCTAAATGGTCTCCAGACAATCGGTCTCCTCTTTGCCTCTGACCAGGATTCATGTGTGTTACACAGGTTGAACCAGTACAGCCCTTAACTAAGTTGAATGCAATGTTACCACAATATGTCTTAAATAGCTCTTTACCTACCTAACTGTGATGGGAAAACTGATACAATTCATTATTGAATCGATTCACTAGATCTAACATCAAAATCAAAACATAAATTAAAGGATAAAAACAACATGAATCTGAAGTTTAGCCATTGTAAGTGCAGGGTGCCTATAAAGTAGACTTCCTTGCTAGTGAAACTAGGAAATGGATATATTCAATCAACTTTCAGAAGTTGGACACCGTAGACTACATCACTTGAGTACAGGAATATTTGTATATATTATTTTGTCACTAAAATATATCCTGATACATTACAAGGACTGGAATGAGACCAGACAGCTTTCAACACAGGATCATTATGAAAATTCCTTGCAAGAAAAAGACAATTAATCAGAAAATGCTTTTATCCAACACTTTTGTTATGGAACACTGGAAATTCCGCTGTTTATTTGTTTTCTTTTTTGCCTGGGGGGGTTGGGGGGTGAAGGAGGGGCTGGTTCGGCTCCTTGGCCAAAACATGCTTATTTCTGACTTTCATTTCCATTCCTGTTCTATTCCCTGCTTTGAGTGCAGAATCCTGACAGTGAGCATTCTTTGTGTTTTTTGGGGTTCTCCCCCTGCAGCAGTCTTATTACTGTGTTGAGGTCCATAGTCACTTCCCCATTTACCCAGCATGCTGTGCTTTTACTGCAGCAGACATGAAGTGAAATATCTGCCCAATGATTTTAAGGTGGGTTGGGCTGGGGGTATAAACCAAGGTAGTTATTCATTCATTTTTTATTGTTCGTTTTTATACTAAAACTTTTGTATTATTTCCATGTTCATTCTTTCCTTTTTTTTCTTTTCTTTTATGTTTTTTTCAGCTTTTTCTCCCAATTTTGGAATGCCCAATTTTATTCTAAGCCACGCTTGCTGCAAACTCTGCAACTCAGCAAACGCTGTCAATTCGGTAGAGTGTATGTGCTCTCCTCCAAAACACATGATGTCAGCTGCTGCTTCTTTTTAAAACTGCAGTTTACAAGTTAAGCTTGCAGAGAAATGAGGTGGAGGAAGACCCTTTGTGCAAAGCTTTATACCGACAGACTATGGGCGCCCGATAGACAAGCAGGGGTTGCTGGTGTGCAAGCAGACACAGCCAACAGAATCCCTGCCTCCCTGGGCGATGCTACCACAAATTATGTTTTGCCCTGCAGGGCTTCTGGCCACAGTCAGCACTGGCATGGTCTGGATTGAATACCAGACCATGGGGTCCATCCACACACTAGAAAAGTGCCTTAACCAGTTGGGGCACCCAACAGCCCTCCGTATTCATTTTTGCCATTCCCACCATGAAAATGTTAAATGTCAGGTTTAGTATGTTCAGATAGAGGGCATTAACACAGTTGCTAACTTAGTCAATTTGATGCTAAATTTAGTTTAGGGATTTTGCCTTCATTGGCAAAAACGGGATTGGTCAGGGCCAGGCTGCCCTTGCCCTCATGTACATATAAAAATATGATGTCCTTTTTAAGATCGGACATGATGCTCCCGAGGGGCAACCCGACCCTGAGCCTGCAGGTAATCAGGAAGAATGCAAACCATAGACATTGACAAATAAACAAAAGGACATTACCTGCATATTTAGACAGCACTTAACTAAGAACTGCCCCCACGGATGCACTGACTCGGAACATGTACACCATCTGTTCTGGGAGTGCTCAGTGGCCAGACGGGTCTGGGGCCTTGTTGTAGATGGTTCTGTTCACCCCCTGCCGGAGGGATGTAGGAGCCCGGAGCTCCAGTGCCAGTGGAGGATTGTGAACACTGTGAAGCAGGTCCTGTAGGAGAAGAGGAACATCAAGGTCTACCACAAGCAAACAGTGGACCTGGTCACTCTCCGGAGGAGGATTCAAAACCTCCTCCAGGACAGCATTTTGGTGGACATTAGAAAGGACGAGAGAGGGGCGAGAGAGAGATGGGGGGTGAGCCACTGGAAAGAACTGGTTATATAGTTCACCGCCCAGAGGAGGCGCGCTCTGGGTAGCCAAAACCTGAACCTGTGTCGGCTTCCCTCCCACCTCCCTGGGGCAGACAGCCAATTGCCGCCCTGATGGCACTCCCGGCCAGAGCCAATTTTGGCGGGACGGGGAATCAAGCCCTGATCTCCATGGCCAGTGTCGAACATTGTAACCACTGGACCACTGGTTAAAAAAACCAAATAAATATATTTTTCCTAAAAGCAATTGGTGATACATTTAGCTACTTTTGAAATCATGTTGGAGAAATCATGTTGGAGACTTACTTTTGAAAAATGACTAGGAGATATGGTTAAACTGCAATCACTGCCCACTGAACATTTTCCCTGATGTATGACTGATTTCACACTCATAACATGGTCTGTGTGTCTGCACAGCTCCTCTCAGGCTGGGCAGGAGGAACACTGCTCAGCAATGTGAAGGAAGGGTGAGGCTGTTGCTTAGCAACCATTCTATTTGGTTCTGAAAAATACTTTTCAAAACCATTGTATTTGGTTCAGAAAAACTCACCAAGCAAAACAATGGAACTGTCATTTTTTATTAACTAATAATATGACCTCGATATTAATTTAAAAAAAGTAAATATGTACTAGTACGTAAATTAGTGCTTGTTTTACCTTAGAGAGAGACTGATTGTGGTGATTTGCTGATTTTTATCAATAGAGACACACTGAAGTGAAGAATGACAAGGAACTAGTTGAGTGAAACTCAAAGAAAAAAAAAACAATATATTTAAAAAGAATAATTTTATATTACTTATTAGTTATAGTTACTACCTGCCAGCTAGTTAGCTAACTAAATCTAACTTTGATGAGGTTAGCAAGCTAATTGTTAGCTAACAAAAATATTTTTTTGTACTTGTTTACTAGGTAGACAACCTAAGGTAACTAACATTGATAATGTCTCTCCAAAACAAGATAAAACTGTGAACTATTCAAATTTTAACGTACACTGTAACATTATACTCTATTTGCAACAAGCAAACAGTACATCATTGCATAATGTTATGATGCAATTTACGCAACCACGTAAGGACGTCATGGTGTAACAACGTTGTTCAGCCACTCTTAGCGACAAATCAAGCAGCGTTTAGCCACTTTCTATTTAAAAAATTCGCAAAAGTGGGCATTGGTGCATTCATTTGAAAAGTGTGGTTTGGAATATTAGCATAACCTTATTTAACATAACGTGAATGTGTTTAGCCTCTGCTCAATTTGTACTTGTCTTGACTTGACATTAGGTTTCTGAAGTGGACGTTATGTTATTGGATTGGAAATTAATTTACAAAAGGAGTGAATCATCACAATGTCTAGAATATAATTTATATTTAAGCCCATTCCTCAATCGAGGAAAGAAGTGATTTGTACTGCAATTTGACCTTTGCCTCTCATATCTGTTCTGTTATTTTTATTCCTGTGCTGTTTACTCCTGGGTGGTTGTTCCAGTGTTGCTGTAGCTAATAACCAATGCACATGCTCAAATCAGAGTACACAAACAAAACTGCCATAAAGCACATGCTGTACTATTATACAAAATCTGAAAATGCCACATCGATTGCTCATATTAACTTTGCTAATGTTAACAGTTGTATTAGTTTACCAGGGTGAAACAACATCCAACCCTCCATTCGCCATTCCATATGTTTGTTTGTACAACAGTAACTTTCTTTCATCACATGAAAGCAATTTCTCAACATGGAAGCGTTAATATTTGTGACAGCAATGCCAAGGTAATTTAAACAGATGAAAGACATGAAGGAATCAGTGGGCAGTATAATGTGTGGGTGAGTGTTGAAGTTGAAGCAGAAAATACCTTTGGTTTTCATCTCTTCATTCTATGAGTTGTGATACCGTGAGTACAGTAGAGTGGCTGAAATGACAAGCTTTGGCATTAGGTGAATCCCTCAGACAATGTTGAGACAATGTTGTAGACAGCAGTCATCAGTTTTATTGTTTTATTTTTATTTTATTTTTTGGGGGGGGAGGGCACATGGGTTTTCTGGTAAGCCTGCTATATTTGGTACATATAAAGTCTAGCAAACCAGGAGCCTAAACAAGTGCAGGCCAGTGGGTTTAGTGGCTAAATAATGGGGAGTGCAAACACATTACACATTTAAATTACACATTAAACACCTAAGAAAACATATTTCACAGAAAGTAAGAATACAAATTATGATCTCTATTTCTGCTGCTAAAGGTTTTGTTTTGTCCACTGAAGACAGCTGAAAAACACACAACTACAATTTGTACTTTTACCCCCTTGCTAGCTAGTGACATTTATGTGCTTCACAGTCCATCTACAAATGACTTCCCTTGCATTTTCAACAACAAGCTATCACTAATCAGCTAGCTGTGCAATTCGCTAGCGAGCTAACAGAATGGCTAGATAGCTAGCCACCTAACACTCAGTACATTACATTACATTACAGGCATTTAGCAGACGCTCTTATCCAGAGCGACTTACAGTTTTTTACATTTCTTAACAATCCATTTATACAGCTGGATGAGAGACTGAAGCAATTCAGGTTAAGTACCTTGCTCAAGGGTACAACGGCAGTGTCCCACCTGGGAATTGAACCTGCATCCTTAACGTTACAAGCCCAGTTCCCTAACCATTATTTTTTTATTGGTTATTTTGTTACTAGTTAGCTAGCTTATCTTAATTCTGTAAGGTTGTTTGCAGGCAATTTCATTCTAGCAAATAAACTTGAAAGAAAATGAGTAAGATGTCTTCACCTTAAGCCTGCTTCCACTGAGATACTGTGATTGGTTAGAAAATAATGGTTGTGTCCGAACAAATTGGGCGGGCTTATCTCTGTGAACAGCATTGTTTTCGCCAGGCTTATAGTGGACAGGTATAAGCCTGGCAGGCTACTAGATCACTTACTGTAAATATACTTATGTCAGTGGAAATCTAGGTAGTGTGCTGTTGATGAATGAAACATCTGACACGTAGTTAGGTAGTGGTAGTTAACTGCACTTTATATCCATAGATATTCTATATGAGAAACTATGTGCATATATGCAGTGGAAACTCGCTAGGAATTTATTTGAAACCTATTTTTGCTCTAGAAAATGTGCTTTCATTTTGCGCATACTGCAGAGAGTTCACATGACATGTTGTTTGACAGTTTGATGGAAACTTAATTACTGCCTAATTTTACCAGTCAGAAGAATCAGCGATCCAGTCAAGCACAGATATTTTGGGAAGTAGATGAAGGTAACTGAAAGGACAACTATTTGTTTGGGAGCTATTACAACCAGCAACATCTTATTTTGTGCACAGTGATGTTTAAGGTTATGAACTGTTATTGGAACAAGTTAGATTTTTGAACAGGCTTTGTCCTTGGTTTTCATGTGAACTACTCATGTAAATAGTAAACCACAAACCTATGATCCCTCTATCTCTCAGCCCTGCCAGCTCTGTGCTGCTCTGGACTCTAAAGTAATGTTGAAGGTTGGTTCATTAATCTCCTGAGTGGTGTGCCTGAGTAAAGCACATGTGCAGAGTGCATCAGTGTGCTTTACTGTCCAGGCTGAACTGTGACCGGGGGTCACTGTGTGGGGACATGTTATTGGCCAGGAGTCCTGTAGGGGACATGTTATTGGCTGTGAGGTGGCATATTATTGGCTGTAGTGTGGCCCAGGGAGGAGGGATTTCGGCACGGTAAGGCCTGCTCTCAGACTGGAGTGGAACGTGATTGTTCAGTTGGTCATCAGGTCTGCTAGCCTAGCAGCTCTCTGGGTGTTACGGCGATGGGATGTGCCTACAGGCCTACAGGGGGGGAAAGGAACATGCATTCTGCACAAAATACATCTGGTAAACTGGCCAGCTAGCTAAAACTTCCAACCATTATTTTTGCATTCCAGATTCAAGATGCTAATGATTCCCTCAACTCTTAGAGCTGTATCCAAGATGAAAACCTGATGATGCTATCAAAATTAAAAAAATCCCATCTAATTTGGTCTCACAAATTAAACATTTGAACCCTAAATTTAGTCATTGGAATCTTCAATTTAGAAATTCCAGCCCTCAGTTTATTAGTTTTTATCCTTGCATTACTAATTGGAACCCTCAATTTAATCATTCGCAGCCTCTAATTATTCAAGACGGTGCCAATTAGTAATTCCAGGCTATGAATTATGGCTCCAATAAGTAAAATGTGGTTTATGATGAGTAAATTAAGGGTTTTAACTAGAAATCTGAGGGTAATTTATTAAATTTACAGTACAAATTATGAATTTGAAGGTTTGAATTTGAAGGTTCCAAGCACAGGAACTCCACATGTGAAAGCTCCAAAAAACATAAGTATATATGTGATCTGTGAAGTAATTGTGGCAACGTGATCAAATGATATACACGTGTGACAACATGTGATCACATGATATACACGTGTGACAACATGTGATCACATGATATAAACATGTGATTAATGTCAAATGTGGAATTAAGTAGTACACATGTGAATCACATGTGAAATGTAAAAAAAAAAATGTATGTGATTTTTCCATAAGGGAAATGCTGAATGTGAGGGTTTGAAATGATAATTGCAGGGTGAGCTGTTATTTTGTCCTCAGTAAGTTCCTGCTCCACAGGAAGCATACAGCTGCAGTCCTTAACTCCTCAAGATAATTTTGCCTCTCACGCAGTAGAAAACTTGTTCATTTGAGCATAAACTGTAATGTCCAAAGAACCCCCCCCACACATACACCAAATGTACTGAAGTATGATGCGATATGGATTTGCGGTCTAGATATGAATTTGCCAAATGTGCCAGCCTATTACAGGTGACTGGAGAAAGATGTTTCAGTCCACGTACAGTGCATTGACTGTGCATATGTATTATACTTTTATATTTAAACAGGCGACATGGGAATAAATGCTTTTGGATTTACACTATTACTGTCTGTAATTCACTGTGTCAATATCAGAAGCCTCTCAGTCTAATCCCAACACATTCAACTGTTCTCAATCTGTTTTTCTCTTGTCATGT
This sequence comes from Aldrovandia affinis, assembly GCA_029706075.1. Taxonomy (NCBI): domain Eukaryota; kingdom Metazoa; phylum Chordata; class Actinopteri; order Notacanthiformes; family Halosauridae; genus Aldrovandia; species Aldrovandia affinis. The sequence continues at coordinate 876,099 of JAINUG010000121.1, read as the reverse complement.
CATTTTCCATCGTAAAAATGTAATCTTTCAATTGAGTGCTGATCAGATCTTATGTGAAGGCATTTTGTTATTTATGTCAGTTGCTGTTTCAATTTCCTAGGTTCTGTACTGAGTGCTCTGACTTTCTGGAATAATTTATCAGAATGTTGAGCAGGAATTATAAAAAATGTTGGCTCTCTCAGCTAATTGTGTTAGTCAATGCTACAGTCTTTAAGGCACGGTAAATACAATTCTGACTCACTGTTAACTACCCAATTAAAATGAGCAAGGAAAGAATATTTAAACAATTTTTCCTCATCTATTATAATTATATCTGATCCCAGGACCACACTGCCTATATTATAATGTATGAACGTATTAGACTGTGACTGACTAAATGTTTTTTCTGCATTATGCAGTTTTCCAAATTAGGAAAACAACTAATTCCATAATTTGTTTACCGCTGGGTAAAAGGAAGTTTTCGAGATGTTAAAATGAAAGGAATTGCTTATCAGCCGAGGAGTTTTCCCTCTTTAGATTTGGTTGTTACTTGTAAGATTGAGCAAATGTGTTTGTGTGCAGAGACGGAAATCCCTTCTGTTATTTTTCCTGAATGTTTTCCTCTGTGAGGTTCCGGTAATATGACTAGGGGGCTGCACTTCTGAGAGCCCTCCGAAAAAGCTATAAATAGACGTCTTTCCCTGCAGTGTTTGAGAGCAGCTTGATTAGACCGGAGTGAAAAAAGTGCCCATATCTGCGCATTTAAATTATGTTCCTGTCAACCTATATATGTGGATACGTTTTGGAAACCTGCCTATTATATAACTGATGACACAGACTTCTGGGAGACATTTTTTCACATCTGAATTTGTGTTTGTCTAGATTACAAATGATTGAGGAATGCATTGAATCAGCCGGAGGCTGACAACATCTAAACAGTTCTTCATTTCAGCCGTATCGCCCCATCGTGAAAGCTCAACGCAAGGGCTGTTGGACGGGAAAGCAACTACGGCCTAGAACTTGCGTCAATCAATCGATCCAGGCACGACGTTTTCCATGGTTCTGTTGCTAAGGGTAAAGTAAAGAAAGAACAACAGGGGCTTAAGTCTCAGATTTACTGTGCTGAAGAGCATCAGAACAACCAAATGTTTGTAGTAAATGTTAGTATTGCCATGGCAACACGGGACTGCAATCTACAATATTGTACAATTTTGTGTGTGGTAATTAGAGCAGTATTTTTTCCAGGGTATTTGAGATAGCCCAGCTCTTTCTTTGGAAAATATGTGTCAGTGTTGCTCTCGATGTCGTCACTGAAGGAAATAATCATAAAATAACTAATTATACTGGGGGTGTCTCTGTTGGAGCTCGTCATATGTGTGTACTCTCTCTGTGAGCCTCCAGAATGTGAATATCCCACTGACCACGGCTGCGTAGTCAAACCCATCATATCACTGCCAGCTGTTATGTTTTTTTACACACGGATCTATCGCACTTAAGGGGTTTTGGTCTCCAGAGTCGCGCAGCGGTGTTCAGCTGCTGATGTGACGTTGAATTATTCATTTTCTGCAAGTTATCTACTCGCACAGCACCAGAAGTAGCCGGAACCCAAGACTGCATTTTCACATGTTGTCTGTCACAAAAATAAAATGCTCCTATTTCTTCACTGCCATTGCTGAGGGGTTCTTTTTGGCAAAAGGGGGGGGGGGGGTGCGTGTGCGTGTTGGGGGGTAGCTCAGTTACGACAGGGTTGCGTAATATTTGTTCCTCTTGACAGGTTTATTAGAATGGATATGTCTGTGTTGTTTTTAATGTTGCTTCTTTTTTTAAATACAGACGTAGGCCTATTTCAAAATCAGAATCTAGCGCTATCTTTGGAAATGTGGAAATGGTCTGAAGTCCTGAGTCACGGGGACTTTGATGAATCCTGTGCAGGCGGCCTTAGTCGAACACATTTTAAAAATAACTGTCCCCGCGGAACCGCAGGCAAACGCTGATTTGATCAATGTAATTCCAAAGCTGCTCTCTACCTGCATTGTTGCAGGTGAGACCACGCCGCGTTCGAAGCCTTAATGACGTTCAAATCATCCATTGTCAAGCGTGCTTCTTGGATCCCTGTTCACCTGATTTGTTGTCCGTTGTCCGCGGTATCGCAACATTAAGTTGACGGTACTTTGCTTGAGATTAACCTACTCACATTACATGTTGTGACTGTGTTCAGATGCCATGAACACTGCAGCCTGGCAGGACTGATGGATCACTGGGACTGGGATAACTCACACAGCAGAATATCACACAACATAATACAATTGCGGTTAGTCCATCACTCCGTCAGCAGTCTGCAAACTGATTTCATATCATTCATCGCAACATGCGATTATTTTGAGCCTCTCCTGCAAGGTTTTGGCAGATGACATTGATCGATCCATTGATATCGACTGGAAGTATTATCAAGCCGTCTGCGACAATTGTGTGTGTGACTGACGGCTTGCCGGGAGCCGAGTGTTCGGGAAGAAGGGTTATAGAATGAGAGATCAGCGCCGGAATAAAGCTCCTCCAAAGAGGTGGGCGTTCACCGGGCAGCGGCAGAGAGGCAGAATCGTGACAAGCAGCAAGCAAACACAAAGAACATCCTCACTCAACGTAACAGCCTTGAAATAGGGATCCCTAGTTCCCATTTTCTTTCCCCGCTTAAAAAAAAGCTTCTCAATGACAAAGATTTACAAAAACACACGCGCGGTCAATGTACAAAACAGTCCACAGTAATTATAACGCATCTGGAATATTGGATTCCCATAAAGGTCAGAACCCGATAAATACAATAGAACAAAGAGTGCTGTAAATCTGTAAGGAGATGAATGCAATGCTGTAGAATTGTGATATTGACATATTTGCATCGTGTATTAACCCGAAAACACAATATAAATCTCCCTGGTTTGACTGCAATGTTCAAAGAAAGGAGACACGCCCATCTCTAAAATATCAGTATATTTAGTATTGTTGTATCATTGCAAAAATAATGCTTCTGTGTTTTTTTATTGTCACAGACAGTGGGTATTGAGCATCACAGAAGAATCATTACTCCTTAAAGAGGAAATATGTTTGTTGCCATTCACACAATACAGGACAGCAGTGACAAAGCAGCCATGACCAGAGTCAATCTGCAGTAATAAGCAATCATACAGTCCAGCTGTTGTCGGTGTTTTGCTGGTCAATGTCACTGTCAAGCAGACAGGTGTTATTGCAGGTTCTTGTTTTGACCAATTACCCTGGCTCAATAGGTAATTACCCATATACACCAATGCCAATTCACTTGTAGATTATGCCACGGTAAAATGTTTTACATTTGGACACAAGGACAGTCTTCAAATGATATGGCAAATTAAATCATTAAGGGCAAGAGTTGGCATGAAATCCAGAAATAGAAACAGCCCCCTTGCCCACCCCTTGTCTGGTTGCTGTCAGTGTTTTAATGGTGCATGGATGGCACTCAGTAGCACACAGGCATGATGGAATCTGGAGGATTCTGTGCCGGTGGTACTTTGGGGATTTTCCTGCCTTCCTCTGGGAGTCTTGGCTGTGCATGACTGCTTGTTTCGGTTGGCAGGATTGTCGCATAATAGCGACTCCTCTGGTCAACCGGGCACCTGCGGTTTGCCTGCACCAGCTACGCCTGCGCATGGTGTGCATTGCTCTGGTGCAGTGACTGCGCAGCTCAGCTGCTGCCTGTGTGTCTTTAAGAGGACACACTCTGGGCCCTCCCTGGATTGTAAAGGATCTTAGAGCAATGGAATGGGCTTACAAATTTGGAAATAAAGACAGTATAAAAAAATTAATAAAACCGTTCCAATACTTCTCGTACAATACACTTGCATGCGTCTTCCTTGATAGCCGTTGTTTTAAAAGAACTCTTCTCAGCCTTATAAATCCATTGTACTATCTGAGCAAAGTGGCCAAATTAGTATTATTTACTGGGTAAAATTTGGTGTTTTAAAAAATGAGTTTTTTTGCATAAAATTGAAAGTGTTTGAATTGCTTTCTCTGTGATTGCTGGATCTGGGCCCTCGCTGCTTCCCCTTTCACTGCAGTCCACATCGTTTCACGAAATGTGAATGTAAACATTGCGGTCGCTTAAAAATAAAACTCCCCCCACGGTTACAAATGCACTGTGTGGAAAGAAAAAAGTGCCTGTGCTTGACTACATGAGCTTCCCCCATCCCCATCCCCTCCATCCCCCCCCCCACATAGAATGGCATTAATTCAATGTGACCGTATGTCGTGGGATAATGTGATTTAAAGTGCAACGTGCTAGTGATTTCAGAGTGGTAAACCCCTTTGTCACTTTGAATCAAAATTATGTTCAGTAGTCTGACCCAGTGCTCTGTCAGAAACGCCATGCCTTATTTGCTACACCGAGCGCTATTCATTAGGAAAGGACAACAACGCCAAAAACAGCAGCGCCCCGCCGCGCACACATACACACACACACACACACACACACACACAGATACATGCATAAACACATGCTTGCTGAAAATGAGCGCAGGGTGAAATTAAAGCAGGAATGCAAATGCGTTTCACACTATTCGGCGTACAGTTTTGAAGATAATATAATAAATACATTGCAAATGTACAATAAATACAAATACAAATAGCATCATAATGAAAAATAGATCATTTTACAGTGGGTGTGCTGTAATGTAATGGGCATGATGCATGTTGGGCTTCATGTTGTGAGACAGCATTCTGCAGAGCAGGAAAAGCTCATTAAAGATAATCGCCTGGCCCGGAGGGGCCCATCTCTGTATTTATAGTCCCTTGTGGTTAAAATGATACCTCATCATGTATTTAAATTGTAATATGTTTTGTCTTGTCTTACTGTAAAGTGTATCCATTTTTAAAAGCTCCACGTATGTTGTTATAACTTAACCTTGCAGGTCTTGGCCCCTCCTCTTTAGACTGTAGCTCCACCCAGGACTGGGGGTGGGGAGGGGGTGGGTTTGTCCATGCACTGCAATTCTATTTACAGTGTCATTCTGCTTTTACTCATTCTTTGTACTGAAGAGTGATATAGTGTTTGGTTCCAGTGCTAGAACTAAATCTGTCAAGCCAGGAGCTACGTATTTGCCCATGTAGTACCATGGTGTATGTAGAAGAAAATCTGTTTAGTCTGAACACAGAAAATCTGAGGCTGAATGAGCCAGGTTTACATACATAAACATAATGGGCCCCTGTAGCCATGGGGATGCTTAGATTAAATAAATGTTACCCTTACTTATGAGTTAGAGTATGTACAGTTCTGACTGACTGACTTTTGACCTCCAGGTCCTACTGGATTTTCCAGATGTTTTTATTTTATTTTTATTTTTTTAAACTTTGTAGCAGATGCTCTTTTCCAGAGCGACTTGCACAGTTTACATTTCTTTACATACAATCCATTTATACAACTGGACATTTACTGAAGCAATTCAGGTTAAGTACTTTGCTGAAGGGTACAATGGCAGTGCCTCACCTAGGATTTGAACCTGTAACATCTGAGTTGCCTAATCATTATACTACCTTGCTGACAAATTTACATTTGGTATGCAGAAATATGTCTCAAATATCCTACACAATACACTGTATGCATTTACTGAGAAATATTGTGGACCAACAAGCAAAGTCACAGGTACATGTGTCTTTTCCAGCCAAGGTTGTTGTAAGTCTGACTCATTTCCATTGGGATTGGTATTCTGTTGACATTGCAGTTACTATAAAAATGCCATATATTTTAACTTGATAATGGCTGCAAATTTGGATCAGGCTTGCTAATATCTGCCTCACTGCAAGTATATCCAGCGTACTCTCTCTCTCTCTGCAACTCTTTGTGTCTATGAATACTCTGGTTGTTATTGGTATGGTTGGATGTCATCTTTCCAAGATGATTGCGCTCTGTTCCTCATGGGACGTTGACAGATCCAGTCTATGAGCTGCCAAAGCCTCAGAAATAACTAATGGAGTGAGGTAGCATGCCAGGAGGAGAGCTGAATGCTAGCAGTTAGCTTTGTGTGCTTGTCTGCACTCTCCTGGATTTATAGCTGGGGTTGCAGAGAGCGCGGCTTAAGAATGCAATTGGGAAGAAAAAAAGTTGGCAGAAAAAGACGAAAAAGCATTAATAAACAATCAAAATAAATACATGAATTAAAATAAATAAATACATATATATCACATTTACATTTACATTTTAGGCATTTAACAGACGCTCTTATCCAGAGCGATTTACAAAATGTGCATTAATACATGGTAAGATTAATCATAGTCCGCGCCAGAGATCAGTGTCGTGATACAGTGATAGACATAATTGTTGGCAGCTGCAAACCATACCTGTAACACAAGGAGGGAAAAATTTGGTTTTTTTTTTGTGGGGGGGGACAGTCATCAACATAGATACATATTACAAAATGCAGTATTGAACATGCAAGCAGTGGTGATGACAATGAATGGTAATGGAGTCTGAAGAGGTGGGTTTTAAATCAATATCAATATCAATCGATATCAATATCTAAGTAAAAGTAAATGAATGCATCTGAAATGTATTAGGACAGCCTGTTCATGCGCCTGTACAGGGCTGGAATTTCAGTGCAGGATTGCGAGAATCACACATATTATTTTACAATTTAAAACATAATAACTAATTGCACAATATTTCTGCATGAAGCCGGAAAATCCCTCAATGTATTCATGCTGCAAAGTATTTTCTTTACATATTTTCTACATATTACTAAATATTACTCTGATCTATCCTCTGGAGGAAGTCTGAGGAATGAAATCACCATACAGAAGGCAGCCAATCAGCTACATCCTGGCTCCTGCTATCGGGATCCTTTGTGCGCTCTCATTCATGGCCTGTGAGTGACATGTGAGAAACAGCTTTTAGCAGAGGTCAATTCTATTGACTTCAAATGTTTGGGATAACAAACCTTTTGCTGGTAAACCTATATTGATGAGCCAGTTGAAGGAGCCCAGATTAGATTGGATTCATTGTGTTGTACAAAGCCAGCAGACCATCACATTGGGTTGGGTGCAAACTCCTTTGACAGATTTGTTAACTTTTTTCTTTACTCAACAAAGCGTTTTCAAGAATGTCGTAGAGGAGGAATGAAGTGCGAACCTGTCCTGCATGCGCTTGTTTGGTGCTCGGGAGATGCACATCTCAGGTCTGTCCTATGATTACACAGCTATGATTAGCAACCTACAAACGTTCCTACGGCGTCCAAAAATCAGCGCGCAGTGAAGTTTCTGCTGAGGGCAGTATGCGTGCTGAGGAGCCGTCTCTGGGGGTCACGCAGCAAGGCTGGGCCCCCTCAGGGCCCATTGGCCCCAGGAAGTTCTACGCTGCCAGCTTCATTCACTCGGCCCTCACCACCCACCAGGGAGTCAGTCGTTCGGCAGACACAAGACACATTCCATTAAAGGCCATGAAAATGTGTGAGCCGAGGGACCTGGTGACAAACAGCTGAGCTCCAGGGGAGGAGATGCCAAGTTCCGCACAGGAAGTGTTGTAATTAGGACAGCGCCCCTTCGGACCACTGGCATCAGACACCACTCTGGAACCTGTGGAATGTTAAACTCTGTTAAACTCTTCCGAGAGGCATGTACTATGTGCGCACGTTTCCGGAATTCCACCTTTCCTAGTTGAGATCCTCAACCCCCCCATCACATTTCAGTTTTGTTACTGGCCCCCTGCAGTTTGGGGTCATGTACATCATTTTTTTCTGGCTTTCTTCTCACTATTTTGGACAAATGGCATGTTCTCTGTTACATGACACCTGACCACAGCGTGCAGCATGCAGAGTGCATATGTTAGAGGCCTGTTTTCATTTCTGTTGCAAAATATGGCTGAAGTCAAAATTGTATTGTTCTGCTCACAAGTGTATGTGTGTGTGTGTGTGTGTGTGTGCATGTGTATGTGTACCTGCTCATGAGTGTGTGTGAGAGTATGCATGTGCGTGTGCGTGTGTGTGTGCATGCTTGCGAGTGTGTGCATGTGTGTTTGTGTGTGCATGTGTGTGTGTGTGTGTGTGTGTGTGTGTGTGTGTGTGTGTGTGTGTGTGTATGTGTTTGTGTGTGTGTGTGCATATGTGTTTGTGTGTGGTAGAGTGTGTGCATGTGTGTGTGTGGCGTGCTTGTGTGTGTGTGAGACTGTGTGTGTGTGTGTGTATGTGTGTGTGTGTGAGACCGTGTGTGTGTGTGTGTGTGTGAGACTGTGTGTGTGTGTGTGTGTGTGTGTGTGTGTGTGTGTGTGTGTGTGTGTGTGTGTGTGTGTGTGTGTGTGTCCGCTCACTGTTACTGGCAAATATTTAATTGGAGGGGAAAAGCACGAGTGAGGGAAAAAAAAGGTTCAGCAAAATCTTGGCTGCGCTCTGCAACATTTCTGGGGCCATATTTTCTGTCTCTCCTTGCCAGGAAAATGTGCATTTCTATCCCTGTTTTTCCTGAAGGGGTTCTTATGAAACTGCAGGATGGAGATGCAGTGGGCATGAGTTTGTGTTTTGTTCAGCAACTCTGCAGGCATTAGATGAGGCACTGCTCCCTTGTGATACTGACTGTGCCATAGAATAGGTACGAACCAGTAGCTCTTGAGTGACTCTTTACAATCATGGAGGACTTGTTGTGAAGATCAGGTCAATTGTAGGGGTCCAGGTTTACCTAACTAAAGTGGAACAAATATCAGGCTATTATCATCGCCCACTAAACAAACCCAATGTTACTGTTAGAAACGAAAGCTTTCTAAAAAAGGTGAACAAATGAACATCATCGCCCCCTTAATGCCACTTACTCCACTAACTGAGTGCCCATAACCAACAAGAAATATTAATAAAATATATTTTAAAATGTAGTACTCACATGAAATATATAGAGAAGGCATATATTAGGAATATATGAGAAAGTACATAAATATTACATTTACAGAAGAGAAAATGAAACAAGAATTGGTGATTTTTCATGATACAAAAAGGTTTTGGAAAAGATATGGTTAATTGCCTGCAAAATGTATGGTGATTATATTTTATATTTTTTTATATTATACATTTATTATATTATGATGTCTTTGTATGTCACATATATTATTGGAAATATAACTTACATCTTGTTAGTTGCTCTGGAGAAGAGCGTCTGCTAAATGCTTAAAATGTAAATGTTTTGGTATTGGTGGCTCCCCCCAAAACAACAGCAGTATCTTGCTTCATCTCTAGATGGCGAAAAGACCAGCAGTCACAGCAACTGATCAGGTGCCTTTTCAGTTCTTGTTTTACCATGCGCTTCACTTTGGAAAGATTTATAATGTACAGTGGTGGTGCTCGTATAGTTGATATACGAGACTGTTCCCATGTGTGAGTGTATGAGTGTATGTGTTTGTGGGTGAATGTGTTTGTGATTTTACCTTATCGATGCGTTGTGTCTTTGTGCTGCCCAGGACTTCCAACCTCTACTTCTGGTGCTTAATCCGCCCCTCCCCCCCCCCCTCCCCCGCCCCCGCCCAGTTCTGATGCTGTTCTTCTGTCCATGCACTTTGTTCTCTGTTGCCCTCTAACTCATCTCTTTTCTATTATATCCCTCCTGCTCAGATTTGTCGATGCTGTTTCTTCTTAAAACATGCCCTGGGAATCTTAGTTGTCCTTGCCTTATTTATGTCATATTTTTCCTTAACGTAGCTGGCTTCTTAAACACCATCCCTCTGTATTACTGTCCATGGTATTCTCAGCCTCCTTCCTAAACAGCAGCCGTTTGAGTCTACAGTCTACAGTCTACAGTCTACTACTGCTTACTGCCCATGACTTGTGGGCCTCTTAATCTGGTTTTGATATTGGTATGATTATTTTTTAAGACGTTTAGCATTTTTGATAAATCTTTTTTGGCAATTCTTTTCTAAATGGCTTTTGTGCATCTTCTTCCTGGTGTTTTTTCCCTTCTTACGCACCCAAAACTGTTTATCTGGCTGACATAAGTAGTGTAAATATTTTTGGCAGTTGGGGATGGAAATGCTAAAATAATGTTGGGTATTAAAGCACTGGTGGCAGGATTCATGTCAGAGTGTGTGTGTGTGTGTGCGTGCAGTAGTGTTTATGTATGTGTCCGGTAGTGTTTGTGTTTGTGTGTGTGAACATGAGAGAAGACTTCCTGAGAGGGTTTAATGAAAGGAGAAAAGGCAATGCAACACGGCAGCAGGAGGAAGCCAGCTATCTGATTGTTTATGATAACCATGGACATGGTATTTAGACCTGAAAAAATTGCTGCAAAATTGTTAGCTACTAAGCGTTAGTACACGTGCTGAGTGCAAAAAACATCTCACGATATTTATTACAATATTAACAAGGCTTGACAACCTCTTGTGTACTTTAAAGCATTCAAAATATATTTATTGCTTCTCATGCATGCTTATGAAGTATTGTTGGACCATACACTTCTGAAGGAAGTTCAAGTTTGTGATATTATTTTCCTGCAATCTGATTGGTTCAAGTTTTAGCCTACATTATGGTTGAGTTGATTTGAATTTCTGTCTCCAATTGTCAACTTGGTCAGGCTCGTAGTACCATGTTGTTATTAAGCCTGACAATTGAGGCAAACCCTAAACCAAAATCTGTACTGGGTCACACGTGTTGGTTTTGTGTTCCCCATGCTGACACACTGTTTCAGTCTGTGGGGTGCTGATTTACAGACTTATTGAGAGAGATGCATATGCGTGTGCAGATCTACCAATAATCCTAAATAAAAAAGGTTGTTGCCAAGGCAACATAGTAAAGAAGGCTGAACGTGTCCTGGTGGAGATTCAGTAGATGGTTACAGATGGCAGCATGTACCATATCAGAAAAACTTTTATTTTGTGCACAGATATATAAAATGAACGGGTTAACTATGTCACACAAGGTTAGCCTATAATGTAGCAGTAATGCATAGGTTATCAGTTATGCACATTTGCATGTCAACTGCAATTTAATTAATTTGCTCACTTTATGCTTAGAGGCGGACCCTATTTCAGGGCGCCCTCTCGCTCTCTTTCACGATCACACCGAGGGAGAGAGGCGGACACTCTTAGTGCACCCTCTCTCTCTCTTTACCACACACACAGGAAACGCTCTACTCAGTCACTTTCGACTTTCGCTGACATAATGCAACCACTTCCACCTATCAAACCAACCTGGCTTAAAGGAACGTGAAAAAGTTTTGGTGCCAATGTAAGTTACACCATCGAAAGGCATCACCAAAACAATTGATTCTACTTTCGGATGGAATTAGCTTTATGAGTAAAGCAGAAAAAAACTGAATACCTGTTAGAAGTAGCTTACATCACCGTTTGGTATTATGATTTTTAACAGAAAAAAATAGTGCACTCACCTATTTCAAGCGCAATTTTGAAACTAACTCTGACTCGTTGATGAATGGGTTGGAATCACCATTGAAAGGCCTCAGAACCCTCTGTGTGGTGATTAAGACAACAAAGTGCTCCATTTAATGGAGTAATTGTGGTCAAATCGGGTGCTGTACTTATGAGGTTGAGGATAGGGGTAGTGGCGATGAGAACGCTGCAGCGTTGTTGCAGCCTTTTTGAAGAATTCGCTAATACGTTTTTGAAACATTTTGAATAAAAATGTAACAACACAACAGCTCAATTCATTACACAGCATTGTGGAAAATGTGTTACTTCTTCTGGTTACTTCTTGATAGCTAGCTAGCTAACTCGCTTGCTTGTGTTCCTATCAGGTGATTGGTCGATCAAATGTTTTTTTCTTATGAACTTTTTTTAACTTCTGTTCAGTAGTGGTGGGCGTTATGGTTCTTTTCAGAGACACTGATCCTTTGACTCAGTCTCCTAAAAGGATTGGTTCACGGATTGGTTCACCAGTTCCTTCGCTGCTATCATTCAGACTCCTGCAAATGAGAACGAGTTATGCAGTGACTGAGTCCGACTCCGTCGGTCCGACTTCAGACTCCGGTTCTCAGTCTGATTCACTGACTCCAGTTCCTAGCCAACAAGAATGAGAGTCAAGCAGTGACTGAAAACTCCAGGTGGCTGAAGAGAGAACCCAACTTGGTTTCTCGAACTGGTTTAGTGAAAAACTGCTCAGAAATAAGTATATATATAGGATAGCCTATATGGGCTTGTTTTTGTGGAAATTACTTGTTACGTTAGTGTTTACTATTAGTTCGCAAATAGGTAGCCTAGTTAGCCTAATAAATTGTTTGCAAACAATAAAGGGTTGATGATAACAATACAATCTATAGCCTATTATATTTTATTAAAAATAGCAGAATATTTAGCAGTGTGGGACAATTTCTTATGAATGTGTAGCTTTATTGGTAGGCTACAGATATTACGCTATATCAATTTAGTGGATCAAACAGGTTGTAATAAAGCCAAAATCTGCCTGGACCCGAGGAACGACAGCATGTCCAGTTCAAGTTCCTTCACGGATTCGGTCCTCACCACTTTCAGTTCAGGAACTGAAGTTACTGAACTGTTGTTGCTGTCAGTCACCCCGACGGGAGGAGAGCACGCCCCGCTCAAGCGGTTCAGTGCTGTCATTGGCAAATGGCTACTACAGACTAGAGCCCAATGGTGGAAATGGTTAAATAGGAGGAGTCGCTGCAGTTTCAACGAATGGCAGTTCCTAACTTTATTTACTGAGAGATTAACCAAAGGAATGAATCCTACATGGAGGTGAGTCAATTCGTTTGCCAAAAGGATTCGTTCAAAATAACGAATCGTTCACGAACGACTACTGTTCAGCACCTCCCGAAGCTCCACGCAGCACCTCCTGCATTTTCACGCCGATTATGACACACAGTAACAGACGCACACTTATTTTAGTTTTAATTTTAAATATGATATAAAGATACTATATAAGAAAACTGTTCATGACAGCGGGTGCTGCAGCACCCACAGCACCCCCAATTCCTGCGCATATGGTGCCAAGGGGAACAGTGTCAAAAGTCATGACGGCATACACCAAACAAGGAAAAACAACATCAGGAAAGAGTAACAGTGGTAACAAGTCAAAGCTGCAAGTCGATAGTTGCTAAAAATCACAAAACAACAGCCCCAAAAATGACCATAGAAATGAATCTACACCTCTGTGACCCAGTCTCAACAAAAACTGTACGTTGTGAGCTTCACCAAACTGATATTTATGCTAGGGCTGCCATTTGGAAACTTGTCACCAAGGCCAATGCACATATAAAACTCAAATAAATTGTTTGTAATGAGCACAAAACCTGAACTTCTGAGCAGTGGAAGAAAGTTATATGGCCTGATGAGTCTTTTATTCTTTTTCCTACATTTGGATGGGTTTATGTTGGGAGAAACCAAAAGGAAGTCTTCAACCCACATTGCCTGTTCCCAACTATGGTAGATCTGTTATGGTATGGGCAGCCATCCTATCACTGGGTCTGGTTAATAGTCTGCATTGTAGAATTACATCCAGGGAGTACAAGGCCAACCAGGTGCACCCAAATATTGTTTCAAAGATTGTTTCCTCAAACATTGCTTCCTCAAGATCCCATCCCATATTCCAATACGACAATGCCCCTATACACATTGCTAAACAGATTGGAACACCAGGATGAAGTCAAACACCGGGATCGAGTACACCGCCTCGAAAACTTGAAGCTTTCCTTCATGAAGAACAGTCCAATATCCACTAGAAACAGATCTTGTATAATAGTATTCCAATAAGGATTTAAGCTGTTCTAAAGGCAAAGGTTGGCCCAACTCCTTATTAGTTTAGAAATATCCATCTATTGTTTGGTGTTTCCATTATTTTGTTATAATTTATTTTATTTTTAAATGATTTGAATGTTTGTTTCATATTTCACCATATCCTGCCATGATTGGGCTTCATTACCTCTTTCCATCTTGAGCTGAGTTTCAATTGATTTAAAAACAAAAAAATTATATAGGGAGGAATATTAGGGCAGGCACATGATCCAACATGCTTTCAGTAGTGTGCACATAGATTATTTACAGCATCAATCTTAAATAAAAGAGGCATGCTTAGTCTGGGGTTGGGGTGGGCTCGCTTTCTTGCAGATCTCCCAGAGGTCCTATTTTCTGTGATCAGATTACACCCCCAAATGTAGATAAATGGCATGCAGGATGTGCGTGAGGTAAGCACACATCACGTAAATTGTGTGCCACATCCGAATGTGTGAACCCGGCGTTACCGCAGAGTCATATTGATTGGTTTTGTAAGCCTGCCCATTTGAGGTTTCTCTTGCTCATTTTGATATTGCAGCCAATACCCTAGTGTGACATTCCTGTTTAATCTGTTCTTCATTATCTTTTACTTGTTCAAATCTCCATGCAGCAACACAGAATTCAGTAGAATTATAGACATGAGATATGGGTCCCTTGAGATTAAAATGATATCAATGGTCTCATTTCATATATACATCTTCTGGTACTGTTATTTTGTTGCCTGCATCTCACAATGCATGATGGATATTTTATAGGAAAAAACATTTTTAAAAATATGTAAATTCAGTTTTATATTGGAAATCAATATATCGAAATTATATTAAAAACTGGGTTGGGGGGTACTGTGCTGATGTGCCTGTTTGCATGTATTGTAAAAAAAATCACAATAGAAATCTAGTTTTAGATCTCACAATATGACTTTAGATGGTGAAAATAAGTGGCAGTGATTAAACCTGATAAAGAGGTCAATGTTACCAATATCTTTTCCAGAAACAGCTCTGCTTCTGAACTTTTCAACCAGCTTTTATTAACCGTGGAGATGTCTTGACGCGCGTTGTGTGGTGTCGGTGTATTTTGGCCTCAAGGTAACCTAGTGAGAGGGGTGACATCTCCGCTCCATTGCCAGCTTACTGAACAGCAGCTTATGTGATGTCAGAGTGAGGTGCATGCACTGGTTGAGCTGTGAGCCTGTGAGTCCATTGTGCTTGTGATTCTTAATCCGTGAATATAATGGTTGAAAATCCCGACTCACAAATATAGGTAGATCCAAACATTGTGAAAAGGTAAATGGCAAGTTTGCAGCAGTTGTTATACTGCTGTGCAGTACGAGTCCAAAACACACACAGTTCTTCCTCATTGAATTTGGCTTTCAGGACATCGTTGGTTTGTAGCTGAATCATCTCCAGCCAATGTGGCCTCATCAATACTGGGCAGCAGAGCCTTCGCTTCGGCTGGACATGTCCCGTTGGCAGTGACGTGGAATGAATCACGGACAAATAGGAGCACTTCACTTGGGATTTTGAAATGGTCAGAATACTTTCCAGCAATGCCTCCATTGATGACAGTGAAGTGCATTTCCAAGTTAGGAAAGTGTAACTTTCTCCCCTTTAGATCAGACATTAATAAATCTGAATTAGCCTGAAATGCATTCACTTTAATGGAGCAGGTCTCTAACACTCGCCCCTCCACCCTGCAGTTGCAGATTAAGTTTGTTCAGGGGCTTGTGATATCACACAGAAATGCAAGATAGGCTATAAACTCTGGATCTTGCATAAATGAGGGTAACTCCTCTGCCTTGGCAGATTTCTGGCCGGAGAGAAATTCAGTTACCTCTTTTCGCAGTGCAAAGAATCTCTCCAGAAAATGTCCCCTGCTGAGTCAGCGTACATCGTTGTGCTGGAGGAGGTCGGAGCATTCGGCCCCCTGCTCTTTGAGCAACATTTTGAAAAGCCGGTGCTGCAGACTTGATGTTGAACGGATATGGTTCACAGTTTTGATCACCATGTCTATGGTTTGTTTCATCTTACCAGACAGCTTCGCACACGAAACGGATGATGCAATGTAGCATGTTGAAGGTGGTATATTCTGCTACTAAGCGTGATGCAAAACACCTGTCCTCTCCTTTCCAATCATAGATGGGCCACTGTCGGTAACAAGGAGGTTGATTTTACCAAGGTCCAAAGAATTCTCATTAAAAAATCGCTGTACAGTTGCAAAAATCACCTCTCCGGTTGTGTTAGTTGT
Organism: Aldrovandia affinis; assembly: GCA_029706075.1. Taxonomy (NCBI): domain Eukaryota; kingdom Metazoa; phylum Chordata; class Actinopteri; order Notacanthiformes; family Halosauridae; genus Aldrovandia; species Aldrovandia affinis. Next base: position 860,144 of record JAINUG010000121.1, on the reverse strand, counting down.
CAGCAACTCCTCTTTGAAAACATTTCCATCAAAGTACCTTACAAAATACTGATAGCTGAGCTGTATCCGTTTGATCCGTTGACTTGTCCACCGCAATAGACATGTACTCCAACTCCTCCGATTTCAGATCCGACAGCAATGATGAAAAGCAGTCCTCGTATTAAACCTCAACCCTATGCATCGCTATTGAGACAGATAGCTGCACTTGTTTCACACGGTTGATAATGTCCTCTTTGTTTTTCTCCCCAGCATGCAATTCCTCCACAATTCCTAAAGTACACTGTTTCATTAGTTCAGCATCCACAAATGGCTTGTCTTTTTTTAGCTAGCTAGCAAGGTCTTTTCGGTTTCTGTTGTAGCTGCTGTTAAGATGGTTGTGGAGGCGATGTATGAAGATTTCAACGCAGCAATATTTTCTTGTCTGGCTGTGTTTTTTTTCATAATGGCGCTCCATATTGGCGACCTTGATAACTGACACTGTAGTTTGAGAAATCAAACACAGCAGTTCGGGATCGGCATGAGATGATAAATTAAAAGCAAACTCGTCTGTCCATTTGGGGTTAAAGTGCCTGTTTTCAGCATCAACCGTTTGGCGTTTGCTGTTGCTCATTGCTGCTAACGTTACTCCCTAAAATGGCGGCAGGTGAGTGGCTTGCGTGTAGGCTGAGATTGAATGACTGTTAATCTAATTGGGATAGTTGTATAAGCATTTTTAAATATATATAGGCATGAAAGATCATCTTTTTTATTCTGTCTGCAATTCCAAATCAAACTTTGAATTTAAAATAAAAAATAAAAAATTGTCATTGATTGGGGGGCCAATCAAAATTGCGTCCCGGTCCTGATGTGACGCCTCGGGCCATACTTTGAGCATCACTGTATTAACAGAAGGGTAACCTGGTTGTGCTATCTTTTCTTCTCTTCTTTTCACAGCACTGTTACGCACCGGTCCAGAAGAAGGCCCTGCCATGAATAAGCATCCAATCACCCCGACCCCTTCCCCTGACAAAGCAAGTATTGACACTGTGGTGAAATGCACTGTTTGACCGAGCCAGGATACACGCTGCTCTCGTGTGAACGTGCTCCCTGACTGAGCAGAGACGGTGGACACGGGTTCCCTTTGACAGCGTGGGACTGACGCAGCAATGGGACATCCTGTTTTGATGCAGACAAAAGGAAGGTGTGCGAGTCACAGCTCAGCTGATTGCCTTAATAACAGAAAATATATATGAGGTGACAGAACTAGAGACCTATTGAAGGTAACTTTTTTTTTTCCTTAAGTGTGAAGCAGTGTCTTGCAAGAAACAGATGTGAATATTTTAATATAATGGGGGAAATAGACGGGTTGTGATTTTTTGCATTTGTTTTTAATTTTATTGGCTTTATTGTTGCAACCAATAACCAAACAAAGAATAACTGTCAGTCTTGCCAGTGATGTCATTTGATCTATTTTTATCTTGTTTTATTTTGTTAACCAAATAACCACTGGCTAGTACAGTACAAGTGGAGCTGCTGGAACAAAGACCTTGTCTGTCACTTCAGTGCATTTCCCTTTTTAGTGTTTCTGCAATCATTAATTTTTGAGTTTGCATAGCCATTACTGCATTTAAATGTTCCACTCGTGCTGTTATGCTGTTCAGTGTAGAAAGATGTATGTATGTGTGTGTGAGGCTGTATCTGCGTGCTTGCGTGTATGCATGTCCTGAGACGTATTTTAATTGGAAACATGTGAAATGCAAGGAAATGTGGGAACATCAGGAATACGCCAAATGAGTACACACACACACACACACACACACACACACACACACACACACACAGACAAAATATATGTGGTACAGCCCAGAAATCAGAAAGCTGTGTGTTTCTTCATTTGGCATGTAGTTGTCTTTTGCGTGAACCTCAAAAACATTATGAATGCCCAGGAATGAACATGTTGGGGAGGGGTTTTTAAGTACAGTATAAATGTGTAAATGGCAGATGTTTAAGTGACTCTGATACAAACAGGACCAGTTGCAATAGCTTTGTCTACACGAGTCTTATGTGAACAAAATAATATCAACTTTTTTTTCTTTTAAATTATTCTAGCCTTGAATCTTACTTGACCAAAGTTGTATTGTCTGACAGTATTCTGGAGATGTCGTGAAACTAAATATTTAAAATAAATATTAAGTAGAATATGCACAATAAAATTGAAATCTTTACAATTGTGTCCTACAATACCTACCATTATAAATACTCATTAATATCTGTTATAAGATGACATTTGATACAATACTACACTATGACTGTTACAGCTACAGCTATTTCGAGAGGAAAGACACTGCACCGGCATTTACAGTCCAGCTAAATATTTGTTATATTTGTTAGTCCAGCTAAATGTTCACTTATATTTGTTACTCCCACAAAATGTTATATGTTGAGGATGATGTGTTTTCAAACTGTAGATGTTTTCTGCACATATATATTTTTTGTTTTTATTTTAGAAGTGTACTGAGGACCTGGGGCCTGTCTCACGAAGGAAGTTCAATATAGTCAGGGTATCTTTGCGTTAGCTGGCTACACAAAGCCTAACAAAGACAATTACGGCTAATCTGTCTCACGACAGTGGTCATCAACTCGCTCTGTCAACCCTGTTTTTTCCGATTGAGCTATGAGCACGTGCACACAAAAGGGGCGGTGTTTGTGACAGCCTATCGCATGCAACATGGAGAGATCCAGAGCATTGTTTCCCGAAGCAGGATTGGTGGGTTATCGAGCTAACTTTCGGCTTAACCCTGGATTTTCGGTTTCACGACTGGTTTCGGCTCACTTTTAACCGGGTTGCATCGCCATATATGAAATAAAAACAGAGAAACAAAAATTTATTTTGTGCTGTGCGGACTGCTCTTTGTGTCTCAGCATACGAGAATGAGCAAAATAAGAAGGAGGGTTGGAATGAAGTAAACAACCCCGTAAATCTACCTTAACCTAAAGACAAGTCAGTCAGTGGAAATAACAGGAGAAGGCCATCTGATGACACTGTCATCTTTACATGTTTGCAGAGCCTCTTGATTCTTATAGGATTTGATCCGTTAGCCTGAACTTAACCTACTCCAGAGCAGGTTAGGTTCATTTTAACCGGGTTGGCGATGCAACCCGGTTAAAAGTGAGCCACAGTCGTGAGACCGAAACCCCGGGCTTAAACCCAAAGTTAGCTCGCTAACCTACTAATCCTGCTTCATGAGACAGGCCCCTGGTATCTGATTCCACACGCTCAGACTGCTTTTATAAGGTACATCTAGAATCCATGACAGTTTGATTACCTGCTGAAAGATGCAGAGGAACAGAAAGGGTGTTTGTTTCCCTGAAATCTCGCAACTGCATCCTCCATTGGATGATCATCCTGCATCCTCCAAGTCAATAGCCAAGAATTACCAATATACGAGTGAAATATGTTTGCAAACATGTGTACGTCAGAATTACTGTAAACAAAGCCATTGCACACTGGAAGTCATATATTGTGTGTCATTTTTAGAGTTGTATCTGAAGTTTATTAGTTTAGGAAGTTATTATCTTGGCAATGTATCGTACCAGTTCCCCTGAGTGTACAAATTGATAAGGTGATTTTATGTATACTACCTGGCCACTTTTATTTTGTAATTAGTAACTGGAAATGTCTTATTTTTTATATTTAGGTTGTAAAGAAACAAAAAAGACTATTTTTGGATAGAGCTATCATATGATAAAAAATCTTTCAAAATGTCTTTCCCAAGTTGTCCATTAGTGTATCTGGAAATGGCTTAGTGTGTCCAAGACAGTTTTTTTTATCAGAACTAATTTAATACCATTTTACCCACCATTAAATAGCAATTTAAATGCTACTTTATTTTTTTATTATTTTTAGGTGATATAATTTCCCAAATGCAAGACCATTATTTTATAAAAATGTGTTTCTCAATGTTGTTAAAATAATAAAAACTATTGGTGATTGAATATGAAAGGGAGTATGGTTTAATTACTGATAGCCAAAGGCCATAACAAACAAACATATTCTCACCTTTGGGAAATAGAGCAAAACTATGGAGCTGACAAATTCCTTTGACCCAAACTAATCAAGCTACAATATGCCAATGTCCGTTCATTTAGCTGTTTCGTGGTGTCTGCACACTGTAACTAAATCCTGTAAAACAACATGGTGGAAGATACATCCTAGTCCTGAAGAGAGTTTTGCATCCTCTATGATATCATATCTCTCTGAAATTTGCAATAAAAGCAAATATGAATGGCCTAGTATTCTCAATGTTTAAACTCATGTGTGTCATTGACCCATGTATGGTAGTTAATACATTTTGGTGGATAGTTTGTAGGAAGGTGATGTAAACTCCCAAAATGATCCATTATTTAAAAACAACTAAAATGCTAGACATCCTAAAGTATATAGTTTTGTATGGAAAGACTGTATAATATTGCTATCTAATTCTTCCTGGTGATCCTGATCCCGATTCTTATGAGCTTGGGCCGTTCTTGCTTTTTTTTTTGCATGATGTTCTGTTTCATTTGCGTCCTTAATTAAGGATATTGATTTGGACTTAATGAAGTCCAAATTCTTGTTATTTTTCCGGGTGCTATCTTGGTATTTCTGGGACCCTCTCAATTCCTTTGTTTGTTTCACTTTTTTTTGTAAGGCAATCATCCAACTTTTGGATTTTCTACATTCATATCATTTTGTAGGCAGCAATATGAAGTGATGGAATACTGAATTACGTGCAATGTTCAAATAAAAACATGCATATACTAAATAAAAACAGAGAAACAAAAAATGTATTTTGTGCTGTGCGGACTGCTCTTTGTGTCTCAGCATACGAGAACGAGCAAAATAAGAAGGAGGGTTGGAATGTAGTAAACAACCCCGTAAATCTACCTTAACCTAAAGACAAGCCAGTCAGTGGAAACAACAGGAGAAGGCCATCTGATGACACCGTCATTTTTACATTTTTGCAGAGCCTCTTGGTTTTTTGAAACGTGATACCAGAGTCATTCAAGTTAGATGCTGTTTAAATATTTAAAATGAGCACCGTGTCAAGTAATTGCTAAACTTTAGGAAGGCTGCCAGCACCGTCAGCCAAGCTTCATCAATGGCCCCGTGGTTAGCTCTTTGTCCCATTCAAAATTACAACCTTGGTTTTGGGTCAAAGGCGGGACATGTTTATTTGTGTATTTGTTACGTCAGCTGATTTGCCACCCTATTTATTGTTTATTCATGCACAGAAATGAGATATGGTCCCGATGAAAAATTGCTAATCGGTTTTATCGAAAGGGAAAGGTGGTGTTAACAGGATGAGAGGACATCATTAACATAATTATTGTTTCCAATGATTTTGTTCGTTGGTCCCCCCTATTTAAATAGCACATTATGACAAGTGGATTAGGACAGGGATAACGCTGGCTCCCCTTGTGCTGCAGTTGTGTCCCAACTCAAGGGTCCATTCATATTGATGGGGTTTGCCACTGACCAGCAAGTAAATGAGGAATTCTTCACAATGCTGTTGGAGAAATGTTTAGAAGGCCAAGGAGAGACTTGCAGTGCACACTTGTGAATCGAGAAAACGGCTGTGGAAACGGCTTACGCTTATCTGGGATCAGCTCGAAAACGTAGAGTGCATTTAGTTCCATTAGAAAAACTCCTTAGTATACGTCTGGGCCTCTCTCCTAAGAATAGGTTTCATTGCTCGTGGCTGTAACACTAGACTTATCAGTGAACAATATCCCGCAACATTGCCGGCATTCTGCTGTGTTTTAACCGCCAGTGAGCATATCCCAGGCAGCGTGGAGGAAACGTGATGCCCTGTTGACTGTGTTGTAACCCGCCAGCCTCATGCTGTCCATATGGAAAATCTGAAACTTGACACCCCACCCCCTTTGTGACACCCAACTGGGTCTTGGTGGGGGCGGGGTGGGGGATATGCAAAGGGCCTAATTTGTGAAAAGCGCATACAATCACATGCAGCATCTTGTGAAACCCTCACTAGCTGAAGCGAACAAAAATAAGCATTATTCAGGATAACCCAACCAGTTTGTTAAAGAGTATTGAGTTGTCAAACCCAAAGTTTTGGTGTTGTGAACATCATGACAATTTCTCTAACTGGAGATAAGGGTCAAATGTTCGGTCTTGGCCCAGATTTGCTATGAGGACAATTCTGGTCTGCAGAACATCTGAGTTGTCTTGGCCAGTGATTGATGATTGAGTACAGAATTTATTTATAGAGCTGGCTTTTAGCTGATGAGCCATGCATGTCACAATGGCTTTGGTACAGACCTGTTCTGCAAGTGTCCTTGGGGTTTTATTAGGTTTTATTATTTTTTTCTTCATATTATTACTGTTGTTGTTCAGTACATGTATTTATGAAGGGCCATATCTTTGGCTACAAAAATGCTGTTCTAATACAACAATTGTGAACATAAACGTCCTCTGCCAATATAAAATGCAATGGGCTTTTATTCATTTATTCATGTCAGATGTTCTAATCCAGAGCAAGTATAAGGCTAATATAGCATTATGCCTAAATACATCACAGCAGCACTACTATGAATTGTCAATCATTTACCTGTTTGAACCTATCAAAATACAATGATTGGTTCAAATCAGCCAGTCACTGATTGCATATGGTGTCTCTGCCCATTTGTGGTTACATGAAGCCTAATCTCATACTAATTTGCCAAAACTATTTTGTCAAATGCTGTTTTTAGTAAATGCATGTCTCATATTCTATATTAAATAGATAATTAATATAGGGGTTTGAACCTCTATTTAAATAGGATTTTTACTAAATTCCTCAAACCTCAGATCACTAGACATGTTCTTATTGCAAAACTGCACTGGCTCACTGTGATTGTAATGCAACATCAAAACTATATGTGTGCCACCCAGACTTGCCTTGTAGCTAAAGTATCAATTTTATACATCAATCACAGTCTTTCTGCCTAGTCTTTCAAAGTATTAAAAGCAATGGAAATTCAAAACAAAACAATACGTTTTAAGATTTGACAAACCAAAAGATGTATATCATGAAAAAGGCTTTCCAAAACTTCTCTCTTTGTAAAAATGGCGCTGTTCTGTACTGTGCTGTACATATGCGGCCCCTGAACCCTTCAGGATAGTCCTTTTCTCAGTGTATGCTACTGACCACAACTCCAGTCAGTAGATGTTGTGGTGTAATGTCTATCTTCTTGCAGTCTGTCCATTCTCATGGTGTAACGTCTCTCCTCCTGCAGTCTGCCCATTCTCATGGTGTAACATCCCTCTTCTGGCAGTGTGTCCATTCTCATAGTGTAACGTCTCTCTCTCTCTATTCTCATAGTGTAATGTCTCTCTCCTGTCCATTCTCATAGTGTAATGTCTCTCTCCCTGTCCATTCTCATAGTGTAATGTCTCTCTCCCTCTCTATTCTCATGGTGTAATGAGTCTCTCCCTGTCCATTCTCATAGTGTAACGTCTCACTCCCTGTCCATTCCCATAGTGTAACGTCTCCTTCCTCTCTATTCTCATAGTGTAATGAGTCTCTCCCTCTCTATTCTCATGGTGTAATGAGTCTCTCCCTGTCCATTCTCATAGTGTAATGTCTCTCTCCCTCTCTATTCTCATAGTGTAATGAGTCTCTCCCTCTCTATTCTCATAGTGTAATGTCTCTCTCCCTGTCCATTCTCATAGTGTAATGAGTCTCTCCCTCTCTATTCTCATGGTGTAATGAGTCTCTCCCTCTCCATTCACATAGTGTAATGTCTCACTCCCTGTCCATTTTCATAGTGTAATGTCTCTCTAATAATGTGGCTTCCACCCCAGCATGCATTTTAATGGATCCCTTTGAAAATTGCAAAGGCAAGTATGGAGGACAACAGAGAAACACAAGTGTACAATTGGTATGATGCAAGGCCTGCCAGGCAAAGCGCAACCCCTTATTCTCTTAAAACCCTCCCTCAGTGGAAACTACAGCATGAGTATCTCTAATACATTTCAAGCTGTTATTATTAGCACAGATATTTTTAATGGACCACAGGGAGACTCTTGACTGGGTAAGTACTATCTGTTAGTATCATTCCACACTCTAACTGCCCTAGCATTTATACACATCACTTCGTCCTTCAGAGAGATGAGACAGAAAGAATGATCATTCTTGTTGTTTTTTCATATCATTCTCCAGCTCTCCTGGTTTTACATAATAAAGCTTTTGCACTACCCTTAATTTTTAAAAGCAAAAAAGAAGAAAGAGAGGTTTTTTTAAAAGGAGAGAAAGAACAAATGAGACATTGTGGGTGCTTAACTGTTCTAAGGTCCTGAGAGAACTGTTTTGTCACATATATTTTTGTGTGGGTGAGCAATTGTGGCGAGAGACAAAGAGCAAAGGGTGTAGCGAAGGAGCATAGCTAATAAAGAGTGCCAAATGACTTTCCAGCATTTCCTCTCCTCCCTGCCAGTGGAGCCCGGGCGTGTTTATAAGCTCCAGAAACAGCTGTGGGGGAATGCTGGAGCAGTTTAGCTGAAGGCTGATTGAAGACTCCTGTGACAGTCACAACCTTTGTGTCCTCCTGGACTCCTGCTGACAGTCTCATGCTCACGCCCGTCACAGTCCCGGCTGGAAGCCTGTTGCTGTTTGGGTTTATTAGGAGGAGGCTGGCAGTGGATGGAGAATTACTCTATTAGCCTGTCATGCTGGAGGCATGTGCCTTGTGATTGGGTGACAGCTCTGAAAGCGTGGTGCCCAATGAGAGCGGCCTCCTCATCCATCACTCCGGCCGTCTTTACATCCATGTGCCTTTTGTTACATCCGAGTCCCCCGTGGGACAGAAAGCCTCACTTAATATGCTGAAAGCCTGTGTTCCTTATGAGTAAAGTTGAGTAATAACCATGCACACAGACATGCATGGGCATGTACACAGGCATGCACACAGGCATGCATAGACATGCATACAGATATGCATAGACATGTACATAGACATGCACAAAGACATGCACAGAATGCATTCCCAGAGGTGCGGAAATATGTGAGATGAGCCCAGTCAATTGTTGACACTTTCTGTGCAGACCATGTAAATCTACATTAACATGTTTGTTATCAGGTATAGAGGGATTGGTAGGCTCGTAATGATATAGTTTGTGACAGTGGGGTAGGAGCGCCATGTTGTGCGAGTGGTGAAATGCACTTTAGTCAAGTGTGAAGAAAATTTCTATTTGTTGTCATGGCAACTGCCGGTATAGATCGACTAGAGCGAAAAAGGAATCCAAGTGAGGCTTGCTTGATACCAGCATCACAGCTACTTTCAGGGAGACCTTCGTTGGCTGAGAGGGGTTTATTTTTGAAAAATCAATACCTGCGGGTGGAATGTTACAAAATAATTCCAAATATTACATTTGGACTATTTGCGAATTGAAAAATAAAACAGATACAAGGTTCATTTCATATGGCTGAGAAACAAAATATTGTTTGGGGAGAGCACATTTTTCATTCGAAGGCATTATGATTACATTGTACTCGATAACGTGTGCTTACCAGAGAACACGATTTGATATATAACATTAGCTTTCAGTTTGCATGCAAATAACAATAAATAAATTCATAATATATCTTTTTTTCTATTACCTTTTTTATTATTCTCTTTCCATCCCAAAATGTAAGCACCTAGTAGTAATAGTTTTAATATTAATAATGCCAAAGACATGCCATATTATTGGATATTTTGTGCGGATGTGTGCTTGTTAGAAGATGTTTAATACTATTTTTACTTTTTTATTTATAAACTTTTAAAGCCAGATTTAGTATGTTCCCCAAATTTGGAACCTGTAATCATATTTTAGTGTCCATCTCATTTCTGTAACATTCTCCATCAATTTGAAAACTCTGAAGTGCATTCTGCCAGCCCACTGCAGCTTTTTGCTCTGCAGTCCAGCAGCTGAGCTGTGCAGTCACTGTCTCTGAGAAGTGCCTCTTAATGCCCAGTTGGCGCAGGCAGACTGCAAGTGGCTGGTGGACCAGAGAGGGCGCTCGGACAATGAGACAGGGACCACCAAGGAAGGCCAGCTGTAGCACTCTTTTTGAGAATTTCTTGTGGAATCATTGTTGAAGTCTTAAAAAGGCAGACCTAACATTTACAGTAGTTAAGTTCATTAACTCTGAGGTATGAACGCATCAGGAATGGAGGTTGTTCAAAACTGAGAAATGTTTGGAACTTTCAAAGTTATGTGAAAATACAATCCTTTATTAACTGGGATCATACAATTACATTACAGTTGCCTTATTTTTTAAATGATGTCATTTTGTAGCTATAATCCTCAGTTCAAGTTAATTTTGAAAGTATTTTGTGTTTTTATTAATGAAAAATGTGACTAGTTTTAATTTAATTTAATGCTCCCCTTTTTACACAAGTCATAATAAGGAGCTTGATAAGGCATAATTGTGCTTGCTACTTTTGGTTTCATACCCTTTGGTTGACCAGTCAGTCCATAAATCTGAGATTCTACCATATTTGCATTTGATTTCCCCGTGGAAATTCCCCAAAACTGATGACATGTATAAGATGCATATTATAGTTTGTAAAATTGTAAAGTAATATGTCCAGCTAGTTAACAAGGCACCATCATCCTGAATGGCTGGCTAGCTATGTAGCCAGTAATTGAAATTTAACATGTGTCGTTTTTTATGTAAAACACAAAACTCAATTCTGAATAAACATAAGAAATAAAAAATATTGCAAGCTAGCCAGCTAGCTAACAGAGCAACAGTATTTGTGCCACTGTGTTCGATTAGCTGTATCAATGCCACTGGAGGTAGATGTGAACAACATTAATATTGACCTATGTATATGTGATCTTGTAGACATTTGTTTGCTGTTATGTTAAGTAAAACCACTATAAAAACAACAATGATTATCATTATCAATAAGGTAGTTAAAGAATTTCAAGCAAAACTGTGTTTCAGTACACACAATGGACAGACTGCTTTGTATGTGTTTGTATGCACCAAAGGGTTAATTTTTTTAATGTATCTATAAGAATCCATAATGACGAACAGGCCGTTTGGCCCATCCAGGCTTTTTATTTCATAGTTTAAAGAATATGCAGTACTGCATCAAGCCTGGACTTGAATATCCCAAGTGTTTCTGCCTACATGGACTGGCAAGCTGTTCCACGCATTGACAACCCTCTGTGTAAAAAATATCTTTGCAGAAATGTACCTGTAACTAATTTCCACCTGCATTCTGTTAACTGAACTCAAGTTAAAAAAAATCTTTGGTAGTTCAGTTTGTTAATCCTGCACACTGAGATTTTCTTTCACATAAAGGGCCACACCCCCACCTCTTTATTTGTTCTGTGGTTCCTGATCCGTTTGCACCCCTCCACATTATATTCATCCCCGTCCACTAGCACTAGTACTACTAATAGATTTCTTCTCTCTCTCTCCCACTCCTGACTGAACTAAATCACCACTAAAAACATTATGCTCAAAAAGGTCTTTATTTAACAATTAATTTAAAAAAAAGGTCTTTATTTATGATATATTTCACTGGTGTTATTATACTTTTCCCTGCTAGCTTCCATCTGTGCAGGCTGTGCCCCCTTACCCTTCATACTAATACTAATTTCCCTCCCTTCGCTCTTTAAATGCTCCTCTGCATACTACCCTAAGCATATGCTGGCCCAGCACAGATTTTCCCCCATGGTTCAGGTGTATTCTGTCACATTTGCAAAGGTCACCCATGTCCCACAGGAGTCTCCGTGCCCCATAAACCCATACCCCTCTTTCCTACACCAGTTTTGTAACCATGTGTTAAATTTCCATATAAAATGATCTTCTTCTCTTTATTAGCTCGTGGTACTGGCAGAATTCCTGAGAAGGCCACTGTGGAGGTTCTGCTCCTGATCTTTGTTGCTAATTCTATAAATGTGTCCTGCAGAACCTCAAGCGTACCCTTAGCTATATCATTGCCTCCAACATGGACAATGACCATTGGATCCAACCCCGCTCTGGGCAGGAGCTTATCCGCATGTTCCAGGAGGTCTCCAACCTGGGCACTAGGCGAGCAACGTGCCATCCGAGACTCCTTTTCACGCAAATAGACTATACTGCCTACACCTCTAATAATAGAGTCTCCCATTATGACTAACTCCCTTTTATTGGGGGGTATGGCCATCACAGTGTATGTTTCAGGATAGTTACCAGTATATCAGGTAACTGCCAAAACAAAGGAAATACCAAAATAAAGTGTCTCAATAGGGTGTTGGGCCACCACAAGTTGCCAGAAAAACTCAAATGTGTCTTCCCATAGATTTTTGCAAGTGTCTGGAACACTACAGGAGGGATGTAACACCATTCTTCCATGAGAAATTCCATCACTTGGTGTTTTGTTGATGGTAGTGGAAAACGCTTTCTGAGGCACCACTCCAGAATCTCAATTGGTGTTAAATTGGGTTGAGATCTGCTGACTTAGACGGCCATAGCATATGGTTTACATAATTTTCACACTCATCAAACCATTCAGGGACCACCCGTGCACTGTAGATGGGGCATAGTCATCCTGGAAGAGACCACTCACATCAGGATAGAAATGCTTCACCACTGGATGAAGTTGATCACTCAGAATGGCTTTGTATTGGTGTTTAACTTGCCCTCTAATGGATTGAGTGGAGCCACCAATAGAGTGGTGGGCATGAAGATTGCGTCATTGGACCATCAGCTAATAAAATATTACTGATTGAATGGAAAATACATTTAGGGCCATCGGTGGCATCTAGTGGATGGAACAGCAACGAGCATACCAGAGAAATCACTAACAATCATGACCAAATAACAGATGACAGAGGTATTTTACAATATTGTCGTTATCTAGTTAATTCAAGTACATATTGTATGAAAACATGCACATTTCCATAATAAAATATTCACAACAGCCAGCTAATTGTAGCCTACAACAACCATTGATGCAACACCGCTGTGTTACATTGTTACCAGAGGAATTCCAGTTGGCTACTTTGGAACAAATAGATTACAGTGTGACCATTCCCCTCCACTTATGAAGATAAAGATATTTTGTTGTTGCAACCAGTATTTGTGTTCTATTCTTATTGAAGCACTGAAATGGGAATTGAGTCCGATATTGTTACAGACCGTCAGTGCCAATTTTGACAAGAAACGTAGCCAATAAAAACTGAGTCTATCCCTACAGGGACAATAAAAGCATATCTCATCATAAATGAGTAAATAGCAGCCTACCTTATTTTGTGAGGATGCTTCTAAAAATCTCAATAATCAGACCCTAACAGCTATAGTACTTTTAGCCACTAATGAACATAACTTCATTGTAACTGTACAGCTCATCCACAGTCTATTGCATGACAATCTTTTGCAAATATGATGTTTCTATCTATGTAGATGTTTAAAAATATAATTCTAATTGGTGTAGCAAAGATGTAAACTTCCTCAATATTTAAACCATCTAAATGTTGCAGGCTAGTGTAAAGGGGCTGTGACCATCCCATCTGGGAAATCAGGATCGATACATGAACGCAGTTACAACAGGAATAAATTATTTTAAAACAACAAAAATTTCCATGAGCACAGTAATAGGCACCTTTCTCTGCAGGCACCCAAGACACCCCATGCGGGCATGCACTGCCCTCGTTGAAGATGTATTTCCCTCAGACTTCCATGCCAATATCACCATAGCCACTGTTTCTCGTGAAACATGAAGCAAGTCTTTGTCACTGAAGCTCCTGCCAAATGTGCCCCAGCAATCACCCCTCTTTCAAAGTCACTGAGATCTCTTCCAGCCATGGTAGCCAAAATAAAGGGCATGACCCTAAGCATGATGGGATGTTAATTGTTTAATTAACCCCACACCTGTGTGGAAGTATCTGCTTTGAATATACTTCCAATATCCCTCATTTACTCAATTGCTCCTTTATTTTGGCAGTTGCCTGTATGTATTGTTTTAGAGGTTGTACAATATTTCAAAACTGCTCAAAAGGTACAAATCACTGAGATAAAAATGGCTTGTCACATACTGTGTTTGCAGTATTATTCAGCTAATTGAATACTTGATTGTTACTCACACAAGACAAACAAAACAAGATTGATTGAAATTGAAATAGAAATAATCTGTGATTCAATGATTTTCATATACAGAGGGTAGACAAAATAATAGAAACACCAAATGAAAAAGACTAATCTAATCTCAATACCAAATACCAATATGTTTCTGCATAAAATACATTTTAAAATCAACACTTCAATATGTGAATTTCTAAAGCAACATGAGTGATTTAATGTGCCAAGGGGAACTGTGTCAAAAATAATGACAGCATACGTCAAACAAGGATAAACTGCATCAGGAAAGAGGAACGGTGGTCACAAGTCAAAGCTCACCAACAGGGGTAGATGAACACTTAACAGGATAGTTAGACCCAGTCTGAACAAAAACTGTACATCGGTGAGCTTCAAAAAGCTTATATTTATGGTAAATGTTTGGAAAAATCAAAAGGAAGCCTTCAACCCACATTGCCTGTTCCCAACTGTTGAAAATGGTGGTAGATCTGTTAGTGTATGGGCAGCCACCTCCCTCGTAGGAGTGATTATTACACTGCATGGTAAAATTACAGCCAAGGAATACAAAGCCATTTTAGATGACCAGGTGCAACTTATGGTGCAAACATTGTTTGAATATGTTCCCATATTTCAAGATGCTAGAATTCCCCTATACGCATTGCTAGAAATCAAGGGTGATTTCAAGAACACAAGGATGAAGTCAAACACCTTCCTTGGCCTCCGCAATCACCAGATCTAAACCTCCAACCTTTCAACCTATGGGAAGTTCTGGAACATAGATTGCAGAGTAAATTTCCTTCTTGAAAAATGGTCCAATATCTCACTAGAAACAGTTAAAACTTGTAACTTGTATAACATTCCAAGAAGAGTGTTTTTCCAAAACTCAAAAAAAAGATAATAGAGAGTAAAAGTAATAGAGTAAAAGTAAAACGGCAATTATCTAACCATTTATCAGAAAAATAATACCCACCTTGAAAAATATAGTTTATCAAAACTCACTCAGTCCACTGAGTGAGTTTTGGAAAAATACTCTTCAATTGAAGGCAAAGGGCAGCCCAACTCCTAATTAGTTAGTAAATATTCATATATTGTTTATTATTTTGTCTACCCCCTGTATATGAAAATCACTTTTTCATACTGTAGAAGCAAAATATAATCTGAAATGTTACCATTTTTGTTTAGAATATATTTATATAGCAGAAAGCAGAATTTTCTGTATGTCTGAAATAGTTTAATACAAAGGTCTTCAGCCATTCAGTGTCAATGTTTTCATTTGACCTCACAGCCCAGAGGTGAGAAAGAACGCAGTGCATCGTCCCTGTAGAAAATTCCCTGCTTTACAGGGTCTTTGCTGCCTTGTGAAATTGCCTGTTGAACCTGATCACTGTGCAGTTATTTTAAACTGGGGTGCTTGGTGTCCTGCATTTAACTTCAGGTAGGTGTGGGCATAGCCGGTAAGGTTTTTTTCTGTTTGGGAGCATATGGCTGTAACCCCATGGCTGAGGCCCGAAGCCCCGCCTCCCAACCCTGGGCACAGGTGCGGCAGACTGAGTTTCTCATGGATTATTAGTGTTGTAGAAATCAATTTTACATGCTCTTGTGGCCACAATTAGTGCATGCAATCTCTGACCCAGTGTTCAGACGTCATCACACTGTCTTGTATCGAGTCCATGGGCCCTATTTTAAGAACAGCCTGCCCAGTGATGTAACATAGTTACAGTACCGTAGCAGGTATCAAAACATTGTGTGTTGGAAACCTTGGTCAAGATAATGGGTGAGGTACTTGTGTGAATTTCTCACCTCAAATTTTGCCATCCATTATCTCTTACTTAAAGGTGCTCTATGCAACTTGTTGCCCCAGTGGCAGCAAAGTGAATCGCAGGTCCTTCTCCATGCCCTTCTCCCCACCCCCACTTTACCTTGGCTTAATTGGCAGCAAGTTCACATCCCACACTTGTTGCGAATCCTAGCTGCCTCTCATGGCAAGAATCTTGTTGCCTTTGAGCTAATGCTTACTGTGCTCCTCTGACACAGAAGCAAACTGCATGACAGGTTATATTTGTAATTCAGTCAAATAAAATGCTTTCCATCAAACTGGTTCCCACACTTGTTGTATGTTTATATAAAAAATAATGAGTTCCTAGTCAGCAACTGCTATTGTAACATAAGTGCTTTAGCGACATTAGCTCAAAAGCTGTTTTTCATCATTCCTCGACTTACTATCCAGCATTGCTGCACTGAGAAATACTGAAAAACTGTGGCTTGACTGGCCGGCAGCCACAGCCACAGCAAATGGTATGCACCCAAAAGCATCTCAAAGCAATTTCAGGCAGAAGGGCAGGTGCACACACAGTCACAGATTGTCAATGTATCATAACTAGGGCCCAGAGAAAATCTGAGCACATGACCATTTCAGCTGTGAAGCTGAACTTTTTAGTTATCAGTTATCCTTCAGGTGTCCCTGCAGGCACCGCAAGTTCAGCAATAACTTGGCAATCAACACAGACATGTGACTATTTATACAATTAGGGACTAGAGAGCACAAGACAGTTCTTCTGTTAAAGGTGGAGGAGGTGAAACATGGACACACTAAAAATGTCAAGACACATTTCCATCGATGACAGAGTAAAACAAAATACTACTGGTACATTGAATACTGCAAAGGTTTAATTTATTTTTAGCATCTTGCAACTTATCTGTAGACCACACAAGAAATATTACAAAAGACAAGCACTTAAAGTGAGAGTTAACCCAAAATCAATTAATTTACAATTTACTACGATGTACTACACATCCAAAGAATTTGCTGACTACAGAAACAGTGAATCCACCAACAGAAAGCTTGTTAGCATTGATGTCCAAAAACAATGGGAGTCTATGTACCCACAATTAGCTTGAAACTGCAGGCCAAAATTACCTCCCTCTAAACAAGTTGCTCAGCCATGAATTTTCTATTTCTGTAGACAGCGAATTCTCCAGAAAATCTTCTTTGGATGCGAAGTACATCATATCAAAAGTAAAGAAACTTATACTCTAAATCACTTCGAAACATTTTTACCAACAAAATTACATAATGGACTTCTCTAGACTGAGAATTAATGTTACTATCACCATGTCCAAATCAAAAAAAAAAAATAAATGAGCTCTAAAAAAATGTTTGCTAGCTTACTCCTAGCTCTGCCTTTTCCAGAGGTTTGCCTCAGTGATTGGTTTGGTGTAAATAAGAGAGCAACACATCCCCCTTTGTTGTGGAAATCAACAAACCACCGGGAAATAACCATAGTGCAATCTCCTAGAAAGAACATAAGTGTATACAATGTTTGATTTGTGCTCTAAAACGAAATAGGCACAGCTACCTGAAGAAATCCGAAATGTAATAGAATGCTCTAATTCAAGCCGTTTGAAAAAATGAATTTCCAGTGCCAGAATTGTTGTTTATAACTTACACGACAAAGAGCTAGCCAGAAAACATAATCATTTGTTTGTACCTACACATACATTTACAAGCAGTGAAAATTCCTGTGATTCACTCATTTGACACTCCAGTGGAAAAGAATGGCAAACAGGGGGTTCCATGCTATCTCTCTCCCTTTCTCACACAGAAACACATCATTCAACGAGTCTCACATGTGACTCCCAGGCACCTGCATTGTATGAATCAAGGTCAATGTTGTTTTTTACAGCTTTTTTTTTTTTTTTTTTACAATTTAAGCTGTTAAGTGATGCACCTTTCCTACCATTTATTAACTCAGACAGCAGATTATAAAACATAAATGGTAGAAATGGTAATCCTTACAATGCCATTTCATCATGCATTCATAAAGCAAAACTATATACATGACACAAATGACTGCTACATCATTAGCCACCTATGCACTTGTCAAGCCAGGTAAGGCATGCCAAAGTTTGATCAGGTGGAGGTTATCTGCCAATATCTCACAGGTGTCATGATCAAGCTCCTTAGATCTCAAGGTTTGGAAATCCCAACCCGTAAGATAATACAAAATAAAGTGTGAGAAAGCCGTGAGACAGTGTGTGCAGGGTAGATTATGTGTGACACTTTAAGTCTCTGAAGCTCCCTCTGATATATCACATTGTGATATATATATACTGTATTGTGACAGAGGTGGCCAAAATATAGGAAATTAAGAGCATTTGCTATCACTATTTGCACCCCACACCCACCTCCTGCCAATTGTTACATTGAACCCTTTTGGATGACATGATACATTGAACCGACCTTTCCACCACTGGCTGTCAGTGGCACTTGTTGAAACTTGAAATACTGAAATAAGTTTAGACAGGTTGAGTGGTATGATGAACTGCATGCTTGTGGCGAGAACAACAGGTCTCATTCACCAACAGTGCATACGCACAGATCTGTGTGTAAAGTGTGCATACAATCAATCTCACAGATCTCAGACAAACAACATTTTTTTACAGTGTTATACAGTTTCTCAACAAATTAGAACACGTCAGACTTGTAAACGGACCAATGGACTGATGAAAAAGTGTGTTTTCATGTGATAGATATAACTAGCTACTTTGATATAACTATAACTATAGCTCTATCACAATCTGATATGCCGATGGGATCAAACAGTGCTCATCTGCACTGGCCAACGAGGAGGAAAACTTCAGAGGGAGCTTCAGAGACTTGAACTATTGAACTATTGAAAGAGACACCCCCACAAACACTGTCTCACGGCTTTCTCACGCTTTATTTTGTATTATCTTATGGGCTGGGATATCCAAACCTTGAGATCTAAGGAGCTTGATCATGACGCCTGTGAGATTTGGCCATTTAGCCTCCACCTGATCAAGCTTTGACATGCCTAACCTGGTTTGACAATGCATAAGTAGCTAATGAATTAGCAGTCATTTGTGTTTTGTGACCTTTTTATTTTCTCTTTCTGTAGTTTTTTCCCCATTTTTCTCCCAATTTAGTAACCAATTATACCCTATTTTTTCATGTAAATTATCCCCCTCTCTCATATTGAGAGCTTGCTGCCCTAGTTCTGAGACCAGCAGTGACATGCGGCGGAGCAGCGCCTCTTCCGAGCAGGAACCCGCCAAGCCATCACTGTAACTCTGGTATGCACACAGGGCCACTCCTATACGCAACGAGCTTGTATCGGCTTCCCTCCCCCCACCCTGGGGCGGCCACCAATTGGTGGCACTCCCGGCCAGAGCCAAAACTGGCGCACTGAGTGGAATCAAACCCCAGTCGCAGTGGGCAGTGTCGGACATTCCACCGCTACACTACCCGGGAGGCCCCAAGTTTTATAATATTTTCACTGCTTAATAAATGTAAGCATAGGTACAGACTTGAAGTCAGTTTTTTTACGATATGCAGACCACAGAGAGAAAGAGTGAGAGAGTTATTCAGAGAACAGAATGGGGAATAACTGCATATGGACTCATCAAAAAAGTATAAGACACCAGCAAGTCTGGATTTGTTTTTGACCGATGTTAGTTAAAAAAAATACAGATCTCCCACTGTCCCTTTAAACCAGTTTGCATAATTGCATAAGAGGTGTGTGACAGTACATAAAACATAGAGTCATCTAAACCTCTGGTGATATTATAGCTGTTAGGCCAAAATAGAAAAAAAAAAAACTGAGCCACTCTCATGCCATTCATTACAAAATCATGTCTAATAAGTGACTTTCTTATTTTTATTTTGAATATTTTATTTTAACGTACCCCTGAAATGTACATTTAACCTTAATAAAATGGTACTCAGTAAGCATTTATTTATTTATTATTCATAGTTTCCTTGCGTTTTCTCACAAGGAATGCAAATGAATGAAAAGGAACACAACAGTGCTTGAATAAATAGTTGTTTCAATATCTAATGCCTTTCACTTTTGCTTTTGTATCTTCAGTAAACATTCAGCTGTATAAATGGAAAGTAAGAAAAAGAAAAAAAACACACAAGCTCCATGCTGTATGCAACATCTAAGCCCTGGGTGTGTGTCATTAAGCAAACGTATAAAATTCTGTCGCATGAGCCAGTTCGTGTGTGCTCACCGAAGAGGAACGAGGCTGTGGAGGGAAGGAGGTGACTGGGACTGTTTGTGAATAACATGTCAGGGGGAGGGAGAGACCGTGTGGAACAGACTGACAGACTGAGCCCTGAGGATTCCCCTGGTGAGGTGAGGTGTCAGTCTCCATGCTGCGGATGACGCAAACTCCCCCATTGAGCGAGGTTGAGTCCATAAACACATTTCGGCCTTGCTTTCATCACCTCTGTATAGAGAGGGGTAGTGGAGCTGACTGATTTAAGAGGGATTAAAGCATCTTTTGCGCTCTTCTCCAAGCCGCATATCCTCTGAATACAAATTCAGTCTTCAAAAGACGAGACAAACAAAGGATACTGTATCTACATCTCCTCGCTGCACACGCTGACAGGCTAAGAACCATCTCTTGACACTACTTTATTTTCGACATTCCGCTATATGGCTGTGAAATGATTGAAATCTGTTTTCATTGTCTGTGCGAGTGTGAACCAAAGGCATGCTTTTCTCCATCAGGAATGGATGCTAAAAATACTGTGACCTTTTTAGATCTTGTTTTTCTAAGACAAAAATAGAATAAACTCGCTTGAAGCGAAACAAAAGCGGTATTCCAGTTTAAGCACCCAGAGTCCTCTGCTGGATACATATTTTGCATGAAATAAGCATTCTTAGATAAATTTAGCAGGCTTACATAACCACTTTGGTTCCAAGCCTACTGATAAATCAGAAAAGCCATTCATTTAATTTTTATATATATACATAATACATTCTCAAAAAATGGTAAGAACAAAAGGATTTGTTTACGGAATCAAGCATATAACCAAACCAATTAAATTGTACTGAACTATTCGGGGTTGTACTGTTACACCAGATAAACAGATTTACCTTTACCAATACCTTTGTTTTTTTTCTGTTAAGCAGAGTGGCAGCCTGATCCAGAACAAGTTTGTTTCAAGTGCCACTCCAGCTATTGAAGTGAATGGTGATGTTAGTGAATGTGAATAATAACACAAACTATATCCAACCACTGCAATTTCTGACTGTCTCCAATTACAGCATTCAACCATATGAAAATCTCCAGTCCAGTTTTGTCCCTAACCAGGACAGAAATGCAGATTTGTTTCATAATGAAAGAAAACAGGAGAAGGCTTTGAGGTGGGAGATATTTGTTTATTTGCAGTTTTTGTTCAGGGTTTCCTCTCTGCTCTGCAGCTGAGATTCCCTGAGTGTACAAGTCAACTTCAATGTTGGTGAATTATTAGGAGGTACATTTATTCTGTCACGTCATAGAGAAATAGAATAAAACAACTTTTGCAACTTCATTTTTACAGCAATTCCAGGGCAGCAGCATAGCTTTGGGATTGGTTCAAACAGCATTTTTCATAGTTATGGCTATGATTTAGCACTTTCAGATAGAAATAAGTCATGGAAATATATATACTGTATGCCATTATTATGACGTCTACTATATACAATTGGATATAGTTCTCATAATGCAAAGCTTCTGTTCTGAAACAGCATATTTTTAAATAAATTCTGACAACATACAAGTAGTGATTTTAAAACTATGACACCTGGGTAAATGATGGACCCCAAGTGCATGCAAATCTGAGGCTACCACACAGGTGTGGCTCATCAATTAATTAATCAAATTACATCCCAGCATGCATAGGGTCATGTATACAAATTCTGACAGGCCTGCATGGTTTCCTATAATTATGATTAGCATGACTGTGAGAGCTGGTGATTTTGAAAGAAAGAAAAGAGAGGGGGTGATTTTTGGGCCATGTTTGGTGGGAGCGTCAGTGACCAACACAGCTCAACTTGCTGATTTTTCCCGAGCAATGCAAGATGATGTCAGCATGAAGCTCTGAGGGAAAGACATCATCATCTTCATCAAAAATAATGATCATTTCCATAGCAAATAATGCAATGAATTGAGGAATGGCATAATTGATTCAGACAATCAAGAAAACAACAACAACAAGGGTTTTGTGCTCTGAAGATGAGCTTGCTGCCTTGCTAGCTATGCTTTTCTTTCTCTATACTGGTCAAAGCATGAAAGAATCATATTATTTAATCCACCTTATTGATATCAGTTTCTGTTTGGTAACTGCTCTTCTGTTCTGAGCGTGTCAAGGTTTTGTAAGGATTTTATGTCTTCATCCCAGAATGATTTGCAGGGATAGTACAAGTGTGGGCTCCTGTTTGACTAATCATGTTAGGGAATGCTGCTGCTTCAGTGAGCATTGACTTTATTTTCACTGCATTAAATCTGCATCCCTACAATAATACTATTATCATTTAAAAAACTCTGGCTCTAAATATCAATTCAAATTAAAAGGACATAGCTCTTATAATAAAAAAAGGAGAACATTTGGGGCCGGTAATGTATGAATACTTAAATCAATAACAATAAACAGAGTACATTGTAAATATAACTGTTTCCTCCATTACTTTCTAACATTGATTATACTGAGATTATACTGTATAACTAAAGTAGAATTATGCAGCAAACATGCAATGAAATACTTTGATAAAAAATGATCTGGTCTTTTAATAGGTTGCATTACCTTGGATAAATAGAATATCAGATGATATTAACCCATACATATAGAATTATGTTTTTTTCAGTGTTGAAGATGCTGTCAGTTTTCCTATGAGCCGTGATGCCTGGCAGGGGCAGCAGATGGCAGGCAGCCCTGGACCCAGCAGTACCCCCTCAGGGCAGCTACCGGTGCAGGGCTCAGGAAGTATACTCAATCAACAGACCAAGCCGTTACTATAGTTGCAGAGCTGCCAACTGCTCCAGCAAAGCAGCAACAACTGTGATTTATCAGCTCTGCCACAGATATACCGGAAAGATGAAAACATTTTGCATAGCAACACTTCAGTGGACAATGAACAGTTTTTTAAATAATACAGTAATTAGGTTTGACAGGGTCTGCAGGGGGCACGCTGTTATCTTCATTGTTGCAAATGTGACCACGCTCCTGTTTCATGTACTGGTATAATGTTGTAATGTTTTATTTGAAAGAGCAACAAGACAGTCATGACTACGTGTGGGTGCTATCATGAAATCCAGAGCAGAAAATATTACAACATAAATAATGTTATTTTGGGAGAAAACTAAAAAGAAAGACTAAAACAAACACAAGAAAAAAAGAAAAAGATTACAGTGGTAAAAAAAATAAATGGCAGTACTGATAACATTTTGTTTATTCATTCATTCATTCATTCATTATCTAACCCGCTTATACCCGCTTGACAGGTCGCCAATCCATCGCAGGGCACACTCATTAGCATAACGTGCATGTATTTGGACTGTGGGAGGAAACCGGAGCACCCAGAGGAAACCCACGCGGACATGGGGAGAACATGCAAACTCCACACAGAGATTCGGACCTGGGAAACTTCTTGCTGTGCAGCGACAGTGCTATCCACTGCACCACCGTGCCGCCCCATTTTGTTCACAATTTGATAAAATGCTAGTTACAACATGGGCTCAGAGAAGCCAGTTAGTTAGTACATTAGATGGATTTTAGGGCAGTGCAAATAATTTATAATTCCCATATAGATTGTTTATCGCAGATGGACCAAATTCATTGGCTGAAGAAGAAGAAAGCTACCTTAAGGAATTAAATCATGAGACTGAAGAAGTCATGAGCAACACATAACACAGGTGTTTGCAATTTGCAGTAAGATGCACCAATTCTTCCTACAAGGAAAATGCTTAACATTTGGGGTATTGAGGGCTCTAGAAGCTTCCGCTTTTGTGGAGAAGAGGAAGAAGATTTATTACATCTTTTCTGGTATTGTCCTGTAGTAGCACAGCTCTGGATGTCAATACAAAACTGGATAGGCCCCATAACAAAGAATTTTAGGACTTCATCTGAAGCTGTAGTGCTGGGGGATTTTAGTATCGACTGTAACATGATGCACAATATAATAATACTTCTGGCCAAGGCTTTCATTTTTAAATCAAAAAACGTTCATGAGCTAAATTTAAACATTTTTAAGAAATATGTGAAACAATACTACATGCTAGAAGGAATTATTGGCAGGTAAGATGAGAAGGATAGCTTTACCAAAAAATGACAAATATTAAGTAAATTTGAAGGCTGGGAATGAAAACAGTGGTATGAAGGAGATAGAATAGGGCATGTTTTTTTTGTTTTTCTTTTTTTTGTTTGTTTACTTATTTGTTCCTCAATGTATCTGTGCATTGTTTGTTTGTTTATTCTATTTTCATTTTCATCTATTTTCTTTTTTTTCCCCCATACTTATTTTTTTCCCAGTCATCTTTTTTTTTTTTTCCCAATTTGGTTGCAAATTATACCCTCTATTTATTTCAATTCTCCACCCCCACGAGTCCGCCGCCCGTCCTCCAGGAGCGAGACACACATTCCTGGCCAATTATTCCCGCCTCTTCCGAGACTGAAATTCTTCCACGGACGCCTTTAACCTTCTCCTTGACGGACTCGTGCCGGCTCTCCCTCCCCCTTCCCCCGGAGGCGGACAGCCAAATGCCGCCTCCGATCGGGGCTGACGACCAGGGCCAGTCTGGTAGAGGCGCGGGTTTCGAACCGCGTCCCTGACAGGCAGCGCACGCCACACCACGCCATCCGCCGCCCCTCCCAGTCATCTTTATCTTAGATTGCATTTCTTGTCTATTTAGTATTGCTGTAGTAGTTTCTGGATTGTTGCCCTTCTTGCTAAATTAATTTTGTTTTGTTTTGTTTTGTTTGTTGGGTTTGTTTGGGTTTGGGTTTGTTATTGCTTTGTTTTTGCTTCTCTTCTTTTGTTGATTGTGTTTATTGATGTTTGTCTTTGGGGGAATGAGGCGACCCTATAGTTACGACCCTATTCTCTTTTCTTTACTTGTAGTACTTTACTGAAATTGTCAGGTTGTAAAAGACAGAGAAAAAACTAAAATAAAAATAAAAAATAGGGTCCCCCTGGGGGGGTGGTGGCAGGCTTTAAGAGAGAGAGAAAACAAGATACACCCATAAAAAGGGTCTGAAACAACATGGCACACTCACAAGTCCAGATCACGGCAAGAAATGGATGCTCAGCAACCTGGCACAAGTAGCAAAGGAACAACAAGAAAATGCAAACATTTTACAGATCAGGAAATAGAGGTATTAGTCAATGAGGTATAGCATCACAAAGCTGGTCTCTCTCAGAACTGTCTTTTTTATATACTCCTGTAAATTTCCTGTAAATATTTATTCATCCGCTGAGGAGACAGATTTTTCATCTTATTTTTTCTTCATTTTGGGATGAATTTGAACTGTGGATCAACAACCCCTTTACCTTTATTCCATTTTCAATTCAACAGTTTAGCAATCTAGAAGTTTTACCCAATCTGTATTGATTCAGTTCTCTCTCATTTTATTAGTCAGCTCATCTGAAGTTAATTTTTTTGAGTTATAGAAGGCTTTCTTAACTTATAAAAAGTGACCATAAAATATAAAAAGTGACTGTACTTTGATCCTTGGCATCACTACCTCTGAGCTACAAATTCTGTCAGAAATATTACACAAAACCAGATCCAGAATTGATTTCCCTCTTGTAGGCTGAGTAACAGACTGCACTAAAAACAGTCATTAATCGCATCTAAAAACTCTTCACATTTACCCTGGCCTGAAAATATTTCCTAATTAATAGAAGGATAATTGAAGTCACCCGATATTGATGTCTCTCCTTTCTTGTTTTATGTTTCCATAGAGCATATTACTTAAATTGCTGTCCGAAACTGGTGGCCCATAGCATACTCTTATATTGGAGCCCTTCTCACATCCTCCCAGTACACTAATCTAGATATCATCACAAAGAATGTGAAAGTTAATTCCTGGAATTTTCTGAATACTGAGATTTTAAAGGACCACATCCCCACCTTCTATTTGTTCTATCCTTCCTGATAAGTTTGTGCCCCCCCATTATAACCATCCCTGTCCACTGCACCAAGCTATGTCTCTGTAATCCTAACAATATCATAACCCCCATTAAACATGACAGTCTCTGGTTCCAAATAAATTTTTCATGCTTCTAGCATTTAAACAAAGGAACTTCAGAGTATTACTCGTAAACTTCTTTTTTTAATACATTTTTTCCCGTTCTTAGTAGCCAATTACACCCTCTATTTATATCGTTTCGCCCTCCCCCACAAATTCACCACCCATCCTCTCCATTCGCCATCTCCTCTGAGATGGAACTCACCCACCTACTTCTGGAGACACCCTTTGCGCTTCTCGGTGAGTTCGTGCTGGCTCACCCTCCCATCTCCCGCTGGAGCAGACAGCCAAATGCCGGTCTAGCACAGACAGGTTTTGAACCGCGACCAAAATAAGCAGCTCACACTCGTAAAGCACCAGTAAATGCGAGTGCGTTAGACCACTACTTTATCCGAGGCCCCTCATTACTTGCACACTTCTGTCCCCCTCACACTGCTGACTGCACCAAACCAACTCTACTACCATTATACTCTAAAATATATTTACTTATGATAACCTCACTGGCATTATTATACTTTTCCCTGTTACCTTCCATCCGGGCAGTCTGTACCTCCCTACCCTTAATACTAGTACTAATTTCCCTCCCTGTCACTCCATTCCCTAGTTTAAATACTCCTCCACTATCCTAAGTATACGCTGGCGCAACATAGATGTACCACTCCGGTTCAGTTGTATCCCGTCACGCTTGGACAGGTCACCCCCATCCCAAAAGGAGTCCCAGTGCCCCTAATCTTGTAACCCTCTTTCCTACACCAGGTTTGTAGCCACATGTTAAATTTCCATTTAGAATTTTGCTTCCCTTTACTAGCACATAATTTAGCTACCACATATTTGTGGCAAAGGAGCTTGCAAGAGCTAACGGAATTATACTTATTATACAGATTATACTATACACGATCCTTCACTTTTAGACCGTAAAAGGAAAATTAGCTAGCTAAATAATATTTTTCTAGTTTTTAACTAGTTAGATGTTTAACAAACTAGCCATTGCTATACGGAGGAAAAAGTGGACAATTCCTTTTCTGTCCCCTAACAGCAACAAAAGTTTGAACCTTAAGAGCAAATCTGCTTTCCTCGGGTTAAAATACCAAATTAATATCCCCAATGACCACAACAAACAGCAAAGAGTACAACCAAGACAAACTTCCTTACAAACAAGTAAACGTCAACACAACAGAACACAGAGCAATCGATCAGGCTTGAGCAATCAATGAAGCACGCATATGTTTTATCCAGAGTACCGGTAATTTTTACGTTTGCCGACAAAGGCCGTTTCTGTGTATGTGGCTGAGCCAGCGAGAGCCTAAATGCTGTAGTACTGATAAATAGCCATGAGATGGAGCTGTCAAAGTCTAACCACATTGGCCGGCCAGAATCAGCACACTGACCAGGCTAAACAAAAGGCTTACCAAAGCACAAACGCTGTTCTAATCCCGTTCTATTATCAATATTATATTATTATACCCAGTGTCATATTTTTTTATGGGGCCCAGGATTTGTGGCAGAACCCCCGATGACATCTGTCATTATGGGTCTAACTAAATTTTTATCGTTGCAGTGTAAACACTGCCATTCAGAAGATTTATATATTTTTGGTGATGATTTTATTTTTATCTTTACAATTACATATACATATTTATCTGTTCTGTTGTGAATGACCCTTTCTGCTTTACGGGGTTAGACCTTATCCCTCAGGCATCACATTCACACAGATCAGTCTGTGTGGTTCCAGACAATGGCAGAAATAAAATCTGCATATTAGCTTTCTCAGACTTGATTGTGCAAAGCGCCACTGGTCTGCCTGTTCTAAAAGGATACAGGTATCTTTTTCCATGACGTCATTGATCAGTGTGGAGAAGGGTGAACGTGTTCCAGGTGTGCAGTTATGTGTTCCGAGTTCTTCCGGCTTTGATTGCAATCATCGCCGTCCACTTTTGTGGAAAATAAGGTTGACATGGGTCAACCCCCATCGCAGACAAAGCCAACAGACCATCACGTGACTTGAGTCATGACATGCACCCAGCCATGAGCGGAACAAGAACGCCGTTAGGACATGGAGGCTTACATGACTAAAACATGACAGTAAAGTTGCATGAGCCATGTATCTGTTGCAAAATATGTTTTTGAAGGACAAGAATGCATGTTTACAGTAACAGGTAAAAAAAGAAACAGCCTTCCCTCAGAGGAATATTTACACTTTTGTAATTAACCCAAATTATATTTTGTCTTGACCTCTACTCTAAAAATGATCCTTCTGCACATTTATATATATATAAAGCTCAGGCATGTGCATGGCTGATGAAGGTGTTATGTCTAAATGATGTCACATTACATTGACCTGAACTGCACTCATCATTTATGAAAGCTGCATATTCTCCTTGAATTTGAAATGAATAAAAATACTACAACAAAGATGGTGATCAAAGACAGTGAAGAATGTTATTAAAGTTTTTTTAAAATGTATTTCCGTATGCCCTTTTCATGGTTGAAACTGAATTAAGATTTGATCTTGTTAATTATTAAGGGCATAATTATTTATTGGCGAACTTCAAAGAACATAGTATTTAAGTGCCCTATTCCAGACTAGAGCCCTGCAGCGGCCCATATTCCAGAGTAGGAAAGTAGTAGAAAGAATGGCAGTTGAATTAAGGATGATAGGCTCCACACTTTGCTCCAAGCATTGGTGGAAGGAAGACACAGAACACAAGTATTCTCCCCCTGAGCAATACAATTTTGATTTTAAGGAAAACCATCAGGTCTATAGGCACCTGACTATTCCACGGCCTGCAGTTATAATTATGTGGTTGTTGTTCAAGATGGAGGTATCAAATACGTTTTTGGCATGTCTGAAAATTATTGCAGTAACAATATATCAATACAAAAACATCACAAAACTGCTCCAAAATATTTTCAAATACACCTCAGGATTATTCCTGGCTCACATGTTGTCTCGGAGGCAGTTAATGAAGAGCATTTGTGTTGAGTGTGTGTGTGTGTGTGTGTGTGTGTGTGTGTGTGTGTGTGTTAGCTGCTTGAGGAGTGTGATACAGGAGAGGGGGTACACATAGACCTGGATTCACTTAGCATTTGTCCCAAACTCCATGCTGGTGTTAGTTATCATGTTCACCAATACACTTCTGAATGCTAACTAGCTGTATTTTTGAAGTAAAAATAATAATAATACACATTTGTTTCTGTCAAAAGTTAAGGGAAAATGTTGATCAAATCTAGGCCATGGTCTATAGAACAATAGTGAAAATTCTTCATGTAAATGACAAAACCACTCGGTCCAAAGACAAACACTTGTACACCAAAAGGAATTATCATTGTGTTGACTTGATTGTGCAGGTATGAGAAACCTGTTCCTTTCACATGAATGTAAGAATCCCTCTCCTTTTCCATGTGACAGCTGTGATACTGAAAGAATGTGCAGGTACATTTGTTTGTGATGCAGATGTTTTGGTGCTGCTGCTGGTTGATCATAGTTTAAAAAAAAAAAGATTTGAAACCCAAAATGGAGGTGTCAAAACACCCCCCTCCCCAAGAAGCAAATGATAAATGATTTCCAGTTTACAGCTAGTGTAACAAAACATCTAATCTCAGCCTCTCTCTTTCATTTGCAAAATACTGAACAAATAAATA
The DNA here is from genome assembly GCA_029706075.1 of Aldrovandia affinis. Lineage (NCBI taxonomy): Eukaryota > Metazoa > Chordata > Actinopteri > Notacanthiformes > Halosauridae > Aldrovandia > Aldrovandia affinis. Next base: position 830,390 of record JAINUG010000121.1, on the reverse strand, counting down.
AAGAATATATGTAAATAAATAAAGAAACATATATGTTTGGAAAAAGACGAGCAATGGGAGAAAGTAGCTTGACACATTTCATCTCATATCTCTTAAACGTCATTGTGAGATGTGAATTTTGGAACTTTCTTAATTACAGTAAATGCCTTCCAAATCCACTGGACCCTGACATTCACTTGCCAAATGCATGCCAAGAAATATGCAAAAAATTATGCAAATAATCTGCATGATAACATATACTATCTAGTTAGGTTACATAAGCAATTAAAATATCATTAGTTCACTCTATAAAATGTTTTTGTGATGAAAAAGATTTGATAATCACTAGTCAGTTCTCACTGTCACATGCTTTATCCACTCCTTCATAGTAGTTCCTGAAGGAGTGCAGGTGAGGTCATGGCTACTGAGAAACTCTACCCACCTCAAAATCTGAATAGCAAAAGAAAGCGATAATTTTTTAAATTCTATTCATTTGGTGAAGAATAATTAAGAAATCATATCATCACAATATCTCTCCTCTTTGCCTTCTGCTTGAATTCATGATGAAGCTAATGTTCCCTAATAACAATCCAACAAAACAAAGCCTTTTGACAATACATTTTGACGATGTTTCCTTGACAAAGACTGGCAAATATATATAAACATACACTAAACACAAGCAGTAAAGTCGAGACCTACTTAAACTTTTATCAGTATAAATTGTCTACTCTGCACTGCATTACTAATTCACAAGGAACAGTAACCTGAAGAACGCAGCTCACAACGTGAAGAGGATAAAGTTGTCAGTCTACAGCAAACATGACCTTCGCTGGCAAGAACAGACCCCATATGACACAAAAGCGCTATCCCCAGTTGTGTGGCTATGGATACCAGGACACACGCAGGCCCCTGTTCAGTTGTGTGACAATAGATACCTGGACACACGCCTCTGACTGTCTTCACAGGAAACCTTTCCTTTATTCTTCAATTGCTAAGGACTGGCCTGCAGTGTCACGTAGCACAAGGAACAAACACTATGCCATGGAACATGTGTGCAGAAAATGACTTCTCACAATGATCTATCAGTTAAGAAGATACTATGTCATCTCACTTTATGTAAATGATAGTTTTCTGTTATCTAAGGGACAGTGTATACTGTTGAAGAAATGTATTTAATACATTTTATATGCCATTGCCAGTACATTAATAATGATTGAATTGGCCATGTGTAATCATATGTTTGTTAAGTGTTGGAGAGCTCTTGAGTAATGTATCTGTGAGACTTCATTACCCTCACAACCTGTTGAGCAAAGTCATCGCTCTTCAGTTGTTCATTTATGAGGGCTCAATGCAGAGCAGGGGTTGAAGCCTAGCAGAAATACAGAACAAACAAAAGGAAGATGGCTCCTTTTCAATGTTAGAATACCCAGTGCATGAATGCTCCAACATTTGACACATTTCTCACACATCTGTGTTCATTTACACAGGCAGACGTTCAGCACGATCCACACAAGTTCATGGCTGACTAAAGTCTGAGTGCAAATATGAACATTTAAAAAAACATAGTTTTTTTTGGACTTGGACAGACCAAAATATTTCAGTGTTTGGGCCTGGTATTCCTGATTAAACTCTTCTTGCTGCTCTCATGCTGAAGTGTTCTTTCTGGAATTTGTTAGTGGGATTTTCTAACAGTTGGACATTATCCCAGATTTTTTAGGAGTCCTGGCACAGTGACTTTTTTAATTCACCAGGACCAGAAACCTTAACTCCTCTGAAACCATACCACACCCCCACCCCGGCTTAGATGACCAATTTAGATTTTATGAAATATAGTCATGGTCAATTAATCCATTTATTATCACTTTAATGGAGAAAAGAAAGCACTAGGCTATTAACTGAGTCAGTTTTTGTTGTAGTCTGTTCTACTTCGTTACTTTCCACCACTGGAACAGATGTATAATGCACAATAATTTGTTCTTGATACAAAAATGGTTTGCGAAAATAATGCATGCAAAATGTATGGAAATGGTCACATACACATTTAATGATGCATTAAATATATATTTTTCTAAAATTAAATACAATATACATGCATTTTCTTTTAAGAGACGTATATAAGCCCATATACTGGAAATGTAATTGTTTTTGGTATGAGCTAAAATACTGTGGGAGAACAGAGGGAGTGTATAGAAATGCAGAAATGCATTTCTCAGGACTTTGGCTTTTTATCCAACAGGCTACTAGCAGCTTGTGGATTAGCATGGTCAAGGATTTAATACATGTCAATCAATTGAGTGAGTAATAACCTGAATAATATCTGTGCAGTTTCATGACTCAGCATCACACTGATGATTTGCCTTGTACTGGAAACCACAAACTATTTCCAGACATTATATTAAAATCTAAATAAAACTGAATTGTCATTTGATGCTAATATCACTTTGCATTGCATTTTTCTTTACAACTGAGAGCAAACCACAGTGTAAGCATCAAAAGCCCCCACAGCTTTTGACAGGTAACCATGTTCAAGGTTTATGTCCACAGTTAACAGGTAGCCTTGAATCTATCGTGTTTCAAGTATAAAATGGAGCCAGGCAGAGTTTTTCTCTCACGCACACACCTACTGTTCGCTTTATCGCTCTTTTACTGGAAATATGGCAAAGTTCTGAACCTGTAACAACATTGTATTTTGCATTGCATTTGATTGCAAATAGATATCTTTTTGTACCTCTTCAGGGTTTCTGCATGAACTGTCTCTTTCAATTACTTTAAACATCTATTGGGCTACAACATATACAGTGCCACCTTAAAGTCTACCCCGTCTAAAAAATGTCACCATTTCTTGCCTTACAGCCTGAAATTAAAACCCTAATATTTTACTAGTGAAAAAATGTTTTTTTAAAAATAAAAAACTACAATAACTTGGATTTATTAGTGTAGACTTTAAAGGGGCACTGTATGGTTATCAACCTATATTTTCTTTTCTTTGTTATAACATAGGCCTATCTGTGTATCTATGTTTTTATCTATATTTATAAAGCTGCCAAATACAGCAAGTCCAAATATAATAACTCCTTATATTATAATTGATTGTCTGTGTTATGTATCTTCAGTAGGGGTAAAAGCCATCATAAATTTCTAATAACTGTCAAAGGTTATTTTTTCTGGTCTTGTGCAGAGAATCAAAGCTGATTTACAAAGACAAGGCACGGTACTTTTCAGGGTAGATTTATGGCAATGTCCAACAAGCCCAACCAGAGATTTGAAGAAGGGATGAATTGTATTGATAATAAACCTGCCATAGATTAATAGTCAATGCAGCTACAGATTCCAAATAGATGCAATGTAGAGTGTACAATACAATCGATACTATTTGTATCCAAATAGATACAATGTGTACACTTTGTACAAAATGCACCAGGAATAGCTTTATTTATTAAGCTATTCCTTGTATATTTGTATTTCATGTGGTTCATATGGAACATGAATAAAATGTGATTTCATAAATGATTGCATAAATATATTTGAAAATGGAAAGCATAATTGTTCAAAGGAATAACAATTTCTTGCACACAGACAGAACAGAGAAACATACAAAGCTAGACCCTCAACAGTGACGACAGTGCTACAGAAGACAAATACATTTCTGTGTTTACCTTTGATGGTGATTCCTTGGACAGTGCTCAGGCCAGGTATTATTGGTCCATTGCTTTCTATCCAGCAATGTATTATACCACCCTGGTCTGTCAAAGTACCAATCATCTCAAAGTTAGATGTTTCAGGACATCCAATCATCAACAACTTTATAAATCTTTCTGACTAATCACTGTGAGATGTGTGAGATGTTCTAATCGGACAGTGGGTAGTTCCTCCTGGTTGAAGGAATAAACAGCTTCTGATCAGGGTAAGGTTTGAAGGTAGGGTGTGGATTGACTCAGGGGGACGATAGGGCCATTAGGATGAGTGTGCGTATTGCAGTGGCAAACGGTGAGTGGATTAGTTTGAGACCAGTAGAATATTTGAGTTTGATTTAATCTTACAGTGACCACGCGGGTGAATATAACCCATAACTCTAGATACTTTCAATCTTGTCATCCTCATATGGTAAAAATACTACAAATGGAACATCAGAGATGTCCTATTGTTACGACCGTCAGCAGCAATAACCTAGCCCCTGGCCAATCAAAACAGAACAGTCTTTGCAACCAATCCTCTTTCAAGCCACAATGCAGCTACCTGTGCTTTAACAATAGGCAAAAACCACCAAAAAGTCCCCATCTGTCCATGCCATTCTCTGCGCACACAACACTCCCTTAATCAGAAATCTGTTGCATTAACACAGCATTAAAGAACTGCATTTCAATTTCAAAGTGTGCTATATAGAAGGAAGAAGATTGTTTGATTACCGGTTAAATGTTCAATCATGCATCCTTTATCTAGCTTGCTAGACATTCTATGTTATACTAACTGACTTTGTCACAGTTCTCTGTAAAAAGTGCTATACAAATAAAATTGGATTTAATTGGAATCTAACCTTTTGTGCATTCATAACAAGGGAAATGTGCCAAAAGTTCCTCGCAATTGTTCTAAGAGAACAGGATGAGCTCATGGTTCAAGTTTAACCAGTTCTGCCTTGATCTTACACAAATCCTGTTGTTGGCAATGTGGTAGGATTGTTGCAATTAGCCACGTAACACTAACCACATCTTTGAATCAATAGCAATGAAGCACATACCGCTGCTAATAAATCCAGACCTCCCATTTTTTAATTCAGAAACTTGAAGTGGAGTTTTACTAGACAGAAAATGATTTTAGTGTGCACTACATACAGACTGAATCAGGTGTATCCAACCACAGCATGGACTATACTATAGCTGTTCATTTTCTGTTGATATCTTATGTGCTTAACTGTTCATGACTTTTAGATTGTCACAGGTATATTGCATGAATGTGACATACATGTATGAGAGTAACACATACTTTTGTGAGATTTATATTTGAAGTAGGTTACTGTAACGGTTCCTGCTTGGACTTTTCGTGCTCCCTAATTGTCTTTGTCTAATTTTTTTATCGTCTTGAGTGGTTCCACCTGATTGTCTGACTGTATTATTGTCTTAGTGATTTCACCTGTGCCTTGTTTCGTGCCCTTATTAAAGTGGTCTGTTTTATTTGTTCTGTGCTCTGTCTTCAATGGTTTTTCCCTGTGTCTCTAGTCAGTATTCCAGTGTTACCATTCTGAGCTTTTGACATACTACTCATGTTTGTTTGTGTTAGTGTTTTGATTATTTATACTTGTGTTTATTTTCTCCCAGTTTGTAAGTTTGTTCTCGTGTGTTCAATAGTCCATCATTTACAATAAATCTTCAGTTTATTCAAAATCTTGCTTCGTCTCTGCACTTGGGTCCCATCTCTCTCCCACATTCTCAGAGAGTATTTTTTATACATGGCATTTCTTCTGTCCTATGTTAATTCTGTATGACAGTTCTGGGAATCATTTAAAATATGACCACAAGAGGGAATGCAATATGATGAAGTATTGATAGGATATTCCTCAACAACTTTGGCACTGATTGACTAGATGGTGACTGGTCTATTCTTATTTGAAATGCCTGTAAATGTTTTAGTTTTTGGTGGTTATATTGTTTCACTTGGTCTGTTTTTAACAAATATGACAAATGGCAATACATATTTTGTGTTCCAAAATGTTTGCAAATTGGCCAGGTTGTTGTTGAGGATATGCATTTTCTGTATTCTACAAGTAATTATAAATGGTGGAAAGTATGCTATAGCAGACATCTACTACTTACAATAAAGGTATTAACATTCTGTGGCGCATATGTTCGTCTGCTGTAATCCCAGCACAGGGACCATCAGTGCCATGCTTGGGGTGCCACTCTTTGGCATCACCCTACAAACTAAAATAGGAGGGTAGGTTGAAGTATTGGTGAGCGCGGAGAGCGGAGAGCGCAGAGAGAGGTTTTGGTTTTGGATTGCTGTTTTGGGAATTGAACTTGGATTGTTTTGACGACCCCGTTTTGTGTACCAACTTCAATTGTGTGAGGAACTGAACTGGATTTATGACTTTGATTACGAACTAAAACAAACAAGGCTTGTGAACTGGATGTCTGTGTTTTTCTCTCGATTACCCGCCCTTTGTGTTTTGTCAAGATTCCATTGAATAAAATCCTTGTTTTGTTTGAATACTGCCACCTCCAGATTATTGACTTGCCTGTGCCCTCTGAAAGGGTCCTTGAGTGTCCCCCCCCACACCAAGGGACACTACACCAGCCTATAGATTCAACACCGTTATCATGTTTTAGCCAGTCATTTGACAATTGAATGACAAGATACAGCAGGAATACTACAGTCCACATGGTAGCTCCCCCATTTCTTTTAAATACTCAATCATGTTGACATAAAGGTAAAGCTGGTTGGATACTCTAAAGTCCTCACCTTTTGAAGTTAATATGAAATCTTTCATGTTTCAAATCTATCTCAAAATCAACCAAGGAATGTTATATTGCCTCCTCACCCTGAACCTGACTCTCCTGGCTTGTGTTGGGAGACTGGGGAATTTCATTTCCTCTGAAATTACAGGCAATTAACTCCCCCTCTACTTCCACCCATCCCTGCTCTCTCTCTAGAATGTCTGGAAAGGGAAGTTAGTTTGCGAGATTGGTTTCCTGCAATCTGGTTAGTCTACCATGGTGTGGAGGGCGTCAGTCTCAGCAACATGGGAGTGGCAGGGTTGCCTTTGTTTTTCCCTGTTGTGGAGGCCTTTGGAGCAGTGAGACTTTGGGGCAGGTTTGGCACTCTCACAGGGTGTGAGAGTGAACTGTTGCCCGGAAGGTTGCTCTAAAGGCCATAATTGATGTAATTATTATTTAATTGACTGATTGGGTTGGTGTGTGAGAATGCAAATTGTTTGGTGTTGAGTGATTGTGATTGGGTGAGTGAATGATAGATGGGTGATTGCCCATGTGTCCCACCTGAGCCAAGCAGAAAGTAAGCCTATTTAAGAGCAGGTGGGGCAAGTGGGGGATCAGTTAGTCTTGTCATTCATGTTTGTCTTGAGTTGTTGATTATCATTGTGTGCGCGTCTTGAGAGTTAGTCTTTGTCTTGTCATTTGTGTGTGTATCATGGAGAGTTGTGAGTCTGGTAATTTGTGTGTGTGAGTGCACATATATTGTGTATTATTGTGGAGTGTTGGTGTTTGATGTGACTCTGTCGGGCATGGTGGCGTGTGTCTGTAATCCAAGCTTCTGGGAGTCTGTATGGAATCTATACAGTAGAGTGAGTATCTGAGTAGAGTGCTTCCTGTGTGTGAGAAAGAGGGAGAGAGGGCGCACTAAGAGTGTCCGTCTACCTCGGTGTGATCGTGAAAGAGGGCGCCCTGAAAGAGGGTCCACCTGTTGTCCTCAGTGTGATTGGGAGAGCGAGAGGGCGCCCTGAAAGAGGGTCCGCCTCTTGCCCTCGGTGTGATTGGAAGAGAACTCGCAATCGGGCAGTGGAGTGTTTCTGGACAATGGTCCGAGAACTCTCACTGAAAGAGTGGAGAGTGTCTCGGGGCTGGTTGCCAGAGAACTCTCACTGTGAGGAGTGGTGAGGGTCTCTGTGTGGTTGGGGTAAAAGTTAGTGTCTCTGTGTGCATGGGTTTGGGAAGCACTTGAAAAGTCACTGGATATGTGTGTGCCTGGGGAGGTTCTAGGACTACTCCAGGCTGAAGAGGTGCGGTGTACTGTTCGAGTTGTGTGTTGAGTGTGTGTCGGGACAGTTCGTAGAGTTCTACCCTATCCCAGTAAGTGTTGATGCCTGTTAAATGTGAATGTAAGAAGGCGGTGTGGAAAGCCGATGACTGTCTTTGTTGTGCGTTCCCTGAAAAGGGATTCCCCCCTCGGAGGAGGCAGGCTTTCCTTTATTGTTGGTTTGTTTTAGTTTGTTATTTTAGTTCATTGTTTTTGCCTGAAAGCTTTGCGGCAAGTAGGGTGAAGACTTTGTTTGTGTTTGTTTTATTTGAACCTGTTCTCCCACTGTTTCGCTCTCTCCCGGGTCTGGGTCTGGGAGAGAGGCGGGAAAAAAATAAAGATCCGGTCCGTAGACCGGAAAGCCCCACTCCTCTGCCAGTTCTTACCATCAGCTGCTCTGCTCCAGTCCAGGGATTGTCACGTGGCATGTGACACATGGCGTAGCTCCACCTGCACATGATCATCATTCATCAGAAGAAGTAACTGAAAATACAGGAAACGCCATAAAGTGTTTTAATAGGGCGTTGGGCCACCACGAGTCACTAGAACAGATTCAATGTGCCTTAGCATAGATTCTGTAAGTGTCTAGAACTCCATTGGAGGGATAAAACATCTCCCATAAGTGTTCAGTTGGGTTCAGATCTGGTGACTGAGGTGGCCATGGCATATGGTTTATATCTTTTTCATGCTCATCAGAACATTCAGTGACTACTCGTGCCCTGTGGATGGGGGCACTGTCATCCTAGAAATTCTTCACCATAGGATGAAAGTGATCACTTTATGAGATTGAATTGCTACTCGAATGACTATGAGAAATCCGGCCAGTTTCATAGTACCCTACCATATTGGCCTGTCAAGTCAGGCTATCATTCTCTTTACTGGCCTCTATCATTGTGAATATAGTGGAAGTCATACTAATATCGACTCTTTACTCAGTCTGAAAAGGGGACCCATTGATAATGTCATGCCTCTACTGGCTATGACTAACACTGACTGCTGACTGTACATATCCAAATGTATGTATATAGTACGCCTTGAAATGGAACCCGAAGCCTCTGCCTTACTCTACATGAATAGGTCTGACCATATTCACATCCAGGTGTGTTTCTGAATGGCTTTGATGGCGGAATCCCTGGATACTGAGATATGCTGCTAACAGCGGCCGAAAATAATCTTTCTGGTTTTATTACAACTGCAGACAGAATAATTTTGCACTCAAGTGTCTGGATTCCCTTGATATTCATGTCCTCGGCTCACGATGACCATTTTCCATCTACTGTTCCTCCTGATAATCTTTCCATTTCCTTTGCAGCCATAATTAGTGCATGTTTTACCCACAGGCAGAGGTGCATAATATGCCATAAAGTGAATTGGTTGAATCCACATTTGCCTGCAAACCTGCAAATCTGCTACTCCATTTTTCAAACTTAATGTTTTGGAACAGTGAAATGTTGGTGTCTTGGCACCATGTAAAACTGACTTCAAATTTCATTCAGTGCAAAAACTAACAGCATTTCAGTGCCCTAGAGGAAATAAGTATAGAAGAGTAGGTTGCTCATCATCTAAAATTAAACCTCCTTTGACGGTAAACAAGAGCAGCAGTAATAATCATGATAATACAGTACATTTTATGTAACTACTGTTGAGAGACTGGAAGCTGCTTGAACATTGGGTGAATGGATAGCTGTGTGGTTTTACAGAGATGTCTCTGACAAAGCTCTCCACTCCCACACTCCAAACCTGAGATTCATCTCCACTCCTCTCCCTGCCGAAAAAAAAAAGCTTGATACAAGCCGTCTTATAGACAGCTGTCAATTGAATGGAAATACATTCATATTTATGCCAAAATGACAACAGTTAGTCATAGTTGTATGCAAAATACAGTATACTGCATTTACCAACAGTTAATCATATTATATCGTATCATATTATATCCACTTTTTTTTAATAATAGGGAGAAACCATTTCCTCAGTCATGTCTCAATTAAGGATTGTAAAGAGTGATCCTCTTAATAAAGTCAACTTCTCAAAAAAATAATTCTCAAAGAGAACTTAGTCTTCTGAATTCTGTTAATTAATACTTGGATGGCCTTTTCATGGAACAATAAAATGAATGCTTATACAAACTTTTAGAAAAAAGATTTTTTTCTTTCTTTTGTGCTTTAGATTCCCTGATGATGAAAATACCCTTAAATGTAAAAATGGTAAAATTGGATTACTAAGGAAAATATACAATGTGACTGTGAGACATACCATATGTATTTACTTATTTATTTGTCAGGGACATACGAATTCAGTAAAATGATTGTTACAATTTTAAAAACAAGCATCAGATTCAAACAATGCATTCAGTGTTTATAGCCAAAGGTTCATTTCCAACACCATTTAGTCTCTAATTAACTACAGAGAGAAAAACTAAACAAAAAAATGTAGGCTATAAAAAATAAACAAACAAAATAAAATATATGCAGGAACACATTAGGAAAAAGTACATCCACTCAGTACAGAGAAATAACAAATAAGAAAATGCAAGCAACTGTAAATTACATAATGAGAAGAATCACATCTACTTAGAAAAAAAGTTAGAAAAAAGTATAAAAAGTACAAAATGTCTTAACCATTCCAAAAACATCAAGCTCTGTTGAATGTATTAATAGATCCTGTCCTGTTATAATTTAAACCTGGAATGTAGCTTATCAAATATTATTGTAACAATTGCATAAAATAACACATGACAATATGCCCTTGAATGTGATGGCAAAATCATTAAAAAAGTGGAAGTAAACTAGAGGAGGCAGATTTTGTCAACACATTTTAGCCTGCATGTAAGAGAATTGCATGTGCAGGCTAAAGGAATGGTTCAAGGAAGTGTTTTCCCACCTACAATAAGCCAAGTTAACCTTTTCATCATTTTTCTAAAATTACATTTTCTAATTGCAATTATGAATTTCTCATTGTGAACTGAGAATAATCCCTTTCTCTGCCCTGGGCTTTAGCTCAGTACAGCTAACTAACACACTGGATATGTTACTAGCTATCAGGTATTCATCTAGCTAGCTAGCTAGCTTGTAACTATGTAATCTAAAATTGATGTCTGGTCATTTCTAGTAGCTACCATCCAAATCACAAAGTAACCAGCTCACTAATAACCTAGCGAAACTGATTATGCAGCAAGCTAAAGTTGGATATTTAGGACAAGTTACGAGCCCTGAATTATCAGTTCCTTGTCCACTGTGCTATACCTCTGCCACTTTCTCCTTATGTCAGACCAGCATTGAGAGCTACTTATTCAGGCCTCAGGCAGACTGAAATTCAATACCGGAGTCTGGCAGCTTAGGTTGGCCCTTGGTTAGCAATCACAGAGATGGTGCTATGGCCAGAACCCTATCTGTCCTTTTTGAGTTTAGATGGTGTGTGTGTGTGTGTGTGGTAGCACAGTGGTTCCAGAGTCCTGTGGTGACTAAGAGCCACTGTATTTTCAACATTCTCCATGGATGCTAAAACAATGTGTCCCCTCTGGCAGCTGGGATGGAGTACTCAGATACCCTTTGAGGTCTCTCTTGCCCCTCTCCAGATTTCACATTCAGCCTCCATCCCACAAACTTGGTGCAATTTGCTACCTGGACACAGTGCTAAGAGCTCCTGTGAATGACTGAAACGAACAACTTTTTGCCAACAACTGCTCTCTTGTTAGCAATCTCATCCAGTCCATGAGCTTTTAGTCACAGTTGGCTGCTTTACCTTTGCAGAAGGTTCTAGTATGATGCTGTATGTTGAACGTGCCATCTGAAAGACAGATCAACTGTACCTCTATTTTGATAAGCGAACCACTGGGGAAGTGCTCTCCAAGGCATGGCTATCCAGATGGGTGGTGGAAGCTTTCCACGCTGCATGTGAGAGTACTGCTCTCTCCATCTGGAGTCCTGGGTCATTCCACATAAGTGGTTGTAGATTCCTGTGCAAGTCTCTGAAGCATGACTTTAGCTGATGTCTATACTGCTGTGTGATGTGCATCAGTCTCTTGGCTGGGCACCTTCATCAGGTTTCACTGCCTCAACATTAATTCAAGCCAAGCTCTGTGTTTGTTCGTCCTTATTGCAATGCTTTTGTGGTGAAGGTCTGAGCCCTGGAGTTGTGTACAATGTACAATGGCATACTCATAGATATAGGTTACTCACTGAAACCGTTCCAGCCAGTATTATAGAACGCGAGTTGGGTAATAATAAATGCATTCTGGTAGCAATTGGACTGTACCAGTCATCCTTTCATCATCCACATCATACAAGTGCCCAGAGGAAGAGGGCTGATGACACATGGGCACACAAATACATCCCCACTCTCCTATACCAAAAATAATTACATTTCCAATATCTGAATTTATAATATAAATACATTTTCTTAAGAAATGCATATTTCGTTACAGAAAATATATGGCAAGAATATATATTTTATATATCATTGAAAATATATGTGACATACATAGGCCTTATACTATAATAAACATATAATATAATAATAATAACAATATAATTACCATCCATTTTTCATGCATTTAACATTTATGTTCCAAACACTTTAGTATTATTTAGAAAAGTTCCAGTCTAATTCTTTTGTAGTTTTCATACAACTACTGTATATTGAAACCATTCAATATATGGTTTATGCACTTTCTCATATATATCTGATACATGCCTACTCTATATTTTTATCTGATTAATACATTTTAAAATACATTTTATTTATATATCTTTTTGGAATGGTCTGTACTAGGACTACGTTGATATTAATTCCTCACATCAGCAAAAAACGGTAAAGTCAAGCTGCTAATAGAACAGCAATGACATACAGTCACCTCCACAATTATTCACACCCTTGATAAAACACCCTTGGCTGTATAAAATAAAAAATGTGTGGTTTCAATGGTCAGTCCCCCGCAAATATGTTCACCAATCTCATAAAACACAATAGAAGGTGACGAGAGTAGTGTCATCCTTGGGAGGGTGCACTAATTACTGAAAATGGGTGTGAATAATTATGACATCTTTTTTGGGAAAAAAATACTACTGGATAAACAAAATATTTTTCTCTGTATTAATATAAAATAATATCATTTATTACATACAATATAGTTTATTACCTGCATTGTTTATTTTATACAGCCTTTGTTGCTAATCTGTCACAGGTGTCAATAATTTTGGAGTTTGGTCTTGTTGTATGTGGCTGCAAACAGAAATTCCTAAAACTCAACAAATACTTCCCATCCTACACTACCATGAAAAAGGGTGCAGTTGTGTAAACATCAGTAATGTGTTCTAAAATACCTCTTAAATGAAGCTATGTTGAATCTTCTGATCTCTATAAGAAATTTGATTTGATTTCCTCCAGTCAATGTATAATCTAGAATAGACAACATTTGATTGATATGATTGAATTTTTTCAAGCCAAATCATCAAAGAGAAAATGGGTTACACACACGAAACAGAGCAAAACTCATATCAGCTTTCCCACACAGCTGCATGCTGGGAAATATGCTATTTTCAGCAATATCCTCCAAATCCTCTCCTTTCAAACATGAATATGCAGATTTTCACTCTTCACTGCATTAGCCATATTCCCCGTTCTGACAGGGTGAGGTTTCAGTCCTGTGTTGATGGCACAGTAATCATTTCCAACACTCTGTGACACGTGTTGTAAAACCTCTTATAACTGGCTTTTTCCACATTTCCTAAATTAATGGTGGCTCAACTGTATCAAATCACTTTCCTTTAACGGTGTGGGCATAGACACAGTGCTCACATTTTGCATAGACACTGGGAGAAATTCTCGTCTCATGTTAAACAGGACTGCAGTACCAAGTAAAACTTGTAAAACATAATGATTATGGTTAATGGCACCTTAATGCAGAGATACAGACCAGTGGATGAACTCCATTCATTCACCACTGTTTGATTTCCTATTTTGCAAATGTCAATGATATCATCTGTCACCATAAATGCATTTCATGCCTTTAAAGCCACAATGTTGGTGGTACCAAGTAAATATAAGCACAAAGCAATGCATTCAATTCTTTGCATATTTCAACAAGCAGGTGAATGGCTCAACCCAATTGTGATGCCAAACAATGATAAACTCCACCCTGAGTTTGGGAGACAATAGATATGGGAAAATGGGGGGAAATGTGGATTATCTTGTAAGAATACAATTAGGAATTGTGTGAATGGATGCACACAAAAAATACACTCAATCTTTTGTACATATGTGCAATAAACTTACCTAACCTTTGCTAACCTCATTCATATGTTGTGGAATAAAAGAATGTATGGAGTCATGAGCCATATGACTCTCACTGTGTATGACATAAGAAAACATATTACATAACAAATGTTTTGTGAGGTGTGTTAGGAGAAGAAAAAACAAACCCCAATCACTCTTATCTTGTCTCCACCCTGTGCTAACACACAATGTGTTTTTTTGTCTATCTTTAGCTTGGCTGTCAACTGGAACTGAAAATGATCTAGAAAATGTGACTTTGACATTTTAACTTTCATTTTAAATAGCACATGAATACTACAGTTCATCTGATTGCCGAACAGCAAAGGGTTGGGAGGGTTTTGCTGATAATCTTATTATCAAGGAAGCGTAAAACAATTTCTTGTAATTTGTTTTGAGGGTTTCCACAGCATTTTCCAAACTGATGGTAATGTGACCTCCCTGAGGGCGCTTTAAGATCCACATCTCTCCACCGGGGGCTGCTGATCCCCCAGCAATGGGGGATTCACGAATATAATATAATTATCTTGAAAATCAAAAAACTCAGGTCACCAAATTACTGCACAGGGGGCAACACCCTATAGTGTTGTGTTTTGCCAGCTTCAACTGGGTACAGCACATTGGATCCCTAAATTCCTGCTTTTATTCTCATATATGCATCATAGTTTATCATAGGTTCACAAACCAGGAGGTCTTCCTGCTGTTTTGGCATTTGCAGTCAACAATGCCAACACAAATAAAGAATTCCCCTATTTATAAATTGGCTCAGCATTACTGTGATGGATAAATGGACAAGAACCATGGTATTAGTACTGGAATATGACACTAGTGCCATGTCTGGTCTTAAGTGGAGAGAGGAGAACCAGTTCTTAATGCAGTGTGAGAAAAGCATTGTTACCGCTGTTGATTCATTTATAGTCAACATTGAAATCAATATCATTGGATGAAATGGAAAGATCTTTAAAAAAACTTTTATTTTGTAACTGCAATCCCACTCTGCATATTATTTGCAGTAAGGCAAGTGGGATTACTTTAATGCCACAGAGATTGTACACATACAACACAAGACAGTATGTCCCACAATGGAAACATGTTTATTAGGCAAGCAATTTCAATATAGACTTCTTCAGATAAATCTGTTTCTTGTTACAGAGCAAAGACATTTATTTGGTACTTGCATGCCCATGCCACCAGACCTTTAGCCATAGGTGCATTTCTCATTTGAATGCTGTTGTGTACCCCTGGTTCACCAGGGAAGTTTAAAGTTATAGCCTCATTTCTCACTGAACTGACTGATTGCATTTGTTAATACGTATTAGAACTACCAATTACTACAGCTGCATGGTTTTCTATAGCTCCCCCATTCAGTGTATTTAGGGTCATAGTCAGTCACCCTTATGTTCTATCGGGATGGCAGGGTTACAACACAAAGAGTTTAGCACTGGGCACAAAGCACTGATTTGATTAAAATCAGCTACTGGGCACATGCACACCAGCTAACACAGCTAGTTAAAACACTTTGCCTGAACAATAGAAATGGCATCACATTAATGAATCAGTGTGAAAGCTATCTAGTTGAACTTGACATACTCAACCAAAACAATAAACATCCTAAATACATTTTAATTTCAATATGATCTTCTGTGTTCTAATATGAAGCATGCACTGATGAAGGTCCCCTGTCCCTAACAAATAACAGCAGCATAATAGGCTGGGGAGGCCTCCAAAATATTATCTCCCTCACACAATACAACACTCACAGATAAGCTAACATGTTAACTATGGGGCTCTGGACTCTAGATAGAGTCCAGGACGTTAAATATGCACTCACATTTTACTGGTTTTCAAGCTGAAATAAGAAAATATACAATGCT
Source organism: Aldrovandia affinis (assembly GCA_029706075.1). NCBI lineage: Eukaryota > Metazoa > Chordata > Actinopteri > Notacanthiformes > Halosauridae > Aldrovandia > Aldrovandia affinis. The sequence continues at coordinate 814,521 of JAINUG010000121.1, read as the reverse complement.
ATTGGAGTGAACTTTCCCTCACACAATGCAACACTCACAGATAAGCTAGCATGCTAACTACAGGGCCAAAACAACACACACAGCCAACCTAGCATGATACCCATGGGCCCAATACAACACACAGACAAGCTAGCATCCTAACCATTAAGCTAATACAACACGCAGACAAGCTAGCATGCTAACCATGGGGGTCAAACCATGGTATTGTATACTAAACAAGTACTTGCACTGTACTATGTGCAATAAAAAATAAAAAAATATTGTTTAAATGACATTGGAGGATTGTCTGCCAATGATTTATACAGTACAACTCACACAGAACAGAAATTGTACCTGTCCAATGAAAGGAAGGAAGAGAGCTGATGCCAACCAGTATTTGTGGGAGCATAAATTACTAGAAATTACTAGAAAAAAACTAGTTTCTACTGAACATATAGGTAACTGCCAAAATAAAGGAAACACTTAAGTAAATGAGGGATACAATGTATATTGAAAGCAGGTGCTTCCACACATGTGGTTCCTGAGTTAGTTAAACACTTAACATCCCATCCTGCTTAGGGTCATGTATACAAATGTTGGGCAGGCCCAGTTGCTAATCATTTTGGGTACCAAGAAGAGATCTCAGTGAAAGAAGGGTGATTGTTGGGGCACATTTGGCAGGAAATTCAGTGATGAAGACTACTAAACTTGCTGATGTTTCAAGAGGAACAGTGGCTGAGGTGATGTTGGCATGGAAATTGTAGGGAAAAACATCATCAACTAGGGGCAACTGTAGTCGAAAGTGCATACTCCTCAACGTGACGTCCATGCATTAGTTCCACATGCAAGGGAAAGCAGACATAATATATGGTTCTTCTCTCCAGGGAGTTGTACATGCCACAGGCACCATTGGAGCAGCTGTTCAGGGCCAATGTGTGTTTCAATCCAACACAGCCGGGACCAAGATCTGTACACCGGGAGCAGGAAGGGGCCATGGCATCACGTGCTCAGGGAACCCAAGGACCTAGAAGCCTGGGCACAGCTGGATGATGTCTTTGTGTGGTGAGACTCATGTGGGGATCCCAACTATCACTGGTTTGGCTGCTTGCTGAGGAGTCAGTGGGGAGTTCATTCCACCATAGTGGGGCCAGGACAGAGAAGAGTTGTGACCAGAATGAGCGGCTATTGGTCACTTGGTGTGAGGGAGTAACCAAATGCAAAAGCAGAGTGCAGTGGCTGGGTTGGGGTGTAGGGTTTGACCATGGCCATGAGGTAAGGAGGGGCTGTTCCATTCACAGCCCGGTAGGCACAGCACAGTGTCTTAAATCTGATGCGAGTGGCTACGGGGAGCCAGAGAAGGGTGTGGAGTAGTGGAGTGGTGTGGGAAAACTTGGGGAGGTTGAATATAAGACAGGCTGCAGCATTCTGGATGAGCTGCGTGAGTCTGATGGCACATGCATGAGCTCCAGCCAGGAGGGAGTTGCAGTAGTGATGAGAGCCTGGACAAGCACCTGCACCCTGCTTCCATTGTGAGGAAGAGGTGAACCCTCCTAGATGTAGAGCATGAATCTACAGGAGTGTGTCACCACCGTGAGCCACCAGAACAGCTTCTATGCACCTTAGCATATCTTATATATAATATAAGTGTCTGGGAATCTATTGAAGGGTTGCAACACCATTCTTCAGTGAGAAATTCCATAATTTGGTGTTTTATTGATGGTGATGGAAAACGCTGTTTCAGGCACCACTGTACTATCTGCAATAAGTGTTCAATGAGGTTGACATCTGGTGACTGAGACAACCATGGCACATGGTTTACATTGTTTTCATGCTTATCAAACCATTCAGTGATCACTCGTGCCCTGCAGATGGGGGCATTGTCATCCTGGAACAGACCATTCCTATCAGGGTAGAAATGCTTCACCTTAAGATACATTTACATTGACATCTTATCCAGAGCGACTTACAAGATGTGCATTAATACATGGTAGGAACAATCATATTTTGTGCACGAGATCTTTAACACTGGGAAGGAAAAGGTTAGTGATTTTTTATTAAATGAGAAGGCAGGGATACATATACAAGACGTGTTGAGCAAGTCAGCAGTGGTGATGACAATTGGCTAGATGTACAGAATTCAGTGGTAGTGGAGTCTGAAAAGGTGTGTTTTGTCTCTGTTGCGGAAGATCGCAAGTGATTTTGAGGTCCTGACCGATTGCGGACAGAGAAGAGGCGAGACTGCGAGGAGCGGCTGCCGGGCGCCTGGAGGGATGGGACAGTCAGTTTGCCAGAGGAAGCTGAGCAGAAGGGTCTGGCTGGGGTGTAGGGTGTGATGAGTGTCTGGAGGTAAGGGGGAGCAGTTCCTCTAGCCACCTGAAAGGCAAGGACCAGTGATTTGAATCTGATGTGTGCTGCGATGGGGAGCCAGTGCAGAGAGGAGAGTAGAGGGGTGACGTGGGTGAACTTGGGTAGATTGGACACCAGACGTGCGGCAGCATTCTGGACTAGTTGCAATGGTTTGATGGCATAGGCCAGCAGGCCTGCCAGCAAGGAATTGCAGTAGTCCAGATATGAGATCACCAGGGCCTGGACCAGGAGTTGTGTGCCCTCTTGGGTGAGGAATGGTCGGATCCTCCGGATGCTGTGGAGGGAGAATCGGCAGGTCCGGGTGATCGCTGCTATGTAGCCCGAGAAGCACAGCTGGTCGTCCAGGGTCACTCCAAGACTCCTAGCAGACTGGGACAAAGACACTATGGAGTCTTCCACGAGGGCTGAATCAATCATTGGGGAGCCCTTCGCTGGGAGGAAGAGCAGCTCAGTCTTCCCCAGGTTCAGCTTCAGGTGGTGGGTGAACTTCCAGGCAGAGATGTCAGCCAGGCATGCAGAGACCCGTGCCAGGACCTGCATCTCAGATGGAGAGAAGGAGAGAAAGAGTTGAGTGTCATCAGTATAACAGTGGTAAGAAAAACCATAACCAGATATAACAGAACCAAGTGACTTGGTGTACAGGGAAAATAGGACTGGGCCTAGCACCGAGCCCTGTGGGACTCCGGTAGAGAGGGTGTGGGGAGAGGAGGGGGATCTCATCTAGGAAACTCCCCAGTGGACCTGGTGGGCGATAGAGAACAATGATGTGCAGTTTACATGGAACAGTGACAGTGACAGCATGAAATTCAAAGGAGGAGGGTGAGAAGTGAGGAAGAGGGACAATACCAAATCTCCACAGGGGGAGATCAGTATACCTGTCCCTCCAACTCTACCTGTGGGTCATGGAGTGTGGGAGAAGGTGTAGGCAAACAGAGAGAGCAGCAGGGGTGGCTGTGTTCTGTCTCAGTGGGTGCCAGGAACTACAGGGAGAGAAGTGAGGCCTCGGCCGAGATTAAATCGGCCTTCCAGACAGTGGACTGGCAGTTCCATAGTCCGCCTGCTACCACCACGTCGACACTGGAAGATCTAGGAGGGTGGATGAGATTGGAGAGGTTGCAGGTGTGAGTAGAATGTCTCCTAGAAAATCTAGAAGAGGAGACACGAACTGGAATAGGGAGGTTGCATGTGGTGTTAGATGTGGAGGAAGAAAAACAGGGAGAGACAAAACTATGATACCTACCGTGCGGTGAGCACTCCCTAGCTGGGTTCCCTCGGTGGACTCCTGTAGGTAGACTCGCACGTCTTTGTCTGTTGAGTCTTGACTCCTGTAGGTAGACTCGCACGTCTTTGTCCGTCTTTGTCCACTGAGTCTTTGTACGGGCAGGCTAGGACAGGGATGCTGTCGCAAAAAGCTTCCGCTTTCCAGAACTACGGTTACTTATAAAGCCGAGTGGTGCTAGGCACTAAGTGGTGAATGCCAGCTAATAACAATAGACACCAATTAACTGGCTAACAGGCACCACCCACTACTTAGGGAGCGCTCGACTACAGAGACGGACGTTACACCTGAAACTGCTAATCAACTTCTGACAGAAAAACTTCTAAGCAGCGATTAGCACTAAGACACTGGAACACCAAACAGCTTAGTAATTATAATGACTATGCAGTATTAACTAACACTAGACCCAGTGAAAAAGGTACAGAACACAGCAACTTAACGGAAAATCTAACGCCGGGTTACTTACAGATTCTAGCACGCAACGAGACGATTACCTACGCAGTAAAATGCACACAGATGATGCTGATCAGTCAGAATGGCCCTGTATTTATTGGCATTTAACTTGCACTCTAAGTGGTTGAGTGGACATAAACCATTCCAGGAAAATGTACCCCACACCATAACAGAGCTGACAGATCCATTAATTTACTCAAGTGTTTCCTACCTGGACGTCATTGCTATCAGCTGCCAACCTCTGCATCGAGTTACCTGCAACAAAGTATTCTAAGCATCTAGTTTTACTTATGGTGTTGTATTGCATTTACTTAGGTTGTAATGAGATGCAATGTTGCTTAGCTTTACATTTAAATTTTAATCCACAGCTGACACCTGCTTATTCACTTAACCTGGTAGTGGAACCTGTTCTGCCCCATGCCTTAGCTAGCCTCCCGAACTGATAGAAAAATATCACTGCATTCCCACACTAACGGACAGAGCCAAACGGCACACTTTTTACACCGTCACATATACTTGTTCACTGAACTATACCAAAAAACTGTTTTTCTGACTGAAATGGAAATGTAGTACTATATTGTCAGGGGCTGGCCATATTGAATACCAAATATTGTCAGGGGCTATCCATATCGAATAACCAACTCCGTTCCAGACCTTTCTGAAAATGCATTTATATTTCTCAATGCAGTAATTACTGAAGCCTGTTTGAGCACATATCTCATTACCTACAATACAGCCTGCAGCTTACCAATATTTTATAGTAATATTTCTGAGGCTATTTTTCAGCAAGAATACTACCCTGTGAATCTATTATTCTCTGTGAAAAAAGAAAATCTAAAAGATGCTAACCAACCATTGCTGCTTAATTGCATTTGTTGATGCAGTACCCTATAGCCATATCATCCCTGATGTTTGTATTTGTTACAAATTGAAAAATGTGTGCTTTTGCCAATATTATATCAGTGCAGCATTATTTATAAATGTATGTTAAATGACATAACAGCACTTTGATGACTGCTCGACCAATTGGTGTTGAAGTGAGATAGCCAGATTTGCTGATAGCCAGCTAACCACTTTCCCCAGGCACTGATATACAGTGCAGCAGTGTATGGCACACACTAGAACAGCATTGGCTCCGATATCCCTAAAATGTGAATAAAAATGGAATCTGTCAGGAATATTCTCTCCTATTATATATTTAATGGGGAAATATACAGATAACTACCAAAAATAAAGGAAACACTTGAGTAAATGAGGAATACAAAGTATATTGAATATAGGTGCTTCCACACAGGTGTGGTTCCTGAGTTAATTAAACAAATCACATCCCATCATGCTTAGGGTCTTGAATAAAAATGCTGGGCAGGCCCAGGTGACCATTATTTTGGCTATCATGGCTAGAAGAAGAGATCGCTGTGACTTTGAAAGAGGGGTGATTGTTGGGGAACGTTTGGCAGGAGCTTCAGTGATGAAGATTGCTCAACTTGCTGATGTTTCACAAGGAACAATGGCTAAGGTGAAAATGGCATGGAAGTCTGAGGGACAAACATAATGATCTAGGAGCAACTGTGGTCCCAAGCGCATACTCCTTGACTGTAATGTCCGTGGTTCGAGATGCAAAGCAAAACAGACGAGCAACTCAACAAAAATCAGTTGCAAGTAGCTCATTCAGAGAATAGTTGAGGGCTTCACAGAGAGGGATGCTATGGTCGCATTGTGGTACACAATCTCCTATTACACTAAAATGACATTCAAAATGCACACTTACAAGTAAAGTGGTACAAAGAATACAGGCAGTGGCAAGAACTCATATGATCAGATAAGTCATCCTTCACCCTGTTCTCAACAAGCAGACGAGTGCATGTGTGCACGTGCTGTGCTGGTTTCACACAGCGAAGGGTTCTGTTGTGGTGTGGGGTGCATTTTCCTGACATGGTTTGGGTCCACTCATCCCCTTACAAGGCAAGGTAAATTCCAATATATACAAATCCATTCTGAGTGATCACTTTTCCTATTTCCTGAATTTTAGGCCTTATGAATATAATGTGGATCCTTGTGACTGATTTGTTTGAATCCAGTTAAGCCCTTTTTTAAAATAAATGATTGTTCACTGATAGCTATGACTGAATCTTGGCCAAGATAACACAAGTGAGTTGGAGATGAGTGCCCTGCATCGTAAAACCCCCCCACCAAATATGTTGATTTAGAGTGTGGCTGCAGTCCATTATTCAGTCTTTTTTCAACAGTTCTGCAATCGACCATCATTCTTTAGCTAGATGGCAGCTCAGGGCTTCAAAACAGCTTTCTACAGTGTATTATGCCTTCAAGAAATAAAGGAGAAACTGCGCAACTTTTTGATGATGTATTACTAGGTGGGCTAAAACATTCATTTAAGGCAGGATTGTTGGTTTGATATAAGATTTAATTATTGTCGGTTAAATTATTTATCTTCTCTCTAAAGCCAATAAAAAGTTTTTTGTAGAAGACTCTCGGACACATAAATATTTAATCTTCCATTTCTTGCTGGAGGAGCTGCACTGTTCAGCCAGGCAGTGTGCTGCTGTGGATCAGCATTCCAGAAGTATCCATCTGTACCTGTGGACTCCCTTCCCTGGAGCTGATAGATATGGTTTTAAAAATGTATATCTGTTGATTTGTTGGGGACATTGGAATTAGATATTGGCACATTGTTAAAAGATGGTAACATATGTATTGCACAATCCTTAGCCAACATTAATTTATCATAGCCCCAATGTCATTGGATAATATTGCATGGTTAGCTGCACTACAGTTACACACCCACAATAGATGGAAGATTCAAGATTCAATACTCCTGTGCAATTCACACCAATTACACTGGGGGGAATGTACAGTACAGGGCTCCACGCACAAGGTAGAAAAAGTACATGGAAACACTATAAAATATTTATTCAACAGGCCCTGAACTCAGGGGCGTCGTAGCGGGGAAAAGGGGAACTGACTACCTAGGGCCCCAAGAGGGGGAGGGCCCTTGAAAAGCCTGGAATGAAGAAAAAAAACATTTGTCTGCAATTTTTAATTTCTAAGTAATTAGTGTCATTACTCAATTATATTGGCTGAATAAATAGGTTGAGAGACTGAACTTTGTATCCATAAAAATATTGGAGGCTCTCTGGGCTCCCTCCCCTCTCAAAAGCGCAAATGGTTTAGTCCGCCCCCCTGCACTAAGTAGGTATGTTACAATTCCCGTGCGCAGCAGCGGTGTAGATGTGCCTGTGTCCCTGTGCGAGCGATTATGAGAGACTATGGCTGTACCCGAAAATGCAGGCTTTTGAAGGGCTGTCAGGGTTTTTTTTCACCATATGTCTGCGATATACTGTAGTTGAAAACTCGATGCTCCATCTTGTTTTCGAAATTTGATTAAACATTGCTCGGTTTGGTCATACGCTACACTTCAGAGTCAGACTTGTGTTTAGTGCTTTCAAAATGATATATCGCAAGTTCAGGACTAAATAAAAGGTTTCCAGTACATTAATTTAACATTTTATCTTGTTTCTGGTGAAATTTCATTGAAATCTGTCGATGCGAAATGCGATATTTTTGACCTGGAATGTGAGAATTCGGCGTGTGCGCAACATGCAATTATGTGATTAATTGATTATGTAATGTAATTTCAGATAATTCAAATTAAGATATATCATATCTGTTTTTAGAATGCTTCAATCTGTAATTACTGAAAATGTCCTCCTTCACCAGATAGTTCTTGCACAACTTCAAGGTGTGTTTCGGGTCGTTATCTTGCTGAAGAATGAAGGAGTGCCCGATTAGCCATAGTCCAGATGGAAGGTGACCCCAAACTTTTGAACGGTAGTGTATGTCACACACCACAATTTCAGGGTTCTGCCTATAAACTGGAAATTATGGATCAGGGAGAAAATAATGATGGCCTATCAGATTGAAAGCGCAGGTCAACATGGTATGATTGGCCTTGTCAGCTGGTAGCAATTTTCTTTGCCTGAGCATATTATGTCTCTCCAAATTTCAGCTCATTATTTGGTATAAACCAAACTCTCTTCCTCAGGCTCTATTGATGTTTGGTATCACCATGATTACCTACGTGATTCACAAGATGAGAGGAGTATATCAATGGTGACCTTGAAAACATATCTTGTGGTAGTAAGTGACCCAAAACAAAAATATAAAAAGGGGGTCTGAACCCCAAATCATAAATGAATCATGCATGGGATAAAGAGGGATGGAGCCAAACCCCCCTGCCCCCTCCTCCAAACACTTATAGTGTGACTTATTGATGGCTTGAGTTCAGTTTTTGGCAGTTATAGAGGAGTACAGTAATTCAAGGGTGATCCTGCAGCATTCCTGCTTTCTTGGGAGATCTGGTCCCAGCTCACACCTTGGCTGCATGCGTTTGCATTTGGAGAGAGACAAGCTTGGTTTGGAATCATTTTCTTCCATTTCTTTTCTTTTGTGATTGTTACATGTCAATTTTATGTCTAGGACCTACATCTGTAGATTGGATGTTGAATATTTTGTTTTTGTCTAATTGTTGTAACGTTTTTTATTGAATTGTGAGTTTGATGAAGGTTGATCCACCTATCAATGAATTTGGTAATTTAATTGATAATTGGTATCCTGTGTAGTAATAATGATATTAAATCAAATAAATATATTTTACATGTAGGATAAGTAAGGGGTTTCAGTACATAATGCCACTTGTGTTCAGTATTCAGTGTGCTGAACTTAAAAAAAGGCATTTTACTCTTAAGGCTACTGGATTCAGGGAATAGACCATTTTTATTCACTTCACTGTTCAGACAATATGGTTGGGATATAGCCACGGGAAACCTGATCCTAGTCAGCACTCCTACTCCTGAGAAGCTTAATGAATACTGGCCCATTTTTTTCAAGGCCCTCATATTCTACTTAAGAGACTTTGTCTGGTGTGTATTCATCCAAGTTTATTTAATTACAATGGCTGTACTAGCATTGGGTCACTCATGTTTTGTCTGACTTTGGAACATGAAAAACATGACACCATTGGCGATGACATGAGATGACCTTTTAAACCACCTGCTTGGGACAGCCGTTATGCAACCTTATTTGCTTTCCAGCCCTACATAAGATGCATAAGATGATCAAATGCAAAGTAATAAACTCCCATAAAACCTCTTTTGGAAATTAAGATTGTAAATGTTGTTTTAGAACCTTGTTTTAGAACAGATTTGATTTCAGAATTTTTGAAACTAGAAACTACTACTAAGGATTAATGTATTCATTTGCAATGTATTTCATTTATGTGTCACTTCTTGATAACATATTTCAGAGTTTATCAGGATCACTTGTACCATTGCAATTTGGATTATGGAAATGTACCGTCTGCCTCCTTGTGTATCTTTAAATGTCCAAAATGTACAATTTTAAAGAAAGGTTTTTAAACTGTAAAGACATTTTAAAACCAATAAAAGACAATCCCTCTAAGAGATTGAGTGGACCTAAACCATGCAAGGAAAATGCACCCCATACTTCATTTACTCAAGTGTTTCCTTTATTTTGGTAGTTACCTGTACATTTGCATAAACCCAGTAGATGAGAAATAAAGGCAGAATTTGAGTGAAAGACTTTATATGAATTCTGTTTTCATAAAAGTACTTTGGAAAATCCAAATAAGACAAGTCTGAAAGCACTGTGTTATTTTTGTGTACAATTGTTTTCTTGGCAAGGGGATTTTGAAGGTACCTTGTTTGTCTAAGTACTGTGCTCCTTTGTTTAAAAGGGTCAAGACATTCCGGTTCTTTGGAATGCTGCTGTTTCAGTTTGTCTGTTTCTTCAATTGGATGATCTATTATTAGCCCGTATCTTGCTGTCACAGGTAAACAAAGAAAATGGGAGGACAAATGTCAGTTGTCTTTTGAAATACGAGGGCTAATAAAATCCCAGGTCATCAAAGAAAATAAGACAACAGTCTTTTGTTAATGCATCACTTATTGTGGAAGACTGAAAGAAGAATAAATGTTCCCTCTGCTGACAATACCTTGACCTTGAGCTGCTTCTGTGTGTGTGTTTTTTTTGTCCTATGCAGCTATGCAGCCTAGTAGGCCTGCACCCTGTATTCTAGAATAGGGGAATTAGTAATGTATAACAAGTGATTCAAAATGCTTATAACAATATGGAAGTGTTAATGACAATTTTTATAAAAATCAACCTCAAGAATTGGACTTCCAACAGTCTTTGCTTTAAACTAAATGTATAAGAAGATTAATGAAAGCACTGGCACTGTGATTCATATCTTGTCTTGTTTTGGGGGGTAATCAGATTTAATAGGTTGTAACTGTGGCAGGCTTCAGCATTTTTACTGAACACTTCACCAAGAAAGAGACAAGATTAGCCCCACATAGTATCGATTTATTTGTAAAAGATTCTGATAATAGACAAACTTAACACAAAAAAAAAATTATACATGTTACCTTGAAGAGGCAGCATTATCACTGTTACATGTATGCTGCTGGCCAACACAGAACTCAAATATGGAGAGAAATTTGGAAATAAAGCATTTATATATGAAAGCAAACCAGTGATTGCAAAATACATTAAAATCTTTGCACATTAAAGCTGTTGATAAAGATTACCTTTATCATGCCACATTAAAATTAAACCTTTAAATAAAACCATTAGAAGTCCAGATCTTTGACCTGGATGTAATACAACTTAAATTGGTTTGAGGATCCTTTAATGTTCATTTAGTTAAAAATTCCACGTTTTCCCAACAGCCTGGATTGTGCCAGAACTAACTGTGTGCTAGGGGCCTGTGGGGCCGTGCATTGTCCAGGGAGGGGTAACCAGGGACCTGAGGGGCAATGTGTCCCCCAGTGAGGGGCAACCAGGGGTGACATACATATAAAGGGAATTTGATCGCAATATACATTGTGGCTGCAATTCTAACCATATTTAGCTACTGTGGACTAAAGTGTGAAGCTAGCAAGCTATAAAATGATAAACGATCTTCCTCCATCCACAACATTACAGCTGTTTATTCCCAACACTAAGGTCTCCCTGTGATTCATCCTGTGATTTATCCTTTTGTTCACAGTTGTTAGGCCTCCACATGTCACTCACCCATAGGCTATGATGGTGCTTCTCACCTAATTTCACAAATCAAAGTTACAGACTGATCGCTCAACCGAACGTAGTATGAACTTGGAAGTAGCATACACGATTACGCTTCATCAACATTAACATATAACATTCATAAAAAACTCACTGCTGCTAAAATTAGACAAAGGACATGTCTTAGAACAATTACTAAAGAGCTAAAGAATACAATTTAGGAAAATCAACATATATACAATAAGGTGGGGGGACAAAATGAAACAGTTTTCATGGCCAAAAATAGCAGGTCACTGAAAAAAATGTGAATGTTCTCATCAGATCCCGATTACCACTTGTTTGTGTATTGATTCTTAACTTAATTATAACTTATTAAAGGATTATGGCTACAGTATGAGACTAGCCTCTTTACGAAATAAGGCTGCCATAATGTAAGTATACAATTCCAATCATCAAATGATAAAAATGGTTAACATTGGTTAATATTTATGCCACTCTCAAAGTTACAAACATTTCAGAGCTGAACGACCGCCATTCCAGAAGCGTTATCTCAGAGGTTTGACTGAAATAGCTATACATATTTTAATAAGCCATCTCATTTTTTACACACATATACAATACAGTTTATTAATACATTGTTTTATAAATATTCAATGGGAAATGTTTGACATGACACAGCCATGTTTCATTAATACAGCTGGTTTCATCCATTTATAAAGCATTTATACAGCTGGTTTCATGCATTTATAAAGCATTTATACAGCTTTTTTCAAGTTCCTCCTGTACTGGTCTACATATACTATGTGTGCAATCTATACAGCTACAGCATTACCTCACCATCCATGGTATAATCTTGCTTGCAGACTCACTAGCTAGCAATGCTCCCTCCAAGCTAATAGCTTGGAGGGAGCATTGCTAGCTAGAGAGGGTTGTGTGGAGCAATCAGTTGAAATGGAAACAAAGCATGTCAGCTAACCTACAGTAAATTAAGTGTCACACTAACTTCCATTGTGTGCAAAATCGCTCATGGTGCCTCTTAAGCATTATACTATACAGAGTGTGCATGTTTTTTTTAAAATTATTTTATTTTTTAACTGTCCTGGATTTTAATTCACAACCTGCCTCACAAAGTGAATTTCTTACCAAATACCATTTATTCCATTCAGGTGAATTTTAGAGATTAAAGATTTTAGTCAGAGTCACAGTCCGCCCAATGCAGTAAATATTCTCACATTAAAGTGCACCTGTAGTCATGGTTGTACCTATGCCACCGGAAGAATTGCATCTCCAGGAATATTCTGTTCCCAGCACAGGTTGTTATGGGGCAGATGGCACACATTAATCAAAGAAGTATTCGAAATGGAAACAAGATTTATTCATGGGTATTCAGGATGCTATCAAATAGACAAGGCAATCAATCAAATCTGCATGTCATTTTCAGGTCTTTTACTTTCCCTCATTACACTCATTCTTATTTGAAAATTATCTCCAGTGCATCCCATTTTTCTAAATGTGTACATTCATAAATGGATGATATTACTTCTTATCAAATAAAACGGGGAGGGTGAGAGATACAATTTATCTGCCCTATCCTCCTAGCATACATAGCCATACTAACAACAAATATAAATTAAATATATTGTAACGTATTACTCAGATACAAATATGTAGTGAAGGCATGTACTAGAAATATATGAGAACCTTAAATGCCTGCATAATGTATGGCAATTATATTTGATCATGTATTATGTAAACAATTAAGACTAGATTACTGTAATGCTTTACTATCCAGCTGCACCAACTCTTCCTTTAGAAGTTTCCAATTGGTACAGAATGCAGCTGCTAGGGTCCCATAGCTCAGTTGGTAGAGCATGGCACTGGCAATGACAAGGTTGTGAGTTTGATCCCACGGGACTACATGTCCGTCATTCGGTTGAGACGGTAAAAACCGAGGTCCTGACTCTCTGTGGTAATAAAATATCCCATGGCGCTTTTCGATAAAGAGTAGGGTGTTAACTCGGGTGTCCTGGCCAAATTCCCAACCAAGACAATATATATACATGGAATTCATTAATTCCCTCCCTCCTTGTCTCTCCACTGTGTATCAGATGTGTAGTGAGCTTGTACTGGCGCACTATGGCTGCTGTCGCGTTCACCCAGGTGGGTGCTGCACATTGGTGATGGTTGAGGTGAGTTGCCCCTATCATTGTATGCACTTTGAGTTCCCTGGAAAAAGCACTATATAAATCCAATATTGATTAATTCATTCATAGGGTACTTACTAGAACTAAGAAATGTGAACATCTTAGTCCTGGGCTTGCCTCCCTTCATTAGTTGCCCATTAAACTCAGAATTGACTACAAAGGTATTCTCCTAACCTACAAGGGTTTAAATGGTCTTGCTCTAGAATTTCTTAGTGAGCTACTCATCCCTTAAGAACACAAGAACATAAGAATACATAATGAGGAGAACGGGCCATTCAGCCCATCTAGGCTCGTCATGTTCTAATCTAAAGAGTATCTACTACTGCATCTAGCCTAGACTTCAATAGCCCAAGTGTTTCTGCCTCGACTACCCGACCTGGCAAGCTGTTACAGGCATTGACAACTCTGTGTAAAGAAAAACTTCCTAATATACGTGTGGAATTTGCCTTATCTTTAAACAATCTTTGGTAGTTCACTTTGTTAATCATGTTTAGGAATTTAAAAACCTCAATCAAATCCCTCATAAGTCTCCATTTGCTAAGCTTAAATAGATTTAGTGCCTTACATCTATCCTCATAACTGTTACCTTTCATGCCAGGTATCAATTTAGTTACCCTTCTTTGAACTTTTTCAAGAGCTTCTATATCTTTCTTGTAGTGCGGTGCACAGAACTGCACACAGTACTCTAAGTGAGGCCAATGAACCTCTCATGTGGTACCTTGTGAAATGTTTTCTGAAAGTCCAAATATATAACATCATAAGCCTGGTTCAGGTCAACACACTTTGTAGCCTCTTCAAAAAAGCCCAGAAGGTTTGTTAGGCATGACCTCCCTTTGAGAAAGCCATGTTGGCTCTTCCTTAAAATACTATTATTTTTCAAGAATGATTCCAACTTGTCCCTAATAATACATTCCAGTATTTTACATGTGATGCAAGTTAAACTGACAGGTCTATAGTTCCCTGGGTCAGTACGGTCCCCCTTCTTATATATTGGAATTATACTACCCTGCTTCCAGTCATCTGGTATTTCTCCTGTGTTTATAGATAAAAATATTTGTGAATGGTTTACATATATAATTTCCCCAAGTTCTTTGAGTGCTCTGGGATATATGCAGGGGTGCACATAAGTGGTACGCCAGTACGCATTCGCATCCTGAAACGTTAATTGTGTACCGAGCAAGACGACAAACTTTTGAAAGAGTCGTCTATAAGCTTGATCAGTCCATCACTGGTAAGTTAATTAACTAACAAACTAACTATTTAACGTTTGAGCACGTGAATCCGTACTGGCATACCACTTACGTGCACCCCTGGGTATATGCCATCAGGGCCTGACCTCAAGCCTGGATTTGAATACCCCTGGTATAAGGTATATCATGCAAGAGATTTTATGAAATTAAATATTATATACATGCATTGTCCTAAGAAATACATTTACTAAGAAGTATATAAATCAGTTATTTGAAAAATGTATTAACATTTGATTTGATATCCAACTCCTTATATTTCACTTTTAAACTAATACAAATTTGAGGACAAGCTTTTCAGACAACAATGTTTTTCCCAAGATCTGTTTCAAAATATACTATAAATTGTTTTCAACAAACTATATGTACTCAAAATATGAGAAAATTGATTATGCTCACATTAAATATTTTTTAAAAGGAGAAATCAACAACATTGGAATCATAGAAGGCTAGCAAAGTCCTTCAAGGAATCTGCATATTTACATTTATAATGACATTTGTTTTGAGCATTCTAGATTATAAACAACAAAAAGGTCAAAACTTATTCGGCTCCACATAATTCATTCAGATGTAGTTCCATTTTACCTGTAGAATGTGCAATTGCAAACATGGTTTTGCACAGCAGACAGAACGCTAATTACAGTCATTATTTCTTTTAACTTGACTTCACAACAAATGGTCATGTCTTTTCACTTGGTTGCTGGTTTTGCTGTTAGCTCAGTATTTTAGGAACAGTACTACTGTGGTACCATCATTAACAAGCTCTATTTGAATGCCATTTGTTTAGCAATCATATTTGGATAGACACATTTTTAGAGGCTGTCAGTTCATAATAGACCGTTATTGACTGCTATTGAAGCATTTGGTGGCCATTCTCACTGTGTGGCTGGAACACAAGCTTAATTACAGAATTAGAGAGAATGACTGTGTGCTTCCACTTTTCATCACAGACAGTGCACAGTGTTGTTGTCAGCCTTCTTCTTGAAATGCTGTGAGTCAGTATTTGCATTGCATGCTGCTGCTACTGCCACACAACATGAACTTATTTTCTAGTTTCTCAGTAAACAGCAGAGGGAATGGGGACTTTGAAGCCTGTAATTGGCATGAATTGATTTTTATTTGTGGTAAGAATAAATAACAACTATACCTAGGGCTACTGGGTGGCTCATCCTGTTAAGGCACTGCTGTATTATGTGGATAGGCCCCACCTTCTCGAATCGAGTCTGTGCCAGTGCCGACTGTGGCCAGCAGCACCACAGAATGACACATAATTGGCAGTAGTGTCGCCCAGAGAGGAAGGGATTAAATCGACAAGGTTGTCCGTGTCTCGTTGCACACCAGCAACCCCCGCTGGTCAATAGAGCACCCGCAGTCTGCTGGTATAAAGCTGCACATGGAAGTGTCATCCTCTGACTCATGACTGTGCAAGCTTAACTTGTGAACTGCGGTGTGAAAACAAGTGGTGGCTGACATCACATGCTTTGGAGGAGAGTGCATGCTCACATGTACACTCTCCTGAACTGACGGTTGCAGCGAGCGCAGCTTAAATGATTGGGCAGAAAAATAATTTTTAAATATATATATATATATATACATATATATTATGGGGGGGCAAACAGGAAATATATAATGAAACCTGATATATACAGTGGCTTCAGAAAGTATTCAGGCCCCTTCACTTTTTCCACACTTTGTTGTGTTATAGACTTAATTTAAAATAGATTAAATAGATTTTTTTTGCCATCAATCTACACGCTTGGCATTCAGGCCAAAGAGTTCAACTTTTATCTCATCAGACCAGAGAATCTTTTTCCTCATGCTCTCAGAGTCCTTTAAGTGCCATTTGGCAAACTCCAGGTGGGCTGTCATATGCCTTTTACTCAGGAGTGAATTCCGCCACTACCATAAAAGCTTGATTGATGGAGTGCTGCAGATATGGTTGTCCTTTTGCCAGGTTCTCCCATCACTGCAGACTTTGGCCAGACGGCCAGCACTAAAAGAGTCATGGTGCTTCCAAACTCCTTCAATTTCACAATGATGGAGCCCACTGTGCCCCTGGGAACTTTCAATACTTTAGCAATGCTTTTTTACCCTTCCCCAGATCTATGCCTCGACACAATTCTATCTCGGAAGTTTGTGGAGAGTTCCTTGGACTTCATGGCTTGGGTTTTGCTTTGACATACACTGTGGGACCTTATATAGATAGGTGGGTGCTATTATAAATCATATCCATTCAATTGAATTTGCCACAGGTGGACTACAATCAAGTTCTAGAGACATCTCAAGGATGATTAATGGAAACAGAATGCATCTGACTCAATTTGGAGCGCCATAGCAAAGGACCTGAATACTTATGTAAATAACATATTTCAGGGTGTCGTTAGTGCCAAAACTACTGCACAAAGACACAAAGCAAAAATGCAAAAACCTGGTTTGCCATGCAGTTGTTGAAAATGTATTATGTATCAAAGAATAATCAAACCTTAAATGTATTTGAAGGATCAACTCAAGTATACTATATTATTGAGTAACCTTGCTAGCTATCCAGCAAAATATGATAAGGGGAAAACATTGCATGCATACCGTATAGTAGCATCAAAGATGCAAACATTTTTATTTAAATGTAAATTATTTAATTAATTATTTTCACATTACATTATTTATATATTTAAATTAATTAATATTGGCACATTTCTTCTGTGGTGTGAAATGGGAAATAATTCAATTTGTCAACATTATCCATCAAAGCCAGTGGGTGGGATCTAACATTTGTTAAACTTTGCTTGATTGCTTTTGCCTACTGAGGTGTTTTGAATGTGACATGATTCATATACAATATACGTCTGATATTTTTTGTGTCGTAGTAGTAACGCTCACAAACTAGCTAGTATGCTCATCATACTGATCTTCGTAACCACGGCAAAACAGCAAAAGACATTCAGAATGTATGTTTTTATGATAATATTCAACCTAATTATTCGTTTTACAATATATTTCATAATGGTTGTAACTCCATTGGACATAATAGCAGTCTTTGGGGGTTGGCAGCTGAAATTGAGGCATTTTGAGACATTTTGATTGGCCATTGGTCTGGTTTTACCAAAAGGAACTGACAACCCAGTATGTAGCCTTGATTTAAAGTCTCCTTAAGTAAATTAACTGCCTCATGCAGTGTGCGGGGGTGGATTGTGCCAAAATGGGGTGGCCACTGATGATAACCTGAATGAGGCGACTGATGAAATGTTGAATGATACACCTCACTGACACTCCTAGGCAAGTCACTGATTTGCCTGTGCAGGTGACTGAATGAAGCAACTGGCAAAGCTTGTTAACCCCCTGAGGTCCGTGCTTAGCTCAGAGAAGCTTTGTGATTTTGGCGTGGTCTGATATTTATCTCAATTTCATCAACTTAACACACACTCACTCCAAAGTGTTTGACATTTTTATTTGAAGGACAATCACAGCTATATTTATATGCCATCAATAGTTTGGTCAGTATCATATGCAGCTTGTAAATAGATCTACAAACACACAAGTTATAAAGAGTAAATTTTTCTGCCGTCACAAAAGTTGTGAAAGCACACACTAAACTATAGTGACGAATTGTTTTGCCAATATGCGTTTGTTCATCAAGGTCTTGGTTATGTAAGGATGTCAAAATAGTTGCCCAAGCATATCAGTGACTTGCCTAGGAGTGTCAGTGACCTGTCTAGGAATCCCAGTAGGGGACTAGTCTTGGAGTGTCAGTGAGGTGTAGCACTGCTGTATCATTGACCTCCATAGACAAACTAGTCGCCTCCTTCTACCAATTATTTGCCCCATTTTTGGCACAATCCACCCCCACCCCCATATTATAGTACTTTGGGGCAGCTGATACTGATACTGACAACTGATATTGTCAGCAAAGGTTTTACAGGTACTTCGGTACTTATTTCTACACTAAGCAAGCTAGCTAGGTTTGCCGTTTACCAGAACAGGATGCATAAATATTCCTACACCGGTGTAATTACTTTGGGCCAAATAGCAGCTGAAAACAGAGCAATTTTAGAGCAATTTTTTGAATATTGTGGGCTGCTGGGTGGCTCATCTGGTGAAGGAACTGTTCTAGTGCATGGATGAGCTCCATGGATTGGTATTGACTGACAGACCAGTGCCAGTGCCAACTGTGGCCAGTGGGCACATTTACACCCTACACAACACCCATCCAATGCCACAGACACACAACATTGAAAAAAAAGGCAAAATACGGTGGAGCCCCAGCCACCCGCACTGCCGGTGGGGGACTGCCACAAGAAAATAAATAAAATAACCCCCCCCACACACACACACACACACAACACATACAGGAAAGGGTTGCCTCCACTCCGAGCATGTCTGCGAAGAGGTACGGTGCCACATCCACCTGAGTTGCCCCCAGCTCGCAGTCCCTTCACTGCTCCGCCACAGCTCTCATCACGTTCGCCCCGGTCAGATCTGCAAAACACTGCTTGGATTTGGGGGGAAACCCCCCAAATTAGCTCCAACACCACCCTTAGCTCCTTGCTTCCCATCTGCTTCGGCTTGTCCCGCAGTCTCCACCGCCCCTCCACCGCAGAAATGAAAGTAACACTGCCTTTGTTTTCCTTTGCATTCCCAGGTCCCCAGACTCCGACACGAACCCGCCGTGTTCAGGCAGGTACCCCATTGTCACACAAACCACACAGACATTTGCACATATCCACTAATAAAACAAAGCAAACTTAAAAAGAAATAAAAAAATCGCCCAGACAACAAGAAACAAAGGGACGGCACCCTTCCCCGCACGACTTGCTTTCCCTGTTTCCTTATCTTTCCCTCCAGGTGAGCTGCTTATATAATAAGGCCCAGCCCCATTTACCTAACCCGTGGCAGGTAATTAGCACCCAACAATTCAATGAGATAGCCCTGCACAGCACTCCAGGGACCATCTCAATATCATGCTTCAGGGAACCCACTAAAATATCTGGCAGTATTATGGTATGTTTGCTCTGTTCTTGCACAAAGGAAATATTTAAACAAATGTTTCTCAATGTCATTTTTGAAGGGGGTGAATCCATAGGGCAAAAATGCTATACTGTGTTATATTGCAATACATAAGTGAAAGTACCTAAAGGCACATATGCAGTATATTTATTTCTGAAAATCTATTTATGTACACGTACAAAGTGTCCCTTTGAAGCAGTACAAAGAGTGCAGAAGAGAGACAAATTCGCTGTCTGCCAATTGTTGTAGAAGGAAGACTTCTGCCTGGACAGACGTTGTTTTGTGATGGTGATTCGCGCATGAATCAGCCTGACCTACATTGGAGGGCCCTGGCTGAATAATCTAATTGATATCATCACTGCATATTCACACACACACACACACACGCACACACAATTCAGATGGAGCGGTTTAACTATTGAAGGGACGTACAGCTCTGATCACAGCATCTGACATAAACCATCTTCTAAAGATGCCGCAGCAAGTTTGGCAAGCAGACTAAGACAATGATTGACAGCACTGCTTTGACACTTCTACTGTATAATGTTGAATTACTGGAAATAACCATGAACATGGTTAAGAAATAAATTATATAAATATGTCTCGCTTTTGCGAGATAATAAATACTAATAAAACATCTGTTTAAATGATATAGGTCTTTAAATCTCTGTATGTTATACTTATAGATGTCCCATTTCCCCATTATTACAGCCTGCATCTGTGATTTCAGTGATGTACAAACACTTGCTTCCTTGGATAGTGTCTGAAGGGCACCTGCAGGCTGTGTGCATGACAGAGATGCCTTTAGTGAATTTAGGGAAAAAGGGAAAATAAAATGTGGATGGGAGACTGCTTCACGCTTGTCCTGGCATGTCAAGGTTCAGCTGAAGTCTGAAGGATGCTTTGTTCTTGTTGGATATTAGAACTGATGCCAACCATACAGCGACATCTGTTGGTGGCTGCATGGGATCATGGGATTATTTTTATCACACGTTATGGGATAATTCAAGGCTACCCCACCAGACTCAAATGTTATTATTATTATTCTTTTTATTTTTATTGTTATTGTTATTGTTATTGTTATTATTAGTATTATTGTTATTGTTATTATTAGTATTATTGTTATTGTTATTGTTTATTGTGGAAGACCAAATAAATATGTGTATAAGAAATAAATAAAACAAATGAATATAGGATTGATTGTCAGGGACACTGCTTATCTTATATTGAGCTGCAAATTAAATGTGGTCAAGCTAATAACTCAAGTAATCACAAGACAATTCCAAGATAATACAGATGTTTTGGGATATATACCATTTATATGGGCTTCTATTTATTCTGGCCTACAGGAAATGGCAAACCTGCACATCTTCAATTGTCTAGATGGTAAGTCTTTTCATGAATTGCCATGCAATTTGGCACAATGTTTAAACCTACAACAATAAAAATAATAATAATAAATACCTGTGACTATCTATTTGTTTAAGTTATATTTAAATGTTTACAGAAGACACTGCTATTAAAAAGAAGAAGAATTCCAGAAATGTATATAGAAAAGCTGTCTCCATTTTCAGTTTGCTTTAGTGAAAATAATGTTGTTTGAGGCATGGGCGGAGAGCTGGAGGCCACTTAATAAAATGACAGCTGGAGGAATTGGGATTGTTAGTCCGTGATGCATCTCCATGCATCTGCTTTTCACACAAATCGCAGCAGAAATATAGGACACCCAACGGGCTCTCTCGCTGGGACAAGACATGGGCCTCGGGCAACTCCAGCCTCCAGCCAGGAAAAAAAGATCATAAATAACAAAATAAGTCCACATCTGTGAGAATTCAGTTTCCACTGTGATTTCATGGGTCTCAGTGACACCTGACTGCCTATAAGAAATTGATTAATTAACAGCAAAGCTGCTGTTTCTTCGTTAAATGTGCAGGTAACAAAAAAGGAACACTTGAGTAAATGAAAGGTTCTGGCAGCTCTGTTATGGTGTGGGTTTTCTGCAATAGTTTAGGCCCACTCAACCCAAAAGTAAACACCAATTATGGGAAATTCTATTTAAAATATCAGGCCATGTGTTGCATGCCAGTGAAATTTCAATTAAATAACAGAAATATCATGGTGCTATGGAACACTGTTCTATAACAAAAAGGGAACACTTGAGTAAATTAAGGGTTCTGGCAACTCTGTTATGGTGTGGGGTTTCTGCAATGGTTTAGGCCCACTCAACCCCTTAAAGGATAAAGTAAACACCAATTATGGGAAGTTCTGGAGCAGTGCCTGAGACAGCATTTTCCACCACCATCATCAGGTGATGGAATTACAAATGGAAGAATGGTGTTTCATCCCTCCAATAGAGTTCCAGACACTTGTTGAATCTATGCATTGAAGCTGTACTGGTGGCTCGTGGTGGCCCAACGCCCTATTAAGACACTATGTTGGTGTATCCTTTATTTTGGAAGTTACCTGCATATTGTACTGCAACTATGGCTGTGTTGTATCCTAAATTAAATCTATTTTGTATGTGTGTTTATACCTGCACTATTTCCAGTGGAAAATGCCTCATTGAGATAGTATGTTCAGTACTGGAGCCAGAAAGATTCAAAGTAGTGTGAAGAATCTGACTGGAGAAGGAGAAGGGGGGGTATTCATCTCTTCTATTACTCATAGCATCACCCTTTCTGCCTTCAGGCTTATTTACTTACACCCTGACACCTCAGAGGCAAACATAATAACAGTACAACAGTGTGCTGTATGTGTGTGCTTCCTTTAATGGGCAGAGATGTTTGTTTGCACCTAGGTGAGCCCAATGCTTTACATTCACAACCACATGCCCAGCTCAAGGTCTGACAAAGGCAATATATACAGTAGCATCAATATATCCTCCTTTGAGTTATATTCAATACTCATAAGCCTGGTTCAAGTCAAAACACTTTGTAGCTCTGTGACACTGGGAGAGGTAGAGGGAGGAGTGGAGAGGGCTGCGTCTCCTATATGGCTGCTGTCCGGTGTTCCTGTTCCCTCCCACAGCCAGGAGAGTACTACAGGACCTTGGACAGCAGCGGCCTCACCTACAGGCAGGCTCACCTGAGGCTAATTAGCAATCAAGTCAGGTGTTAGCCATTGCCTTCATTAGGCCTTTATAAAATCACAGCCTTACATGCCTGAGGGAGGGTTTTGGGGCATGGAGGAAGAGGTGCTGGGTTTTGTTGCTACAAAAGGGTTGCTAGTTTACCCTCTAACCAATAGTTTTATTTAACAGGTTTTTTAAAAGTTTTTTAGTTTTTAGTGTTTTGTTTTATTTTGTAAAAGGATACGGATAATAAACTGGCCATTGGCCTATTGGAACTGCTTTTTGGTTTGTCTTTCATCCACTCACCACCTGGCATGGTGGCAACCCCTGCCACCTTGCTACAAGCTCCCTCAAAGAAGTCTGTTTGTTAGGCATGACCTTTTGGACATTGAGTTGACATTTTATTGTGTCCATGAAACACCCTGAGCATTTAGCATTGTTTGTTACTTCCATTCCATCTAGAAAAGAGGGGTATTGGATATACATTTAAAAAAAGATGAAAAACAAAGTAGTAATTTGAAAACTAATACATTTAAATCAAGAACAAATAAATAATGTCAGACCTCAATTTGTGTTGCATGCCAGTGAAATTTCAATAAAATAACAGAAATATCACGGTGCTATGGAACACTGTTCTATTTACTTGCATTGGTGGTGAAATCCACAGCCTTTGGCAATAAATTACTGAAATCAATCTAAGTCCAGTTCCCTGCAGAGATGGTTGCAGAATGCATGATTTTGTGAATTACATTCATTCTGTTGAGGCAGGTGGGGGTTAGGGAGGTGGTGAGCTAGCCTGACGGATCATTTTTCCTGTTTCTGACTTCAACACACAGCAACATTACCACATCCCTATGACGTTAATGTTTCCAAAGATTAAACATCACATGCGGATTGTAACTCTAAATATCCTATTTTCATATTCTCTTCATGCTTCTGACATGTTGCGGCTTGGATATTGTAAGATCCAGGCCGGATTTTGACTTCCCTTAACCATCTTCTTGTAAACCTTGATGTTCCATTTTTTTTTGGAATTAGTCTGAAAATAATATTTCATGAGACAAAAACAGTGCAGTATAAAAATGGGAATACTGTAGTGCAAACACACTGTGCGGTCCATATGATTTCATCATTTCATTGCAAAATGAAGGTATAAATGAGCTTTAGCTGTGATATGTAACCAGCCTGACAAAGAATGTGAGAGTGAAGAGTCCTAATTCCTAATTAACAGAAATCTTGTACGTGTTCTCTTCTTGGACAGGTTGATGTTGATGGACAGCTTGTTGGTGTATTTGCACAGCTGTCAAAACAGTGGGTATTGCCAGCTCGATGGGATATTTTATTCACTTTCACTCAATGTATTTGGCTCTGTTTGTGTCAGAAGATTTATAACACTATGGTCAGTGAAAGTCATTTCAATACATTTAGTGTTTAAGACAAATGTCCCTTGTCACAGTTAATCATGAGGAAAGCTATTGTGTATAGATTTCCCAGCCATATTCATGTTTCAGACAGAAAGGATTGGGTTTGTTCATATATATTGGAAAGACTGGTCACTTTCGTGGCCGCACTTCTTGCCTTTCTTTCCCCCCCTTTTTTGTACACTGCGATAGTTTGTTTTGTATAGTTATCCCTGATGAGGCAAATGCACTGACTGCTGCCATGCCCTCCTATTCTGACCACATTTGACCTCCTCCATCTTATCTTTTTCTGTCATGTATGTCACCTTTGCGTCAAGTGAAGCATAATTCTTGCAACAAAGCATAGAACTGGCCATCACAGGACCTGAGTTGTCCTGTCACTGTCTGGCCTATTTTCCCCAACATGTTTGTTTAGTGAGCTACTGTTTTCTGCATCCCACCATTTTTCAGGAGTTCAACTTGATCGCCTTTTAAGGGGTCTGGGAATAATTTTCTATTTTTTCCCCAATTTGGCTCACTTAAGGGTTTTTGTAAATGGCGCTACCAAAATTTTAAAATAAAGTTTGAAAATAAAGTTTGACACTGAAAGACCAGCTAACTCTAGCCTAACCTTAACCAACCAGGAAGAAAAACGAAAACTGACTTGCGCCTGAGCACTGATACAGGACCAGCTAACTCTCCCCAAGTCGCATTACCATTGCACCAATATGCATCAATGAACCAGTGGCATTGGATAGGAACCTCAGGCCATTGCTAGAATAGGAACAGCTCATATCCCTGCTGGCTGCTCTTAGATACAGAGACCACCATACCCAAAGCCCTCCAGAACCAAATGATGGTCATCTCTTCCCCCACCTAACAGACCTGTAGTATATTTTTTCAGAGAGCATTTCTCAACCACCTTTTCCTGAGGCCAGGATAAACTTTTTTTCACCTCCTCCCATTTGGCTCAGCATACCATGTCCAGGGCTTTGGAACAATCGAATTGTAAAAATATGCTATAAGAAATTTTGATTTATTGCTTGCTGCACTCTACAGTACACCTGTACTGGAAAATTCTAATGGTGAGATTTACTCTCCTCTGTAAACTTGTGAGAGAACTCAAAGGGAAGCTTTCAGGTTATAGGAATGGTGAGTGTGTGAGTGTTCAGTTCCATCTCAACCAATATCTCTAGCAGTGCCAAACCTGGGAGACCATACTCTGGTTTTGATAATGTGTTTTTCCCCTAGCGGAATGTTCAAGAAGAACATTCGGCTATTATCTCCATTCAAATTTTTAATCAGTGATACCAGCAATATCTTGCACTAGCAAGAATTAAAGCAACCATAACATTGCTCTCATGCCTGATCCAAAATCTAGCTTTCCCCAGGCAGTGCAAAAAACCCAACATTATTATATGTATCATTATCTTTCCCGCATTAGTGGCCAGTCTTGATAAATTGCATGAGGTAGCTCATATACATTTAAACTTCAATCACCTCACAATGGAACTGGAAATAAATATCCATAAATTGTATCTGAATTCAAATATCTTGGTATTATCTTGGACTTAAATCTAACTTATATAAATTTAAACTTATAAAGATAAACTTTGGATTTATAAGGCACTGCCATTAAACTGAGTCAGCCAAGCTTACATGCACACTGTGGTTATTTATTACTTGGCATACTGCATAACAAGTTGGTCTCAAGTTGGATAAACTACAATAAAAACACTGCAATCTATTTATAAACATACTTTACCATTTTTAAAATCAAAAACCTACTCAATGCCACCATTGCAAGATAATAACTAAATTGAACATATTGAGTTTGGATAACTTTAGGTTTTATTCTGACATATGTCTCATGTATAACATTTCTCACAACTTGCCCTCCTCCCCCACACACACCTCAAAATTAATAAATTTGACAAGCAAACTTTTCAATAAATATTCAAGAGGTGGCTCTTGAATATCTGTACCCAAAAGCTTTAAAACATTTAGTCAATCAGCATTTCCTAAAAAAGCCTCTAAACATTTGGATTGACTACCAACTGTTATTAAGACTTAAGTAGTTTTTGTTATTTGACTTCAAAAGTCAATACATGGCTTAATGAAATGATATCGGTCAACATCAATCATAACTATTCTTGTTGATACTGTCAGGACTACTAAACACCTAATTTATTTATAATTGTATTTGAATGCAGCAATAATCTTTTATAAACTTTAATCTATGGTGAATCTATGGGGGTTAGGTAACTGACAAAATAAAGGAAACACCAACATAAAGGCTGTTGGACAACAATGAGCCGCCAGAATAGCTTCAAGTGGGTTGAGATCTGGAGACTGAGATGACCATGGCATATGGTTTACATCATTTTCATTTTCAAAACCATTCAGTGACCACTCGTGCCTTATGAATGGAAAATTGTCATCCTGGAAGAGACCAATCCCATCAGGATAGAAATACTTAGGATGAAGGTGATCTAAGAATGGCTTTGTATGTATTGGTGTTGACCTTGCCCTCTAAGGGGTTGATTGGATCTAAATCATGGCAGGAAAATGCACCCCACACCATAACAGAGCTGCCAGAACCATTCATTTACTCAATTTTTTTATTTTGTTTATTTTATTTTGGTAGTTACCTGAATGTCCCAGCTCATGTCCTGTAACCCTTCTCCCTTTGATATGGTTTGGTTTTGCTCATTGTAGAGACATGCCACATGGTGCTAGCTGTAGTTGTTTAAATTTTTTCTTTACAGTTTAAAAGCATTTTTTTATTATTATTATTTTTTTGACATTCCAAGACACAGGAGGAGGCAGACATTTCACAAGGACATCGGTAAAATTAAAACACACAATCTTAGACATCAAGACATCTAGGGTTTTTCGGGGTAAAGAAAATTGTCAAAAAGGAAAAACAATACTACATCATAAGGCAGATACCTAACAAATAAGCTCTGTCTGGGGGAAAAACTCAGGACTATTGCCTTCAGGACCAGGATCTTACCCATCATTGTGAGGGGCCGCATGCTCCAGCTTCTGATTTTTTCCTGGATGTGACAGAGGGCCACCTCCCAGCTCCGGCCCCCTCTCCTGTTGGCTTGGAAGGTGACCCCCAGGAGCTTGCTGTTATCTCTGCACACAGGGTAAGGTGTGTGGTTAGTGACTCACACCAATCTGACCAGGGCACCCAGTAGCAGTGGTGATGGAGCGACTGTGTGTGCCAACGATGCTGATGCCATCCATGTACGCCATCACCCCATACCGTTCCCACTCCCACACGGCATTGGATACCCCTGATTGGCATTGTCCCCCATTGCGCCGAATGGCCTGGAGAAATGGCTCAAGGTAAATGACGTACAGGAGGGGTGCTAGAGGTCATCCCTGCCTGACACCTGACCCAATGGCGAAGGGGGCAGAGAGGTGTTTGCTTCAAGCACATCTTAGTCCAGCACAGGAAGGAGCTTGGGAAGTTGAACCTCTCCAAGCACACGTGCTCACCCCATCAAAGGTCTTCTCTTAGTCCAGACTTAGAAGGCCCAAGGGGGACCTGTGCTCCCTGGAGTGAGATATTATATCTCTCATGGTGAGCAAGTTGTCATTAAAGGACCTTCCTGGAACTCTGTATGTCTGGTTGTGATCAATAACAGATGGAAGTAGGTCTTGGAACCTCCTCATCAGTGACTTAGTTGTGATTTTACAGTCAACTGAGAGGAGGTTAATTAACCGCCAGTTCTGGAGGTTCTCAGGTCCCCTTTTTTGGAATTAGAGCCACTGAGCTCTGCCGCAGTGAGTCGCCCAACCGCCCCTCCCTGTATACAGCCCTAAAAACCTCTGCCACGTCCTCCTTTAGGAGATCCAAGAAGGCCTGGTAGAACTCAGCTGGGATTCCGTCAGGACCAGGAGCTTTGTGTTGATTCAGGGAGCACATGGCCCGGGTACGCTCTTCAGTGCTCAACTCTGGTTCCATGCTCTCTTCCCCAAGCATCTATAGAGGCAGTCCAGGAAGGCACCTATGAGAGCCCCATCTGTGAGCCTCATGGTATACAAGCCCTGGTAGAACTCTGTGGCCACCTCCCAGACCTCAGCCTCTTCAGCCACCACCACCCATGTGCTGTTGTACAGGGAGGACATTTCTTAGACAGTGCCTTGCAGAAGAAATAGTGGGTGCATTTCTCATCCTTCTCGAGACCCTGGAGTTTGGAGCAGAACGTGTATTTCTTCCATTCCTCCCGACAGAGGGTGGAGAGGTGCTGCTTAGCTTTGGCAATTTCTGCACTAACATCCAGGACTCAGGCTTGGAGGAGTCTCTGGAGGGCAGTATTATGATGGCTATGTGCTGCCCTCCTTTTCTCTGACTTCCTCCACTGGAACTGCCCAGAAGTAGCCTCGAACCCAGTGCTTAACCATCTCCCACCACTCTATCGGGGAGTCAAACATCGGGGAGTCAAACACCAGATCCTCAAGTACAGAGGGAAGAAGGTGAGAGAAAGAGAAGTATGAGAGAGAATAGAAAAGGAGGAGAAGATGTGCTCTGATTAAATCTACTTGCAGAAACCCTTTGTCTCACACTGAAACCAAGTGTGAGGCAAAAGATTTATCCTTGGTGGAAAGAAACCTGAGCAACCGAGCAGCAGGAAAGAACCAGAACCAACTTCTTGATCATGGTATCTCCCCTGCAAGGTAAGTATGTAGATCCCTGGTCCAGGACATATGTATGGAGATGTTAAAGTCCCAGACGCCTTTGCAGTGCACACTGTGTGCCTGGATGTGACTGACAGTGTGTTGTCATCTCAGCGGTGATGAATGGGAGCGGACACATCCTGTACCAGAAGCTCAGTAGGCTTCTCTCTGATGAAAAAAACACTCAAATTGTTTTATCAGATCAAAACCTCAGACCTCAAACACTTAAGTGATCAGATTAGGTGAAAGCAAAAAGAAAATAAATATATGAAGGAAGCCAGTGTGGGTCGACACCCTTTTTTTTTTAGCTGGGTCTAAATACTATCAATATCAGATCTAAAACTGCAGTCAAGTCTTTTCGGTGAAAGTTTGACAGGATTCCCTCCACAAGCCACCTTTTAAGGCATTGCTAGGGGTAGGGCCAGAGATTATGCAGAGGGAAATGGGGACATTTTGAGGCACTCTACTGTGGTAAATACACACACTGACACATTCACAGTTGCTTGAAAAACATAAAATAAAATACAGTGATGTTTGAATGTAGTCAGATTTGCCATGGGAAACACTGTCCTTTCCCATCTGAATTCAAAAATACATAAGCCCATGTTTAATTGCAAAATCTGCACTTAATTATCTTTTTTATGATTCTTATAATCATAATCATAATAATAATAATTGTTGTATCAGATACAATGGTTGCTAAGGAGACTAGAAACGACTCCATCGGATGGAGCAGAGGGACATGGCAGGCTGCTAAATTGCTGCATATCTGAACCAAGTCACACCAGAGCCAAGTCACATCAGGACTCGAACACTCATCAGTGTCCCTGTACAGTGTTGAGTGCCAGCGAGAGTTGCCAGCTTTGGACTTTTCAGCCAAAACCGCCTAAATTGTCATTGATCTTGCACCAATGTGTGGAATGGAAATATCCAACTGCCATTTGCCAGTATCTTAACATTTTGTCAGCTTAATAAAAACATGCACTTATAATTAAAAAGTCAAGATGTTCCAGAGCATTTATCTAAAATGACTAGTTTGTTTTAAAAAGCAAATTGGTTGTTTTTTGTTTTTTTTCAAATGGAGCATTGTTGAGGCCACTGGCTTTTATTTTGACTGTGCCATGTTGTGGCTTTAGCTTCTCTGGTTTACGGATTGTGTGAAGTTGGTTTGGTATTGTGAAATCAGACCTGAAACCACTGCTGCCACCTGGGAAATAAAGGAGGAAAGACAGACAAATAAGAGTACATGGGAAAACTGTCTTGAAAGGTATTTCACAGCGCTGGTAAATTCAGACATACATCCAGACATCCATCTTCAATTGCTGCCATAATCCAATGGCTTAAGATGGTTATGATCCAGTTTACTCAAGACTGACTCGTTGAGTAGAGCAGTGTGTGGGCATAGAATATATCGATTGTAGGGCCATTCATTTTTCCTGATTCATTTTTTCTCAATGTTCTGGCTTCTTCTTTTGGTGTTTTTGTTATTTCAAATTCTGGCCTTTGTGGTGTAATAATAACTTGCAGGTTTTGCTAAACAAATTGTGTCCACTTGTGTAAAATGTACTGGGCAGATATTGTTATCCTCTGTAATTTAAAGTTATTTATTATAATCTTTTCAATTTTTCTCCCAATTTGGAATGCCCAATCATATGCTTAAGCTGTGCTCACTGCAAACTCTGCTGTCAATTTGGGAGAGCGTAGATGAGCACACACTCTCCTCCAAAAACACATGATGCCAACCACTGCTTCAGTTCACAACTGAATTGGTTGCTGATTTAGGGTGAGCACAAAACCCAGCTCCAGGACCAGGGTTCCCTACCACTGATTTAGAGGCTTACACCCTGATGTCAACAAGATCTTAAATCGGTCCTTAATTGTATAATTGGCCACATCCCTTTGCTTTTTGCTGATTACTGCAATTAGAGTGCCTACAGTGACACCTTGAGGATAAGGAACGAAATACAGGTTAAATGTTTCCGAGGACACATGTTCAGAAACTCACGGGCCTACCAATCACCAATTCGGGAAAAGGGGATTCAAAGAATAAAGATACATAATTTATATTCTACATTTTACATTTAAAGCATTTATCAGACACTCTTATCCAGAGCAACTTACAAGATGTGCATTAATACATGGTAAGAACAATGTAAGAACATAGTTTGTGCAAGAGATCAGTGCAGTAACACAGCGTGTAATGTGCCAGAATGTTCTGACCACTAAACGCAAGATTTAATTCAGAGAATTAGTGGCAGTGCTGAGTCTTCAAACAAAGCCATCCAAACTGCAGCAGCTGCTCCGTAAATATTTATATATGCATATTTTTTATATTGCCCTATATTTACCATATTTGCCCTATG
This sequence comes from Aldrovandia affinis, assembly GCA_029706075.1. Lineage (NCBI taxonomy): Eukaryota > Metazoa > Chordata > Actinopteri > Notacanthiformes > Halosauridae > Aldrovandia > Aldrovandia affinis. Next base: position 783,365 of record JAINUG010000121.1, on the reverse strand, counting down.
TTAAGACCACATCATCCCGACTCTTATTACTTCAGCTGTTGCTCTGTGTTAATGTCAGACTTGCTTTTAATGCACTGTCTGCATTTTATTATGGTTTATGGAAACAGCAGATTGTTGCCTATTAATTAATTTATTGCCATGTTTCTTGTATCTACTGTTCTACTGTTCTGTTGTATCTATTATGTACAGATATGTGTTGAATACAAATGTTATGTTTCAAAGTTCATTCAAATTCTGTGTAATTGTGAAGGATAATGTGATTTTAGAGATCAACATTAATGACACTAATTACTCATGGCTCATATCAGAGCCTGCTACCATGTTATGTATTGAACTATATTTGCGACAGAGACATGTACTGGATTTCAAATACTAACCTCATACCACCACAAAGCCACAGAGGCAATCAAGCAGTACCAAACTAACTAGAAACTAGTTCAATGCCTTATGATCAGGTTCATTTGACCACACACTGCCCTTTAAAATACAAATTTATATTTATTACAGTATAAGCTAAAGTAAAAGTAAATGCAGTTAAAGTAACTTCATCAATCAAAAGCATATCTATGAACCTCTTCTTTTTATAAAGTTGAATCTCCTGTATTTTCACAGACAGGCCATTTATAATTGTGAGAAGCTGTTAATTAAATAAATGTAAATCATAAGACATTAGTTCTGAATGACAAGAGGGAGTACTGCACTTTCAGAAATTAATTTGCGGCTTTGAATTTGGTATGCACACATGGAAAAATATTAGAAGTTGCAAAGCAGAGTTTGGGGTTTTGTTCACATACGTATGTGCCTATAATTTTATAAAAATGTATTAATCTTTGTTTAACAACCTAGTGTCCTGAGCTGCTGAAAATTGTGTGTTACACAAGCTACTTGTATTCTAATCTACATGCCATGTTAGAGGGAAGGCTGAAAACTAAAACATAATTTTAGCAAGCGACGTCTGACAGTGAGCCTCACCTATGGCTACCGCAGATATGAAGGTCTTACCAACCACCCTATGAGAGAGTACCACAGAGGGAGGCCATGGTGCACGGTCACAACACGATAACAGTACAGTCACAGCACGGTCAGACCCAGGTGATATAAAACCGCAGAAGATTCCCACAGTTACAGTACAGTCAGAGGGGCACTGCGGAAGGCTGTGTCCCGCGGTCATAGCACAGTCACAGCACGCTCACAGCAGTGACTCAGAAAGAGTGTGCGTAGTGTGACATCACGGATGTTTACCGGACGTCAGTTTGCTCTGCGGTTGCCACGGAAACTGCAACATCCCCAGATAAGATGAAGGCTGAAGATTTCCAGTGAGTGGAGCAGGGCAAAGGCCGGCAGAGAAAAGACAAATGTCTCAAACAGATTAACATCAGCGTCAGTTTCCTGCCATTTTGTTGATGCATTGATTTCCTGTTTCCAAATCATGGCACAGCACAAAAAGGAAACATACTGTATATTTGTGCTATAAAACTTTAAAAATGGCTCCTCAAAACAGGAGCTGGAGTCAGTGTATACAGGGGATGTGTGTCAGACTGTCTTAATAGAGAAAGACATTTTTAATTGAGTGGTTGTATTTAGGGCTATGATGTGTGGCTGCCAGTCATATATGCTGAAAGATTATGATCAAATCAAATCAAATCAAATTTATTTGTATAGCGCTTTTCACAATAGAATTGTCACAAAACGCTTAACAGATCATTTTATAAACCACCAGACACTGGTCTGAGGGCCTAATGCCCTAGATTCCCATCCCTTATAAACCAGTGTGTGCAGAGGTTTCTGGTCTGATTACACCAGGTGATTTCAATTAGGTTCCTCCTTAGTTGAAGAAGTGAGCTTATTAGTGAAATCACCTGGTGTAGTGCATTGGTTGCAACAAAAACCTGCATACACTCGGCCCTCGATGGAATGAGTTTGACACCTGTGCCCTAGGCCTATCCGGTCCATGTGTTTGTCAAATTCCACCACCCGGACACCAGATTTAAAAAGTTACATTCTTGATGAGCGTTGATTAGTTGAATCATGTGCATTGGTGGTGGAACACATGAACTGGCTGAGGGTTCGCGAGGAAAGGGTTGGGAACCACTGCCCTAAAGCGGCCCTAAAGTACAGATTTTCAAATACCAGATTAAAATAGATAATAGAGGCAGCAACATAATGTGCTTGTATTTGTGCAAATATAGATCTGTATATTTGTGTAAATATAAAACTGTATCAGAGAGAAATTGATCTTTGCTTCCCAATGGTCTGGCTAAGACTCAGGGGTGTCAAACTCATTCCATCATCGGCCGAGGAATTTGTTGCAATCTAGATTTCAGGTTCCCCTCCTTGGTTGAAGAAGGAAGCTAATTCACCTGGTCCTGGAGGGCTGGGAATAATCTAGATCAGGGGTGGGAATTCCGGTCCTGGAGGGCTGGTGTGTATGCAGTTTTTTGTTTCTACCAATTACCCTGGCTCAATTAGCTAATTAGTTGGATACACCAATGCTGGTTTATTTGTAGATTAGACCACAATAACATGTTTCATATGGGAACATAAGAACAGTGCTCAGCTGTCATTCATGAGCTTATCAAAAAAATTCGCTAAATTGTCAGATCACGTAAATGATTGGGACTAATTAAATAATTAAGAGCAGAAGTTGGCAAGAAATCCAAAAATGGATATGGCCCATCCCTGATCTAGATGCAAAATAGTAAAGGGCTGAAAACGGAACACGGTAGGACTGTGCCTGATTTGCAACTGCTGATGGGAACAGTTGTACAGCTGTGTACAGCTAAAGTGGTATGCATATGTCAGGAGTGGAACCTGCAGAGGTGATCGATTGATGAATTAATGGATTGATTGGTTGATTGTAGGCGGGGCCTGGGTAATGCGGGGAGGGGGCGCACCAGTTAACAATTAGGAATCATGGCACTGCAGCAGGTATAAAAGGGCCTGGCTGTAGGTAGTTGAAAAGGACTGCTGGAGAAGGAAGGTGTGTGGGCCATTTGTCTTTCAGCTTTATTATTAGTTTGTGACTGGTCAAAGTTTGTCTTTCAGCTTTATTCTTGCTCCAGTTTGACGGGGACAATGAAACCAGGACGGGGGGTGGGAAATGAGAAGCAAACCAGCAGGCCAGTAGGCGACCATCAAATCCTTGTTGGGGTGGTGGGGACTGTTCCCGGTTGGTGCAAGGTTTAACAGGGGCTGATTTATTCTCAGTATGTGGTCCAGTGTGTGCAACAGTGACTGAGAAGACCTGAAACCAGGCAGTGGGAGCTGGCTATGGGTTTTAAAAATATATATTTTTATTTGGGATGTAACTAGGTTTGGCAGAGTGGCACTGACCGATGCTACATCCCCAGGTTTCATTTTGTACTTTCTTATGAATTGTAGCAATAAAGATCTGTGTTTTTGCCTTTTACCTGCTTGTCCTTGCGTTTTCTGTAGTGGTGGATCCCACAAGGGGGAAAAAGTACCTGTCGGGTGTCTCAGGCCAGTCTGCTCAGCCCCTGACATACTGCATACCAATGGAAAATTGAGCTTTCCCATGAACTAAAAAAGTAAACGGTTCCCCATGTCAAAGACTGCACCTTAATCAACAAGAAGGATCCTTAATCCAACTGCATGCGCAGTTATTAGAAAAATAATTTGTTACTCAAGGCTGTTCCTGCACTAATTTTGCTTTGAATCCACATTGGAAGGGTACATTACAATTGACATTTTAAACATTTAGCAGATGCTCTTGTCCAGAGTGACTTACAAGATGACAGCTATACAAGTAAATAACTAATATAGTGGGTAGCTGGGTAGTTCTCAAGTCTAGATTTAATCAAATTCTCTAAGGTCTTGGTTAAAGGCATTGGAAATAGGCCTGTGATTGTTCAGAATGTCAAGATGTTAAATTCAGGACTTCGAGCAGAGGTTGTACTGTAGCAACAAGACAAAGCATTGTCAAAGGGCTCATTGACAATGCGGCTAATCAAAGCTAATTCTGAATCATGTCTAACTAGAGTTAAGACTTGCTTCTAGCATGCTTGTAGGTTGGGTCAAGAAGAGTGGTTTTGGGCCTAATTTTTAGTAAAGTTTGTTGAGTACATCACTAATCAGAATCAATTTAGGCAGAGGCATGGAGCATGTTATTGATATCACTATATTTAAAAATGAGTATTTACAAAAATGTTATACAGTTATCTAGTGATTGTGGAAATGCATTCATGGTGGGAAATTTAAACTGGAATGTTCCCTTGTTTTGTATATAACAGGGATAATGCGATCTAGCAGACTTCACAGCATCCCTATAAACCACTTACTGCTGTTTGTACATCTGTGCACAGACAGTCAGGCCAGGTTTCTCCCGCAGGCCTTCCAGTGACAATCTGCGTCCTTTAAAAAGATTAATTTATTGGTGTCCCAAGGAGCTCCATGTGTGAAGGAAACTAAATTGGTTCTGAGTAGATGCTAAAATTTCTGCCTTGTGTTATTTTATCTGTGACTTGGACTTCAAATCTACAGCATCATCAACTGCTCAAAATATAAACAGTGGTGCTTGTGGAGGAAGTGTGAGGCCCTACAGCCATATTATACTACTGCTAACAGAACATACATCATTATTATTATTATTATTATTGCTATTTATCGATAATAGGAAAATATGCATTAAACTGCAAAAAGCAAAACCATAGAGGTGAAAAGCAGCTATACGATTCCTGCCTGCACTTGGTTTCCTGCTTCTCTGCCCTTAAGAGAGAAAATGAGTGATACATTTTGAGAGATGCTTATGTCTGTAAAAATGACCACTGCCCCACAAATAGAAATAGACAAACAGTGGGGATGGGTAATCTACTGCTCCCCTGGAGCGTCGGGTGTAAGCACACACGCAGGGGTGGCCATGAAGAGACGAGAGTGGCGAACCACAAGCGGCGCGGGCGATGAGAAGTGACACGCACGCCCGAGGCCACGCCGGCATGGATGTGAGCATGCGCACGGAATCAGGCCTCACGCCTCGCTGGCTCCGGGGCCACTCTGCACAGTGCCCATTTCCCATGATTCTCTTGGCCCTGCCATCATTAGGTAGGGTTGATGGAGGCGGGCTCGCTCCGCTTGCTTTCTGTGCTTCTGTTATCCGTTGTCGAGTATAACTCGGGTCATTGCATAGATTGGATGTCCTCGCCTGACTGTCTGTAAAATGTGTGCTGTTATATTTTGGTGAGCGAGGGGTACAGGCATCCCTCTTTTCAGGCCCCTCCCTCCCTTGAGAGCTTTCTTAACTGTCACATATGCCTTGCTTGCTCGCTGGGAATGTCTGGTGTTTTATTACCTTAACAAGCTTTCCTAACTACCCAGTACTATATATAACATTTTATTACACAAACACAATGTTATACCATAGAACTGCACCTGTGCATGTATTATCACAAAGTTGTTTTGCGATTGTTAAATTAAGCAGAAATTGTTTTCGGAATGCAAATATATTTTTTATTATTATTATTTATTAGGACCTATTACTAATTATTATACCATGGCTTCAATTCTGGATTCTGATTGGTCGAGTGGGTGGTCGACAGTTTTGATTATTTTCCAGTAAACCGCATGGAGAAACTTAATAATTCATGGCCATGAAGTATGAAGTTGGATGACCTTTCCTAATCCCACCATATTTCACTCCTCCCCAAATATGTGGGAAACTTATTTGTCCAACAGACAAATGACATCACAAGCCCATCTGCTGTTTTCATGGATTTTCCTAAATGAATGAGAAACATAATTAAAATTTTGTCTACAATGATGCCTCAACAAAAACAATGGGAACAGCAATGATTACTGTGAGTTCAGAAATGCTACATATGAGTACAAAAAAATAAACCTTATGAACCCATCCATATCCATGCATCATAATATCCTCTACTGAACAGCTGTAATTGTAAAATACAGTTTTATATAATAGCTGAAAATACTGCTTGAGTTTCTGAATCAATTGGTTACAATGTTTATAGTGTGTAATCACTCGTGATGTTTAATCAGTCTAGCACAGAGGCTAAGTAAGGCTCAGCACAAGGCAAATAATTGTCATAGCCTGCCATCTCCTGGACATTTTAAGCAAGGAAGCATTTTAGCACATGTTTGGCAAATGTTTTTCCCTTCACTTTGCTTTGAAAATGATGCTTGCTTTTATTATTATTACCCGAAAGAGTGACAATAAATAGTTATTTTAGGATGTCTTAATATGTTTGCCAGTGCTGGAAAATAGTTTGAAGGCAATTCAGAGTTATTTCTGTCATCAGTATTTGAGACAATGAGCTGGCCTAAAGACAATACACATTTTGGTTACAATTGTCTTGAGTAATGTTATTTTGGCCAAATGATCTGCTCTAGAGCTGGCTGTTGTGCACTTGGTGTGATAATAATAATAATAATATTTATTTATAAAGCGCTTTTCTTACATGGCGCAAAAGTGCTTTACGTAAAATAATTTGAAATAATAATAAAATAATGTAAAAACAGAAATTAAAGACAACAATAATGAGTAAGACAGCAATATTAAAAAAGTTCAAACAAATGAGAGATTTAAAAGAAGACACTGAGTCAGAGGCCTTAATAAAATCAGTAAGATTATTCGACAGGCTTGGTACCTTCGCTGCAAATGCCCTGTCTGCTTTGGTCTTATACTTTGTATACGGAACTGAAAGGAGGTCTACAGAGGAGGATCTAAGGGAGCGTGCAGGTGTGTATAGCTTTAAAAGATCATAGATGTCCTCTCGGGCTAAGCCTAGCCTTGCCTTAAGGGTCATTAGTAAAATGTTTAAATCAAAGAAGAGTCTGGCAGCTGAATTTGGCAACTGGAAATGGGACAAGGCATTTCAGCTCAGACAGGTGTACAGAGAGTTGCAGTGCTCAAGTCCGGTTGAAATAAAAGCATGTATGACCTTCTCAGTATTGCCAAAAGACAGGGAAGACCTAACCTTGGATACTTTTATCAAATGGTAGTAGCAAGACTGGACTAGCTTTTTAGTGTGCTGTTCAAAACTCTTGGTCTGGGTCAAAAATTATAGTGGTTACTGGAGGCATGTTTTACATTTACAGTAAGAGACCAGGTTAACCTTTATCTGCTCAGTCATATTCTTAGGGCCAATAATTAAAACTTCAGACTTATCTGTACTCAATTGCAGAACATATTGGGACATCCAACACTATGTCTGTAAGGTGCCTCTGAAGGGTAGCTAACCTATTACAATCACTCGGTTTAATAAATACGTAGAGTTGGGTGTCGTCAACATTAAAAATGGAAGGAAATGTCATGTCTACGAATTACATGACCTAGAGGTAACATATAAATATAAAACAAAATGGGGCCCAGGATTGATCCTTGTGGGACTCCACAGGTAATTTGGGCTGACGAGGACAGAGTCACCAATGGAGACGGTCTACCAAAAAGGTAGAATTTGAACTAGAGCAATCCCAGAGACCCCTATCCAGTTTCCCATCCTCACCTCCCATAAATGTTTCCGAACTGCTGTTTAAAGGTTTGCTTATTGAACACTCCTGATTATTCAGTCAGTTAAAAAACAATTTTCCTGCTGTTGGATTTATTAATATTCCTAAATAGATCTATAGCTATCTATATATATACATATATATATACAGTACCAGTCAAAAGTTTGGACACCTGCTGGAAACTAGGTTTATCTCATAATTGACAATGTTTTACACCGTATACGTTTCTGTAAATACATGAAAATGACAAAAAATACATGTACCAATAAGAAAAATAAATTTTAATTGAAAATGTAATCTTGGATTCCTCAAAATAGCCACCCTTCGCCGTGATAACAGCCTCACAAACACAGGCCATTTGGTTATTACGTTTCAGCAGGAAATCACCCGACATGTCTTCCCAGTTCTCCTGCAGCAATTCCCAGAGATACTTGTGTGTTGCTTTGCTTTGACTCTTCTGTCCAGTTATTCTTATACAAGTTCTATGGGATTGAGTTCTGGACACTGGGCAGGCCAGGTCATTAGTTTGAGTTGTCCTTCATGTTCCTCCTTCACAAGATAGTTCTGGCACAACTTCAAGGTGTGTTTCGAGTTGTTATCTTGCTCAAGAATGAAGGAGTGCCTGCTTAGCTGTAGTCCAGATGGAAGGTGTGTCCAAACTTTTGACTGGTACTGTATATACACACACACACATACACACACACATATATATATATATAGTATGTGTGTAAACATTTCCCTCCAATAAGGAGGGAACCCAGCAGAGTTCGTAATATTTAAAAATTCAATTTAAATCATCTGTATTTTGTAGTTTCACAGATGTTCACCATTTTGAACTTTCTGCCATTTTGCATTGTTACACATTTTCTGTCAAATTTGCTTATCTTTCAGATGGATCAACAAAACCTTACAAAAGTTTTGTAGACTTGTAGGAGCCCATGCACTCCCAGAGCATGACGCAAAGCATTGAATTCGCAAACTCTTGACCCGGTTGACCTACTCATTAAACCTCTTCACACAAAACTTGGTTAACAGCATGTACAGGTGAAGATCCAATAAAGTTATATAAAGAAAGTTGTCAAATAATAGGGCTGCGGTCAGCCAATGAGCTTTGCAGTGGGTGTGCCTCATCACAAAAATGCTTATAAATCCCAAATGATTTAACATAGTGATGCAGGGGTATGTAAAGTGTAATGGATGATGTACTTTGGTCATTTTCAGTGATGGGTATGTACTTTGATAGCTACACCAAAATACATACCCAAAGTACGACTCCCCAAAGCATTGGCCCAATTGAAACACATGGTGGTGCTATAGAGCTCCATATATTAAAAATGATTTAATATTTGAAGATTTGAAACTTACTGCAGTGACTAGTTTCCTCATTAGGAACATGTACTGTATATTAACACAAGTTAATGTTATGATACATGACATTGGATTTTTGTTTTACAATTTTCTATGTTCACTTATCCCTGTCCCTATTCAAATAAACTTGAAATAAATATGTGCCCTATGGGTCATCTTCATTGGCCTAATTGTGGCTATGAGTGCATTGCACCCATAATTGCTGCTAACAGTTATATTTTTGTTGCGGTTGTGATCTCTATCTGCTGCCAAAAGCTTTGTTTTGTCCACTGAAATCACAGGAAAGCTCCACACTAACCTATCAGCTAGCAACTAGCTGAAGATGTATATAAATGTTCACAAAAGTTCAATAAGCAGAATACCATTGTGGACTCATGGTGGCACTAGTGAGGCGTGATGTCATAAGAAACCAGTGAACAGACCTGCACTTGTTTGGGGTCCCGATTAACTAGACACGGAATCTTCAACCTGCGGTCCATGGGGGTATAGTATAGTTTAACCATAGTAACCCATTTTAATATCTTATTATATTGCTTTCAGTGACATTATTAGTGTAATTCACAGGTTTGAACAATTTGAATAATTTATACTAAGCAAAAATATAATCTGGGGTTCCTGGTCTTCCTCTTTTCTCAGGTGTGGCTCCCTGGGCAAGAACATGTTAAAGACCCCTGACCCCTGAAACAATAGGTCTCCAATGCGTGAGTTGTGCTTGAGAAGTTGCATGTGGCAGTTGTGATATAAATTCATACCCTTCAAAATGAAGGGTAAAAGGTCTTACAAAAGTATAGTATTAGCAGCACTACACTCAGGGGTTACAAGAATGAAGCACAAACACACTGAAGTTTGCCTGCAAAAATGGGAGGTAGGTGGTGAAACGGGAGCAAATGAGAGAGAAAGGGTTCCCCTTAGCCGCACAGTGCACAGGCATGCATTATGCAGGCTAGCAGCAGCAAAAACATAACCAACACAGATAAGGGCTTGTCAAACAACCAGCGGCCAAGAGTCAAGTATCCTGAAACAAGCCTGAGTCACTGAACAACCGGCTGGTGGAACTCGGCAGAGCTCTGGATCAAAGACACATAGAACTGAGATTCTGCTCAACTCACAGGCTGGACGTATCCCATTAGAGTCCTGCAGGCAAAGGAGAAAGAGTAGGACATACTCATGGAACAGTGTTGTGTTGTGTTAGAGCAGAATGTACTCGTGGAGCAGTGCTGTGTTGTGTTAGAGTAGGACATACTTGTGGAGCAGTGCTGTGTTGTGTTAGAGCAGGACATACTCATGGAGCTGTGTTGTGTTGTGTTAGAGCAGAATGTACTCATGGAGCAGTGTTGTGTTGTGTTAGAGCAGAATGTCCTCATGGAGCTGTGTTGTGTTGTGTTAGAGCAGAATGTCCTCATGGAGCTGTGTTGTGTTGTGTTAGAGCAGAATGTACTCGTGGAGCAGTGTTGTGTTGTGTTAGAGTAGGACATACTCATGGAGTAGTGTTGTGTTAGAGCAGAATGTACTCGTGGAGCAGTGTTGTGTTGTGTTAGAGTAGGACATACTCATGGAGCAGTGCTGTGTTGTGTTAGAGCAGGATGTACTCATGGAGCAGTGTTGTGTTGTGTTGTGTTAGAGCAGAATGTACACATGGAGCAGTGCTGTGTTGTGTTAGAGTAGGACATACTCGTGGAGCAGTGTTGTGTTGTGTTAGAGTAGGACATACTCATGGAGCAGTGCTGTGTTGTGTTAGAGTAGGACATACTCATGGAGCAGTGCTGTGTTGTGTTAGAGTAGGACATACTCATGGAGCAGTGCTGTGTTGTGTTAGAGTAGGACATACTCATGGAGCAGTGCTGTGTTGTGTTAGAGCAGAATGTCCTCATGGAGCAGTGTTGATAGAACACAAGATAAATTGTGAAATTGATGCCCAACAATCAGTCAGCTTTACCACTTTCACAACTCCTTGCTGACACAGGGGATCATCGCACATGGGCAATCCACCATTACTGATCTCACCTTAATTCCACTGCAGTCAGGGAAAGATAATAATTCCCTGTCCTACAATGGTTACAACTATTGATGGCTTAAGCCACGATGTTGGAGTAAAGAGCTGCTCTGGAGAGAACGCATAAGGAAGTGGGAAAAAACACAACAGAAGAGGGGAGAGAGATGCAGTCCCAGAAGAAGCAACTTCCAGCAGCACATTTGTCAAAGGCCCATACTAAGACATCAACTTCTATAGTGCTCTCTGCCGGATGAAGCAACCTCGAAATCGTGACAAATGTGACAAATCCTGCACTGTGCGCTTTCATATCTTTGGCACGGGGGAAGAGGGGGGCCCCAAAAACTGAAGTGCAGCAAGGGATGACATACTCTGGCAGTGGAATCCTCCCTTTTTAAACATTAATATTATACCATATAATCAGATGCAAATCATTTTTTATAATAATCACATTTGAAATGATTATTATTAATCATCTTTAGTGACTCAGTTTTTCCAAATGCCTGTTATTTTCCAACATATCTTATACGTTTTAATCCATTCATATTTTATTTTACAATTTTTTAAATCAAATTAGTTTGAATAATTCTTTTAAAGGAATACAGTAGGAGCTCATTTTGTTTTAACACCCTTACATTGATTTCCATTTATATTTTAAGTAACCAATCTAACTAATTGCCAGTCGGTTGTAGAACTGTTCATACTTAACTGTTTATGAGCCTGTTTCATTTCAGCTTGTATGGTAGCTTGAATTCAAGTCTTCCCAATTCTACAAATATCAGGAGTCTGTTTTGGGATGGAAGGTATGTTGTCTGCCGGTTGGGTACACGCACACATATATATATATAAATATAAAGGGTGCGGCAGAACCCATACTTATGCAGCACAAATACTTTGGCACTTTTCTGGGTTTCCCACTGAAATAACCACAATGACCACAGACTCCATACAATCATTGATTTCTGTACCGTCCTACCTCATTTAAACACACAGAATTTGGTTATGATAAAGCAAGAATGCCTTAAACTTTAGTAACATGTTTAAGAACATTAGAATACATAATGGTGAGAACCATTCAGCCCATCTAGGCTCGTAATTTACCTACAGTCTAGACTCTAGAGACTATCCAGCACTGCGTCCCCAAGGATCTTGATATCAGTGCAGAATTTACCTTTATACCATGGCTTGGTTAAATACTCAATTCTGATTGGTCGATTATTTTCCAATAAAGCACATGGAGAAACATAATAATGCATAACTACATGTAAGGTAGTTTCAAAGAAAGTGGCCTTATTACAGTTCCAAATTATTACGCAAGCCTGTTCAACATTCTTTTTACAACTTAAAATAATGGCAAAAAGTAACAAGTTAACAGCAACACCATAGCGCTACAACAATTTTGTTTAATTGTATTTGAGTGTGGAATTATTTCTGTTGCAAATAGTCGTGGCATAATCTACAGGATGCACAGTTGTATGAAAATAAACCGCTTCAGGGTGGTTAATGACCTCACACCACCCTGTCCTGGTTTATTTTCATACAACTGCACAGCCTGGAATGGTTTATTCCTTACCTAACTTATTTCCACCTAAACCCCTTGTTCTTTCGTAGTTAACTTTGTTAATCATTCAATCAATCAATCATTTTCTGAGTCATATACATACTGTATATGATAGATAGAGACACTTGTTCTCAGTTTAGTTCTAAACCTACTTTTCTGAAAGGATAGGCAAGATTTACTTTACTTCGTTGAAAGAGTATAGGATTACTTTGCATTGCGTGACATCTCCTTCACTTAAAAGAAAGGTGGATCAGCTAATCAGATGGTGGTCATGGACTGTCAGTCATTTTGAAACACTAAGGACACAAAGAGTTCCAAGACGTAATCAAAGGGTTTTCTGTGTACTTTTACATGCACATGTAATAGTGTTCCAGGGCCTTTCAGAATATTGTACAGTTTAATGGAGAGGATGTATGTACTTAGTGTGAAAAACTTGATATATTCATTTTGGTATGAATTAAATTAATACGCAGACAGATTTTAGGAAGTATGTTGCTATAGATGTATAGAGATGTATCCTTTCCAATGTAGTATGATCTCAGGATTCAGCAGTATAGTGTCCTTTGAATGTATTAGATTCTGGTCAGCCTGAACAGCAAATGAAGGGCAAGGTTCCTTTGTTGCCAATTCCTTGTTTTGCGTCAGTTGATGACTATGCCCCATACATAATAAGCTACAGTGCTTGACGCCTACAGAGGAAGTGACTAGATAGCAGCAGTCTCTCAAAGCACGCAAGCGCTGCAGGGCTTGTGAATGGAGAAGCTTTTTGATTTCCTATTCCCTACCCTGGTTGCAATGACATTTGGAGTGGAAGTTTTGTGTTGATTGGTTGTTGCTGCGTCAGTTAAGGACGTCAATCTATGCACGACTTCAAAAAGATCTTTCTGTCATGGATCTGGATGCAGTGCAAAGAAATCAATTCTTTTGTAGAACTGGTCCAGTCTTCTATGTGGAATGAACACAGTTCATTCAATGTTCATCTGCTGTTGCACATTCCTCAGCCCATCTGTAATTGGGGACAATGGTCATTGTGGGCATGGCCATTATATTCTTTTGAATCTGTTATTCACTTATCGCTTTTAATTTTTTCACTTTCTGTCAAGGTTCCAAATGTGTGCCAATTGAAATGCTCAAAAAACTAGACCTACTAAGAAACATATTATAACTGTTATTTTTCAAGTGCTAGCCATGTATGTACTGTTTTGTTAAGTGTATTTTAGATGGCCCCACTGAAACTGAATGCCTCGGTCGTTGCCAAGTAGTATGCGTTTCTTATAGACACAAGGCAGGCTCGGCCAGCTAATTGTGTGTTATGTTTTAACTGCAGATTTCTGCTCTGGCTTTCCACACTGCAGAACAAAGCAGAGATTTAGTTCTTGCCACGAGGCCCTTGCAGACTGTTCAGATTCAGCACTAAATAATTCAGTATTGTGAGACGTATTTAAGCCATCACTTTTTTCCTTGACTAGTCGACAACCAGACAACGTAAAAACAACCTCTCGCATTAGCCGGTCCTCTAGATCGGTGCTCTTCAAAGTGGAGAGTCTCAATCCTTGGGCAGGTCGTGGAATCTTAAAAATGGGGGTTGTCAAACCTGATCTCCACTCCTTTATATAAACAGCGCTCCGACTCCACAGACCAGAGACCTGCACATCCTGCCTCTGCCCTGGTTAACACTAAACACTAGCGTTCTGTGACAGGGAAATATACATGAAACATGAACATATCTGTCTTATGACACTGCCTATTAGGGTTTCTCCAAAGTGGTTTGGACATGATTGCACATACCACTTTTTGTTATGGATAAAATAATATTTATTTATTATTATTTATACGCATAGGTGAACCATTAATTTAAAGTGTTTTTTTAGTTTTTTTACACAGATCACTACATACTGAGGGTAGGTTTCATTACAAAGGGGATTTGCGAACCATTTCCGATTGGCTTTTGATAATGTAAACAAACACATTTTACCACTAGAACATCAGTATGACTCATTTTCACATTTAAAAGACTGCCACTATCAAAACTATGCAGTTGGCAGTTATACCTTTCCTAAACGTACGTATTTAATGCAGTCATACTGTAATGTTAACTGGATTTATGGATAGTGGGTGCTGCCAGTGAGGTCTAGGCAAAGGGTTAACTTAGAGGGGGATGCCTATGGCCAGTATAAGTTTAAATGCAAGGGTATCACCAACCACACACCAAAAAGGTCTGAAGGACTTCACAAATCAGATGTATTCAGCAGAAATAGACAATAAATACATACATTAAAAATAGATGTGCAAGGCTTGGAGGTAGAATATAACTAGAAAGGGCAATGCAACCAGACTAATCACAATCCCAGTCGACGATGCTCTACCCAATACACTGCATGTGTGCCACTACACTGCATTTACACAAATTCCCATACCAGGTGAAAGTCACTTCAATATAATCCTCTCATTAAACATTAAGTCCTGCACACACGTTCATTGTAAATATAGAAGGTAGGTAATAAACACAGCACTACAAAACAAGGGGTATTTACATTTTTCTTACATTTTAGGCATTTAGCAGACGCTCTTATGCAGAGCGACTTACAAGATGTGCATTAATACATGGTAGGAACAATCATAGTTTGCGCACGAGATCAGTGCAGTAATACAGCAATAGACATCATTGTAGGCAGCTGCATACCATACCTGTAACACTGGGAGGGAAGAGGTTAGTAATTTATTTTTATATACTGTATATATATATATTTTTTTATTAAATGAGAACGCAGCGATACATATCGTCACCTTCTTAAAATAATGGCCTAAGTCATTTTTTGAGGAAAAATATTTTTTTGCCTAAGTCATCTCTTCATGATGCTGGCCACCTCTGGTAAAATTGCCTACATCCTTCATTGAAAAGATCATGCTGTTCCTACCCCGGTAGTATAATGGCCTACGTCAAGAGTGTGACAAGAATTTTTGCCTAAGTCACAAGACAATGTGACTTAGGCAATTTTACAAGCTTTCAAGATTACATTACATTACAGGCATTTGGCAGACTGTGTTAAAGATGGCGGCTGCTTGCCTAAGTCACTTAATCCAGAAGTAATTTGGCCTAAGTCAGGTTTAAAATTGCCTAAATCACAACGGCATGTTCATAAATTGGCCTAAGAAATCTAATCCTCTTATGTTACATAATTGACAGACAGCGTTATTTGTATGTCAATAGTCATATATTGTCATAACCTTTTTGTGTGAAATGATTAATAAATATCTTATATTCTATATTTGGATCAGTTTATTCTGGGGTTTTTTAAACTTGAAAATATGACTTAGGCCATTATTTTAAGAAGGTGACGATATACAAGAAGTGTTGAGCAAGTCGGCAGTGGTGATGACAATAGGCTAGATGTACAGAATTCAGTGGTAGTGGAGTCTGAAAAGGTGGGTTTTGAGTCTCTTGCGGAAGATTGCAAGTGATTCCGCGGTGCTGACCGATTGCGGAAAGTCGTTCCACCACCGAGGGGTCAGGACAGAGAAGAGGCGAGACTGCGAGGAGGGATGGGACAGTCAGTTTGCCAGAGGAGGCTGAGTGGAGGGGTCTGGCTGGGGTGTAGGGTGTGATGAGTGTCTGGAGGTAAGGGGGAGCAGTTCCTCTAGCCGCCTGAAAGGCAAGCACCAGTGATTTGAATCTGATGCGTGCTGCGATGGGGAGCCAGTGCAGAGAGGAGAGTAGAGGGGTGAACTTGGGTTGATTGACCACCAGACGTGCAGCAGCATTCTGGACTTGTTGCAAGGGCTTGATAGCGCAGGCCGGTAGGCCTGCCAGCAAGGAATTGCAGTATTCCAGACGCGAGATCACCAGGGCCTGGACCAGGAGTTGTGTGGCCTCTTGGGTGAGGAACGGTCGGATCCTCCGGATGTTGTGGAGGGAGAATCGGCAGATCAGGGTGATCACTGCTATGTGGCCCGAGAAGCACAGCTGGTCATCCAGGGTCACTCCAAGACTCCTAGCAGACTGGGATGGAGAAAAACCATTGAAAAACCATGAGCAGAGATAACAGAACCAAGTGACTTAGTGTATAGGCTAAATAATGCAGATTTAGCAGAGGAGAGGTTAGAGGATAAGGTAGCCAGGAGTGTGTGGAAGTCAGTCAGAGCTACAGGGGATTTGGATTTTCTCCATTTCCTTTCTGCTGCTCGAAGTTTGAGTCGGTTTGACATAGAAATAGCACAGCATCTTAAAGAGAAAGCAACAATCTGTATCCCTTCCCCTCCCCACAATTGAACAGACCCACCCAAATATTGGACATGCCCAAAGCAATGTTCCCTTAAATTTTTTCAGCACTGTACAAATTAAAATCTCTCTGAGCGCATACTCCGTATCCGTGAGCAAAACGTGTTCATCACAACTGTCCAGCAGGCTATAGAACTTGTTAACCATAAACTACTGTAGACTGACTCCATTATGTTAATGTTTTAAGTGTTTTACAAGTACAGCATCTAAAAATAATAAGAAAGTACAAGATATTTTACCAGCCATCTTTTATTAAACCCATATCACTTTAAAGTTCTTTCTTTGTCCTTATTTACATCTATAGTTATTGTGTTGACCTTGTCCAGGTTTATAGGATGCTCTGCCTCTGCTTGTCATTTGCAGGTCTGGAGAAGGCCTCTGTCAGAGCAGCATCTGAAAAACACACCAAAAAAGAACCCTTTAAACACATTTTAAAGCTTTGGACAACTAATTAATAAAGCAGCAATTAATTATTAAAGCTCAATGAATTATGACAGCACTATTATTTATTATTACACAAAGAGACACCTTTAAACATTTTAAAGCTTCAATAAATAGTTAATAAAACTGATTTATTACATTATACATTATAATGATGTGCTGCTTAAGGAATTATGAAAATGCTATTACAGTAAGCATTAAATAAATTACTGTCCAGGTTAAACACATTAATACTAAATATTTGGGGAAATGTAGCCTACCTTAAAACTTATCTTGTCCCCTTTCCAGTGATTGTAGACCATATCCCGGTTTATGGGGCCCTCTGCTTGTGTTGACTTGATTTTCATCAGCTGGTCCAAGTGACTAAGTCGGTTCCGCGTTCACAGTCTGCACTAGATGCTTGGAATGTGCCACAAATGTCAATCAGCTCAGTAAACTCCTCACTTTTCAGCATCCAAGTTACCATCTCAGCAAATGTCTGCATCGCTCCCATTTTTCTTTTTTCTTTAACCGTGAACTTGAAATCATTGTACTGTTGGCAGATACGCGTTGTGGCAGCCTCGTCTATTTGCTTCAGAAGCGCTTGGAACTTCTCAATCAGTCTGGTTACATCATTTGTCCATCAAAATCGAGCATCCAGCTGAATGATACTGGCGAAGGCAGTCTTGTAACTGACTTCATTTAGCAAAATGTAAGGTATAGCACAAGAATCTTATGCACCGTGATGTCCGTACTTTCATCCACAATTAGGGTGTGGACACGGCCATTTCGTACACTAACGTGAGGTGGCTGTAAAGATAACATTCCTTCTTTTCATTTAGCCATGCTGCTCGTTGCATCAGCCAGAGTGGAAGCAGAGCATGAGATGGCTCAAATAAGATCAAACAGTGAAAACTTTATGGTATGAGTACTATGTGCTTCACCCACGCAATTGGCTTATTGACTGAATGTTACAATTTTGGCTTCTGGGTTGTTTTCCCCCCGTATTTTGTGCACGGGTCTTCAATTAGTCTGCGCGGCTGCACACACGGAGTTTAGAGGGAACATGTAGTGTGCGGTCCATATAAACACCATTTAATTTGTGGTCTGTCAAGCCTTGTCGCTTCAATAGATTTATTTTATGAAATGGTGTACAAGGAAAAACTCCCTTTTTATAGGAAAGGAAGAAACCTCCAAGGAAACCAGTCTCAAAGGGGTTCCTGACTCCCAGTGCCAGCCAAATGGTCAATTGTCCATAGTCCTAGACCATTGGCGACCGTCCTCACAGATTGACCGACGGGCACAAATTCATGTGAATTTAGGCGGATTAACGAATGCACAAGAATATTGATGTTTTGTGTCTGCATATTACCATAAACCTAGTGGAACTGGACAGTTCAAACAGAAACAGCAGCATGCAACAAATCATTCTCTTAAAATGGAGGGGCTGGAGATCATCTGCTGGCCCGGGCCCAATCAATGAGAGGTATATCTTACAGTGCACTCACCACAGTGTTTTCCATCTGACCTTACCATTACACACATGATGACGATGAAATGCTTGTAATATACTGTACTGTGAGTGGCCTTTTTAGTAGACAATGGTAAGTTTTGTGTGCTGACAAGTCTGTTTTTGAATTTGAAACAATGAAGGAATGCTTGGTACTGCACACCCCCTCTATATACCGGTGCCAGTTGGCTCGATCATCTTGGGCCATATTCTGCTCCCCTCCACCTCCAGCCAGCCTTCTGCCACAGTCACCTCAGGCCTGCCTCCAGGTCCCAGCAGTATTGGCTGCCCATTGTGGACTGGAGCTTGTGCTGTCCAGTGGCTCCATGTACCCCATGCAGCTAGGCACAGCTGTTTGGCCCATAGCTGTTGGACCAGTGCATATGTAGTCCTAGGTAAGCGCCTGTGTCTTTTTGTTTGGGCTGCTCTGGAGAAATGGAGACCACCTACCTACAGGCCTTGGCCTTGCTGCTGCTGCTCCTCTTCTTGGCTGGCATCCTCATAGAAAAGTAAAAAATAAAAACACAAGGGTGTCCTGTCCTGTCCAGCCACCCGTCTCACGCTGCGCCTCCATGCCGCTTCAGCCACCCGCTGGATGCTGTGCCTGCATGCCCCACCATACGGGCCGCAGTGACAGCTGTGCCCACTGTGTATCAGGAGTGAGTGGATTAAAGAGAGATAGCAGGAAGGTAGTACATTTTCAGTTGGGTGCAACAAAATCAAAACATAAATGAAAGAAAAAAAAACCTATCAAGAAAAAAAACTTAAAATATCCCTGAGTTAGGCCATTTTAAAGTCCTCCCACAAAGGTAGGGATTTAGCCTTAAAATAGGTTTCATGGACAGGGCCCTGCACTACTGCAGTTTTCATTTTTATTTGTGGATTCCTGTGTGTTTACTTTATTGCCCTTTTAGAATTGTTGATAAATTAGCTGCCTACAAATTCTTGGTGAAGGGGTTAAATTGTCAAAATATGTGTCCAGAAAATGGGATTACAAAAATGATTGGAATGGAATTGGTTTTGTGTGCTCTGAATCGTATCACAATCTACTATTAAATCCTTATTATCAGTCACCTCTGTGAACTATAACCCCAGATAAGAAAAGACAGAAGTATCCTAGATACAGTACATTACCAGCAGATGGTAATGAACTTACTCTGACATCTATATAAAGGGAGAAAAATCGAGAATTCTGAATTCAAATATCTTGATTTGTTTTTCATGGACTCAAATTTGAATTCACATATCTTGTTTTTCTCTCAATGGGCTCAAATGTAACTTTTCCAAAAAATATACAGAAAATGGCAAATACAATCAAATTTAACTTGCCAAACTTCAGATTTAGAAGGCACTGCCTTTGAACTGAGGCAGCCAAGGTTTATATGCACACTATGATTTTTTCTCATCTGGCATAGCCTATACATCTCAAGCTGGAGAAACTGCAGTAAAGTAAACTGCAATCTCTTTATACACATACTTTAAACATTTTGCTCAACAACCTTTTCAATACCACCATTGCAAGATACTAATTTAATATTTTGTTAAATAAACTTTAATATCTATGGTTGCTCTTAAGTAATTTATGGCTATCTGTGTTTTGCTTTGCTTTATTAATTGCTATTTTGTTGTATAAAGTGGATGTACTTTTTCCAGTGTGATTGTGTATTTTTGTTTTGTTTTTTATTTATTGTGATACATGCTTTTCTTTTTCTGTGGTTTATTGGAGACAGGTCTTGGAAATTAGCCTTTGGCTATAAACACATAATGTATCTAATGCTTGTTTTAACATTTAAGTCATTATTTTTCCTATATCGCTAACGCATAAACAAACAAAATAAATAAAACAATCCAGCATGCCACAAACAATGTAGAAACCAAGAAAAAGGTCAAACTGATACAACACACACAACCAACAGAAGTGCAAACTCCCCTCATAAGGCATAAATCTTTCACCCAGCTAGGACTGAAGGCACTGACCCTGGCTGGAAGATTCCTGGCTTAATTTATGGCTGGAATAGACTTACCTCTGATAGAAAAACAGTTTGTAAGTTGACAAACAATATGAAGTTATAATGAAAATATCTGTCCTTTGCCCATCTCTACTAGACCGGCCCTGGTCGTCAGCTCCAATCAGGGGCGGCATTTGGCTGTCCGCCTCAGGGGAAGGGGGTGAGGGTGAGCCGGCTCGGGTCCGCCGTGAAGCACGTAAGGAGTCTCCAGACGTGGGTGGGTGAATTCCATCTTGAAGGAAGCAGAGTTCGCTGCCCTCAGAGAATTAGCTTACCTCGTAGAGATGAGCGGCGGACCCGTGTGGGGAGGGTAAATTGAAATAAAAGAGGGTGTCATTAGCTACTAAATTGGGAGAAAAACTGGGAAAAAATCTAACAAAAAAAAAATAAATATATATCTGTCCTTTTTAGCACACGTGGAAATGTGTTCTCTAGCTTTTAATTGAACATAGCAGAATGTTTTTATGTGATTGTGAGCTACTAGGGGAATTCCATTCAAAGTTATGGAATTCCAAGTGAGTGGGCAATATAGTTTTCCACCACTTGAGGTGACGTGGCCACACAGTTTACTGGCTCCGGTTCACGTATTCTAAATTCTTTAGGGTTGGCATTCCTTTAGAGGAATGCTCACATCACAGCTCACATTTGTTTATAACAAGGAACTCAACCAATGCCTTTCATTGCCCAATAATTCTCTTCCTTTTTTGAAGAGGTGGAAAGGGAGAGATCGACTCACTGGTGAGAAGAGTAGGCATTATTTCATTACCATAGTATATTGCCACATGTTCAAACAAATAATGCACTATTTAATATGCAGTGTATGGTGCCCTCTCATATACTGATATTTTAAAAACATATGCATCCAAATCCATTTGACATATGCATGCATTTCAAAGTGTATTTCTAATCAGGGAACAGAAATGGTTCAGGGAATGGAAGCAAAACGGAAACCAAATTTGACAATCCAAGGTAAAAGGTGCTCCTCCTCTAATTTGATATGTAATATGCCCTTGAGGTAGCTTGTGAATTGAGAGCATGTATCATGAGCCTTAACCCCTTGCTTTTGTCCTCAGAATTACACATTGTTCAGGATACGGTTCCATCATGAAATGGAAGTTGTTTTGTAAAAGCATCCTCAATACTGGTTTTACAGTCTGTGGAAAAACAACTTTATTTGTCCAATCTTGGCAGTAAAGGTCTAATCCGACAAAAGAGGATCTCACAGTAGGCTTGGCTGGGATTCAGCATAAAAACTAAGGCCACTACAGGGGCCTTCTTAAATTTTACTTGGTTGAACACTAACGCTGACACATAAAAACCCTTCAGACCAAATATAGAGTAATATGATAGATTCTGTGGTACATCAGACACAACATTAAGGAAGCCTGCCAACTCTGCTGTCTATTGCTGAAATCCTGCAGTCATCACCAAATCAGGCCAGACAGCCATGTCCCAGGTGTTATCTGTCGGGTAGTTTGGTAATTCGTGAGTGCTGCACAGTCTGCCCTTTTCCCCCCTCCACAGAAATACTTTTAGGTCCCTAAGCAGGTACCAAATGCTGATGAGTTTTAACGCTGAACAGTTCCTGCTCTAGTTCGAATGTATGTGCGCTCCATATTTTTGACCTGAATTATTCACAACTTCACTGTGAATCACTTTTATCACCAAAATAAATGTATCAGTGTGTAATTACAATCCTTACATTACTGATATGGAAACGGTCTTCAATTGTTTAACTGAGGGGTCTTCAACCAGAGGGCAGGTCTGTGGGGATACTGCAAAGGGTCGCTGGAAGGGCTTAAAATTAAACACTGCACAATTGCATTGTGATATTAATAATATCACCAAGCTAGCAGCATAACTAATGCCAGCATTTGAGTTAAGAGCTGATCTGGGTGCACAAAAACACAAATACATTATCAGAAACTAGACTTACACAGCGTCAAATGTTTTTTATTGACACACCCGCCATTGCGCCACCCAACCCATGTTGGCAAAAATGGCTTTATTGCAGACAAAACTACTAAACAGGGAGGAGGCAAGAAATATTCTATTTGCAACAAAAAATATTAGTAATTCCAATACTGGCCAGGTGTATTTCTGTTACTGTTCTCACTACAACCCTTTGTCTCTTTATGTGGGAATAGGCTATTCATTTAAACTCACTTATTCAATCCTACAAATAACAATAAATGGCTATAGCTGCTTGCACTAAGTGTGGTGCAGTTGCAATGTGGTCTTCCTCAGGCAGCAAAGTTACTTTAATGCTACAGTGCATGTACAGGTAACTGCCAAAATAAAGGAAACACTTGAGTAAATGAGGGATGCAAATTATATTGAAAGCAGGTGTTTCCACACAGGTGTGATTTCTGAGTTAATTAAGCAATTAACATCCCATCATGCTTAGGGCCATGAATAAAAATGCTGGGCAGGCCCAGGTTTCCATTATTTTGACTACCATGGGTAGGTGAAGAGATCTCAGTGACTTTGAAAGAAGGGTGATTGTTGGTGCGTGTTTGGCAGGAGCTTCAGTGATGAAGACTGCTCTACTAGCTGATGTTTCATGAGGTGCAGTGGCTATAGTGATGTTGGCATGGAAATCTGAGGGAAAGACATCATCAACTTGGAGTAACTGTGGTCAAAAGCACATACTCCTCGACCATGATATCCATGCGTTGGACTATGTCAATAGTCATATATTGTCATAAACTTTTTGTGTGAAATGATTAATAAATATCATATATTCTATATTTGGTTCAGTTTATTCTGTTGAGTTGCAACTGGGCAAAGACAGTTTCATCAAGAGCAGTCCGCCAACAACTCTAGGGCATGAGCAGACAGTTTCATGGAAAAAAGTCATATGGTCAGCAGTTCTCAATAAGTGGACAAGTACAGGTGTGACGCATGCCAAAATAAATTTTACAGGCCCGAGTGCTTGCTTCCCACAGAGGGTTCTGGCGGCTCTGTTATGATGTGGGGTGCTTTTCCTGGCATGGTTTAGGCCCACTTAACCCCTTAGAGGACTCTTTCTCTTCTTCTCCCATCAGGGTTCTACCCGCAGTGCATAAATGGACCACCACCTTCATTGCACCTAACAGTGCACCTTGGTGACATTCACCCTGCACGAAGAGTAAAGTGATGGTAAGAACTTCCTGTATTCAGTTTTATTGCTAAACCTTTGAATTGGCCTGGCTGCCATCAGACCCCTTCATCCTGCAGCCCGTCTGGTAGACACTCCCATGGCTCACTACCCTCCATTTGGCTTTAACTATCAAATTCAAAACATTGGTCCTAGCATACTAGTTGCTCCTCTTCAAGATCTTCACCCCTGGACCACTGTACTTCCGCCTAGCTACCTGTGCTTCTCGGTGGCAGTTCTGGCTCCACGATGGTGGAATGACCTTCCTGTGGAAACTGAGACCCTTCTTGACTGAAGACTCACCTCTTCAGGGTTAGTCCGGTTTTTGTTAACACTTTGAATTACACATGTCTACTTGTTTATGTATTGTATTAGGCTTAGGCATTATTTTCCGCACTGATTGTTTTATTGCTACCTTTGAATTGTGGCTACAGATTTACCTGGGTCCTAGTTTAACTATGTTGTTGCTCTAGCACCTGGAATGTAATGTAATAATGTAATGTAAAAAGTAAATACCAATAAATAAAGCCATTCTGGCTGATCACATCCATCCTATGGTGAAGCATTTCTACCGTGATGGGAGTGGTGTCTTCCAGGACGACAATGCCCCATCCATAGGTGGGCACAGAATGATCACTGAATGGTTTGATGAGCATCAAAATGATGTAAACCACATGCCATGGCCATCTCAGTTACCACAGCGCAGCCCAGTTGAACACATATGGGTGATTCTGGAGTGGTGCCTGAGGCAGCATTTTCCACCACCATCAACAAAACACCAAATGATGGAATTTCTTGTGGAAGAATGTTGTTGCATCCCTGTAATAGAGTTCCAGACACCAGATTCTTAGTGATTTTTAGTGTCCAGATTCTACACTAAAGCTGTTCTGGTGGCGTGTGGTGACCCAGTACCCTATCAAGACACTATGTTAGTGTGTCCTTTTTTCAGTTTTTGGTAACCTCAACTTTTTTTTTTTTTTTTTTTACCTCTGGCAGTTTACTGCTTACCTTTGTACCATTTCAGGTTATTCACTGGACTTGAACTGCTTAAAAAGGGGGTGTTCTAAAACTTTTGACCGGTAGTGTATGTATTTATGTTTTATGCTCCCCCCCCCCTTTTTCTCAGGAATGCCCAATCATGAAATCTGTAAGAGGAGTGTGTGTGTGCTCTCCTCTGAAAAATGTGATGTCAGCCACTGCTTCTTTTTCATGCAGTCCACAAGACATAAGTTGTGTTACATGTTCACTCATTCCCTATTCCCTATGTTGTTAATGTTAAATCCCAAATAAATTGTATGAAATTCTAATGATGACAGCAAGTGTGGTTTTGTCAAATGTTAAATCCCAAATAAATTGTTGAAATTCTAATGATGTGCAAGTGTGGTTTTGTCAACTGTGGTGCTGTCTGCTAGCCACTGCTTTAGCCACCAATAGCTACCATTATGGAAGTCGTGAGCTAACTAGCTCGTGCAATATTAGTACAATTCTTGTATGGAAACCCATCACTTTTTTAATGGAAGATTTTAACATTAAAAGTTGAAATGGCTTTGAAGTAGCTTTTACTCTGAAAACCCTTATTTTGACTTATCAATGTTTGTTGCCCTCCTATTCAATATTACATTTTTAAAATTAGTATGGCCCACTATGCATTGTCTATTCTACAATATAAATGGCACTTCTGTGTCTGTCTCTGTTAATTTACAAGGAAGCAACTTGGAATCTCATATAACAAGACTATGAACGTGTTACAGCATACATAAGATGTGCTATAAATTACAATTTGCTGTTGTATATAGACTGCTGTTGCTAGGAAGAAGTGCTGAATGACCGAACAAAAGCAACAAACTCTCACCATGGATTTTCAATTGGCTCTAAATGGGGAAGCATTAAACTGGTTATAGTTTTTCCTATTTAAAAAAAACCCCAAAAAAAACTATGGTTTTGTGATACCTGCACATGACCCCATTCCAACATTAGTACTCAAAGTCTAGAAAAGCTGAGAGGAAGACTGCAACTGCTGCTGCTAATAAGGAGAATTTGTGCTTGTGTGTGTATCTGTGTGTTCGGGATTTCATCCATATTGCAAAGCAGTGCATTGCTAGCAGTAGCTGCAGTCACACTTGCACTGATGTGGAAGTAGATTGTTACCCATAAGAGGAGCCCTGAAAAGTGGGAAATTGTCTTGTATTGAAGTAGTGATACAATCTGCCTCTGGCCTGTCTCCCTGCCAGTGCTGACTGTTGTTTCCCAAGCGGTCCACTGCCTCCCTGCCTGCTCTCATACCTCACCCCTCTCTGTCATATGTTGGTTAATGGTTGAGGATCACATCTGTTTCAAAGCTGTGGTTGTTTTTAGCCCTTCATCTTCATCTAATACCTCAAACTTTGGTCCTTACTTTTCTCTTTGTGCTCTACTCTTTAATAGGATCTGCATTGGGTCAACAGACCTTAATGTATTGGGCAGGGTTGGCTGGCAAAACTATAAGCATCAGCAAACTCCGAAAGGGGAATATGTTTGAAGACCACACATATATCCTGCATAGATATTTACACATAATTTGCATGATCCATGTTGACTATGAAATAATACGTGTAACTATATATAAAAATAAAAAAAATAAAAAAATTGAAATGTAAAATACCTTTTCCTTCCCGGTGTTACAGGTATGGTACGCAGATGCCTGCAATGATGTCTATTGCTGTATTCCTGCACTGATCTCGTGCGCTAACTGTGATTGTTCCTACCATGTACTGATGCACATCTTGTAAGTCGCTCTGGATAAGAGCGTCTGCTAAATGCTTAAAATGTAAAAAAAATGTAAATGTATAAGTATAGATTCCAAAAATGTGCCTCTTATGAAATAATTTCTCATGCAATTTTAAATAAACACATTCCATATGAAATTCCACGTGTATCCTGGCAGAATGTGAACTGCTCTTCCAGAGAAGAGAGAAAATATCTGCATGAGAAACATCTCAGCCTTTTAACAGGTCAAATAAGGACTTTTCACACTTTGGGTTGTTCCTGAAGGCCTTTGGGTTAAGCTTCATTTTTATCAAATGTGAGAGTGTTAACCTTAGCCCAGGACTGAAATAGCTTTGAGTAAGCACTCAAAACACGTATTGTCAATCTTGGACATGCTGAATGAAACATGATGTAGACAGCAGCAGTGCTGTGAAGGCCGTATAAATACTTCTTGGGACATACATTATATCTCTATTGTATCTGTATTGCATCAATCTGTTAGACATGATTATACATGTCTGCACAATCAGTTACGAGCTCCAGGAACTTAAGTGGATAATTGCACTCATGCTGAAGTACCTTTTTCAGTCATGGGCAGAGAAATTAGTACAAGAAAATGAAATTAGCCATTACATGGCAAATAATTCAAGCAAGGGGATTGGCTCAGGGCCTAGTGTGAAAGCGTGCCTTTCACACTAGCAGAGTTCGCTGCCCTCAGAGAGATGAGCGGCGAACTCATGTGAGGTGGGCAAATCGAAACAAATAGAGGGTATAATTGGCCACTAAATTAGGAGTAAAATGGGAATAATTAGAAACAAAAGAAAAAAGAAAAGAAAACACCCAATTGATTAATACATATGTATTTCCTCATAAAGTATACATGTTTACTTCATTATTATGGTTCCAGATCGTCACTATAACAAAATAATACTCATAATAATGAACTTTATTTAGGAAGCTTTTGTCTTATATTACATTTCCTTACATTACATTCATTTAGCAGATGCTTTTATTGAGAGCGAAACCATTTTCCAATTAAAGAACACAAAGTAAAAGGGAGGGGACATTGGACTAATAATGAAAAGTGGAAATATCAGATAATGTGTCAGATAGGGCCTCAATCCCAAGGCCCTGGAATGATTGCTTGGTGACATCATGGTATGTGATAAAATGGAGAGCCCTCACCGAAGGCTTGAAGGCTTAAGGGGTAACTTTGGAATTGGGCCCAAGACTAAGATACAGGTGGGTAGTGTTGGCATTAGTACCAGGCTGCTAGGACTATTCCATTAGACTATTCTATAACAATAATTATACATTGTTGTTTTGTGTCTACACCAATAATGTTTTTATCATTACTTTACATACGTCAATCAACTATAAGCACTCATACGCTCTCACAATTGATATCTGGCAAAAATCACATTATTAAATGTCACTTGTCACCTCTTAATTGAGAAAAAAAGAAAAGTATGAATGCTGAAACCTTGCTGCCCCTCTACCTGGCCCATCAGAGAAACAACAAAAGGTTGTGGGTCCACAAACTTTTACTAATATTTTATTGCTGGAGAAATGTAAAAAAATTTTTTTTTAAATGCTCTGGGAATGATTGCAACAACAGATCTTTATAGCTATCGTCATATAGTAGTTACCTGTTCAGATAGAAATGGCCCTTAAAACACAGGTGGGTGGTTATCTAGCATTAGCACCAGGATGCTAGGACAAAACATGACTTAATATGCACGGTGCAAAGAGCCACATGGATGAAATGACACAGTTGTGCCCAAAATGACAATGTTGGTCAAAATCGGGGCCCACGTGCTGTGCCTTGCACCTCTCAAATTATGAAACAATGCATACAGCCCCCCAGAGGCCAAATTGGATACACAGTCTATGATTGGTTGACTAGCAAGATGGGGGAGATGTTTCAAGTAGTTCACTTTGCTTTCTTCATAACTCATCTATACCAGGGCTCACCGTTTGTGACTGTGAATGGCATGGCTGCCAGATCCGAGCATACATCCGACTGTCAATACAGGTGGGTGGGGTTAGCATTAACACTCGGGTGTTAGGACTAAGACACAGATGCAGGGGTGTTAGCATTAGCACCTGGTGGATGGGTGCTATTCCATACGTCAGCAACAGGCACGTGTGCATGCAGGTGTGGCCCTCTTCTCCACATGCCTGCATCACAGGAGCTCACACAGGCAGAGACTTACAGCATCCAGACCTAAAGCATCAAGACATTTTGCTGCCCTATCCCCCATGTCTAATCAATTGTCCTGGATCAGTTTCCAACCTTTTTACACAGAATATTTGGGATTAACATTACAGGTGTGAAAAGTAATCCTAGATCAATTGTTTGGGAGGGACAGGGGTAGCAGGGGTTCTGGCAGATTCACCGTCACCCCTAGGCTTTCTCTGTTCTTCTGCTATAATTCAAAAGTATATCAGGAGAAACAGCTTCTGCAGCACTCCTGGCCTCATATTACACCTCTGTTCACCTCCGTTTCATTTGTATGTGGATACCAGTCCCACCATCTGACAACGGTTTAATACCACCTGAGCAATACCAGTGTTGGTCATACAAATGATAGTTGGAAATGGAATATACACAGTACAATATTCAGTGTGGAATCAACACTAAGGGACAGTTTTACATTGTAATTACATTACGGAACATTTGATCCCTATTATACTCATCAATTAAGTTAAATTAACACTGAAAATCTTACTCCGTACAATCAAATTGTGACATTATCAAGTGTCCTTGGTTGTAGGGGCATGGATGAAATGTATGCATCCAGCCAAATTAAGATCTCTCTACCCAGGAATTACATTTTTGTATCTTGATGTCACAATCTATGAAGAACAGGAGGCACTGCATAAATGTTCCTGGATGGACTGGACATGGTTAGGATGATAATTAAATATGACATTTTTATTTTCTACTGATTGCTGAATGCAGATATTCATTTGTTTAACTTAATGTGAATACTGGTTAATGACATTCCCACCGAAGACCACAAAGACTTAGCAGTGGTTTTGTAGTGCAATTTAAAGAAAATTACTGGAGATGTGTGACAATCTAACAATATTTCATGCATGCACAATCACTGTTCTCTATATCAAGCAGCCAATATAATTATTAGTGCTGTTGTGCATTTAGTGACCAAATACTGCATGGCATTTCACAATGAAGAAAAGCACAGAACCTCATTCAGAAAATAGCACAAAATAACAACAAGAGATATGCATAAGGCTGAAAATAAATGTTCTGATGATAGATGGGAAAGAATGCAGAGTCCTCTATTTTACTGGCTGCCTTTCACACCCTGGCAACTTGCATTCTTTACCAATGAGGGAAAGGGAGAAGTGATGTTGGTGACATTTCCATAAATCCACTTCTAACATTAACCTTCACACAAATTAATACACCGTGACCACCATACGAAAACTCAAAGCTCAATTTTTAGTCTTTTAAACATTATTTTTATTCCCTATTCTGGAGGTTTTATCGCCCCTTCCTGTGGAACTCCCAGTTGTAATTATAGGCCTGCTCCATTACTGCAGCATTTCCCCGTCAATCAGTGAAGGCACCTGCTGCTTCCATTTCACTCCGCAGTATATTTGCTGAGCTGTGCATTTACTGTCCCTGCGCAGCTGATGCAGGCCTATCAACCGGAGAACTTGTTAATTCATGACGAGATGAGTAAGGCTGCTGATTAAAGCCCTCCCTCCCTGGGCAACGCTATAGCCCATCACGAGTCACCTTCTTTAAAACCATTCCTCCTGGGCGATGCTGTGACCAATCATGAGTCACCTTCTTTAAAACCCTTCCTCCTGGGCGATGCTGTGACCAATCATGAGTCATTTTCTTTAAAACCCTTCCTCCTGGGCGTGCTGTGACCAATCATGAGTCACCTTCTTTAAAACCCTTCCTCCTGGGCGATGCTGTGACCAATCATGAGTCACCTTCTTTAAAACCCTTCCTCCTGGGCGATGCTGTGACCAATCATGAGTCACCTTCTTTAAAACCCTTCC
Source organism: Aldrovandia affinis (assembly GCA_029706075.1). Taxonomy (NCBI): domain Eukaryota; kingdom Metazoa; phylum Chordata; class Actinopteri; order Notacanthiformes; family Halosauridae; genus Aldrovandia; species Aldrovandia affinis. The sequence continues at coordinate 752,824 of JAINUG010000121.1, read as the reverse complement.
TCCTGGGCGACACTGTGGCTCATTCTCAGACAATAAGCCCTCAACTTACCATCTCAATACATTTGTTGAAAAAAGGGTGATCGCATGAAATTTCTACTTCAGAAGTACTTTTCGTTAGCTGGCTGTTAGAGCACTCATCTCTAAGAGATCATGATCTTGGGGGGGCGTTGGGGTCGGGGTTGGGGTCAACTCCATGCAATATGGGTGGGCTTATCACTGAACACAGTGCTTTTTACAGCCAAGTGTTGTATCTGTAAGGATTTTTTTTTAAAGCCTGGCTTGCGAGGTGATGCTGTGGCCAATCATAAGTCACCTTCTTTAACTCCACAGTTGATTTGTCAGAATTGGGTTCCATACTGTAGGGCGTTCCACTGTACTCAGCTGGGTCTGCCAACTGGGAGCCCCAAGACTAAAATAAGTTTGTACCTATTTCTAATCACAACTACCTGTGAGACCTTAAAATAGCTAACTGACATACATTTGGTGACAGTTCATTCATACATGTTCAATGAAATGCTTCTTTTCTTTTTATTAAAAATGTCCTTCTTAGCCCTTGATGGGGAACCAGCTACAAAACCAGCCCAGATCAGGCAGAATTTATATGAGCATTTTATGATGGAAAATTCAGTAAACAGCTTTCTTGTAATAGATCCAAGGACAGAGTAAATTCTTTTCAACCCTGAGAATCTTGTTTCTGCTCATTTAAATATAAGTTTATGTATTTTTATAAAAAATGGGACAAATTGAGGTCGTGGTAAAATGTGTTATGTTAAGGTCAAGCAGGGGGTAAAATACAGAGAGTTTTATTTTATTTTATTTAACATTTTATTTAACCAGGTAGGTCAAATGAGAACTCAATTATCTTTTGCGGTGACAGCCTGTGGAATTAAAGTGGGTGGAGACTAAAAGGGAATGTGTAGCCAATCAGATGCATGAGATGGTTAGATGGTCAGATGTAGAGATCTAATTCCTGTAAGAATTTGACCAGGACACCAGGATTAACACTGCTACTCAAAAAGTGCATGGGATCTATAATGACAACATCTCTTCCAATAGAAAGTTTTCGCACCCAAGTACTAACCAAGCCCATGCTTAGCTTCAGCAGTTTGACATGAGAAGGGTGACAGGGTGGTATGGATGCTGGCAACTGAGTCTATTTTAACCAACATACTGTGTGGCTTTAACTGTCTCTGACTGGATTGAACCATCTCTAAACTATTTCTGACTGGAGTGACCATCTCTATTAAACTATCTCTGACTGGAGTGAACCATCTCCATTACACTATCTCTGACTTGAGTGAGCCATCTCTATTAAACTATCTGTGACTGGAGTGAGCCATCTCTAAACTATTTCTGACTGGAGTGAGCCATCTCTATTAAACTATCTGTGACAGGAGTGAGCTATCTCTAATAAACTATCTCTGACTGGAGTAAACCATTTATATTGAACTATCTCTAAACTATCTGACTGGAGTGAACTATCGCTGACTGGAGTGAACCATCTCCATTAAACTATCTCTGACTGGAGTGAACCATCTCTATTAAATAAAGGACAACTTCACTGTGGTGTAATATGAAGAGTTAAACTAAATAGGCCATTTCACAAAGCAATTTATGAGCCTCTTGTATTTAGAAGCACATGGGCCATTGATCTTTTGAACATCACTTTGAATAACTTCATACATGATGCCTCTGCCTTAGCACTGCATTGGGACAATCTGTCAATGAACAGTTCTTTATTAACTAAGTCTGTATTCAATTGATACTAATCGCATCTGGTATTAAAACTGCACTCACTGTGTGAAAGCACATCCAGTAACTGAACCTCTACCAGCACTGCATGCAAAGGTTGAATAATCTGATTGCACTCTCATTTGATTATTTTTGTCTCAAATTTTTTGCTTTAGTCACCCCCCACATCCATATTACAAACTGCTGGAAATGACTCATGTAAGGTGTGACAACATTATCATTTCATACTTTTCCATTTTTCAATAGCACCCAGAGATAAGGATCTATCTGGGATTCCCATAGGCATTGTAACCTTTCAAGTAAACAGAATACTTTCTAGCACTAGATGGTGCTGTCTCTTCTCCAAACATTTTCTGACTTATTTTTCATTGATAAAAGTCCTCAGTGGTCAACAACTGATCCTGTCACATTACAAAGCAAGCATTGTCTCCTGAATGCAGCACGCAGAGGTAAAGACTGCCGAAAAACAAATTGGGAAGAAATGAAAGGCCAAATAAATTGAACTATTAATCTATAACGACAATTGCTGAACAGCTTCAAACCACGAGGCACTTGACATATTGCTCAAGACGGAAACTATAAATAGCCTTGGGCATTAACAGTTATAGTGCCAGTCAATGGACTCATTGATGCCATTGTTTCCATAGGAGCAGTAGCATCCTGGTATTCTCAGGATGCGTGCCTGATTGGCCAATTATTTATTCATCTGATGGGGGGGGTTGGTGGTTGGTGCCTGGATCTTGTTGTCAAGAAACAAAATACAGAAAAGGGGGCACCAAAAACCATTGCTTTTGAAACAGCATTAGACAAGAGAGGTGGCTAAAAACAGATGCAGATTGACGACAAGTGTGGTCTTGTCATTCAGACTTTTGGAGATGACTGGGTTGTTTGTGTCTTTCATGTAGCAGATACGCAGTGAGAGCTCGCTCAGATGCTGAGGTCTTACTCATACAGATCACACAGGCAGCAGTTGTTCACTGGCTAAAATGCACTGAATTCCTCCCATCACTTGCAGGCCCCTGGTATCTTGCAGTCTGGTTTTTCTCCAGGCTTGCATGGAATGGACTGCTAAACACATTCTTTGGTCCCCTGCTCTAAAATGTAGACCGTTTACATGGGAAATATGTATACATTGTGTAGTGTATACATTAAGGTCAAATGACTAAATTCTACATGCATTCACCATAATGCAAAGACAAGTGCTCCAACATTCTCCAACAGTGCTTTAAGCAGTTTAAATCGCTCTCCCTGATGTTTGATGAAGGAGATTCAGTGCAAGTGTATACTTTTAGAAGCCAAAGTGAGTACTATCATGCCCTCAGCACCTGGCCTTGTGCCTGCCTGTTGGCTGTTGCGTGGTTATGACAGAGCAGATGTTGTGCATGAGTTAGAAACAGAGAGAGGCAAACTGCCTGCCACCATTGTGTGGTTTGTTGAGTCTTTATTGCTGGAGACATGAATCTTCTGTTGGGCAGAAAGTCTATTATCAGTGCTGAGGTGCTGCACATGTCAGTAGTTCAAGCCACCCTCGGAGGAAGAGCCATGTATAAATACTGGCAACCAGCTCTTTAAATGCCAGAGAGCATTTATTCTCACATAAATACAAAATGTGACCTCATCCTCACATCAGGGGATGCCTAATTGAGCTAACCAGGTACAACAAAAACACTATACAGCTGCAGCAAATACTTCAAAGTGGATAATTTGGAAAGTTTTACCATATATGAATTGGGTCATGCAGGTCTTTTTAGGTCCAGAATGTTAAAGTACAAAACATATTTTCAGTTCAAATCTAATTTGTGGGAAAATTTGCCTACATGTCAGTTGAGCCTAGCTGCTCTATATGGAGTTTGATTATATTTTTATATATATTTTTTATAGAGGGAGCAGTTCCAAGCTATTTAAAATGACACCTTTTATTTAATGGGAACACTATTTGTGTGCGTGTGCATGTGTGTGTGTGCTGTCTAACCTCTCAATCCATACTTTTTTCATTTTTTTAATTAAATTATTTTCAACCTTTTTTATACACCCAGTCATGTCAATTTACAAACGCTGAACCTGGGCACCACACTGATAGGCAAATGGGACTAATCCGCATTGCGCTGCATAAAGAGCTTTGGAAAGCCATGCTATTTTCTTTGCTTAAATGCGAGGAGCATTGTGTACAGGTAACTCTGGTAATTCACACTTGGCAATAAACCAGGAGTGTTTTACATATAGCACCATTGTCTTTTCAGTACCTTTTTAATTATGAGGCAAAGCCTCACTGTGTGGCCCTGGGGAACCAGCTTCTTAAGGCTTAAATGCGTGTAGGTGCGGGGAGACTTCTAGATTTACTCATCCTGAGTTCCAAAATGTTTTCTCGATGCGTTCCGTTAATATATTTGGTCGACATGCAAGATCAGGATGTTATCAATCTGGTCTGGTGTGTTCAGGACGGGCCAAAACAAATTCTCAATCTCCGTCATTGCAAAAAGTGTGAGGCTTTTAAGGACCACATATCAAGTGAGTCAGGCGCTTTGTAATGTTATTTCATGGTCACAGCCCTTGCAGGAATGAAATAACAGCAAGCACGTCATTCCCGTGGCAACATAAAACATTCTATGGGACTATTCAATTTGTTGCATGACTCATAACCCATCCAACTGTACTGTGATGTTATTTGGAATATAGATTGGCTGGAGTTATATAAAAAAAGGGGCTCTTTGACCGGCTATTGTTTGTATTTATATAGGCCCATATTCATGACTTTACCTTGCTTTTCCACAAGGGTTATTGCCTCCCTAATCGTCGAGTGGCCCAACCTCAATTCCTTGAATACGTTCTCGCGTCTATTCAATCAGTGCGGGGGTTCGACAGGATCCACAAATTGTGTTCTGCAAACAGGCTTTAGAATCACTGTGTCGGTCCGTTTTCAATCTGGTAAAATTGATTACTGTATTGATTACTTCAAAACAGTAAAAATGATTCATGGTTTGTTCAGAAAAATCTAGGAATTTCCCCTTTTCTATTTTTTTTAAACTTTTTGGCAAAAGGGAAGTTTATTTAAAATATATAGCTAATTAAGATTCCACAGTAAACCAAAGTGACATTTTCTGTCCCACATTAATTTTTTTTTTTTTAATTATTATTTAAGTCCCTTATTTATTATTATTTATTAATGCATTCATAAAAAGTTAATCATTATTCATATATAAGCACATATAATGGCTGAAGTTGTCTTATAACAATGCTCATAGCATGCAATGTGTTATTATAATGTATTATAAGGTCAAGTAACATCATACATTATAACAATTTGTCACTTGTGAATATTTAGTGGCAAGGGTCATAGTGCATTTTAAATCCAAAATGTATAATTAGAAATATACACACTGGACATAGACATACTGATTACTGAAAGATCATTGTCAGCAGCCTTTTCAGTGCTCCATGTGAAATTACATTTCTTGTTACTGCAAAATGCCAATACATTTGATAGTTTTAATGTAGTAATAACTGCATTATGTTAAATTTTTTTCCATTTATGTGCATCTATGTGTCCTATTTTAGAATGCCATAATTTTGTTGTAATTGCAATGTTGGGCCACCACAAGCCACCTGAACAGCTGGCATAGATTCTACAAGTGTCTGGAACCAGGGTCATCAAGGGGTGGGGTGGGCGGGGCCTAGCTGTTAACAAGATGACATCATAGACTTATGATGTTCTAAGCAACTGCTTAGCAACCATTGTTTACAATAGCAATATAAATGATTATTATTATTATTATTATTATTTAAATTAATTATTAATTATAATTATAAATAATTAATTATTTAAACTCTCACCACGGGGGCCCCGTGAAGGGCAGGGCCTGTCTGTAACTCTATTGGAGAGTTGCAACACCATTCTTCCATGAGAAATTCCATCATTTGGTGTTTTGTTGATGGTGATGGGAAATTCTGTCTCAGGCACAGCTCCAGAATCTGCAATTAGTGTACAATTTGATTGAGCTCTGGTGACAGAGGTGGTTATGGCATATGGTTTACATTGTTCTCAAGCTCAAACCATTTAGTGACCACTCGTGCCTTGTGGATGGGGCATTATCATCCTAGAAGAGACCACTCCCATCAGGATAGAACTGTTTCACCAAGGTGATCACTCAGAATGGCTTTGTATTTATTGGTGTTTACCTTAACCACTAACGGTTGAGTCGACCTAAACCTTACCTTGTCATGAGTATGAATATAGTGAGTATGAGTATGAGTATACTCAATGAGTATGTGTAAACTGTCCTATAAATTTATATTTGTTAGCATACATGGTCATTTATTATCACACGTCGCTTTGCTTTTTTGACTTATATATACAAAGACATTTTGTTGGACAAGTGTTTTGTATGTGTAATTTGTGGTATGAATAACTGATGACCGATCACAGTGGTGAAAAATTGTTTTCACGCCCCTGAACCCCAAAGGTCTCCACACACAACAGAGAACAGGAGTGGAAAACCCTCTCACAGAGCTCTTTATCTAAATGGAGGCACTGGTGCATCGGAAGCACATGGTCACCTGAATTAATTACAACAAGCCTAATAGATTGTACTGAGGTATTTCCATGAGACAAGTGTGGGCTGACAACTATACTAGGCTCCTGATCATTCATTACTCTAATGGGGTATTTAGTCAAATCCTGTACGCTCGCGGCCTTCCATAATTACTTTGCATTTTTCGAGGTTCTCTTTAGTGTTTGAAAAGAGGGAATTGTGGTAGCAGGCCATGCTAGCATTGTTAGAATGTGTCTGGAAGTGCACCAGGAGAACGTGGCGAGAGACAGAAATATGGGTGCAGGGTTGGGGAGAGGCAGGGGTAAGGGAGAACACTGTTGAAACAGATGGGCAAAGCAAAAAAAAAAAAACAGGCTAATGCAGGAGGTCATAAACAGGCCAGAAACAATTAGACTAGGAGGATATGCAGCCAGCTATTCACTCAAACACAAGGTGGGGGTGGGGTGTCTGAGGAGTCTTTTCTCCAAAGATTCATAAGATGCCAGCAGGTGCGTGAGCTGCACAAGCAAATATTTACATGTTGAGCTGGACATTGAACTGATAACAGAAGACTGGGGAATGTAATTGATCAACAAGAGCCTAATTAACCTTTCCATGTTGGCATTACTCAACCAATCAGATTACTGCAGAAAGACCATCAAACCTCTTTCAAATCTAATCCTGTCTAAAAATGTCTTGCTATTCTCTGCCTGCACTCTGAAAGTTGCAGGTACACAAAGAATAAGAACTTTAAATTCCATACAAAGTCGGGCAGACACAGTGAATTATTATTTATATATATATATACTATATATACAGTATATATATTGAAGGGTAGGAAAGTGCATCTCAACACATGGAGGCAAATTTGAGGTTTTGCAACCCTGGAGGAAAATTATGCTCGTCCCAGTGGGCTTTGGGAGCTCACCATGGCAACAAACCTGGAGGCCTGGGAGGAGGGGAAATACAACAGCTCCCAAAGTATTCTGCAGCCAGGTGGAATCAATGGGAATCCTTCAAACGAAGCCTTGTGATTGAGTGGCTGAGTGGCCATTATCCGTAATCCTTTTTGGGCGCCTAGCAGGAGAGCATACAGGTAGTCAGGCAGAGGAGGCAGTGTCAGTGGCAGAAACATCTGAGCAAGGATGTGCTGACTACAAAGAGAAGCTAGGTCAAAGTAGAACATCTTCCATGAAGGAGGATAGGCAGTCCTTGGGGAGGTCATGTATCTCCCAGGAAAAATCACATTCCCATAAAGAATAAAGTGCATTTTTATGGAAGTGAGTCAAGCCAATTGTGGCAAATAAACGTATTAGATGCAAGACTGCAGAAATAGCTAGGGTGGTGCAGGAAGCAGAAATATCACACGGGCATGCAGAATACATGGGGGATGGCACACTACTTTTGCATTAAATGCCAAATATTGATTGTTTTCAATTTTACACGTCTGTTGGTGACAGTTTCAAATGACCCATTCTATCATTAATTATTTTATTAACAAAATAAACTAATTAAAAGGCAGTTCAACAAATTGAGGTCAGAAGTACAGGTCACTTTACATGACTACCGTGAACCTCATATCCCAAATTTTATGTTGAGCTGATATAACTTCATGGGCTGGGGGAATCCAACTCCCCAACCTGGACGCATATTGACCTCTTAACTGTCAACGGCAGGCCGCCTACATCATATAACATGGTCTTCTTTAAATATCATGGTTAAATGCACCAAAAATATGAACATGTATTATATGCACAGATCGGGTGAAATCTCATCCTTTCAGCAGCGGAGGATAATTCACATCAACCAGGATGTCGCAAAAAAATCCCTTCCCAATTCATGACGGAGAAAATAGCTTCTCTTTACCTTTGGTGATGTCTAGAAGTCCAAAAATATGACATCATTGATCATGTGCGCATCCTGATCACCGTAAGGGTCTAGCAAACAAAATTAGTGAAACTGTTTTGTCACAAGAGCAAGTTAATAAGAGAAGTTCCAAAGTTTACTTTGCCATTCGTATAGCCAACAACAGCAAAGATGTCATTCTCCTGGGTTGACGAGATATGTCACTATGTTTCACATAGGGAAGTTTTGTATCCTTCTGATGGTAAATCTACAAAATAAGCCCACTCCCATCAGTCTCCGGTAAATACTGGCCAAACAGTTCTGCTCTACGTCCAAACAGTGGCACCAGTAACATGATCATATGGCATGATCCAGTGGCATAATCGATCCTACTTCCCTGCTGAAATTAGTCTACCGTTCTAGTCAATTGGATAACCCTATATTGTTGTAAAGGGTTTCTTTGGTTTGCGTTTTCTATCCTGAATGCTGTTGGAGTTGTGCACTGTTTGCATGTGATTGAAGAGAGTACATGCACTTCAGAGTTTTAGAAAACTGTTTATACTTTCCTTTTTGTTTATTTGGATGTATGGTTTGGTTTTACAATGCCAAAAGCCCCAAAGAAGACCCGGTTCACTGAACATGAGGCTTTGGATGAGGTGCAATGCAATAGCTATGAAGTGCAACCTATGTTTGTGAGAGAAAGGTCAACAGCGTTGACTCAGCTGATGAAAAAATGGTTATTGATGGCCAGGATCCCGTTCACGACCGACGAGTAGGTGAGCACCGGAAGTGCTGGCTCTGCCACAAGAAGACACCTATCAAGTGTCCCTCAACAGTCCCTCTTGTGCTTTGTAGCAAAGAGGGACTGCTTCAATGACTGGCACAACCAAAATAACCTATATACCTATTCCTGTGTTGCCTGACTAAAAAACATTAACAGACATTGCACAAAGAGTTTTGTGCAATGAGGGCAGACATTTGCCAGAAATGCTGTTTGTTATATTATTTATATATGATATATATATATATATTGTGACATCATGAGAGGTTTGACCAGGGCAGGTCGGTGTGGGGCAGTGCAACAACACTCAAAAACAGGCAAAACACAGACGGTTCAAACATAAAGTTCAGGTTTATTTCTCCTCAGGGCATGAATGGGTACTTTCCTCCAAACAATAATCCAAAATCCAAACATTCAAAAAATGCCTCAATCAAAAATGTTACAGTTCATCCCGGCAATAATCCTCTTCTAGAAAACAATTCTCAATTCAAAAGGTTACTTTCCTTGGTGTGTTTGTTCCAGCTCCTTCCAGCCATGTGCTCGGCTCCCCACTCTCTCTCTCCTTTGTCCTGCATGTGGGCCTTCTATACTGGCCTTGATTAGGTGGCCCAGCCACCTACACCTGAGTTGTGTTGCATTGTGGGGCTTGTAGTGTACAACGGCGGCCATTTTGTGAAGTGGCCGCCGATCAGCAGGGGAATGCAGCACTCCTCCACCACACGTCCCCCTGTGATGCCACAATATATATATGATATATTTTTATATTGTTTCAGTATTTTTATGTATATATACAGTATATACGTATATATCTGATATATAACTTGCATGTGGCCATCATATTTCTTGAGCCGGAAACTTTTATAATTGAGCATATCTGAATCGGTCGGAATTCAAAAATAGGGGTGGCGGGTAAGGGGTTAAGTAGTAGGATGCTATATCTAACATTATCAACCTTCTGTTTCTGTATGTGACCTCTATGGGAGCAGGTGAATAGAGTTTAGCAGAGTTTTGAGCAAGATCCTAAAATTTGGGAAGAACATGTTGTGGCGGAAAAATGGTTGTGGTTTTTTGTTTCTTTTTGTGCATGTTTCATATTTTGAAGGCACTAAAATGTGCTACAGTCAAAGTGCTAGGTCTGAGCTAATTGTTGGAGAAGACAAAGAAAGGATACCCTCATTATGAATATAAAGCCGTTTTATGAAGAAACATAATTTGCCCCGTTGAAAACACAATCTTCGCTTTTGCAAAGAAGAATTGCACCTTTGTGTTTTGTTTTGTTTTTCTTTGATTTCTATATGGAACACAACAACTTGACATGGAATACATTCAGATAGTCTGACTTAGCATTGTAGAACAACCTTGTGAAAACACAGGAGTATTTTTGGAGTAACTCAAAATATGCATATCGCCCAGCACCCAGTGAAATGCTTGACTACACATGCCATATTATTATGCAATATTAACCACATTTAATTGAATTTGTATTTAACCAGGGGTATTATACTGTGCATAAAAAGCTCTTCCCGTACAAATCTCTCTGATACGGCTATGCAGATAATGTTAACTATCCGGGGAAATAACATGGCTGTATGAATAATAATCAGACCGGAGGACCGACACAGCTTGGGGGTATATTTAGGCAGAAACATTGATTAGTGATGGTAGAAAGGCTACAACTGCTACTGGGAGAGCTAAACCATTCAAAGCAACAGCATTCAGAAGCACCTCCCTCATCACCGTGTGTCTGATATAGGCTTGTTTTGACAGGTTTTGTTTATTGCCTCTGCTATTAAAACTGAAATGAAACGGAACACATATATTGGGCACAGCATTTGTACCACAATTCCTTTCGCCTTTGTTTGCCAGTTTCCCTTTTCTTATTCATACCAGCACAGATGTAACCCAGAATAATCTCTCTTAATTTGGTGGTACACACGTATTCATTAATTTGAACAACAGCATTCACAGTGACTAGGCTGGGCTTTTAACCTCCTGCTGTTCAGGACATATTGTCCTGCAGGATTTTTAAGGATCTTATGCAACATTAACATGATGCTTTTTTCACTTGTGTCCTGATCATGGTTGACAGTGAGATGTCTTCAGACAGATGCTCAGTGTTATGTGACCGATGCACAGCACTCCAAGGATGTTTTGTTCCTTGTACTGTGGTGGAGGCAGGATAAAGGGGTTTGGAGACTGCGGCGACAGGGTTGGGGGGCCACTATCGCCACGTACGCATGTGTCTGTGTGACGCACACAAATCCATTCCAAAGACCGTCTGCAACACAAACAGCACGCCTCTATACCCTTCGAGAGAGAATGATTTTGACAGAGAACCAATGAAATCATTTCCCTTCTTTTGAGATCCAAAGGGTGAGGTGACTCACATCCTTACAACTCTACAGTCTCCATCTCTTCCACTCTCCTAACACTCAGGCACAGTCTCAAGGGTAGACTGAGTGTCCTCTTCCACCGCTGCACTATTTTTGCTCTCACATCGACATTATGTGAGACGGTTCAGCATACACCACTCTAAAAGTAATATGTTCTTAATACCTCTGATTATTATGTTGGCTTAGATTCTTGATATTTCCTACTTCGACAATTGTCTTAATGCTAAATGCTGCAGTGGTGAGTGTGTGAAATAGATGAATCTTATGAAGAGTGTGGTCTGTCTGTAACAGCACAATATTCTATATTGGAACTCTGTTCAGCTTGAATGCACATGTGTTTTGCTGTACGAAGTGTGGACTGTAGCACTGTGTAAGTGTGGCAGTATTGTGTGATCTGCTCTATGGGGATGACTGACTGACTGAATTCTTCCTTTATTCTTTCTCTCTGCTATAGCCTTGTGTCACATATGAAATTATTCATAATTTGGTGGAGTTGAGTGGGCTAAAATGACATTTATCAGAATATTAAATGTTGGAAGAATAATATATTTTATGTGGCACAGGATAATATTCCTTGCCCACTTTAATTTAGAGATATGATTTATATTTTGAGTTATGCATGTAGGTAGGTAATACATCAAAAATCAAAGTGGAAAGAAGTTTTAGTTTATTTGTTGCAAGTATCTCAGTAAGCAACTTTGCAAGCGAGATATGATTTTATGGGAAATGTCATCTTTCAAATCACGTCATCACTAGCAAACAACAAGTTATCCGATGAGACAATGAGTTAGAGTACTGCACATGATCTGTCCTTGACCAAAAGCTTCTAGAAATAAAACATAAAACACCTTTTTAAATGGATTTGTTAGCCAGATTCCCTCATTCAGGACAAAGAAAATGACCTTTGGTATATACCCATGGAAAGTATAATGTAAATAATAAAAAAAGGTATATAAATGGTTGCATACAAATTTCAATGAATAGCTGAAAATCCTCTTGTATGCTGTTGAAAAGAAAGTTTGTTCAGAAAATTGCAAGTTGTCAAAGTTTTTAGCTGAGATTTTTTTCTACAGTTTCTTGTACATTTAAAAGCCACTGCTCAATTATGGACTGAAATATTAGACATGATTTTCACTCCGTCTTCCTGAGTGAAACCTTGCCAACCATAACTCAAACACACACAAGCCTTACGACTGCTTTTCGATCTCAAAAGCAGTAGCTACAAGGACACAATATTTACGTTGGTCGCAATGGGTCAAAACACTATTAGGATGTAATTTGCCGGAGTTACGTTACTCTGTGACTTTCCTTTAGATACATAGTTCAATCTTTTCATGCATATGTATACCTTGGGAGAACGTGTTAAAACAGGGTGGAGATTTTGCATATTAGGCCGATTAAGTATTCCATGTCACATACTAAGCAATGCCTTAATTGTGCCTCTCCCCTGCGTGAGAATTTTAAGAATACCTGAAATCAGGCAGTATTTTGCGGAGCGCTGATATATCCTAGCTCAGGTTCTATAAAATGTATGTTAATAAGGAGTTCTCTCTCCCATGGCAGCAGTCAGAGCCATTGCGCTCTCTGAGGTGCTGGACAATTTGTCCCAGTGAGCATGCCTTTACATATATTTTCCAGTAGACAGAGAAGACATTCAACAAAGAAAAAAAGGTTTTTACAATGTGGCTACAGACAGCTAAGCAATGGGGACTATAAGATTAGTATTCTATTAGTACCTTTTCTGGCCATTTCATAAACACACGTGTGCTTATTGCTAATTTATATACTAAGTGGTACAACCCATTGGTTTCTCAACACGATTTTGTATTTATTGCTCCAGTTTTGTAACTGTACTGTACAGTGTGTAAGGTATTAAAAGCCCTGTGTGCAAAATGTACTGTAGCTTTAAGGTGCAACACAGAAACTATTCTTCCATGTTGATTGTTTAATCAAACACTGAATCGTATTAGTCATTTTCACTGCATCATGATGGCTTCTGGAATTGTTTGAATAATGTCATTTATATACTGCTGTTTTTCCTTTCTATTTAACACTCATTGTTAGTTCATAAGAATGTGATGGTAATTGAATTTGAAATAAGTTTGTTTCTGAGATTATTATGGCTAAATGAGGATTGCGTGTGTCTGTGATGTGGGAATTGTGAATGCCTTATCATATTTGTATACCTGTCCCATCGCTGCAACATCCTTTGTCAATCTGGGAGGCGCAGACAAGCACGTGCACCCTCCAAAGATTGCCACTGCTTAATTTCACTACTGCAGCCCCCTAGCTGATGCAATGCCACTACACGGAGGAACGCAAATCCTTTGCAGACTGCAGTTGATGAGGATGACCAGAGGAGTCACTATTGCGCAATGAGGAGGGGAATGCCTGCTGCTTGGTCAAAGCCTTACACTGCCACAGGATTCCCAGCCACATTAGACACATGATCAGGGGGTGATTACAGACCACAGAAAGAGATGACCCTTTTAAACATTTATTAAATTTTGTGTATCTTAACATCCGTAGTAAGTACCACATACAGAGATCCCAAGAGATAATGGGGAGAAGCATGAAGGATTTTCACATTATTATTTTCAGTGCCTACTCATAATGAATGCACTTGTCCTCTTACAATTCTACATTCTCATATTAGAAACCAAACCCTCCAACTAATAAAATGCATCTGGGACATCATGACAAAGCCATGTATGTGCTCCAACTAATAAAATGCATCTGGGACATCATGAGCCATGAATGTGTAGTTCATTACTGTCACCCCTCCAAATTCATGTAATGTAATATCCATCCATTTGCCAACACTCTGATATTGTTCATATTTATTAATTCACTTGTATCCCTGACACACACATACACACACGCTCACAATCTCAGACATACATACATACACACACAGAAACACTCTCCCACTCTATAATACATGCACACACACGCTCCCACACATACACACACACACACACAGAATTATATATACTTGTAATGTTTGCCCAGACCTCCCAGAACCTTCCAGAAGAGGTGATGCTATTAAGGAACAGGAACTGTTTTGACTGCTGCGCAGTGTACAGTGCAAAAGCCATTTCTGTTTATCATCTGAAGTCTATAAAAATCTATGAACGTGGCAAACATATTTAGAAGAGAGGAGCTAATGACAGCCTTACGAACTGATCCAAGAAATAGGGGCACTAATTAGTGAGGGAGAAATATGTGGAAATGGAAAGTTGGAAACATGAGAGAGTAAATGATATTTAGAATCATGCTACATCAGAGATCATTCACTTGATATCAGCCTAATCATAGCATTCTGTCCAAAGACACTGGAGTATTTTTATGCCTCCTATTCCTGTCTCAAACTAATGAATAATTTCTCACAGAATGTATTGCCAGCGCACATCACAGGCCCGAATCACGTCATCCGGTGACTATTACGCACGTATTCTTGTCAACGCAGAAGCAGCAGGCTTTTCCCCACGTACCTCTGGGAGTTGTTGTTTTTTAATAGAACAGCACTTATTATAAATCAGCCAGTGAGAAGTGAGATGGAGAGAGAGGGTGGAGGCAGGCAGGGACGGGGAGAGGGACTCTGGTTGCGTGTAATAAGAGCACAACGTGTCCTCAGCCGAGTCTGAGAAAGTCTCTGCGAGAAACAAGAAGCTGCACTCAGCGAGAAGCCAGAGTCCCCCGCTCCAGCCCCCGCAACACATCGACGTACACGCTCGCAACACGCCGACGCACGCACGCGTGCACAGACAACGGCTCCCCTTCTGAACTGATTCATTTATTTATGTTTCTATTAGACGGGAGCAGCTGCTGCCGTGGGAGGAGCCGCTCTTGTTCTCTCCCTCTCTGTTGTTCTGAACCCCCGCGAGGAGTAATCAAGCCGCTCGCCCAGCTGAGGAGGAGTGCCCTTCTAATCACATTGATGGCCCAGCTGCGGAGGGCAGGGCTCTGCTCTCTGCTGTCGTGTGGCAATTAAGAGAGGATTATTCCATGTAATTTTTATCGCTGTCATTTTCCCCTTTATGCAGTCTCTCCAGCCCCCCCTTCTCTCTCTCTCTCTCTCTCTCTCTCCCTCTCTTTCTCTCTCACACACACACCTCCCTTCCCCCACGCCAACATCTTGATTTATTGAGCTGGTTGCCTCTTGTTTTTTTTATACATTGACGAAAGAGATGTATTTTGGGGTGAGTGCATTAGCAGACGCCGAGCCCCAAAGTCTGCATCTACTGGACTGACCAGTCGTGGATTTCAGCTGAACTCAGGTGGCACAGGAGACAGAATTATTTTAAGCAATAAAATGGAGGAGAGAATAAGATGGCTGGCCATGGGATTTGCTGCGTTATTTCAAATCCGCGTCGGCTGCTTTTCTCGGTTTGTCCTTCTCACTCTCGCAAACACCTGTGCGTCACCCATCCCATTCTTTTCTCAAGGGCAGCAAACTAAAGATCCAATTGGCTTGATAAATCAACTACAAGATGCCATTTCACATTTCTGACTTAATTAAACAGATGCCATCACAGCTTTTCCAAACAAAATATGCAAGTTATAAATGTCCCCTTTTTTCCACATCTTAATGCGAGGCTCCACGAACGCTGTACGCAGCTAATGTCAGCGTGACCTTCTGTTTATTAACAGCACTGCGTTTTATTGCAGAGATATGCGCCTGCATCCTGTCGTCCCCCTCTTCATTCTTATGCCCCGTATTTCTCCTCTCCTCCCTGGCACCTAATGTGCACCATGGTGCTCAGGAATGGATGTCTCATTTATCATTTTTTTTCCTTGGAAAATGGTTATTAAATAATTAATTGCATGGGTTCCCACTAGGGATCCCATTACCAAATTAAGCGTACAATGGCAATATGTTGCCTGTTCAACTCTTTTTGGATGAGCGGAGAGGCCCAACAGAAACTGCTAATAGTCGAGAAAGAGTGCTGAACATGAAGTTTTTAAATAAAATGCTATACTGTATTATATATCAAATTATAATTATCAGATGGATCAAAGCATACCTTTGTTTAAGGAATGTTTCCTTTAATGCAATTACAATATTTATTGCATTGGTTTCAGTAAATGATCCCAAATTAACCTTTTGACCAATTTTTTTTTGTAAAAAAAGTATAATAAGGCTCTCGGCACTGCTATATTGTTTCAATAAACTTTTCAGTACCAGACTAAAGAATGATTACTACTTCAGGTGCTTTTGAATATAATGTATTAAATCCCAAAAACTACATTTGAAGTGAGAAGTTATAGGTTTTGATCAAAAGCTGAAAAAGACAGGAAATTCAAATTAGCATCAAAACCTTTAATTTCACACATGCACTAACAAGGGTTTCCTGCACACAGCTTTGACACCTGCTACAGTATTATAGCTATGTTGATCTACTGTACTTCAAACAACCGAGAATCTCAGCGACCTCTTTCTTTAAATTGAACATCTACTGTATAATAGCTATGCATGTGATCACATGAACCATGGTTAAAAACATGGACCTGAAAATATTGTGTTTGAGGTGCATTCTAGTATGCATTGCCATATTGTCTGGGATTTCCACTCCAGACAAATATATGACCCTCATTTTCGTCATCCAAAAAATGCAGCGCAAGTAAAAATGCAGTTGTTTATGCCACCTTGTGCTTAGTGCAATCAGTAAACTGCTGACAGCACCAGGAATGAAGTTCAGGTCCCAATAGTACTAGCGTGTTACCCAGTGTAGGAGCAGGATGGGAAGTGTTTGAGTGTTTTAAGGCATGGTTGTAAATGTCTTTGGTGCGATAATATTTATTTAGTGTAACAGAGTATGTATATCAAAGCTAGTGGGCTTGTGTTAAGAATGATATCTTTTGGCTCTTGCAATGGATTTTCTTCATTTAAAAAAAATAGCAATGCTTGTTTTGCTGTGGGTGCAACGGCATCATAGTGAATCGATTCAAAACAGGGAAGCGCTAAACAGATTTTCACCACTTGCAATGATCTACTAAGACTGTCACCGTCAATTTACATTATATATAGCTGACCTTGTTATAATTCAAAGATATACAGGTAACTGCCAAAATAAAGAAAACACTGGAGTAAAGGAAGGGTTCTGGCGGCTCTGTTATGATGTGGGGTGCATTTGCCCTGCATGGTTTGGGTCCACTCAACCCCTTAGAGAGCAAGGTAAACATCAATAAATGAAGAGCCATTCTGAGTGATCACCTTCATCCTATGGGGAAGAATTTCTATCCTTATGGGAATGGTATCTTCCAGCATAACAATGCTCCCATCCACAGGGCATGAGTGGTCACTGAATTGTTTGATTAGCATGAGAATGATGTAAACCATATGCCATGGCTGTCTCAGTCACCACCTCTCAACCCAATTGAAAACTTGTAGAATCCATTACACATTTAAATGAACATACGCACAAAAAAACGTGCGTACACCACTGCCCCAGGTGTGAAATCTCTAAATCACAAATCATCTTGAAATTGTGCATAGCTGAATGGTTTTAGATCTCTGCCTTGTAAATGCCCCCTAATTAATATCATTAACATATAAAGGAGCTTGAATCAAAACACAAATCCTCTACTTGATAATGGCGAGCTGCAAGAAAAATTATTTTAGCGAGGCCAAAAACAAGGTCCTGTTGGCGGAGGTGCAGATGCGTGCAGGGATGCTGTTTGGGAGCCTTTCCAGTGGCTTTACCAGTTAAACCAAGTATGTGGCTTGGCAGTCTGTAGCCCAGGCTGTGAATGAGGTGGGGGCCAGCAAAGGTCCCTGGAGGACGTAAAGAAAAAATGGTCAGATTTAAAACTGAGGTCAAAATCTCTAATAACTCGTTCCCTTCTTATTGCGCGGTTGGCGATATCTTCGAGAAGTGACAATGCTGCCATTCTTCCTCTTGCAAACCACAATCTTGCATTATTGGACAGATATGTTTGACACATGTGGAACCATAATATGTATATTAAATACATTTTCTTCAACGATGTGCCAATTATGCTAATATGGGTAATTTTGGAAAACCAATGTGTGTTTTTGTTTTGTTTTCCACAAGTAGCCTAGCTTATGTTGTTTTAATTTATTAATAACTTTATTGTGCAAACCATTATGTATAGCCTAAGCATACAATCTGGTAATACAACTACAACAGCATCTACTACTACTACTACTACTACTAATAATAATAATAATAATAATGAGGAAACAATTAGGCAGCAGATGACATGTTGGCGCTCTTAGATTTCTGAATACATTTTACATTACATTTACATTTTAAGCATTTAGCAGACGCTCTTATCCAGAGCGACTTACAAGATGTGCGTAAATACATGGTAGGAACAATCATAGTTCGCACAAGAGATCAGTGCAGTAATACAGCAATAGACATCATTGCAGGCAGCTGCGTTCCATACCTGTAACACTGGGAAGGAAAAGGTTAGTAATTTTTTTTTTATTATGGAGTAAGTAGGGTTATATAGTGTTGATGACATTTAGCTAGATGTACAGAATTCAGTGGTAGTGGAGTCTGAAAAGGTGGGTTTTGAATCTCTTGCGGAAGATCGCAAGTGATTCCGCGGTCCTGACCGATTGCGGAAGGTCGTTCAGGACAGAGAAGAGAGGAGACCGCAAATACCTGCAGTACTCCAACATTGCCACAAGGAAATGTGCATACGCCAAGTTGGAACCTGACATGGAGCTAAGCACTTTTCCACGTCAAAGACCGTTTTTATAAATCAGAACTTTGGCGTGGATTTGAGTGTACGCACATTCTGAGATCAAATCTGTGCGTAAGCATGTTTTATAAATGAGGCCCCAGGTGTCCCAGGGCACAATTGAAAATATATTGGAGAAGTATTGGCAGAGCAGGGCATTTTTCGGTCAGTTACATGCATATACAAAAGCAATTACATATACAGAAAATGATCAATTTCATACACGTTACATAAAAGCACAATCAAAGAGAAATGTCTTCAACTTATTTTTAAAAGTAGCATTGTTTTGGCATTTCTGATATGGGCTGGAAGAGAGTTCCACAATCGGGGAGCATAGCGGAAAAAGATCTCAGTCCAGCTTTCTTGAGGTGATACCGGCATGGGTACTACCAGTAGTCCTTCACCTTCTGACGGCAGGGAACGAACAAGCACATAAGGTGCTAGCAATTCTATAGGGTAGGATGGCCCTGTCCTATTTAAGGCCTTGTATGTTGCAATTGCTACGTTGTAATTTACACTGTTTAACCGGCAGGCAATACAGTGATTTTAGGACAGGTGCGATGTGTTCAGATCTGCAGGTGTGGGCCAGTAGCCTGGCAGCTGCATTTCAACCTATTGAATTTACTGTCCAGTAGTACAGTAAACAAAGAATTGCATTAGTCCAGATGGTACATTATAAAAGATTGGCCCAGCACCTCTGTCTTTCCCGCTCAAACAAGGGGTGACCTTCACAATATTTATCAAATGATGCAAAGTAGTTCTAGTTATGGATTTGAGATGGGTGTCAATTGAGAGTCAAAAATCGCACCCAGATTCTTTACCTGTGGGGTAAAGGGGTGATCTGGTTACCTTCAAAAGGTTCTACTGGCACTATAGCAGAAGATAACAAGACATTTACCATTTTCATGATTAACATAACATATAACATATGCCATTTAGCAGACGCTTTTATCCAAAGCGACTTACAGTAGTGAATGCATAACTTTTTCAGTACATGTGGCTCCAATGGGAATTGAACCCACAACCTAAGCGTTGTCAAGCGCCATGCTCTACCTACTGAGCCACACAGAACCACACAATCATGATGATTGGGCCTAGGGCTGTGAGGCACTCTTTCAAGAGCCAGGTGGGTCAGGGATCAAGGTTGTATGAGGTGGTTTGAGTCCTGAACTGAACCTTGACCATTTCTGAATTGGAGCAGAGGGGCACCTACTAGTGGTGGGAGTAGCAAGCTGTACAGTGGCTAAAAGGTGAGAGGATGAGAGGATTTCATACATTTTGTCAGAAAAGAAATCTCTATTTATATATTCATATCACTATTTTGCTGGGCTATCAGTGAATTTACTAACAGGTATGGGGGTTAAGAGCATGTCAATCATATTAAATAGAGTTGCTGGAATATTCTTGCTGTTGTTTATTAGAGATGAGTAATAAGCTGCCTTGGCTTCTTTCAACCTTACCCTGTATTGTGCAAGGTGGAGGTTACAAGTTACTCCACCTCAGTTCCAGCCTGCGTCCTTCTATTCAAAAGCTTTTATGGCAGAAAAATGCCGAATTTGGGCAGAGCAATGATGATTTCAATTAATGATTTCACTGAGGGTGCTGTTATAGAGAGAGGTGGTATCATTGGGAAAAGCTAAATTATTAGCGTATAACCATTGTTACATTTCATTTTAAAATGGCCTGGATTCAATCAACATTTATCCTTTACTTTAACTCACAGTTTAATACAAATATATGTGTTTTTAGTTAATCAAATTAACTTCCAAAACTGTTTGTGAAGAACAACACAACAATTGAAATTAATTGTGAATTAAAATTAAGGACACATGTTTATTGAATCCAGGCCATAGGCTTACAGATACAAATTACAACCAATTATTACTTCCTACTATTCCTTTATGTTATTTCATGTTGTATTTATACCCTTACATTGTAACTAACACAAACAAAGTAAGTAAAGTATCAATGTAAATGAATTGGACCGATTCTCCAAAGCAAAATGTATTTTCCCTTTTTAGAATATTTTGTTTATATTTACATATTTCATAAATTACTAATTGTATACTTTCATAAAAAATAGACCTCTGGTATACACATCCTTGGTAATATTGTAATCATTGTAATTTTTAATCATTTATATTGTGCGAAATGGATCATGTCTTAAACAGGTTCACACTAATATTAGAAATTCTGAAATTATTATTAAGGACCTATGTTTATTGTGGAATTGTGCTAGGTATGACGTAGGATGCAAGAGAATCACACAAAACAAATGGTACCGTGCATTCAGTGGCGTTTCCAGACTGTTTTGATTGGGGTGGCCCAAGTGGGGCACTGACTGGGGGGTGTACGCGAAAAAAACTGAGACCCGTTCATTTATTTCGCGGACCGGGGCAGCATCTGGGGTGGCACCTGGGGTGGCCAATCAGGAGTGGCACGTGCCACCCTAGGCCACCCCCTAAACACGCCCCTGCGTGCATTCTGTGTCGAGCCAAGCGATGTTCAATAACAGATGGCAAACATTTCTTCACCATAGAGGTTGCTTACCCTTCACCATAAAGAGGTTGCTGCAGTCCGAAATTATTTTTGTGAATTTGACCTCTTTGTGCCAGTAATCCAAAAGATTGAACAAATTGTAAATGGGAATAAATGTTTGTACGACTTGTTAATAACATCCACAAAATTTGATTGTTCATTATCCATTGATTGTTAAATATCTGTTTGAAGCACGTTGATAGATTGCACACAGCAGTGAATGTACTGATTTGATTGTTGATGACCTCAGCAGCCATGGTCTGAGGAAGGCTAACTGAGTCGAAAAGCATGAATCTCATGGCTGGTTTTTAAATATTTTTAAATAAAGATGTGAAACGAGGCTTTGTACTGTCCTAGCTGCCAGTATTACCTCTTCCCCATTTCTTCACTTTCTAGAGGTGGAGTAAATGTTGTGATGCACTTCGTTCTTTTTTGGACCTGGCACTCCACATGAAACATTGACCTGTAACATAACACTGGTTAAAACTTGCTAGTACTAATCAGTGCCCCCAAAGGATGGCACTGTCACGGTTTGTGTGTGCGAGGGGTTTCAAACAAAATCTATGTTTTTAAACATCAGGGTTCAACCTAGAGGCTAATTTGCAGTATACTACTGCTGATGTACAGCTTTTCTAAACTGTGGAACCACAAAAGTAAAAGCAAGAATGGGAAAAATATTAACAACCAACATTTGTTGGGTCTACTTCTGCAGCTCACTGTGTAAGCTAGACAACTGTAACTGCAGCATCACCTCTCGTGGTAAACACAGCTGGCAGTATGGTTCTTCTGTGCTCACAGTCTGGTCTGTCCCTTCTGCTGTCAGATGCAATGTACAATTCAGATTTGTTGGATCCATTCATATAAAACAAATGTCCTGATTTGATCCCACTGAACACTGATGATGCAACAAAATTAATTAAATAGTTCTGAATCATTTTTGGCATGCCTATAAACTCATGTGCAATAAGTCATGGCCATTAGAAATGACCTTGTGAGCTGTCTATAGCTATTGTTGTGTCCTCTGAAACCTCTAGGCACCACACTAGAAGAAAGATCTACAAAATAATGGAACCACCAAACAATATATGAATATTTACTAACTAGTTAGGCAGCCCTTTGCCTTGAAATGCTGTTAGACTCCTTATTTTTGAGAAGGAAAGCCAGTTCTTTGGGAGATGAAGGTGGTGGAAATCTACTCCACACTCTGTTCCAGAACCTCCCATAAAGGTTTGATGTTGTATAGATGTGGTGATTGCGATGGGGGCCATGGAATGTGTTTGACTTCATCCTGGTGTTCATGAAATGTATCTGTGTAGCAGTATGTATGGGCACGTTATCATCTTGGAATACGGCAACATCTTGAGGAAACAATATTTGCACATAGGGTGCACCTGGTCATCTAAAATGGCTTTGTATTCGTGGCCGTATTTCTAATATGCATAGTGTCATGACTCTCCCCTATAGGTCCCAAAATGTGTGCTTTACAAGTCTTAATTATCAAAAGAGTAAGGTCTAAGAACAAATATGTGTAGCAAGTATATGCAAAATAAACCAGAACAAGGAGCCAGGCAACCACCGCTCCAGGTCTAGCCCTGGTTTATTTATTTCCATTTAGGAGTACTTTATTTATTTAGGAAAAACAAAAAAGTAACACCAAACAAACAGTTTCTCCATTGCACTCTCCCATGAGAATACAAATACAGAAAGAAACATAAATTCATGCTTCTATTTCCAAACTCCCATGAGCCATTCCTCAACTTCTTCTCTTCACCTGCTCCAGGTGAGGTCACACCTACATGCCTTCCTGGAAGGGAAGTGTATGTTGCGTCATCATATGCAAAACATGCCAAAAAGTCAATGCAAAAAGTGTTTGTGTGTGTGTGAGAGAGATGTGTTAAGCCCTAACCCATCACAATAGTAATAATTGGATACAATGACTCCCACGAGATGGCTGTCGATGCCATAACAGACCCAACTGTTTAACAATTGGGAACAGGCAATGTGGGTTGAAGGCTGTGGTTTAGGCCTAGGAAAAAGAGTAAACAACCCATATTTCTGCTCATTATACCAGGTTCTGCATTGTTGCTCATTAGCCTTGGTTACAAACAGTTTCCGAATGGCAGCACAACAATAAATATCAGCCTTGTGAAGCTCACATCTTATTTTTTGTTGAGTCTGGGTCACGGAGGTATAGATTCAGTTCTGAGGTCATTTTTGTGGCTGTGGCAACTATCCTGTTAATTGTCCAACTATCCCTGTTGGTAAGCTTCAACTTGCAACCACTGTTCCTCTTTCCAGATGCAGTTTTTCCTTTTATGCCATCATGGTTCTCATGAAAGCTGTTCTCCTTGACACATTAAATAATTTTGCCTTTTCTATAACTGACGCACCTGCAATTCAGGCATTAACTATTTGATCGCTTTCAAAATCTGTTAGATCTCTCCTGTTGCTTTAAAAACTCACATATCAAAGTGTTGATTTTAAAACGTCTAGTAACATGGTGCCAGGTGCTGGGTGGGGCGAAAAGAGTCAAAAGGAAATGGATTGGCCCACAGCCATTTTATTCCTCTGGTGCAGAGTACGACAATAACAAAACCAATTCAAAACTCACACTACAAACAAAACAACTTCCCAAAAACCAAACCGATTGGGAACAGTACCCCACTAGCTGCAACATTCTCCCTTTTCCCAAAGGTACAGAAAATGGTGCCTTTATAATGGACCTGATGAAGGCAACGAGCAGCAGCTTGGCTGATTACAAATTAACCTCAGCTGTGTGTGCTTGTAGGTAAAACTGCTGCTGTCTGAAGTTCTGCAGGTTTCCCCGGCTGTGGGAGGAACCAGGAGAACTTGACACCAGAGGAGGAGGAGCCCTCTCTACTCCTCCCCATCCCCTCCTGGTGTCACAGTCTTTATAGCAGAAACATATTGGTAATTAGTATTGACTTAAAATATGAGTCCTTTTTCATTTGGTGTTTCCATTATTTTATCTACCCCCTGTAGAAGTTCTTGAAAAAGAGCAAAGATGGGCAAAAGGTGGAAATAGGTGGCAATTAGTTAAAGGTACATTCAGCACTGATATCAGGAAGTGTTTTTTTAAGCAGTTGTCAATGCGTGGAACAGCTTGCTAGGTCATGTAGTACAGGCAGAGACCCTTGGGGTGTTCATGTCCAGACTTGACACAGTGCTAGATACTCTCTAGGCTGAAGGTAAATGACAAGCCTAGATGGGCTGAATGTCCTGTTCTCTTCATTATGTATTGATATGTTTTTATGTCTTTAAGCCAGCTCTAGACAGTGCAAAAAAATCTGTCATCTGTCAGTCATTCCAGAACAGCCCTGTTCCGCCTCGCGGCAATGTTCTGCCCCTTATATCCACCACTACGCATTCTCCTCCAGTACCCAGACCTGTCAATATTCTTACGCTCACAAAAGGCTGTTTTTCCCCCTAGTATGAGAACATTCGAATATCAGATAAGGCCAGCATTAGAGGCGATTTGTCTGCAGCTGTCATCTTTATTTTTCAGACCACGTTACATTGAAAGCCTGGATTTTCTCCCCATTCCCAATACTCTTTATGGCTTTTCCATCTGATTTTATGTTTAGCCTTTCCCCATTGTGAAAGGTGATAAATAGCTTCTGTAAAATCAGATCCACCACATATTTAATAGTATATTCTGGAAAGGCTGTGCTGTTAATGATTAAAATAATGCTATTAAAATAATTAACTAGTTAAATCTGGCTAACAAGCTAACTAGCTAGCTAGCTATCATTTTTTCATATCTAGTGTATAATACAATGGGCACTTTGTGTCTTTAAGGACTGATCTGTCATCAGCTCTGCCTGCCAGTCCTTAACTTAAGCATTGCGAGCTAAAGAACAAAACCAGCCTTGGATCACTACTTAAGAACAGCCTATATTGAAAGGGAAAACGTCATCCTCTGGTGCTCCTCACAAGCTACATCATGTAGCTACTTTAATTAAAAGGCGATATCACCATCATGAGGGAGATAACCATACAGGCCGAATGTTCTTCCGATTAATAGAGGGCACTGTTTAGCTAATAATTTTTCTGATTGTAAGTCTTTTTTCCTAATTGTTTTTTTTTTTTAGAAGAACCATCTTCCCTGAGCAGCCACCCCTGTTCTAGACGCTATTGAGATGTAGCATCCAGGATCCAGACTATACCTTCAGCACACCTCCTTTTTTTAAAGCAATAACCAGTTTGTAAAAGCTTGTTATAAGTTGTTATAAATTATTCAAACTTTTAGCTGGTAATTGGAGAAAAAATACAGTTGAACCTGGGGGTCTTTTGCAAATGCTGTGCTATGCCTCCCTTTCACTGCCCCAATTCACGTGTCCACATCCAAGTATATCATCCGCACCTTCACCAGCTCAGCTGTCTGACTGCAGACTACAGCATTCACCTCCATAGAACAGGTGCTTAAATCCATCTATCTATGCAGGTGCTGTAGTTAAGGAGTGTGTGCATTCTCGTACAGGTGGTGAGATGTGGTGAATTATATCAAACCTCTTGAATAATAAAAAATAGCAGTTATCAAACCGACTTACTATATCTTTCTCTGTGTTATTAATTATGAGTAACACAACAAAAAAATGCAAATACCTTTTATGTAAATAGGGTATGAAGGACAGCCACATTGAGGTGTAGATTCATCCAAGTCAGTCTAAACCCCTACCAGTACCATACTACATCACGGTATGACATAGCTTGTGGATCCATGGCGAAAAGTCAGCAGCAGGTGTTTCAACTGCCTTACCATGTTTGGAGTTTAAAATAGTGTGCACGCACACACACAATATATATAATGTTTCAGGACACAATGCGTGAATTAAGTCGCTTTAAACCGTGACTAGGTACTGGAAGCAAAGCCTGACGTGTGGAATGTAATCAGAGGTAAAAAATTTGCACCGATATTCCCGCTACATGGCTCTTTGGTCTTTAAAAAATATATACAGTATATATACAAATATAAAATAAAATATAATAAATAAATATTTATATATTTTCTCTGCTCAAGATGTACACACTGCTGAAATCCCCATAACAGTTATTACAATCAGGGGTCTCACACAGAATCACTCTCTTTTGCACTATGAGCTCTCTGCAGGAAGCAGACTTGCAGGGAGGAGGAGCAGGGAACTGTTTTCCCCTAGCACAGCAGCCTTCTATGGTCTGGTCTCACTGACTGCACATGGCAATAATGTAATAACTGAATACTAACCCCAGGGCACTGCTGGTATTTGTTTTTATTTTTTGTTTTATTTGTTAGCACACCTAATTTATGTTGTGAGTGGTAGAACAGCTGTAATGGCTTGTACTACACAGTCGCTTGGCACTTTCTACACTTGAGTGATTTGTAAAAAAAAATCGAGCTAAAGGATTGTCATTCTCTAAAGATTTGTAATTTGCTGCAGTTTTCATTGTAACTATGGTGATTAAAGAGATGAGCAATCTCAGCCTGCAAATAAACTCTTACTGGCAATAATGCTTTTTTATTTATTTATTTTTATGAAACGCTTGCTCTGCATCGGAGCGTAAGGCCGTTTCCATATTTATTTAAATTGTAAATATTGCTCATCAATAGGTGGAAAAACAAGCTTTTGAAATAACCAAATGCATGCAATATATTGCTGGTGGCTCTCCTTTGTGCTGCCATAATTTCCCATGGCACTGATTACTCAGTAATTTGTGTGTACACTAGTCACACTTTCATAGTGAGTTGTGTTTACATGTAGAGTGCTCATATGGCTAAGAGTGAGTCCAAAGATTTACTGCTGAGGATTGATGATTACAGTAGCAATCAGTAGGACTTGCTATATCTTCATATTTCTGACAGGTGTACATTTTAAATGTTAGCCAATGATTTAGCTAACCAACAAGCTCAACCCTTGAAAAACAAAAATGGATTGCTAGCTATGTTTGGTGAAAATAAAGCGAAAAATGATATCTAGCTAGCCATTCTGAACCATCAGCTTCCAAATCCAGGGAAAATGGAATGGCACAAGATGCATTGTGCCATGGCATTAAACAGGCCTACAAATGTTTGCCTGTAATTTAACAGTGATCTGAGTGTCTTCTCCACAAATCCATATCCTCATCCTTGTTTTCATCCTCTAGGAGACTGTGCTGAGATTTTGGTGAAACATGGAATATCTCCCAAATTAATTAATTTCCATAATTGTGCTCTCCTTGTGTAGTTGTGGTTTTGTGTGTTTCTGTATTTATTGTCGGTCAACCACTCAATCTTTATTTTTGCATTTACAAACAGCTTGTCACACAGGGCTTCACAACAGACATTTTACATGCTTTTGAGATTTAGTTTTATCATAATTGTGTTTGTTTCCCCCATTGTTTGTTTGTTCTATTTGTTTTTGTGTTGCACACTTCCTGGAAAGTGTACTTGTATCTGAGAATGACGCTAGTGTGACTAGAATTTCAGTCTCATCCCCGTTTCAGCTGCCCCCAAAGAGTCAAACCCCCATGGTTAAAATATACAGCAAACAAGATGGTTCTCTTTTAGCTTTTTGGTTTATATTGAACAGACTGGAAAAACCAAACAAATAAGAAACAAATTCAGTGGAATGACAGGAAAGACAATTTTCCTTCTCCCTCAGACAACCTTTAAAGACTTGCATATAATTTGTCCTTCCTCTCCCTTTCTCTCTCTTCAAAGGGTTGGTCTTTCCACTGAAGGTTACTCATTCAGCGCTAGAGATCTGTACATGCATCATTTTTATACCTCAGAAATCCAGGGGATCATGATTGATGCCCCATTTTGACGTCATTCCTTCGAAGGCTCAGCTTCTTTGATTCAGAGGCAGGGGGGGGAAAGCAGAAAAAAGGCTACCCAGATTGTACAATAAAAAGTCCTGCAGCTGCTGCTTGTGTTGAGAGCTCCACTATGCCCTTAAAAGACATTGTTTTGCACCATACATATAATTATCCCAGCTTTTTCAAACAATGCTGTCTTTTTGGCCTCAAATAGAATATGGCGCAATTACATTACAGAATATCTCTGATGCAATTACAGATAAACTCTTTTTATATCACTGCTGTTGTCCAGATACAATTAGGTATTTTTTATTTGGTGATGAAATTCAGGTTTTGTTTTGAAATATGTAGAAATATCATACATGGCAATGGGTTTGAAAAATATACTTCAGAAATGTAATGTAACCTCATACCTATACCACACAAACCATCCTCTGTGCAAAATAATTGTATTATTAACAGTAACACTAAGGACCATGCAACAAGTTCTAAAAACATATACAGTGCCCCTTTAAAGTCTACACCTCAGAAATGTCACCTTTTGTTGCCTTTCAGCCTAAAATTAAAATATTAAATCAGACTTTTCTATCTTTATTTACACATATTGACCCTACAACTTCCAAGTGAAAATAGTTTTCAAAATGTCTGAACATTCATTACAAATAAAAAACTATAATAACTTGGATTGATAAGTCTGCACCCCGCTTATCATATGAATTGTAAACTAGCTCAGG
Source organism: Aldrovandia affinis (assembly GCA_029706075.1). Lineage (NCBI taxonomy): Eukaryota > Metazoa > Chordata > Actinopteri > Notacanthiformes > Halosauridae > Aldrovandia > Aldrovandia affinis. The sequence continues at coordinate 723,741 of JAINUG010000121.1, read as the reverse complement.
GGTAAGCAATCACCTTCCAGGGGCCTGTCTCATGAAGGAAGTTCAACATAGTGAGGGTATCTTTGCGTTACCTGGCTACACAAAGCCTAACAAAGGCAATTACGGCTAACCTGTCTCACGATGGTGGTCATCAACTGGTTCTGTCAACCCTGATTTTTCCGACCAAGCTATGAGCGTGTGCACACAAAAGAGGTGACATTTGTAACACAGCCAATCGCATGCAACATGAACAGATCCAGAGCACTGTTTCACGGAGCAGGATTGGTGGGTTAGCGAGCTAACTTTGGGTTTAACCCTGGGTTTTCGGTCTCACGACTGTGGCTCACCTAGTGCTGCAGTGATGGGAATGTGCGTGCAATCTATTGCACCAATCACTCTTGGGAATCCTATGAGGAAAATTACACTGAACTTAATATGCAACAGTAAATTGTATTCATTATTCATAATTATATATATTGTGGCAGCTGCCCGGAGGCAAACCGAGGGGTGGTAGTGGAGGGGCGGTACATAGTTGCCCACTGGCTCCACCCCCACACCATAATGGGAAGTCCGGGGCTGACGGGGCACACCTGACTTGCATTGTTTGATAATAATACAGCCTATAAAAGAAATACTGTACCGAGAAGGGAAACGCATTGGAGATGGAGAGGAAAAATAAATATTGTTTTGATTGATTACCCGGATTTGAATTGGACTGCCTGAAAACCCTGTTTGTGTATTGACCCATTGTTTGTGTGAGGACCTGGATTTGGATTTGCTACTTTTGGATTTTGGACAAGGATAATGAGAATTGATTATGGACTGAACGTGCTTGCTTCCCCATTTACCCCACCTGTGGGCATTTCCCCAAATAAAGTCCTCCTGTTTCCTTATTTACCCTTGTATGCTGGTTTTGTTATTGTTTATTGGCGGCGTTGAAACCCAACACTCCAGTTCCTGCTACAATATATATATAACTATATGAATTGTATGTTTGCTCAGGTTTTCCACACTCCGACGAGTGGCATTTGTGACATGCGGCTTTAGAAGCTTGCAAAAATACAATATTCCCTCAGTGGAGAATCTGTATCTCTGATATTAAAAAATCTGATTACGCAATTCTCTAGGATTAGTGATGCCATTTTCCAGAGAGCTGATAGGTGAGGGAGCAGCCTTTTTATAGCATAGGATCCATTAGTCTGAACTTAATCTACTCCGGAGCAAGTTAGGTTCGCGGCAGAAGTTTTTATTTAACCTTTATTTAACCAGGCAAGCCATTAAGAACCTTATTTACAATGCACCACCATGGGCAATTTAGACTCTCCAATTAGCCTATCATGTCTTTGGAAAGGAAACCCACGCGGACACGGGAGAACATGCAAACTACCAGAAAGGCCCCGGCCGGGATTCGGGGACCTTCTTGCTGTGAGGCGACAGTGCTATCCACTGCACCACCATGCCGCCATCATAAAGTTACCATGGCGATGCAAACCGGTTAAAAGTGAGCCACAGTCGTGAGACCGAAACCCCAGGGTTAAGCCCAAAGTTAGCTCGCTAACCAATCCTGCTTCATGAGACAGGCCCCATATCACACACAAAACTAACTCGCCTCAACCTGTGTTCAATTGTAGTGATTGCAATTACTTCAGAATAAAATCAGCTTTTCCTAGAGGATTCCACTGCTGGGTAGTGCATTTCAGTGTTAAGAATCCTCCATGAGCAACAAGGAGCTTTCAAAAGAACTCTGGGATAAAGTTGTGGAAAGGCATATATCAGGTTATAGGTATAGAATGATTTCAGAGGCCTTAAATATCCCTTGGAGCATGGGCAAGACCATAACTAAGAAATGGAAGGTCCACAGCAAGCTGGATGACTGAGCAAGAAGGAGACTGATCAGAGAGGCCACCAAGAGGCCAATGGCAACTATGAAGGAGCAACAGGATTTTATGGCAAAGAGTGGTCAATGTGTGCATGTGTCAACAGTACAGAACGCTCTCCACAATTCTGGTCTGTATAGTAGGGTGGCAACACAAAAAAACACTCTGAAGATTCTGACGCCATGTGGCAAAAAAGGGTTGTGGTCAGATGAAACCAAGATAGAAATTTCTGGCCTAAATGCAAAATGTTACATTTTGCAAAAACCCAACACAGCATATCACCCAAAAATGTATAATTAATGTTCAGAAATGTTGATACTTTTTTTTCATTAAAATACGTAAATAAAGGTAGAAAAAGTGTGATTTAACATGTTTTAATTTCAGGCTGTAAAGCAACAAAAGGTGATGTTTTTAACTTTAAAGGGACATTGTATTGTGTCAATATGCTTATTGAAAACTGCCCCTGCAATGGGGATCACCCATGCCAAATGTAATTGGTGTTGTCTGTTTTAATTTCAATATCAACAATTATTGCAAATAATATGTTTTTCATGAACTTAATTCTAATCGGGCACGTGGTCCACAATACTTAGTCAGCAAATATGACACCTGAAGGACTCGCAGCACTGGAAAGTGAGGTGGGGCAATTTTTCTTCTTTTTCAAAATTGGGGAAAATGCAACATGTTGAAACCAAACAATGTAAATTGGAAACATATGTAAGATGGTAACTGTGTGTGTGTAGATTCTGTGTCGGTCTACATCTTATGGTTGATTTATTGGACTTTTTGTATGACCAATTGGTCAATCAAAAATACAGAAAAATAATCTAAAATCTAAAATACTGAATTAGAGTAAAATTATCTTCGTATTGATGAAGAGACGGTTCAATGTTCATAACTGAAGACAGGAAAGTTTAATTACACAGCCAGCCGTGGGAACACAAGCACGTTACAAAGTGACAAACACAAATTTTAAGCTTTCTAAGGTACATTTACATTCATTTTCACTGAGAGGACATAAGGGCATCATTCATTCAGTCTCTAATACACAAACACAAATCTCATCTGTGCATTCTCTGTCTAAATGTCATGTCTCTTGTATATGCTAAAAAAATTACATTCACACAGTATGCATGGGGCCTGTATTTGAAAACTATTAATTTGCTGCATTTTCAAAGTCAGGACAGCCACGGCAAGTCAAAGGTTTGAGCTAGTTTGTGCCTAAAGCCTCATGCCAAAGACTCAAAATGCATGTCCACTGTTGGAACTGTTCGATGTTGGACAAACAGTTTCAATCTTCAACATGAAGCTTTAGGCACAAACTGGCTCAAACGTTTCACTCTAAATCGCATACGCCCCTTGGTGTTACATCACACTCCCGTTGAAAGATGGCTGCTAACATTCGTATTTTGATAACAAGCTATCTGTGATAACCCTGCCCTTGACCATGACCGTGCTCTTTTACCTCGACTGGCTTGATGTGGACTAAGGGGACTGGAAGGGTCAAAAGTGCCAGCTTGAGGTACCAAGAATGCCCGAACGAAGCACCGCCGAAGCCAGAAGTGGCTGTGAAGAAGCAGCAAGCACTGGCACCCGCTACCTCGCCCCGGCATTAGCGCAGCTGTTGACCAAAAGGATTTGGCACCCATAGAGTGCTCTAAGCATGCCATTGCCTGTGGATCAGCTTAAAGGATTTTTTTGATCACATCATCAGATGGGGCCTGGTCTTAGTTCAGACTTTACAAAGGCCTTTGTGTTCATTGTGTGCAAGTCATGAAATCAAAAGGTCCACTTATAGGCATTGTGATCCTGAGAAGACTTGAGAATGTTTATTTTCACTGCTATATTATTCATGTTCTGAGCCAGACTTGCTGGCATCTTTCCAGAATTGAGTGAGACCACTTTGGGTCCCATTGGCCTAACATTTGCAGATATGGTCTTCTTCAGAGAAGATAGCATAACATGTTTTGGATTCCTAAAGTTTATGCAAGCCACATAGGCCACATATTTCTCTGCCAAAGTTGATACATTCCTTTGATACATTTGACACATTTTTACACGAAAGTTGATAGCACCTCCAATAATCTTTTTTTTCAGCATTTCGACATTGTGAAATATATCAAACTTTTGCTTATCCTATTAACTTCAAAAATGATAACAAAACAATTAATGCTAAAATTATGCACGGTCTTGTGGATTTAAAGAAAATTCAGGGGATTTTTGGCTCACAATATGCATACAAACACAGCTTACTTTGCAGTCTGCAAAACCTATATTCATTATCTAGAAAGAATCAAGATTGGGGAGCAACATGTGTTACACACAAACACTCCTTTAATATGACCTGATTGACTCTTGACCTTACTTTGCACATGGAATTAAACTCTGTATGGCTTTATAATCTCTTCTCCTGAAGTACACCTTTGCCAATCATAAAACATTAAAAAAATATATGATGTTGATATTATTTATGTAATGTATTATTAATAGGATTTCTAATAGTATTTTATATAATATACTTTTATTTATATTGTTGGGATAGCTCTATTCATTTTATGGTCTAATTATTATAAATTATTATGGCCCATATTGGAAGGGATCTGGAAGGGACCATTCCTCCATACAGAATCTTCAGCAACTTCAGTCTGTACTGCCCTCTTTAATTGAAACCACAAAGTTCAATTGGGTTCAATGATGGACATTGATGGCCATCTCTAGCCATTGCAAAACAGTCCTTTTGAGGTCAGTTAATTTCTCCATTGATTTTGATATATGCTTGACATAAAGGTATTGCTGAAAGATCAATTTAGCTAAGTTTCAGCTTCCTGGTAAGGAAGAAACCACGTTTTGGGCCAAAGTATCTTGGTACTTGCTGGATTTCATGATTCCATTGGCCTTAATAAGAGCCCCAGGACCAGGAGATGCAAAAAAACAACAACACAACATCAAAGGGTCTTTTCAACCTAAGGGTCCTTCTTCCAATGCAAACACCCACCACTGGTGTGCATGCCCCAAAAGTTTTTGGTCTCATCTGACCATAATGCCTAGTTCCAATTAGAGTTTCAGTGCCGGTCTGAAGCCAAAGGACGGTCAAACTCCATATTAGTTAATAAATATTTGTATATTGTTTGTTGTGTTTTAACGTGTTTTATTGAGGATATTTAACAAGGGGAAGGGGTTTCTCTCGTGGTACTTGGCACTCCACAGTTGTCGATGTGGCACTTTTATTTCCCCCGGTCCACTTAAATAAATGAGTGCCAGGTGTAGCTCTTCCGCTCATAATCCCATTCAAGGAATGGGGGTGGAGCCAGCGTGCCAGCGGACTTCCTTCAGCTGGTTGCCACAAAATATATACGTACATATATACAGTACTGCCAAAAGTCTTAGGCCACCCGAGAAAATTATATTTAAAGATATGTATCTGAGCAGTAAGTGTTTATTTGCTTGAAAAAACACTATATGACATTAGAATAATATCATAGTGTATAGTTTGGTTCTCAAACCTCTCCTCGAGACACTCCAGCCATTCCATTTTGTTTAATTTGACAGATATAAAATCATAGTTTTCAATCAACCAGGTAATTCTCAGTGAGCAATAGCCCACCTAAAACAGATGTTCAAGATGTGGTGTTCAAGCTGTCATAAAGACATTTTAACAAACTGGGCAAGTTGAAGACAGAAAACGCAGTGGAAGACCCAAAACGCTGTCTGCATCTGATGAACAGTACTTAAAGGTCACTTCCTGGACAGAAGAAAATTCAGTGAAGTGCTTACTCAGCATCTGGCAGAGACATCTGGCACCAAAGTACATGCTTCGACCATGAGAAGAAGTCTTACAAGAAATGGTCTTGTAGGACGTGTTGCAGCTAAGAAACCATTCTTGAAGAAAGCTAAAAAGCAAAAGAGATTGGAATATGCGAAATACCGTAAAGCATGGAGCGACAACCAGTGGCAGATTCATCATGCTGTACCTTTGGGAAAACAATTGAATGGCTGACGATAATAACCCCAAACACACTGCAAACACAATTAAGACCTATTTGGAGTGGAAGTGTGCAGATGGAACACTCACAGTATTAAACTGGTCACCTCAGAGCTCCGACCTCAACATAATTGAAGCTGTGTGAGATCATTGGGCACGGAAAAGAACAAAAAGCAGCCAACGTCAAAAGAAGAGTCATGGCAAATCCTGCAAGCAGCCTGGAAGAATTTGGAAGAGGCCACACAAAATACAAATTTGTTTTAAGAACACTTTAAGAAGTTTTTGTTACTTTTCATTGTATTAATTTTTCTTTGTGTTTACTTCAATCTTATATAGTGTTTGACTAAATAAACACTTACTGCTCAGATAAATGGCTTTAATTGGAATTTTTCTGAGTGGCCTAAGACTTTTACACAGTACTGTATATACAGTATATATATATATATATATATATATATATATATAAATATATATATATATATATATATATACATATATATAAAGTAAGAGTAATACTTTATTACTGCTATCATCTGATAGTTACTTGATATCTTACTTCTAGTTGACTAGTCTACAGTACAATGATATAAGGAGTATCTTATTATTTTTTGTATCGTAGCCTGTTTGCTGTGGAAGTGAGAAAATGCTAATCCACAAACCAATGAAGTGCATAAACTGTATCTGTAGCAAATATCGATCGCAGACATATTGATCTCTGTAAGTGGATTTATGAAGCAATTAGCAAGGATTGTCCTTATTGCCCATATCAACCTCAAACAGACATTGCTCAAAAGCATTACATGATCAGGTGGATATATGATCAGTTATGAACATGCACAGAGGGAGTATAAATAAATATAAATGTATAATGGAATATCAATGATCAAAGAACACCTCTGTCATGATAATAAAAAAAAAACATGACCAATTACCATATCTGGTAAAGTTAGTAATGTGTCAGAGAAAAGGGGAAACAAGAGTTAAAAAAATCTTTGGCGGGGTCTGTAAAATCTCCAAAGTACTAGGGACAGAAGGCAGAGAGCTGATTTAAGATTGATAATATAATATAATAATATATGCCATTTAGCTGACGCTTTTATCCAAAGTGACTTACAATAGTGAATGCATACATGTTTTCAGTGTATGTGGTCCCAGTGGGAATTGAACCCACAACCTAAGCGTTGTCAATGCCATGCTCTACCTACTGAGCCACACGGAACAGTCAATCAGCCTCAGGGTCCAGTGATTATAGAGTGGAACCTGCCATTAATCTATGTGCTCATGTGTTCATTTGGTGGGAGCGCAGATCCTTGCAGGTGTAGTTTGGATAGGGCCCCAGCTAGGTATCACGGACAAGTCCTTCAGTCTGAGAGGGTGTCCTAGCAACACCACTCATACTCCCCACAACCTGCCAGGAGGTACGGGGGGGTCACGCGGGTTCAGTGTGATGTTGACGAGCGTGTGCCCGTTCCAAAATACAGGGTTCAGGAATACATGGTACTGCCATTGTAATGGACTTTTCATGTTCCTTCACCCCCTTTGCCTTACAGGCAGTCTGACTCAGGCCTTCCTATCAGATTCCGTGCAACCTCACTGCCCAGTTTGTTTATCCCTGTCATTGCCTGGGGGAGGTATTTACACCAATAGTTTAAATGGGCCTGCTCATGGGGGAGGGAGGGGTGGGGGGAGGTGGAGTGGTGTTGATTGTTGTCACTTAATAAGCCATTCATCATTTAATAATAATAAATGAATTATTTGATATGCATTTTGATTAAGTTGTCTGGCATTGGCTACAGAGCAAATTTTAATGTATTTTTATTTCAATATTTGAGAATTGTTTTTACTATATCATGTTTGTCTTTTATTTTGCTATTTTGTTTAATGTCCTTTGTGAAGCACTTCAGATGTATGAAAGGAGCTACACATATTATATTATGTTTAGTATTATTATTATTATTAGCTTATTATTGTAAAGTTGTGTTCATATTTGTGCAGATTTATCACTCATGGGTATGAATAAGGTATTCAGATTCTTAGTATCCAAACTAGATCACATATCCAAATCATCATCCAAATATTGCATTTGCATGACTGTAATTCAAATGAAAAACAAATCTAACTATACATATTTAATCACAACAGGTACATTTACTCTGAAAAATCTAAAATAGCCACCGGCTCTTGCCACCTGTGGGAAAGAAGGACCAACCAAGGAAAAATAAAACATTTGTTTTCGAGAATTTGAGATGGTAACTGTCTGAGGTGGACAACAAATATAATTATATGTTGCAGCCATAGGACATAACATTTCATACCAGACAAAAACTCCTGCTTGGGGAAAAAAACATGGCCAACACAGATAATCCACTTCTGAGGCTTGAAACCCAGAAGATAATGATTATGGTTATAATGATTATACATTGTAATAAATCACATCAATATAACCAATAGGACCATGTCTGTAATAACCTGATACAATGATTATTTATTATGGCATTTGCAAAAATTGTAAATGGATTATGTTATGACAGATGACATTATGGGGGAAATTTATTGAGAGGCACTAGAAGCAGTAAATTACTGTGTGTTTTGTGAAAATGTGCACATGCTCATGTTCTCAATTTAGCTGGGTATTTACTAAAAGTAATTATGCAAATGAGGACAGCTGCAAATGATCAATTTAAATATCACTAAGGGGTACTAATAGTTCATTTTGCGGTGAGGCTGGGTTTTGAATCAGTGGAAGGATCCAATGTTGTAAGAGGTATGCATAGAAGTATGCATAAAATCAAAGGGCGGTGTGTCCAGATAAACCCCTCGTCCTTAGTAGAGTGACACGCCCCACGCCCCACTCTCTGGAATCTAATCCTGGCCGTGCCAATGCTGATGGTGGCCAGGAGTGCCGTGGGGCAATAGCAAGTATGCCAGCTGTAAGGAGGGATGGTTTAATTCAGCAGGGATTTCCCACTCCTCATTGGTCGAGAGCACCCCCTCTGCCGCCTCCCTGCAACAGCTGCGCATGAGGCATGCTCCTGTGCAGTGACTCAACTGGTGAGAGGAAGCAGCAGCGGACATGGCCCCGCCACAACAGGCCTAGAGACATAACTGAGTGTTCCAGTTCCAGTCGCGTACGGGTACTGGGTGCTTCATTATTCTGTCACACATTATACATCTCTTCTGAAGCAGCACACACACAGCTTGGACTCAGAGTGAGTGAGCTCTCAGCTCCTCTACACATGTAAAAAGGAGGGTAAAATGCAAGAGCCAAGTAACTTAGATCTGGGAAGCTAAAAGCGGTGGGTTGAATGTTGAATGTTGAATGTCTCGGTGCAACATTCCATTCAGCACAAGGGACAGCGCACAGGAACTGCACGTGCTAAGATTGAGATTCCAGGGAGCCATGACAGTGCATTTATGCCAGAATAAAAGTTAAAATACAGGGTGAAATAACCTTGGTGAACTTCATAAGGAATCTATCAGGCATTTCTTAGCATACTATATTCTCCCAATATTTTGATTCTCCCAAAAATACATATGCCTTATTAAGTAGACTTTGTTCAGATACATATGTTTTTGAGAATTTAAGTTTGAAATGACTTTTAGATGTATTTGAATTATTTCAAGAAAAAGCGCCATATTTCAGGGACAAAGCTGGAAAACCGGCACCAGCACAGATCAGGCATTTCTGCAGAAATGTTGGCATTTTAATGGAGCTAGCAAACACTAACACACTTGCTACTTAATGGAAATGGAAATTAATTGGGAAATTAATATATCTATAAAGCAAGTAATATTTCTGTCTTTTACAGGATTAAATTGAAGCGGATTTGTTTTGGATTGAAATCTGAGTTTTTTGGCTTTGCATCAATACATCATTCAGGGGCTTGTTTCACGAAAGTGATATTAGATCATTTTTAATCAGATTACAAATTAAATGGATGCCACAAAAGACATTAAATAGGGCCCCCTGGGTGGTCTAGTGGTTACAATGTTCAATGCTGGCCACTGCGACTGGGGTTCGATTCCACCGTCCGGTTCTGGTTGGCTCCGCCCCAGGGAGGGGGGAGGGAAGCTGACAGGAACTTCGCTGCGCACAGGAGTGGCTCTGTAGTACTGGAGTTATGGTTGACACCCTGGCAAGTGTCGTCTCAGAGGAGACGATACTTTGCCTTTGTCACTACCGGTCACAGGGCTACGGCAGCAAACTCACAATACAAGGGGGGGATTGACATGAAAAATAGAGGTTGTAATTGGCTACTAAATTGGGAGAAAATGGGATAAAATCAGAAACAAAATTAATAAGAAAATACATTAAATGGATAATTCATTCAAACTGGGAAATAATTCAAAGAAACATGGAATCACCTGATCCACCAATGATTGTTTTTAAACAAGCTTAAGCTATTAAAAATAAAAGGGTGCATTATCTCCCAAGATCAAAAATGTAACTTGGTTAAGGAAGAATGTTTTATAACATTATAAAACCATTATAACAATGACATATATATATATACATACATACATACATACATACATACATACACTATAAATAAATAATTATGAAACCTTTATCTGCACTTCAGATTGTCCCATAGGTAAACAATACTGACATACCCATCAGAACGATTCAGTTAGTTAATCTCAATGAAAGCTGAAACGGCTATCAACCATGAGGAACAGTATTAGGACTTGATTAGTTTGGAACAGTAGCACTCTTTCTTTCCAGTGACACAGCCTGTACTTTTTTATCGCAGTGTAAATTGCTGCCACCATTGGCTATAGTCTTATTCATTAGGATGTCGTAAATGCTGCCTGATAAGATGTGCTGGAAGAACACTTTATCTGCAGTTTGTTGTGAGCCTCCGATGTAGCCGCTGATGCAAATCAATATTTGGCTGGGAACAGTCTGTATCCTCCTCACCTAAGCAGGAGAATTCCAATGTCAGTGATTGGGCCATTATCTCAGTACAGCACGGGGCTGATTTACTCCAAATGTACAGTGTTAGCCACATTGACTGCGCAAAAAAATAGTTTCCCATTCAACACCGTTTCACAATGCGGAAAAGAGACATAAATTACATTTCACTGTTTGAAATATTCCCGGGCCTGTGCCCATACACAGGCATGGAAATAGTATTGTAATGCATTTTCAGGATGCTTAATGCTACCTCATCACATAGCGCAGATGCCTTTGCCTCATGCCTCGACATCATGAATCAGTCCACGCGGAGCGGGCAATAAATTAAGGGCCGACATAACACAAACAAGTTGGGGACTGTTTATACAGAACGGTGTGTCAGGACACGCCGTACATTCTTCCCCTGGTCCGTAAGCACGAGTGCAGACATGCTTGATACTGGCTGGATGAAAATATTGGCAAGTTGAGGGGTATTTTTAGGTGTTTATGAGGCTTTTTTAGGTGTTTGAGGGACTGGAGGAAAAGGAGTTTGGGTGGGATAAGAGACTTGGCACTCTCCCCTCTCTTTCTCCCCTCTCACATCCAGCATCATTGCTGACTCACTGCTCGATTAAACCCTGTTTGGATGTAGGCCAGCAGACATAGCACCCTGTACTCTTAATCATGTCCCACTGCTGAAGCTAAGCAGGGCTGGGCTTGTTTAGTACTTGGATGGGAAACATCCTGTGAAAACAAAAAAGTTGCTGCTGGAAGAGATGTTGGTTTAACAGTAGGGGGCAGCCTTCCCTCTTGGCCAAATCCATGTGATGGGGGTACTGTGCTGTAGAAGGAGACGTTAAACCGAGGTTCCGGCTCATTGTGGTCATTAAGGGTCCCACAGTACTTTTCAAATTAGCATGGGTGTTAACTCCTGTGTCTTGGTCACATTCCCACAAAACTGGCTCAACATTTGGCCACCTAATAATCCTATACAGTACATCTGATTGGCCAAGTACACAATCCCTCGCCTTCCCTACCCATAATGATTCCTCAGGTCACCACTGAAAATGAGAAATGAGTTTTCAGTTGACCTACCTGGGTGTATAACATATTCCTGGATTCTTATCTTTGAAAAAAGCACTTGATATTATAATAAGGACTTGAATTTCTTGTCCTCCGTAACCTCAATATGCATGCTGACAGTTGTAACAAGGATATTTAAACTATTTATATATCTTGGATGTGCTTTTGGAAATTGTCATTCATTGTTTAGCTTGAAAGAACACAATAAATCTATAGTAATTATATATATATAGTGTAATTATATGTATCTCTAGATTCTAGGGATTCCAATTTTCCAGAATATTTGCCTTTTTCGATCTGAGGAATATTTACACCTCTCCTGTGACATCCCAGTTTCCCTTAACAAACCGAAAGGAGCAGCAAAGTGAACTTTACTGATTGTAAAAGGGGCAAAAAAAAATAGAAAAGGAATTGGTTACGAAATTAATTTACATAGGCTAGTATAGCATATTTTGTAGCAAATGCCATTATAGTGCTTCTAACTGTTTACTTAAAGGTCTGAAATACTCCAGCAAACAGCATTTGCTAAACACTAATTTGCAATATTTTACAATCCTTTCAAACCCTGTCCTCTCTCTTTCTCGCTATTTTAATTTTAGAAGACCAATAATTGTCTGCTTTGTAAAAATAAATAAGAGCCCATTTTGTACTCTTCAATATTGAGAATTATTAACTAAGGATTAAGATGTTTGCCTATGTATCCATTTTTATGTATGACATGTTGATAGTTTTAGTTGACTTATAAACTTAGAACGTTTTTTTGTTCACATATGGCATTGGAGAAAAAACTGGGTAAGCTATCATGTTTTAATTTAACTTGGCTTACTCATTTAGGTAAGCTAACTTTATATTTATACGCCATTTGTGTGAAAATTAAATAGCACATCAAAATCTTGTGGTGTCCCCAGGGGTTGGGCGACACTCACGGACCTTGCAGAGGGCGTAGGCAAGTGCAAGAACACAGAGGAGGCAGTAATATAAACAAAAATGATCATTTATTAAACTAATAATCTAAGACAAACACTACACAAAACAAAGGGCAGGGTATTCGGGGGAATACAAACACAAAGTCCGCAATCTTTATCTCGTAGTCAGTGTCCAAAATCCAGTTCCGTTATCCAGGTCAATTCCGTTATCCAGTCCATAGTCAATATCCAAAGGGGGTCCTCAAAACAATCCAAGTTCATTCACAAAAAACACACTCCAACACTCTCTTTCTAAATCCAAATACTGGCTGGTCAATTGACTTCACAGTTTCACTCTCCAAACAAACACAGCACTCCTTCCCACTCACGTTCCTACTCCTCTCCAAGTGTGATGGGATTCAGCCCTTTAAATAGGCCTCAAAATGGCTTTCAGCTGTTCGTTAGTCCCCATTGCCTGACTTCGTTCAGGTGTTACTGTGGCCTGCTGGGAAATGTAGTGTTTTTGGGCTGCCATGTGTTGGAGGCCAGGCAGCCATTTTCTGGTGCAGCCCCTTGGGCTGCCACAATCTGTTTATCATATTTAAATACAAAAGCATAAAGATATTTTAACATTGATTCAGGAAATAGACTTTTTATCTCACAAGATCAGATTGAGGTGATATCTTTATGATTGTATTTTCATTTTATGAAACCCCTTAATGAAATACAAATACAAAAGTGAGGTGTTCAGGATTATGATTAACATAAACAGTCCGATCAAAGTCCAACAGCTGCTGTTATGCAAAATCCATTGGTAATGTCCAAAGAATTTGATAATGACCCATGCTGGTGAATGCTGACATTGAATAATGTAGGCTGTGCTTTGCCATCTACTTGCACGAGAATCGAGATAGCAGTGTACCATTGATGTGTGTACAGTGTAACGTGTCTGACTCTGATGAATTCATTCACTGATGGGTTGAACAAATATGCAATAAAAATAACTTATGAAATATCAATATATTACCTGCCATGATTTATATAGTTCTCCAGCACTAAAGAATCTATGAAAGTGGTATTTCAGCTATGTTTGCTAGCTACAATGTTTTTAAACATTGTTGGACATTGTAAAAGTTTGATTTCAATAGCTTTTGATAAATGTATAATCTGTTATACATTTTATACTGTTATAAATGTAACCAGTATGACTGTATGAACTAATAATTTAACTATTTAGCAAATTACAAATGATCATTGCCAGATATGAAAACAACATCTTTCAAGACATGGAAAGTATTCCACTGCCTACGTGAGAGCAACCTTGCCAGTAGAAAAGTAAATTCATTGCAGTCAGTCAGGTGAAAGCATGAATAAAGCTACACACATCATTCAACACGCCTCCTCGTCCTCGCTCGTCACTCCAGTGGTGCCAATGCCACGGACCAATCAGAGCCATTTTATGACTCTGGGATCAATTATTTACAAACAAGGATTCAGGCCAAAACCTTCAGACACCACCAATTTACAATGCGCAATTGGAGGCCATAAAAATGGTCGGCAGTGCTGAATTTCTCTTACAGCAGCTTTTTATCTACCGATTTATTATATCTGTTTGGCAATATTTTAATAATGCAAATGTTATCTAGTGCAGCTTTAATAACATATAAAAATAGAAATTTCTGTTATTTTGGACATGTGATTCATTTTGCAAAAGCTGGTCAAAGATATACTTTGGCTGTGCTGACTAAAGACCCTACCAGATTTACCACAGAGAAAACCCTGTGGAGAGCCTTAATCCAGCTTTTCAACAGCCCCCTTCAGGTCCTGCCAGCCAGCCAGAATTTAAACATTCATTTTTGCACAGTATAGAATGTATGTGAGTGAAAACACATGTGTGTCCCACCCCCTGCAATCTCAAAGGTAACAAGGCATGTCAATAATTCAGTCAGACCCCACTGGCTTTGCTAAAGTCCATTGACTAAACAAATTACAACTCAATGTTAACTGGATGTTATTTGCAGTGCATTTCATGATCTGCAGTGTATTTGCCAATTTGGAATGTGTCAATGTGAATTCAATGTATTATATGGCAAATTGTCACCTAACCCCCTGTGGATCATGGAAAGAAAAGCTCCAACCTGAGGCATATTAAATACAAATACATATTTTCTATCTTTAGCTTTGTTCCTGATTGGATGATTTCTCATGTTGTGCACAGGAAGAAATAAAAGTGAGAGAGAGATAGAGAAAAAATTTTTTTCGGTACGGGGAGTCACCACGGATGTCACCTCCCATGTTCCAGCCACCTACTAAGAGAGCAGAGCAGTTGTAAGCACACAGGTGTGTGTGCGCTGGCTGCCCTGCTACTAGGTGTGGCTGTTAATTCCCCTGATTCCCCTGTCCAGACCAACGTCTTCCACAGTGTTATTTTATCTCTTTGTTATTCTTCTTTGCTCCCCATTTAATTTCACACTTTGTCTTTAATGTATTACATGATTAGAATTTTGCCTTTAACCTATTAAAGGTTTTGAGAACAGCTCACATTCAAAACCACCAAAATCTACGATCATTATCTTAGCTGTTTCATCGCTGATTTGGCAGAAATTTGGCAAGATAGCCAAAAGATAGCCCTGTACAATATATTCCTTGACTCTCAAAATGATCCGTCTAGCCGCTTTCTTGAACCAAATCCCTGGTAAAATTAGAAAAACGATTTTGACATTTTTTGTCAAGGCTACCTAAATATCAACAACACTAACAAAAAAATATGCTGCATACAAATATTGGTATGGATGTCCTACATCATCCTAGAGTGACTCAACTTTGTAGGTGTTTTACTTTTTATTAAAATCCTAATTTAACGGATGCACATGCCTGTTGACATTGAATGGCGGGCTACCAAAAGTTCGCATTTTGACAATGCTAGCAAATTTTAGCACCCACATCCAACGTTCTATCAAAAAAACAAAAACAAAGTCACAACACTGACAAGAGCAGTTGTCGCTAGGCAACCAACAACTACGATGGTTGAGCTGAAGGGGACAGACAGACAACAAGCTAGAATTAGCTGAAATAGTACTTTCGAGTATTTTTTAAAACTACACATATAATACTGGCCAGGACAAAATGTCATCATTGAATGAATAAGTAACAATGGTGCTAGATGATCCGGTTAGGCTGTTTTTGAACATGTCTTGAATTAATCGAGGCTAATCATTCAAATAGTTACCTAGTAGTAGTTACCAAATAATGATCAAATAGTTAATAGCTAGCTACCAGCTACCTCTGTTGGGCATTATTGTGCATAATGTTATCAGCCAAATGCTAGCTAGCTGCTGTTCTACTGACTTAGCTGGCTAGCTACTGCACCAGTGGTTTCTAATAGGGCTTCAGCTATCACAGTACAGTATGAGCAAACTTAGAACAATACAGTATATATATACAGTATATATATAATTCTCCACTAAACACTCATCTTTCAAAGTGATAGCTGGCTAGCTACAAATGTTATTTTGCTTTCAAATAACATACCTGCCAATAATTGTTTAGTGTTTCATCCAAACTCCAGTCCCTCCCTTTATTCAAGACAATTTGTCCCCCTTCAATTTGAATCCACATAATGACATTACAGGTTGTTAGTATGTGGAAATGTTGAATTCTAAGTATCCTGCCCGTGTACGGTGGTGAACAAGTGTATAGCAGGTGTCAAAGCTGTGTGCAGGAAAACCTTGTTCGAACATACTGTGGCAGCCCGATGGGCTGCACTAGGAAATGGCTGCCTGGCCTACAATACATGGGCGCCAGGAAACACTACATTTCCCAGCAGACCACAGAAACACCTGAGCCGAGTGAAAGTAACGGGACTAACGACCAGCTGAAGGCCATTTCAAGGCCTATTTAAAGGGTTGATTCCCACTACACTGGGAGAGGAGTAGGAACGTGTTGGTGAAGGAGTTGCTGTGTGAGTTTGGAGAGTAAGAACCTGTGAAGTCGTTGACTAGCCAGGATTTGGAAAGAGTGTTTTGGAGTGGATTGTTTGTGTATGAAATTGGATTGTTTGAGGACCCCCCTTTGGATTGACTACTGACTGGATAACGGAAATGAACTGGATTTTGGACTTGGATTGGACTTTAACTACGAGATAAGGATTGCGGACTTTATGTGTTTGTATTCCCCTGAAGATCCCACCCTTTGTTTTGTGTTGTCAAGTGTTAGTAGAATAAATTATCATTTTTGTTCATATTACTGCCTCCTCTGGGTTCTTTAACTTGCCTACGCCTTCTGCAAGGTCCGTGTGTGTTGCCCAACCCCTGGGGACACCACAATACAGTATGTGAAATTTCGATTTGGATTTTTTGTCTTTTTAGGCTTTTGATCAAAAAACTTCTCGCTTAAAACATAGTTTTTGCGATTTGATATAATTGGGTATTGGTGGGTTTCCCAGTCGATCTTGACCATACTTTATTTGCAGTCTTAGGGTTTTCTACTGTTTTGCTCTTACTACTTGGGGACAGTGAATATACAATCCTACACCAACACACAGTACGGCCCTGCCTCAGCACGCAGCCCTTGGTAGTTATCCCTTTGTGGTGTGTGGTTCATACGTATCTTTGTTGTTTTTAATGTTTTCTTTTACATTTTACATTTACATTTTAAGCATTTAGCAGACGCTCTTATCCAGAGCGACTTACAAGATATGCATTAATACATGGTAGAAACAATCATAGTTAGTGCACGAGATCAGTGCAGTAATACAGCAATAGACATTGCAGGCATCTGCGTACCATGCCTGTAACACTGGGAAGGAAAAGGTTAGTGTAATTATTATTATTATTTTTTAAGAGTATAGTGCTGAACAAGTAAACTAGCTAGATGGACAGAGTTCAGTGGTAGTGGAGTCTGAAGAGGTGGGTTTTGAGTCTCTTGCGGAAGAGGCGAGACCGCGAGAAGCGGCTGCCAGGCGCCCGGAGGGAAGGGACAGTCAGTTTACCAGAGGAGGCGGAGCGGAGGGGTCTGGGAGGGGTGTAGGGAGTGATGAGTGACTAGAGGTAAGGGGGAGCAGTACCTCTGGCCGCTTGAAAAGCAAGCACCAGTGATTTGAATCTGATGCGTGCTGCGATGGGGAGCCAGTGCAGAGAGGAGAGTAGAGGGGTGACGTGGGTGAACTTCTGCTGGTTGAACACCAGACGAACAGCAGCATTCTGGACTAGTTGCAGTGGCTTGATGGTACAGGCCGGAAGGCCTGCCAGCAAGGAATTGCAGTAGTCCAAACGTGAGATCACCAGGGCCTGGACTACTGTAGGAGTTGAGTGGCCTCTTGGGTGAGGAACGTTCTGATCCTCTGGATGTTGTGGAGGGAGAATCGGCAGGTCCGAGTGATCGCTGCAATATGGCTCAAGAAGCACAGCAGGTTGTCCAGGGTTACCCCGAGACTCCTGGCAGACTGGGACGGAGACACTCTGGAGCTTTTCACGGTGATTGACGCATCAATCATCGGGGAGCCCTTCGCTGGGAGGAAGAGCAGCTCTGTCTTCCCCAGGTTCAGCTTCAGGTGGTGGGTGGACATCCATGTGGAGATGTCAGCCAGGCATGCAGAGATCCGTGCCGGGACCTGGGTATCAGATGGAGAGAAGGAGAGAAAGAGTTGAGTGTCATCAGCATAACAGTGATAGGAAAAACCATGAGCAGAAATAACAGAGCCAAGTGACTTGGTGTACAGAGAAAATAGGACGGGGCCTAGCACCGAGCCCTGCGGGACTTCTTTTAAAATTCTAAAGAAGAAACTACTTAAGATGTGAGTGTGTGTGTTTGAGTATGTGTGTTTCTGGGCACATGGTGACATCCAAACATTGCGGAAATACAGGCAAAAGTAGAGTTGGTCATATTGTACATCTTACTTACCTCCGAGGTCATTCCTAACTCACACACTCCAGCTCCTTCAATCAATGTTGTATAGTATAGTCCAAGCTGAAACTTTGCAATAGACTAAAACACAGCTTGAGATTCTTGAAGGATGATCACATGGACATTTGTCAGAAAGACATTTTTGACAGATCAAATTAGTCTGGTGCCTCAAAACTAAATGTTCCTACTTTTTAAATATTTTTGAAGGCAACAGTGAATAGTTTACTTGTTTGGGTGCAAGGTAAATGTTTATATCCCAGATCAGCACTTTTTATGCAAGTGCAATACAGACATCAGCAAGACTTTTGAACTGAGTTGTCTAAAGGGATGTGAGACTGTATTTAGTGGTTTCAAAACTTACAGAATCAGACGTTGGCAGACAGAACAAAGGGTTATTTTAAGTCTTGATGCAAATGGATTTCTTCCAAAAATTTTGACTTGATAATAAAAGTTATTAGAGCTAATCACTGTTCTATAGTCAAGCAAGCTGTAGGTAATGTGTGTTGGATTTGGATCAGGATAAAGTACCAGCTGCTGCAACATTATTATCCGCTGATGAAAAGGATCAAAGAAAAACTGCAACTGGCTCCATAATATAACATATTACTCATTGTGGCGGTTTAATGGGGGGAAAAAATTCAGAAAACTAAACAGGATAATGGAATAGACTAGAATCAAAAAGTGAGCCTCATTCAAATAGTGTCGCTTTGGCCCCAGAAGCTCCATGGAACTGCCCTGGACATGTTTAAACCCATAGCCTAGGATGTTGTGCTGGATTAATGGGTATTTTTCCGTGGAATATAAACTGCCACAGAAAAAAATAAGGTGCATTTCTATTGTTCGGGCATACAGTACAAGTTTATCTAAAAACTATCTGAACAACATCATAACATGACTCCTTGGTATTTCTCACTTGTTTGAATGCAAAAATATGCTCTATACAAGTCAGAAACAGGCTCAAAACAGTGTTCCCAGCTATGCATGAAATATGCATGCAGAATGATAGTGTATGAGGAGAGTTCACAGAAATCTGTCCATTGTTTGCCGCATTGCACAATTTACACGGTTACATTTGATCTCTTCACTTTGGAAACTCATCATTACTGTGTGTGTAGCATTTCAAATGAAAATTGGTAATGATTTTTTTCTGTTTTGTTATAAAGCCATGCACAATAAAATTAGCAGTACCCCGTAGTCCAGAATTGGAAATTGAATGTGCTGTGCAAAGCCTTCTCATTGTTTAATAAGCCTGTGGAATGGATAAGAATGACTCATCGCTGAAGTGAGGCACTGAAATAAATACATTGGAGACTGAAAAGCATCATGTTGCGGTGAAAAATTTGGCATTCAAGGACTGGACTAACTCACAAAAAACACAAGTATTTGCAATGGCTTCATGATCTCACATGCATTGTATATTTATTTTGTATACTGGATTATAGATGAATTGTTAAAACACAAGTTTCATGTGTTTAGTTTGCTGTTTATAATAGATTAAATACATTTTTAGTCACTTTAGTCAAGTCTCAATTCCAGTGTTTCTAATTTATACAATACAAACATGCTCTATGATGTCTGAGGATTATTGTTTAAGCTTGATGCTTGATCCCTATATTTTCTCCTATTGTAGCATTAATATCTCAGTCATGTCATGTCAGTTACAATTAACTTCTTGTAAAAGTAAGCCATTAGCTCTTTTGATTTAGGTAGCAGCGATTGGAGGATTATCCTGATCAATTAGACATACAGGTAGCAAATGAACAACATGGAAACACCCATGTAAAGTCACTAAATAGGATGTTGGGCCACCACATGTGGCAGGTACAGCCTGAATGCACTGTGGTATAGAATCTACCAGCGTCTGAAATTCTGCAGGAGGAGTACGCCATGAGAATACTTGTGTTTACACTTAGACAAAGAAGTACTTGAGCTTTTCCTGCAAGAACATTTCTTGTGCAGTGTTGGGTACAACGATACATAAAAACATGACATGCACTATATCAAAATATGTATGAATAATAATCATACAATAATATTACAAATAGCAGCACAATGCTCGATTATGTTCAGAGCTGGTGACTGGGAAGGCCATGACATATGGATGATTTCAATGTCATGCTCCTCAAACCGTTGGGTGACTACTTGTGCTCTGTGGATGGGGGAACTGTCATCTTGAAAGACACCCTCTTTGTAGGAAATGCATGCTTTAACATGGGGTGAAGATGATCACTCAATACCATAAAGAAGGATTGACTTTGACCTTGCCTTCTAAGGGTATAAGAGCACCGAAACCATGCCAGGAAAATGTGCCCCACACCATTACAGACCCACCAGAACCCTTCACTTTCGAAACATTATGTGTTTCCATTTTTTTGTTTACTACCTGTACCAGAATAATTACTATTGCTGTTCAGTGCAGCTTTGCTGCTGTATTCACAATGAACCAAGGTCACAGAAAGTTTAGATCAATTATAAAACAGCCATACAATGTTCTATACCTTCCTAGACACAATGATTATATTTGATCCACAATGATTACATTGAACGCTCTGGTGAAGGTCAAGCTGCCAATAGATAAGCAAAATTGTCATATTCTTAAAAAATGGCAATGTAAAATATGAGTCATTTGACTGCTCCCACTTTTCCCTCCTCTTTTGAAAGTTATTTTGTCCAAATTTGCAGTTTAAGGAAGAGCACCCAAAATACTACAAATTGTGTTCTTGTTGGGAAACACACATAATCCTCCCTGATGTTGATTATATTGTAGTAGTTTGTATCTACATGACAACAAGCAATATCTTGAAAGAAAGTGCTTTTAATGAATTTATACAATTTAAAAACCATTCACCATTGTAATGTTAAAAAATGCATGCATATATATGGTAAAATTAATATGATAAAATGCTACTTTATCTATAGAATATAAATAACATAATAAAACACAATTGTAGCTATAGTGTAAAATTAACAAAATAAAAGACTATTGTATATATAAGGTATTATTAACATAAAATACAATTCTACTGTATCTAACAAGTGGAATTAAGAGGATTAAACACTACGGTCTTCTCCAAAACAAATTAGCATGATCATTCTTGTTTTATCATTTTGGAAATGTGCTTCTAAGCACATTTAAAGATAATTATGTTACCCATTGGTAGTGTCTTTCAGCTCAAATTAATACAACTACCAGTGTTGCCTATATATAATTTTCTTCGACAGGTCTGATGAAAGTAACTTTATTGTGTAAATCATCATCATCATCATTTTAGGAGAGAACTGTAATAGCAGTGTCCACACCAAATGTCACGTGAGTAGCGTCTAAATTACTACTTTAAATTTGCTTTTAATGGTATCATGCCTCTTCCTGTTGTGTTTATTTAATGAATGAATGGAAGTTCATTGAGGGCGAAGTCACATGTTTCAACATCTAAAGCATGTGTTGGATCAAAGAGATAATTAATCCAGACTCCAACATCCTGAGAGCATTATTTATCACCTATATAAATATACCAGGAGCTCTGTTGACACCCCTTTATTGAATCTGGTATAAATAGCATAATTCATTCAATGTTAAATAAAAATACAACTAATTAATATCTGACTAATTTCGTCTACCCATCTGCATTTGTTTTGCTAATTCTAATTAGAGTTGTCAGGCCTTTTGCAAGGTGTAATGTCGTGATAACCCTGCAGTTAACATCTCACTCCAGCAGTAAGCTTTTTCTTGTTGAAAGATGCATGTTGTAATTTCAATACAGTCCTACATTACAAGATGGTGCATTTCTGAAAGATGCAGAAGACCACAATGAATGGCAATATGGTCTTAAAGAACTGAAATGCACTTTCCATTAAATATCTAGCTATCATACAATCAATTTCCTGTGTGTCAGTGAGAGCTGGCTGGTGTTACATCCTATCAGAGTAGGTGGAACTCTCATTCTTTCAAATTGATTTTCTGAACCCATTAAGAATACATTCAGAAGAACATTAATATTAAGTAATACTGCATTTTGGTTCTTATGCTGCCCATGTGTAAACAATGATATCTCGTAATCTGTTGTATGGCTTTAGATCATATCTAGTGTAGCAATTTGAAGGAGAGATGTGTAATAAAGCATGTAAACTATAACAATGTACTTCAGTCATGTTACACTGCGGGGAAACGTAGCTGAATGGGAAGACATTTTGCTATACTTAGTGTACTTTAACCCAAAAGAGGACTTAATGTTAGGCCTACTTTTTGTTAACCGTGTTCGAGCATTCATCTAAGGTAGGCTGAAGATTTTAAAACATTATTGAGGAACAGGGTTAAACTAATGTGTTTGCATTTCTCACTTATGGCAGTTAATGCACTGAACTCTAACCATGGAAACAAAATTATAAATGGCAACCACTGGATCTTTTGGATGACGTATTCAGTGTCACTGGCCCAATAGTAAGGCATTAGACATTAAGACATTAAACATTCATTGCCATTCAGGTCAACTAGGCCCAACAAAAAAAAAAACCTTTTACAAAATAGCCTTACTGAGTGAGATAATCCATTACTGATAGCTCTTGCACATTTACAGTATATGGTCTTTCACATACAGAGCTCCACCCCCATCTCCTATCCTGGTTCCATCTTTCCTGAACATTTTATACCCAACAACATTAAACTCATCCCCATCCTCTGCCCAAAGCCACGTTACAATTTTCAAAAAAAATATTTTTTTATGCTTCAAGCATTAAGACTGAATAACTTGAGAGTATTCAAAATCAATTTCTTCTCCCCCATGCTAGGGATTTGGGGAAGACAAGAGTTTTGAGGTTTAACTAAAGGCAGATAAACTGAATTTATTACAAGGCACTGCACAGTATAGTCAGGGTATGTTGCATGCTTTCTATATATTTTCTGATAGGATAGCCAAGCCCCTTCAATTTATGTGTAACCCATCCTTCATAAAAAATCCTGGCCTCTCCCAGAAACTAGCCCAATTATCTATAAAACCAATCCCTTGTGTTTTACACCAACCTGAAAAAGCCAGTTATTTAGACTAAAGAGTCTGCTGAACCTTTTATGAACATAGGCAAAGGACCAGATATCACACTTTCTTTTCCTGATGTTTCAATATGTCTGCAACAGGCAGTAGAAGTGCTTTTTCAGCATCTCAGATTACCAAGGTTTTGTATCATTTGTACCAGCATGTACAATTACAGTAGACACATTTTTGTTCTTTGCAAGAACAGGTTATATTTGACTAAAAATATCAAAACTCTGGCACCAGAAAACATTTTACTGTTACTCTCTGGTTGATCATATTTTGTAGAAAAAAATGATACAATACAATACCTATAACCAATAGAAAATTATAGGGTATCGTTTTGCAAATAAAGACCACAACGAGTTTTTGAAGTTCACAATTACAATGGGACTGGGAAATCCCTCTGTTCTCACATGACGGAGTGGAGAAGGTATGAATATGCACTGGCCAATCAGAATGCTTTCCACATCCCCTTTAAATGAGCAGCTGCTTCACGCATCCGTACTTTCAAGCATTTGTCGGCGCAAATCTCTCTGGAATTTGACTGTTAATTATGACCATAGTATAATATTAAATGACTGCCTTGAGCACATGCTGGTCTTAATTAAATGAGGACTGTATTTTATCCAACCTGTGCAAGCACCTGAATTGCTTTTTGGGAATTTCAATGAAATAAAAAAATGCGATATCTTGAAGTTTCATCTGCCTAGGTAGAAGGCATTGTGTTAAATGAGTTAAATGATTGTGGTGAATAAATTAAGTTACACAAACCAGGGAACTGGTCAACACAAGTTATACAGCATTTTGCATCGTGACACATATGAAAATTGCTAGAATAGAATACAGTTCACATAATTAACACTTTTGAACAATGGGTTAGACCGTTTTTGAACTAGGGTGACCAGATGACAAGAGTAAAAAATCGGGACACGATTGGGATGTGTCCCCTGATGACAACACCATTTTTTCCCTGTGATTGTATATTGAAAATTCAAAAACGTACAACACAACACAAAACACCCTCAACTACCAACTGCCTATTATGTCAGTAAAAATAACAAATTACAGGCTGTGGCCTGCAATTATTTTGTAACCGCTGTCCTGCCGTGTTCTGTACAAGCACACTTCTCATGTTTCTCCCCTCATGGCAGACCTCCTCTATACAACAGAATACATGCCGAGAATAGTTTCAGCTTTAGAAACGCTACAAGTTAAGATAATATGCAGATGTAATGCTTTATTATTATCATTTATTCAGTCGCTTTGTTGTAATGAAAACAATCAAAATATGATTATTTATGAGTATTTGTTTTCTGACTTCTAGATTTCATTTCATGGTGTTTCCCACCAGCATGTCTTCCTCCCCACCATGAGAGATGCTGCAGAACTTACAAAAAGCTTTTGTGTTTCAGTGCGAAGCACAGATCCATGGGTAGTGTTTTTACCACTAATTTCGGCCCTCTCATACAGTCTCTTTGGTTCCTATGAGAATGACCCTTACTCAGACTACTGTATCTTTGAAGGTAGCTAGCTCTCAAACTAGCCTTGAGATTTTGGTGGAAGTTGTCTCTAGGTGCAGATTATAGGATCAGTATAGCCTTTTACAGTTGGCTAAATGTAGAGGAAACCTGATCCTGGATATTAATCAAGAATTTAGAAAAATGTATTTCAGAAACCAAAGTTCATGTCAGGCTAATTAATTGTGCATCTGTCCAGATGCAAATGCTTTAATATCAGGACTGGTCCATTTTAATCGGGACTTCTGGTCACCCTAGATGTGCAACATCTGTCACCCGTACACAGAGAGGTAAATGAAAGCTACAAGGCGAATAGGTTTCACAGGTGCCATATCTCAGAATAGACATATTGCAGTCATTAAGGGATTAAGGCTTATAATAGTCTCTATTACATTTAAATGTGACCATCATATATTTATACCTGGACATCAGATTGTGTCTGTGATGTCTTTCATTTACAGCCAGTGTGCATTCCACTATAAGAGTTTGTAGAGATAATAGAATTGTTTGCTCTCCTGTCACTCTATATCCAGACACTTCTCAGTGAGTGAACTGAGTATAGCTTTCCATGATGTTGTGACTCTGCTGCTCCTCTATTGCTCTGCCTGGATATAGTACAGACATGGCCTGCAGGATTACACTGTCTTGACTGAATGATACCAGAGGAGAAATATAACTATTTTGTTACTCATGTCCTTATCAAGATCATCTATGCAAATAAGGAAGCACAGAGATCCTAACACCAATCCCTGAGGGACTCCACTTCCCACAGTACCTTGCTGAGATGCGATCCCTCCTACAGTTACATTTTGTATTCTACCTTGAAGCCAGTTTCAAACCCACTGAAATCATTTCTACTGATTACATTTTGCCGATGAGTCACTCATGTGATAGCTTGTCAGACGCTTTTTGAAAATTTTAATATCCCTTATGATACTGTTATTTCCAGGAATAATTATAACTTGTCCCTAATGCTATATCCCAGAATTGTATTAACAGGCTTGTAGTTTCCTGGATCAGTACAATCCCCCTTCTTATGTATTGTTAAATAGTCACCAGATAGCGGGTGTGGGGAGGGAACCTGTGTGCCAGGAAGCTCTAACAATTTTCAACCTTTTCACTGCACTCTCACTCAACTCACTATCTCAACTTTTGCATGAACAAGAAGACAATAAACAATCTCAAACAGACGTTTGGATTTCTGGATTTACTGAAGTCTAACTAAACTTTGCCTGGCTGCGCTACTAAGTGGCATTGAACAGCAGCACATAGAACGCCACAAAAGCTGGATTTTCTCTCATTTAAAACCTTTGTCACCATTAAAGGAATCAATCAGGCAATCTTTATTTTTGTATACACATGCTGTGTGACTACTTGTTGATGTCACAATGGACATTTTCAAGAGGGAATGAAAAACAATCTGAAATATATAGTGGGGTATAAACTGATGAGATATAGAACCAACCAAAGAGGTGAAAGAAAATCTAAATGGCAAGAATTGGCCCTCTAAATCCTAGGAAGTGTATTTGGCTTAGACTAGACTGGGAGGAAATAGGAAAGGCCTTAATGTAGGAGTATGCTATAAGCCACAGGCATCAGCTGGCAACATAAATACTGTGCTCTACAGAATCATTAAGGTTTGTCAGGAAGGAGTACATTAATAATGGGGGACTGTATTATTAATGTACTCCTTTGAGAATAATTGGGGACATATATCAGGACGATATAGGTTCTTAGATGTAAATAGAAGAGGTCTTGGCACAGTTTGTTGTCAATGAGAAGCAGTTAATGTCTTGGTCTTTTTTTGTAATAATTCTGAAACCATTTGCAGTATAGATGTAGTTGAGCCATTGAGAACTAATATGCATAAAATGCTGTAACTTTGTACGTATTTTGCCATGTCAAGACCACCTCCTCCAATTTTATAGTTTTGAATGTCTGAGGAGCTAACTTTAATAAGTCATGGAAACTGGTTACATCCCATATTTTGCATATCTGTGAATGAAAAGTGATTTGAATTGAAAAAAGTATTCTTGACGTGTAAAATCATTCCAAGATTTAAAGTTAAAATAATTTGAGAAAGCAGTCACCACGCCGCAGATGAATACATCTCTACAGGATAATGCAACATGCAGCTTTTTGTAAATGTATGAAAAAGACAGTTTGGAGAGAAATAAGGTAGAATAATGTAATATATATGCCAAAGTTAAAAAAGAAATAAGGGTAACTGAAAGGCTCCTTGCAAATTGCCCAAGATAAAAATAGCAATCCTAAGCATTTAGTTTTTAATAATTTTGTAGTAGAAAAAGGAAAGAGCAGTCATTCAGGTCATTAAAAATAGGGAAGGGCTTTTGGTTTATAATTATAAAGATATTGCAGACACATTAAGTAGTTATTTATTAGCCACTAACAAGTATTTGTATGCAATTTCTAAAAACGGAGAAAATACCTGCTGACTAGTAGCAAAGCAGTACATTAAATAAAGTTGGACCAATAACAAAGGGGGCTTGTTCAGATAAGTACTCCAATACAAAACAAACTATATATAAACAGGTAAGTGCCTATTATCAAATCCCTATATAGTGTGATGAGTGCTCTGGTGCAAAATGGTTTCTGTGAATGACCGAGGTGGGAGCTACACATTGGTGGTTGTAGAGGTGAGTTTCCCTCCTTCACTGTTAAGTGCTTTGAGTATCAGCATAAGCTATATATAAATGCATTCCATCATCATCATCATATACAAAAAAGGAATATATGATACATTTTAATACATTTAATACATTTAAAAAAATGAATTGGCTCCTACACCAGCTTTCCTTGCTGTAGACCCAAGTTGATCTAAACTAACATGGAATTAGCACAAGAAACGAAAGCACGGCAGACAGAAACAGAACTCCCTCCTCTTAGCAACAGAGAGCTGCAGGAAACAGAAAACAGCCAAAAGCAATCGCTCTTGTGTGATCTCATCCTTAACTGTCTTTCAGGTGAGACCTCCTGGGAAATCTAAGTTGCTACTGGAAGTGGTGTTGGTTTGCCAGTAGGAGGTGGTCTTCCCTCTGGACCGAGCAGCAAAACCAATGCCCCGTGCAGTGATAGATGAGGTCCACTGAGGTCCTTACTCACTGTGGTCATTAAAGATCCCATGGACCTTGCAGTAGGGGGCTCCCCAGTGTCCTGGCCAAATTCCCAACCAGCCACCTAATATTCCTCCAGTTTAATTGACTCAATAATTCTCTCCCTCTCAATTTCAGCTGATGCGTGGTGAGCGTTCTGGCACAGAATGGCTGCCATGCATTACCCAGGTTGGTGCTACACATTGTTTCCTCCCTTCATTGTAAAGTGCTTTGAGATAATGAGATGAGAGGCACTATATAAATACAATTTTTGTTATTATTATTATTCTGCTGGCAGAAATCCATGTCACTATACTCATGCTTTAGCAGGACATTCCACTCAGCAGTACAAGAACACCAACAACACCTTGTGCCTCTTTACCCCATCAAGGGCCACCAATGCTCAGCACCGGCACCTTGAACAGGCAAGAATATTGCTGACTGTTCATCAGCTTTTAATACCATTCAGTCACGTCAACTTTCACAAAAGTTTAACTGAATAGAAGAACAGTTTTTTAGCTACAGTCACATTTGGTACTAAAGTGCATCTAAATCTATTAGTTTTCCCACAAGGCTGTGTGTTACTGTGTCTGCTCTACTTTACATTCTCTACGTGAACGTGCTTCCAGGGTGACACTTAACTGCAACTTCACAGCAGCATGAAGAAATGCATCAGCTAGATGATTTTGTTCAGTGGTGTGATAAGTTGTATCTGGACTGGAGTACATCAAAGATAAAGGGGCCATTGATCGATTTCAGGTGTGACTCACTTGCCCACTATTATTAAGACACATAAAATTAAATCAATCCTTCTTCATAAGCGCCCTTCTTCTGATGCTAAAACCCACCACTGGCCACTGATGTACATGGCCAAAGCCCAACTGTGGTCTCATCTGACTATAACACATCTGCATTGGAAGTCTGATTGGAAGTGGCTGTTATGTGTGTGTTTTGCATTGCCTGGGCAGCCATACCCACTCTCATTGTTGTAGTCTAAAATGAATGTGATATCGGCAGATGACGTCACAAGGAAATTTCAAACCGCTAAAACTATGAAATGCAGCACGAGTTCCCCTTTAACATAATTATTTGCCACGTGTATTCATTGAGTCATAGGAGGTCCAACAGGATATGGGTACAGTCAATTGCTCAATTGCTTGGAAAAGTGGACAGATTAAAAAAACTTTGTCTTAATTCATTTAGTTCTTGTCTTGTTTTGGGGGATTTAATGTGCCTCTTTAAATTTCAGAACACCAGCTGTTACATTCCATCAGCTAAAGCCACAGATCTTTACAAAGAGCCAGAGGATGGGAATTCAGCATGGACAGTGACTTCAGTGCTGCTAGGATTACATGGCACCTTTTTGTATAGGTTGCATGAACTATGGCACAAGTTCGTTCCTATGTTTGCGCATAAAGTCTGACCTACACTCCTGACAAAAACCAGATGACTAGTGCTGACTCAAATCTGGTTGAACAAAAAATACTTATGATCAAACATAATTTTACAGATCTTTCATAAAATTAGTCCTAACCCTCTCTATGATCTGCTGGTTCAGTCAGCTGAGCCTTAAATTCCAGTCAAAACTCCCCAAAACTGGAACAAAACTACTTCCCCTCCCTATAGTTCTACAAGTAAAACTGTCATTCATCCCTAAAGCTATCAACATCCTAAACTCCTAGCTGGCCCACTTGCTCCTATTTATTTTTGCTACAATGTGATACCCATACACTTTAATTTAAATTTTTTATTTTTATACAGCATATACGGTATGTTTGCCTGATTTTAGTGTATATCTGATTTCAGGGGAGGATATTTCTGTACCTCAGTAGCCGCACAAGAGTGCCCCATTCAGGCAAGTACCGTTTTCCCAATTCACTTTCACCTCTCTACAACATTACCCCAGTACTGACAACACAACATTCTATTATTGCATGGCTTAAGCCAGTGTGTTCATTTGATTTGTTCCTTGGACATCTAAAATAAAGACATTTGGATACATAGTATCCTTCCGCTTTGCAAGAGCACTCTCTGTTGCTGTCATGTCATCTGCTTGCAAAAGCAACCATTTAACCGGAACAATTGTTTCACCTGATGGAATGTTTATACAGTACCAGTCATGCCTCATGTAATTGTCACTAAGTTGTGATAAATCTCATTTGTGAAACTGATAGATTCATGCAGACCATGACCTTGTGAGACAAAGGCAAACACACATCCATCATTTTGTGCAGGTGCTTAGCCAAAAATAACAGTGCAAAAATAAGACAAGAATACACACTGCTATTATGCTCCAAATGTTTAGGAAATGCCCTGATGTGCTGGTGTGCACACTGCGGTGGTTTTGCAGGCAAAAAATAATCTGTAAACATTGAGTGTATCTTAATGATAACATCATTCATCGCATTGTTTCACATACATATCATTCATTTTAAACTACAAAATGGCATGCATCACTTCACAATCTCAACATGACTTGATCAAACATGAAGATGGACTTTTATTTAGCTTGTAGTTTTTGCAAAATATAAAATCAGAGTATAAGATTTTGTGTTTTTTGTGACTGTTTGAGATTTAATTGTCACCAGTTTGTGTTTCTTTCCTGCTGCTGGAGACCTGTGTTATAATGTAAAATTCCAGAGGTATGACTCAGCCAGGCAATATTGTGGATTGGCTCATGGGTCTCCAAGAGATCCATTTCAGTCTATGCAAAGCAATAAGCTGGATATACAGCCGACATTTATTTTCACTAAAGCACCCAAAGCAAATAGCACCACAGGTGTCAGTTTTTAATAGCTTAAATTATATTCATGACTCTCTCCCTCCTCACCCAGTCCTTTTACCTCCATTCTCACAGGGTCTTTCTGAGTCACCGCAGAGACTTTCTAGTCAACACGGTCTCATTCAAAGATCAATACCTTGAAATCTGCATCTCTTCATTAAAAATATCCTCACGCTACCACATTACATGGGCCAAACACTGTGACAAACGTATTTCAATTAACCATTTGTTGGCTCTTGAATGCTTGGAGAGAACGGAGAGAACATGGTTCCTGACATTGTACATTTTTAACTAAACAGAAAAATCTGGTTTATACATTACATAAAGGCAAATATCATACAAAAACATGGTAGATATTTTATTATAATTATTTTTATCCCTTGCACACTTCCCTTTCTTTTGAGAAGGGAAGGCAAAATTTTACTCAAATGTGATAGGTAAGTTTACAGTAGACTATTTATATATAGAAATAATTCTGAGTATACTTAAGTTTAGTAATTTAATCGTTTTGCATTTTTTTAATAAAACATCCAGTTTCCAACATCAGTACTATTTTATCCTACTCAGGGGTGTAGCAAAACTACCAGAAGCAGTAACATATTCTTGGTCAAGGACAGATCTGAAAAGAACTTGATTCTGTCTTTGCTATACGCTAAGTATGTTGGTGTGAAGAAAATCCATCCATCCATCCATTATCTAAGCCGCTTATTCCTGGTCAGGGTCGCGGGGGGGCTGGAGCCTATCCCAGCATGCGTTCCGGGCGAGAGGCAGGAATACACCCTGGACAGGTCGCCAATCCATCGCAGGGCACACACACCATTCACTCACACACTCATACCTACGGGCAATTTAGACTCTCCAATTAGCCTAACGTGCATGTCTTTTGGACTGTGGGAAGAAACCGGAGTACCCGGAGGAAACCCACGCGGACACGGGGAGAACTCCGCACAGAAAGGCCCCCGGCCTGGATTCGAACCCGAGACCTTCTTGCTGTGAGGCGACAGCGCTATCCACTGCACCACCGTGCCGCCTGTGAAGAAAATGCCAAGCATATTTTCTAGCCTATTCTTTTAAGGGGAGTTAATGAACTGTAAAACCCCCCATAACCAGGTTTAGACAATCCATGTCAAATCCTGCAAAACATTACATAATGCACATACTGTGAAATCTATTCAAACAAGTCTCATCTGACAAACTGTCTCCTTTTCCTGCAAGCTGTGCTGGTACCTCATCTTCCTACATTTATGGAAATTGCATGCTTTATTTATCAATATCACAGAATTTGTGTTTAATGTGAACATGGACACACACTGTAAAGCACTGAGTTCCTATCATATTGTAAAATGTATGTCATACCACTGCTTAAAAAGAAAAAGAAAATTTGAGGTTAAACATGTTCTAGAGTTCATTGTCTGTACTTGGCCTTAAGATTTAAACTGACTTTTCTTTTCTGCCCCTGACTTTGGGAGAAGGTCCTTATGTCAGCTTTTGTCAGTCAGTCTTTTCATGTTAGCTGGACCAACAGAAAAATGGTGTTAGTTTAGCTAGCTAGCTAGCTAATGACTACTAGCTAACATTAGCTTATTGAATGTGTACTGGATGAAGAAAATCAGCTAACTAGCACACATATAACACAATTGATACACAAAAACAGCTGGTTTGAAATACGGGGCGGGAAGAATGCACAATCTTTAATAATCTGAAATGTGAATATGAGGCACACACACATTGTAAACGCAGCTCACGCTGAATCTTGAGCTTGAGCTGTGTCTTTCTAGCTAGCTTACTAGTTAGCTACAAAGGCTAATGGTAGCTCATTTACACTTGCCTCAGATATTTGACAAATTCCATAAACTGAATGAAATTAATACACCCAGATATTGTTCTACTGCTAGCTATATACTGCTTCTATAGCTATCACATATGTATCACAGTCCATAGACTTATAATGCCATTTGAAACTGTCACTTGCGTCATTAGTAAGGGGGAAAAAAACGGACCCTGGATCAGTCTCTAGCAGCTATTTCAGGGATTAGGACCCTAGACTGTACCCAGAGCAACGCCTACCTGTGAGCAATTCTAATTCTGATGTTATGTTAACCATGCTATGGAAAAAAAGGATGTGCCAGTATATACTAGCTGCCATTTCCATGTGTACAGCTGTAAACAAGCTACAGCTACAAAAAAGAATTGGGTGTTTTTTACTTGGAAAACTTTTTTGTGATTTATTGGAGGGACGGATCAAGCATTTTCAGACTTTGGGGGGGACGTGGTACAAGCTGCAAGAAGTAGTAACAAAACAAGGACAAAGGCTGTGAATAGGGATACCATGCCTATGAAAGGAAAGCAACAGAGATTTTCAGCAGCGCCACAAGAATGTGGTACAGAAATATCAGGGAAATAACTGCTGGCCAGACTGAAAAAGAGTTGTCAAAATAAAAAAAGTGAGAGAAAGGCTTTATATTGTGAGGTGCACCTTCTAGGAGGCTTTTAAACAAAGATATTAGCTGATGGAGTAGGGTGAAAAGACTGATGGAAAGGGATGGTGGAAAAATAGCCTGTGTTTCACTGACACCCTCGGTGGGGTCAGGACACAAAGATGTTTTGGTGCTTTGTGGCTGACCTGCTGAAGACAGTCATGAATATCTCTATGGAAGAGCCAGTACTTGGGACAGACGATAAACTCCACTGGAAAAACAGGTGAGGAGTGCAAGATCAGGTATCCATCCCCCCATTTGTCGAAAGGCATTGTATTATAAGAGACACTGTTTAAAAGATAGATGATGGATTGTGAATAGGAAATGCATGTGTGTTGAGGAAAACCAGATGCACCAGTCACTTCTGCCACTGTTTTGTTTTCATCAGGGGGAAAAGCTACTGTCAAATCAAATTCTCAGCCTGCTGATAATGAAAAGAAGAAGCGCAGATGTTTGTCAAATTAAGGGCACACAGGTAATAGAAGGATGAGGCAGGTACTGTTCACTCATGTCAGTCATTAAGAAATGCCAGCGCTAATGACTGAGTCACCAATAAACAAGAGGCCTTGAATTAACCTCTTCCTGTCATAAATGGCTATTTTTCTTCTCATCTCTTATTTTTAGATAACAGCAAAAATATATATATTAGTGAGGCTTTACAGTCAATGTTATTAATGATTTGGTTTCTGAAAACAGGCAATTTTCCTTTAATAGGATTTTATTTATTATTTGTCTGTATGTGAAAACTTGTTAATCACTGATCTGTTGAAACATGGTTCATATTAGAGGCCCGCAACGGGATTGTGTTCCCGCGGGTCTCGACACAAATTCTGCGGGCACGGGACATTTTTACTCTGTTGCGGGCGCGATGGGGCATCAAGATCATGGGATAAGTGCGGGATGATGTCAATCAAAATGGGATTTAATATATTATAGAAAAAATAAATAGGAATTCTTACAGGGCTTAATCATGCACAGAAAGACGTAACTCTCTAGTTTGTGAGCAGCATTTACCACCAATCGCCGGACAGCTAATTATGACGTAGCCTCAAGCACCAGCTGTCATATTAGCCTCGGCTACTACTCATCAAGGATCAGTTGTGGAGTCATTAACTGATGTTGAGAAAGCAATACAAATGGACTGTTGCACTCCTAAAAATAAAATTGGGAAATCAGACATTTGGAACAAGTTTTCTGGCGTAGTTGGTACAGATGGAAATGAATTGAACTTTTGGAGTTGCTACAAATGAGGCAAAGTGTTAGGTTGCAGTGGATGTAAGTCAGGTACCTCTGGGCTGTGCCAACCTGTTTATGCCATTCTCTTTGGTCAAAGTACATTATGCTTCAAAAAAGCTAAAGGTGCTCCCTGCCATCATTCAGCAAGACGCGTTCGAAAAATGTGCTGGATTTGCATTTTTTGACATTTGTGCATATGATGTTATTGCCAGCAAAGGGTTTAAACTGCTCGCTCAGAATGTTGTAGACACAGCTGCTAAATACAGCAGATTTGATGAGTCTGATGCATTGCCACATGCAACAACAGTTTTCAGACATGTGGAGAAAAGAGCACAGGTCCTGCAAGAGATTGTGATGGAACAGATTAAACCTATAATTGCAACATTTTTTTGCATGGGAATTTAAAGTAGGACGGCATGAGAATAATGGCCTGCTGGAATTGATGCGAGCCCAATGCATTTCATTTGGCCTGCTGCTCTACAAGTTATCTTTGGTTGCATTCTCAGGAGACTATTTCAGTTTTGTTTAAAAGTATAGATGTCAAACATTTGAATTTGTTTTAATAAGAAACCAGCCCTTTTCCTAAATATTGTGTGGCCTCTCTTGGACATTTACAAAATGCTTTTTTTTTTTTTTTAAGTTAACCAATCATCTTAAACAGTTCAGATGTTTGTCTTTAAGAGTAGAATACCGTAAAGTGATTTTGACCACTCGATTTTATTTTATTTTCATTAACACACCTAATTGTGAGTTATGCTCCCTTACTTTTCTATTTGACGCATTTTCATCTAAAGATGGAAAAAAAAGATGTTAAACATGTTACGTAACGACCATTTTTTTCATTAAGAAATGTTTAATGATTCTAAAGAATCATAAAGGTTCTAAAGAATATTATACTAAAGCTATTCTGAAGAATATTCATTCATAAATATTCATCCCTGCATAAAAAGTGAAATGAATGATGGATTCCATTTTTTATTATATTTATATACACACACACACATCAGGGGTTATGACCTCCTTAACACTAACCCATCTACCTTTTCCACTTTTTCTTGCAGGTGACCCACCGCTCTCCAAACAGCACACCGAAACACAAGTAAAAGGATGGAATACTATGGTTTTATTCTAACAGTTCATTAAAAGCACACTGCACAAAAGGGCACACTGCACAATTCAGGGTTCTTCCTCCCGCTCCCGCTGCCTCCCAGGACCTGCCAGGCAGTACAAAAGCCCCCCCTTCCCCACCTCAGGTAAGCATGCCCATGCACACCGCACACCACCACCACACACTACACACTGACAACCACACGCCCAAAGAGACTCGATATTACATGCAAGGAGACACACTACACACCCACTTTACTAGCCTCCCGGGGTGGCCTACCGCCCAGCCCACCTCGTCACTCCAAGGGGGAGAACTAAACCTGTATAGGGCACATTCACATTACACTACACCCATCCAATGGCACAGACACACAACCTGGATCCACAAAAAACTAAATACGGTGGAGCCCCCAGCCACACCTCAATGCCGGTGGGGGACTGCCACAAAAAACAAAACCGAAAACACACACAGGGAAGGGTCACCGCCACTCCAGGCTGGTCTGTGAAGAGGTACGGCGCCACCCCCACTCGGGGTTCCCCGGTTCGTGGATGCCATAACCCCTTCGCCACAGGTCTCGTCGCTTTTCGCCCTGGTCAGATCTGTAAAACACGGTTTGGATTGGGGGAAAAGGCCCCAAATCAGCTTCAACCCGATCTTTGGTTCCTCGGTTCCTCTCTGCTTTGGCTTGTCCCACAGTCTGCACAGCCGCCCCGCCACAGAACAAAGGGGACATTGCCTTTGTGTTCCTTTGCCCTCCCCGGTCCCCAGACTCTGCCGCGTATCCGCTGTCGACAGGTAGGTATCCCACCATCACACAAACATTCACACACATCCACTAATAAACCAAAAAAAACTACATTCCCCCAAAGCAAACAAAGGTAAAAAAGGAAATTGCCCAAACAAGGAAAAAAGGGGCTGCACAGCTTGCTTTCCCCATTCTCCACAGGTGAGCTGCTTGAGCTTGCAGGATGAGATCAGGCAGGACATAAATAGAAAACAGTGTTGCGGGTGGGACTGGACAGAAATGTTGCAGGTGGGAGTCAAAAAACTCTAGTTCATATTATGATATCCTTACTGATATTTTCATTTAATGTAATTGATCAGCTACCTAATTAGCTAATTTTGTTCATTTTCAGGTATATAGGTACTCAAGGTCAAAAAGAGATTTGGCTTGTGAGCTTGCGATTGAGCAAGCAAAAAAATTGCTATTGTGGATGTTCAGCTTGCTAGCTGATAATGTTGGGAATGGATTTAGCCAGCTATCTAGTTAGTAAGATTGAAAAATGCATTGAACTATTTAGATTGCCTCAGCTTTCTTATTGCTTCAGCTTTCTAACTAAAATTGATGAAAATCTATTTTGTTTAAATGTATCAACCTTTCCATGTAAATGATTGAGCTGCTCAAGTCAACAGGTGACATTACGAAGATAAATAGTACAGAAAAACTACTACCCTCTCCCCTTCCCTCACTGTTCCCCTCCTCAGCTGGCCCACTCTGTGATGTCAGACAGCTTGCTGAGGTGGCCGCCATGAAGGAGAGAGGGGAGAGGGGGCAGGTTGGGACACCTCCTTAGATACAGTCACCACATTGACCAATCAGTCCGGAGAACTGAGAGACACTCCCACGTTTCGGTCTTTGTCCAGCTTCCTGCCTTCCTAGGAGCCAGACATATGTTACATCAGTATACATTAGCATAACTAAGTACCTACTGGGTCTGCCTGACCTGTTTAAGTACCTACTTGAGGCAAGCCTGTTTATTGTTTTGTGTTTGAATCTGATCTCGCATTTCAGTTAGTGCTAGCTTGCTTCTTTCTAAAAAAGAAAATGGATGCCTCCAAAACGAAATGATTCTTGTGTACTAAAGACTAAAGAGAATAGAGATGCAGATAATACCACACCATTAAATCAATCCCTGTCAGGAGATGCAATCAATGTTAAAGCTACATGCTGTGTTCACCAGAACTGTAGTTATACAGTCACATCTTTGCTGTTTTCTGATGGGCATCTGAACCCACAATTTGTTATTTGTTACCTTATTTTTAAATAAGTCTTATGCAGGATTTCTGGAGCAGCAGAATTTAGCTAGCTGCCTAGAGGAATTAGCTAGCTAGCTATACCCATTCCAGCTACATTCTATAATTAATTTGATTGTTTAGCTAGTTGATCATCTCAGCTGGGAAAGACTGAGCTGCACATCCTCACAGCAAATGGCTCCCTGACGATTGATGCCTTAATCACCGTGGAAGGCTCATGATGTCTCCATCCTGGTCTTCCAAGAACCTTGGAGTGACTCTGGATGACCAGCTGAGCATCTGAGGGAACATGGAAGTGATCACACTTCACACCACTACTCACCACACATACTGCACTGGCTCCATATTGCAGCACGCATCAAAATTAAATCACTGGTGCTGGCATATCCGGCCGCAAGGGGAACTGCTCCCTCCTTACCTCCAGACACTCAACACACCCTATACCCCAGCCTGACCCCTCTGCTCTGCCTCCTCTGGAAAACTGACTGCGCCCAGCAGACTTTCCTCGCAGTCTTGCCTCTTCTCTGTCCTGACCCCCCGGTGGTGGAATGATCTTCCGCCCTCGGTCAGGACCACGGAATTACTGGGCATCTTCCGCAAGAGACTAAAAACCCACCTCTTCAGACTCCCCTACCACTGATTCTATACATTAATTAACTGCCATCACCACTGTTTACATGTTTTTTTAAAAACAAACAGGTACAGGTACGGTGTGCAGCTGCCAACAATGTCTATTGTAGTGTTACTACACTGATGATGCACTAGCCGTGATTAATCTTACCATGTATAAATTCACTTTTTCTAAGTCACTCTGGATAGGAGCGTCTGCTAAATATCTAAAATGTAAAAAAAATATAAAATCACACGGACCTGCCGATTCTCCCTTCACAACATCAGGAGAATTTGGCCATTTCTCACCAAGAGGCCACACAGCTACTGGTTCCACTTTGGCTGGACTATTGTTGCTCTCGATAAGAGCATCTGCTAAATGTCTAAAATGCAATCTGGATAAAGTCAGTGGGCATAATCTGGATTATGAAGTATGCATGTAGAGACAACTAAGTGTTTTGGTTTTAAATATATTGAATTAAAAAATTGAAAAAAAAAGTTGAATACAGTAGAATCTCAGAGATGCATATACATTGAGAATGGAGGTCCTTTGTAACTCTAAAATGTTCTGAACTTGAAAGTGAAATAGTATTTTGAAAAGTTAAAAGCTAGGCTATACAGTAGAAAATAATAACGGTACGTGATGGTGATTGAGTTTTTTTTATCACTGAGGAGATAACATTGTAAAATGTAAAATGTTACATTGGATTTAGAAGTAGATCTGACATACTGTTAGCCCTGTTAGCTATGTCTGTTTCTCAATGCACAATAGCCTACTTAGTAATGTTGTTCTGTTACATAAATTAGAAAGGAATGTGCTCATTCTATGGTTGTTTTCCTGCATCGATGTCCACAACAATGCAAGGTGTTGCTGATTTAAACTGAATCAATATGAAAGCTTATTGCAAACATATTAAGAATGACTGGGATAATAACTTGAGTTAGGATCTATCTTAGATGAATAGCTTTATCTATAGGTAACTGCTAAAATAAAGGAAACACTTCAGTAAATGAGGAATACAAAGCATATTGAAAGCAGGTTATTTCACACAGGTGTGGTTCCTGAGTTAATTAAGCAATTTACATCCCATCATGCTTAGGGTCTAGTTGCCCATTGTTTTAGCTATCAGTGGCTCTCAGTGGCTTTGAAATAGGGATGATTTTTGGGCCACGATTGGCAGGAGCTACACTGACGAAGATTGCTCAAATTACTAATATTTCACGAGGAACAGTGGCTAAGATGTCTGAGAGAAAGACATTGTGGAAGAAAAATTATTCTGCTTGTATAATGTTGAAATACTGTTGAAATATTCACAGGGAAATCATTGAACACATTATGTGTGCCTGTCGATAGCCGCAGTTCCTGCTTTTCTGGAGACAAAGGACCTTCGCACCAAAAGATCAAAGGGGTATCTGTCCCTAGTGGCATATTCTCACAGCAGGGGGAGACTCCCGTACTTCACCTTTACAGTTGGCAAAGTTACAGTAGTTTTCCACCATGATTTACCACCTAGATTTAAGAACCACCTCAAATTACACAAGGCACTGCCTAGGGTACCTCCTCTTTTGTTGGTTTACTATAAATGTGATGTTTAAACCTGAAGGTGGGAGATGGGATCCTGTGAGATACAGTTCTCTGCACAGCTGTGTGTAAATAAAGCTTTATTTTATTCAAGAATAGTTTGCCCTGATTCTAGTGAGTTTTTTTCCATGACAACATCATCAACTAGGAGCAACTGTGATCTAAAGCGTACATTCCTCAACCGTGATGTCCATGCATTGGTTCAAGATGCAAGGCAAAACAGACAAGCAACTCAGTTGACTGCAAATCAGGGGCGGTGCTAGGGGCTTAAGCCCATTAAGCCACCCTTCGCACCACCCCTGCTGCAACTATCAATCTAGGGAGTGAGCAGGCAGTTTAATCAAGAACAGTCCATTGAGAACTTCACAGAGAGGTATACTATAATCGGGTTGCAGTGCATAAACCCCTTATTACAGCTAAAAATGTGTGTTTGCAAGTAAAGTTGTACAAAGAACAGTGGCAGTGGCAGTGGCGATGGAAAACAGTCACATGGTCAGATGAGTCATCCTTCACTCTGTTCTCAACCAGCAGACAAGTGCATGTGTGGCGCATTCCAAGAGAAACCTACAGGCCCGAGTGCTTGTTTCCCATGGTGAAGGGTTATAGCCGCTCTGTTATGGTGTGGGGTGTATTTTTCTCGCATGTTCCACTCAACCCCTTAGGGGGAAAGGTAAATGGCAATAAATACAAAGCCATCCTGAGTGATTATCTCCATCCTATGGTGAAGAATTTCTATCCTAATGGGACTAGTCTCTTCCAGGATGACAATGGGCCAAATGCAAGAACCACTTTTACGCACAAATTCGTTCGTAAGTCACTCTGCGAGTGATTTACGAGAAATTGCCGCATTCACCAATTTTCTCATATTTTCTGGAGCGGTGCTTGAGACAGCGTTTACCAGCACCATCAGCAAAACACCAAGTCATGGAATTTCTCCTGGAAGAATGGTGTTGCATCCCTCCAATAGAGTTCCAGCCACTTGTAGAATGGCACACTGAAGCTGTTCTGATGTGGTGGCCCAATGCCCTATTAAGACACTTTAAGGTGTGGTGTGTCCTTTATTTGTATACATTGTAGCAAAACCAAGGGTGTGGGGTTTCCACTCCGCTAATAAATGATAATTTATTCAATGTACACCGCAGATAATGGAGACAATGGAGACAGTTCCAAATAAACACACGTTTATTT
The DNA here is from genome assembly GCA_029706075.1 of Aldrovandia affinis. Taxonomy (NCBI): domain Eukaryota; kingdom Metazoa; phylum Chordata; class Actinopteri; order Notacanthiformes; family Halosauridae; genus Aldrovandia; species Aldrovandia affinis. The sequence continues at coordinate 682,441 of JAINUG010000121.1, read as the reverse complement.
TTAGTCAAAGGCGGAAGTATTCCGCATACGGAAATGCCGTTCCCGTGGCAGGGAAAACACAGCTGGCAAGAATGTCCCGGTAATGAACACCAAACAAAGTCCACACTTCCCTTTATCAGGATTGTCCGTGATCCGCTTTCGTTGTCGTGGTCCTTTCCAGGGTAATCCGTTGCCGTCGTTGTCGTCCAATTCCGTAGTTCAGTAACCAAAAATAATCCGTCCAAAAAAGTATTTCAAAAAACAAAAACTACCTAGCTATCTCTTTCCCTTTTTCCTCTCTCTCTCTCTCTCTCTCTCTCTCTCTCTCTCTCTCTCTCTCTCTCTCTCTCTCTCTCTCTCTCTCTCTCTCTCTCTCTCTCTCTCTCTCTCTCTCTCTCTCTCTCTCTCTCTCTCTCTCTCTCTCTCTCTCTCTCTCTCTCTCCTACTTCGTTCCTACTCCCAACAGCGCCCTTGCGTGAGAGCGCTCTTTTTAAAGTCTGTTAATTTTGTTTACGCCCGTCAGCTGTTGAATCCGTCCCGGGGTTCCCCTCAGTGCGCGGGGGTGGAGCCAGCGTGCAGAAAGGTATCTCCCCTCTATGATGACGCCATAGCACGCGCCTACTCGGGCGCTACAACATGTATACATTTATATACTTTTTATACTGAACTGTGAGTAAAATATCTTCTGCTACTCAGATTTTGTCTTATTTGTGAAGAATAAGCCTGTTGATTTGTTAATAATAAACCTGTTGCAGTGGGAATACTTCAAAAACCCTAGATCCACCCCTGACCTGTAAGCTTCTGCTTCCACTGTCCTATGAAACCAATGTGCTTATGGGATATCTTTCACTTTGTAGCTATAAAATTGACCAGCCTTTACCGGCCATTCAAGGTTCATAATAAACCCCTGGACCCTGGCTGGAATGGTCTATGTCAGCTTTTGGATGCCCTCACTACAGCAGGTTCCAACAGGTGCTTTTTGAGGGCAGTCTAAAATAGATCTTAGGCTGTCTTGTCTTTGTACAGAACATACTGATACCAGACACTCAGTAACAATATGGCTGCTCTCATCTTTGTGTATTTCATTTATTTATTTGCATTGCTTGTTTGGGTCTTTTTTCTTTTGTATCTCTGTTTACTGTGTTTATTGGTTAGCTAAAAGGAGAGGGGGACTTTCATAGAGGTCTTTGCACAAGATGATACATGCAAAGCAACAATTTTCTTCAGGTTGACCTGTTGTACTACATGCATTAACATATTTATGGAAACGCCACGGATGAAAAAAAAATAGATCATGTTCCATTAAACTGATTCGAAAACATTTTTCTTTCTCATTTCCTTTGTCATTGTGTTAAAGATGAATGAATCTTCCAAACAATGTCTCCAAGTGAGATCCAACAGATACTACACACACAGACACACACACATACAAATTATGTGTGGTTCTGTGTGGCTCAGTAGGTAGAGCATGTCATTCACAATGCTTAGGTTGTGGGTTAAATTCCCATTGGGACCACATATACTGAAAAATGTACTATGCATTCACTACTGTAACTCGCTTTGGATAAAAGCATCTGCTAAATGGAAGTTATTATATTATATTATACAATAAATTAGCTAAATGTGTATTGACTGCTTTTTTAGAACTAGCTGCTATTTTGTATCACAAATGATCATAAGGAATAAGAACCCCATACCTTTCCCAAAAGCACTGAAAATATTAGAAAATTGCCCTGGTAGGAAAATAGAATGCATTTTTATCTTCATGGTGATTGAACGTAAACATGGAATGCAGCTTTAATTCTGATTAGTTAAAAAAGGGTTAACTTTAAAAAAATTTATAACAAGTTTAATGCAATATGTATTTTCAAATGGAAACAAGCCGTTTTAAATGTTGTGTAGTAATGCCTCAGCAAATGCATGGGCGTGTTGCCTAGTGACAGCCCACATGTGGGCTTAACCCAGACCTCGCAAACTTGTCCTCCTCTGCAACATATGTGTTTTTACCACTGCATACGTCCTTCTGGTCGTGCAAGCAGACGAGAGCTCCATTTGCATATATGGATGATATCATTGCATTAGAAGACAAGATATCCAGAACCTTTCTGGTGCATAGTTGTGTTTGATAGGACTTATTTTACTTGCATGCATTTGTTTTTGTAAACTTCACCTGGCAATGATACTCCTTAAATACATTCACAGCTCCCTCTTGGGACGGTAGATACAAAAAATACAGGACATTTTCAGAGGCGCTAGTGTTCTAGCAATTTCATGCATGCATTACCACACAATAATCATTGAACTACTTTTACTATCCATTAGCTTTAATATTTTATTTACCAATGCATTTGCCTATTTTGGGAGAAGGGGGTAGAGGTACTGTACTATTTTCTTTAAATAATCCAAATAAATCTTCCAGAAATCGTGCAGATGTTTTGGAGCTCAGGTGATTTGAGATAAAATAGACAAAATACCTCATTTCATACAGTAGCTGTTATGTGGACTTCAAAGAAACACTGGAGAGTTCAAATTATTTTGTTGCAATTTAATTCCCTTTTTGATACAATTCTATTAGGTGTCTGAATCAGCAACGTGGCAAACAAATGTTTATTGAGAGTGAGGGAGAGCCCTGCCTCCCAGGAATGTTTTCCTTTTCAATGTTCATCTGATGTCCGTGTCTTTAGGTGCACTAATAGTGGGTACAGTGTGTCACTGCAGCACTATAGCTCCACTACAATGCATCCATACAGAGCTTAGGCTGCAACAGTAGCCGATCATCAGTTGATAACCAGTTGGCTTGAATTCGGAACAGTACATCAAATGTGAATTTGTTTTGGGGTTGGGATTATTATTTAGGTGAATGGCATGAACCATGATAAAAAAAATATCCCAAAAATGCAGAATTATAGCATTATTATACAGATTTAAGACCAAAATGTTCTAACTTCTATCTGTTGAGCAATGTGAAAAGGTTTTGCATTGGATCAGTTGAATTATCAATGTATTTAGATAATAAACAAAATGAAGTATATAAAGGGAGTGGGACAGTTTTCCTGCGTTCAAGCTCTATATTAGTCTTACTATTATTATTATTATTATTATTATTATTATTATTATTATTATTATTATTATTATTATTATCATTATTATATAATATTTTGCAATTCTGTGGATCTTCACAACCCCTGTAGCTGATACATGAATCCGATGAGAGGGGGGCATTTCTACAGTCAACAGACAATTCTGAGTGAACTAATGCAAGCTTGCAGAATACCAAGGGATGGGGTATTAGGAACACCAAAGAATCATTAATCATTTTAGTCTTCATTGACAACTAACTTAAATCTTGAGAAAATATTTACTTAGAATTTGGGGAACAGCAACTACAAGTGGAAAAAGTAATCAGACTTTTATTTCAGAAGTTTTGTTTTCTTAAAAGAACTAGTGGAAACGCATCAGTTGTTTCTGTCACAGGTAACACATTACTTTTTTATTCATTTGCATGCCATTGAGCATGCCACTTCAATAAGAGCATGTGCTTTACCTGGACGCCTGGACATGAAACTCACTAGAAATTTGTTGTGCAGGCTAATAAAACACATTTATTTTCATGTAGTACTAGCTACTCTGCTAATTGTTTTTAAGTGATGCACAGAAACATAAGTCCATTAACAAATATGAATTTCAAATTGGATGAGATTATCTGATCTGAATGTGAGACCGATTCAACAAAAGATTAACACTTATGGTCAAAGCTGGATGAGATTTGAGGTGAAATTTTGGAACAGAAAGAGTAACTTTGCTTCAAGGGACAAATGCACCAAACAACAGAGGCTATCTATTCAAGTACAGTGAATACAGTGGTGGTAAGGGTGATAAAAGTTTTACACTTTACATAAAGTGGGCAGTTCCTTTGCACTGATGCTCACTTTTGAATTATTATATTGTATTTGTCTTCTTAGCCCTTTTACAAAATGGTTTATTCTGAACACTCATTATCATCAAGATCCTAAATAATGGTAGATATTGAGGATCAGCATTAAACAGAGGTAATAGCAAAATGGATCTGTAATATCTGCTGCAATTTGCCATTTGTGCCACACAGACAATGGACGAAGGTTTGCAGCCAGGAATGGTGGGAAAGAGTTGTAATGGTAGAATTCACTGATGCAGACTGGAAAGAAAAGTTCTGCATGTCGCAAACTAATGTAATGATGGAGAGAGTTATGAAACCTCGAGATGACTATAAACGTGCCAGTGCCACTTGCTGTGCATGTTTGAGTAAGGTGTTTGCATGACTCAATCGTAGTCAGAATATTACTATATTCTGTCTGATATCGGAATATTGGTGTGCATGTAAACATGGTCAGTGTTGTAAATCAGCAAATCACCTTCATTGTGGAAATCAAAACATTAAGTTACAAGTTATGTATTCCCTGTTTCCATTCAGTTTCCTCCTTTGTTTGAACTGGTAAGTCGGTCCCATTAGATTTCTTGATAAAATGGTAAAATAATGAATAAACCTTTTCTATGAAAAAGAGAAACATACATAATTTAGAAGTGTAATTTGCCACCTTGTGGAACAAGTGTTTCGCTGATGTAAAGATGTAAGATGTTCCCCATATTTTGGTTTTGTTAAATGCTTTAATGGTTTTAGCCAAGTGTAGCAGGATCTCTTGTAGTGAACATGCTAGGGTCATTCTACAGAAATGGGGGCATTCCTGTCTCTTACCTTTGCAGCAAGCAAAATACTTTAAATGGACTTAATGATCACATGTAATATATATTTTTGATTAATATACACTGTTCTTTTAATAATAAAACATATTTGAGTCATGTAATAAGCAATGCTTGTTTTTTATAATTTATATAAAATACCAAGTGCAAACAATTTGCTTGTCACTCTTATCATGTATGGAAGTTTAGAGACATATTGTGAGTGTAAAAATATATATATATTTATATTATATTATATTATATATCATTAAGTAAACACAAATGTCACATTTATGGAATGGAAACCTAAAAAAAAAAAAAAAAAAAAATAAAAAAATTAAAATAAAAAATATATATATATAAATAACATGGGGTTACCGCTATTACCATTATGTTATGTCATTGGTGTTACTGCTTCACAAAACACACTATTTTGACTTTTGGAAGTACTTCCTGGTTCAAGAGGTCATCGGAGGAAGTGCAATCAACAGACACAAGTCTGCTGTCTCTCTTCATTTGTTATAAATTGGGTTCAATTCCCATTGGGCAAACTGTCATTGGTGTTACTACTTCTCTTGGTAACACCAATGATAATCAGTGTTTTTATGTAAATGAGCTTTTATAAAAGCTTCAGCAAAAGTTAGGGCAAAATAGCACGTTGTAAAATTTTAATAGCGTCCTATTGTTATTGTTCCTTTTGTCAGGTATGGCAAAATTAAGTACAGCCGAGAAGCAGAGACTTTACATGAAGAGCAGAGTACTTAGAAAAAAGGCGTCAGGGTTATGCCATTGATATAGCAACAAAAAAAGAACGAAAATAAATGATCTCAGTGAAATGGCAAAAAGAGGTCATCGCAAGGCATGGTGAGTCAACCAGGCAAGACACAGTCAAAACATGAGAGCAGGAGTCTTTACCCCCCCCCCAATCATCTCCAGAGATTTCACCCAGCATATCAAGGCATCTGAAGACATTGATGTTAGTCATTTCATAGGGAGGGAAATGAAAAAAAATCCTCAAGTCACATCTTAATGAACTTTGGTCAGTTTATTAAACTCATAAACTATACAGGAGTTGTATTAGAAGGAAAATTATGAGCTAAAAACCTAGTTTTGAGCAAACAGATTGGCATTGTTGATTGATCAGCATGTCATAAAATGTTTAAAAAAATACATGTAACTTGTTATTTGGCTATTTTTAATTATGCAGTGTGATAAAATAGATGTTTATTTAGTAAAATATAGAAAAATATGAAAATTCATGGACGGACCAAAAATGACAATTTTAGTGGGGGTGTCTCATCTTAATTTAGATAGTGGAATTATTTTAATATCATAAGATATGATTAGTTTACTATTCTGACATATTACACCAATATTACACCTACAATAAGGGAGGAGAGCATGCATGAGAGATACGCAAAGGAGCCAGAGGAAAGTTCAGAAGTTGGTTGATAAGCTTAAGGAAAGCAAACAACAATGCAACATGTACAAGAAACGTTATTTCTGTTTGTGGGGTAGAGTTGCAAATTCCGAAAGTCCAGGAATGAAGACGAAAGAGATCCTCCAAGGTTACACAGTCCACTCACCAGTCAAGCATGCTCTGAAAGTCCACGTTGCTCTTGTGGGAGATTTAAAGGAAAAGTACAAGGCAGCCAAAGAAACAAAATCCATTTTATGTTATTACTCAAATTATATGAATGTATCAGTGCTGTAAATGAGTTAACTGAAAAAATGGCACATGTTTTTAAGTACATAAATGGAATAGTTTGAAATAGTCTGGGGTCAGGTCATTGGTGTTGTATTGTGTCACTGGTGTTACTGCATGATTTTTGTCAGTGATATGATATAAAAAGGTGTCATTTTTGCCTTTATAATAATTTTGTGTCTGTTGACTGTTGCTTTATTCACGAGTTAGCAGTTTAAGGATAGTATTCAATTTTGATGACTGTCCTTCGGTTATTGTTGATATTATAGCAAAAAGATGGCACACAATGTAACATTACACATACCTCATTATAATAAATAAATACATAATCAAATATTTTTCTTTAAATTATTATCAACCTGTCTTTGAGTATATGTGCAGAATTGAATTGAGAAATAACATTCTGATAAGCCTTTAATGTTTTTTTACTTATAACTTAAATAACATTAAAGGCTTATCAGAATGCTATTTCTCAATTCAATTATGCACATATACTCAAAGACAGGTTGATAATAATTTAAAGAAAAATAATGCTTAAAAATAATTCAAATACATTAAGCTTTCATTTTTGTGGATTGACACAGTTGAGGTTAAGTAATATTGTACAATAGGTTTTGATTATGTAAAATGAAATACATGTCAAGACATCTTGCCACCGTATTTGTAGAACGACCTGCTAACGTTATAGGGGAATTCTCCCAGATTTCTAGTATTTAATATTTTACCCTTACCTCAAAAAAGTGGTTTAATTTGTTTGGTGGTCGCATAGCTGACCCAGTAGCCATAACTTGATTTCTCTCCAAGTACTGCTTAAGTCAGAGGTAGTCATTGCATGGCTCGCAGAGCCTTAATTGGCGGCTCGCGATAATTGTTTCTATGTACCAAATACAGCACAATATGAAATACCAGTAATTTCCAAGAAGTAAAACTCCACAAATAGAAACTGCAGTACTTTGCCCACCCACCATACTTTGGCAGTATGCTGTTGAGCCATTGCAATAGTCTACACTAGTGCACTCTCAGTGGGAGACAGCTAACGTTAGCTAGTCACAGCTACTGAGGCGGAAGGAAGCTAGCTACTCACGGCCATATGAAAATGTGTTATTATTAGTTACCCGGTAACGTTAACGTTATGTGTATTCGTGATGGATCGCTTTATAGTTAGACAAAAGCGCACTGAAAATAATGAGCAACCAGCCCTGGCAGCTGAATGTGAAAATGAGGAGGATAACATTAGAGATGGAGAGGAAGCCAGTGGACACACAAACGAGCCTGAGGGAAAAAAGAGGAAGGTACGAGCCATACAAGACAAACACCAAAGGTTTCAGGAAAAATTGAATTGTGAATTTCTCTTTGTTTTGAATGACTCAAACCCACTGTGTTTATTATGCCAGAAGACATGCTATGGTTTAAAGCGTTGTAATGTAGAATGCCATTTTAAAAGCATGAATGCTAACATCAACGACAAATTCCCACCTGGCAGTAACCTCAGAAAGAATAAGATCGAGCAACTTACTGCTTTGCTGAAAGGGCAACGCAATCTTATGGATTGATCGACCTCTTCTGCTGAGAAGTATTGGATGAACAGAGTCAAGCAGCAGCAGGCACACTTTCGTTCATCCAACTATTAAGCAAATTTGCTCTTCAAAAGGGGACAATTTCACCATTTATTTTAAGGTTATGTGCTGTATTTTTAATTAATTTTTATAAACACAAACACCTGTGAATCAATATTTTCCACAATGAACATTGTGAAGAGAAAACACAGGAACAGACTGACTGCACATCTGGACAATTTCAAAGTTATGTGCTGTATTTGGAGCTTATTTTTAATTTAAAAACATTATGCGAGCAGACAACACGTCATGTCATGTTATTGCGGCTCTCTTGATGATTGAGTTCTGCTTATGTGGCTCCCTGCCAAAACTTACTGACTACCACTGGCTTAAGTAGTTCAGAGCTGGAGGTCATGCCTGCTCCCTGTGAATGTATGGGCTAGTCTCACTTCCTTGAGAATTGTTGCAACATATAATAAAACAAAATGTTTAGCTTGATGGCCTATAATTTCTCATAGCCTTATCAGTTGTGAATCTAAAAAAGGGTTTTGTGACTATGAACATTTAGCATAATGGCTGTATCAGTCCATTATTACTCTTACTGTAGGGAAGTGAGAATAGATCCTATGGTCACTGGGAGCAGGCAGGACTTCCTGCTCTGAACTACTTAAGCAGTGCTTGTGTAACGCATAAATAAATTAGGTGTACAACACTCTATTTACTGGTTATATACACAATTATGGGTAACATTTGTATGTAATTATGATTAGATTAATGTCCTGTCTGGTGAAACAGTCTGAAAATTAACTCCAAAAAACTGTTTTAAGTGAGAGATGATGTTGGAAAAACCCAAAAATATATAGGAAATGAAACACAAAATGTTTTTGGGGTTTAAAACTTCTGAAAATAATTGATTTGGTTGTTGATTCAAAGAGAAGGTTTTATTAAATCCTCAGCAGATTGCCCAGTGGTGAGTACATTGTTTGAAGCAGACCAATATTATTACAGTACTGTAGCATTGCGTGATGGAGGACTTGTCAGTGTATGCACTACCGGTCAAAAGTTTTAGAACACTCCCATTTTCCAGTTTTTACTGAAATTTAAGCAGTTCAAGTCCAGTGAATAACCTGAAATGGTACAAAGGTAAGGGGTAAACTGCCAGTGGTTAAAAAAAAAGTTCAAGTCAAAACACTCCTTAAAGTCCAGAAGGTTTGTTACACATGACCTCCCCGGGAAAAAAAACATGTTGGCTAAAAATACATTATTCTTCAGCTATCCAACTTGTCTCGTAAAATTCTATTTATTTGGAGTTCAGAATAATTCCAACTTGTCTGAATGACAGAGAATATAATAATAAAAAGGGGGAAAACATTCACAACAGGTGATTTTAACCATGACCGGGTGTCTGGACAAAATTAAACTGACAAATGCCTGATCCAGTTCCACAAACCAACTCAGGAGGAGCAGTCCAGGTAACATAAAAGATTCCTTTTACTAAATGAGAATTGGATCCTAAAGTGTACTTTTAGTAGTGTCTTTAAAAGACTTCCAGTCAAATCCTATTTCCAGTGTTTAAGGGAGGTGATAAATGATTAAGTTCAGGTGTGAAAAATATCTGTCACAACCGGTTTTCCATATTTTAATCTTAAACTGACATGCCTAAGTTCCCTTGGTCAGTCCTCTCTTATATCACTTGAGTCACCTATTTCCAGTGTTTAAGAATTGCAGAAAAATATCTGTCACTGGTTTATACTTAATCTACCCAAGTTAACTGGGCTGTTAGCATAATGGTTAACTGGGCTTGTAACGCAAAGGTTGCAGGTTCAATTCCCAGGTGGGGACACTGCCATTGTACCCTTGAGCAAGGTACTTAACCTGAATTGCTTCTGTAAAATATCCAGCTGTATAAATTGATTTTATGTAAAGAAATGTATGAGATATGTCTGGATAAGAGCATCTGCTAAATGCCTAAAATGTACATGTAAAATGTACTCTAGGATATATGCCATTTGGGCCTGCTGGCTTATTTGCCTTAAGCTTCTGTACTCTTTCTAATACTTCTCCATCCGTTATCTCAATGTCCTCTAAAATATTCTGTAAATTTGCTGTACTTTTAAGCATATTTATAACTTATTCTCTGGTTCAGCTCTCAATAAAATAACTGTTTAGTGTATCAGCAATATCATTATTATAAAGCAAAGCTCCTTTCTTATTCTTATTCTTATGTTCACTTTTCCCTAATGGTTCCACTACCTCTGAGCTGAAAATTCTGTCAGGATTATTACACAAAACCTGATCCAGAATATTTGTAACAGACTGCACCAAAAGTCATTAACCACATATAAAAAAAACTCTTCATGCTTACCCTGACCTGACAGGATTCTGGGTCATCGCAATAGCTTGAGCCTGCAATCTCCCATAGTGGATGTGGCTATACTAGTTGAAGCAAGACCATTGCCCTTCCCAGGATGATGCGCAAGTTACTGAAGTGAGTTAGACACTGTTCAAGCTGTGGGGGGGGCTGGCAGGTTTGAACAGTTAGACACCCACACACACACACACAGTCACCTCAGCAGCCTATCCTCAGAGTACGACCAGTCTGTTGGCCTTGTCAGAGTGGGGGCTAAACTTTGTTAGGTGGTGAAACTAGAGTTTGGGGCTATATACCTCATTGTATTGGACCCTAACAACCAATCAACCAGGCCCAGAGCAGGAAATTTAGTGAGATCCGCCAATCCTATTGGATCCTAAGGGGATGAGAGGCTATATGGCAGTATCAATGAGAATGCCCTGAGTGTAGGAGGTAGCAGACCCAGCCAGTAATATTTAAAATCTTCACCTGAACTGACTACCGTTCTGGTCCACTGGCATGGACTGCTTTGGACTTCTCATTCTGCGGTTAGGCCACTGCGCAAGGAGATGGTGGGGAATCCTTTTCAAATGCATTTTCAGTGCAGTGAAACATTACCCTCTATGTAAAGCAATTAAAAAAATAAGTGTATGTATAAGTCAATATAAGTGTCGATATAAAATAATCCAAAATTCCACCCTCCCTCCCTCGGTGACATCAACAGATACCAGAGCAATGGCCAATTATGCATCACACTATGGGACTTCAGGTCTTGGTCGGCACTGGCATGGTCAGGTCATGGTTGGCACTGGCATGGTCAGGATTTGAATCAGGACAATGGCACACTTCACAGAATATTTATAAACTATAATATAAGGTTTGAACATACAAATCAGCAAAACAAGATGTGGCTCATTTAAAGCAATTTCTTCCCTGAAAGAATAACTGAATTCATCTCATCTCATCTTCAGCCGCTTATTCCTAGTTGGGGTCGCGGGGGGGCTGGAGCCTATCCCAGCATGCATTGGGGCGAGAGGCAGGAATACACCCTGGACAGGTCGCCAATCCATCGCAGGGCACTACATACACCATTCACTCACACACTCATACCTACGGGCAATTTAGACTCTCCAATTAGCCTAACGTGCATGTCTTTGGACTGTGGGAAGAAACCGGAGTACCCGGAGGAAACCCACGCGGACACAGGGAGAACATGCAAACTCCACACAGAAAGGCCCCTGGCCTGGATTCGAACCCAAGACCTTCTTGCTGTGAGGCAACAGTGCTATCCACTGCACCACCGTGCCGAGAATAACTGAATTGAGGTATTGTATTATTTCCTGGTATAAACAAGGAGTGTAAATCTTCTGTAAAGTGGATACCAAGTATAAATGTGAGTTTACAACACAGAGTACATTTTCTGTGTTCCATTCTTGATCATTTCTCACATATATAACCATCCAATCAAGTGAAAACGTGCTGCTGCCATAAATAGATTTCATTCATCGCACATAAATCTGATTCACTTGGATTTGCGTCACCGTAAGATTGTTCCAGCATTGTGCCTATGTGGGGATCTGCTGTCCCCTCCCACATGCAGGGGCAAAGAGAAATAATGAAGGGTATGAAGAATAATCAGAGGATACATTGCAGCAAACACATTTTCTAGAGTTGAATTTAAATTCTAGTCTGGCAAAACCTTTTTTTCTTTACCTTAAATCTCTTTTATTTTCATCTGCAGCCTCTGTCTGTTTCTCCCTCTCTTCTTTCACCCCTTCTCTTCTTGCACATCCTCTCATTTCACCTCTTTTATATTTCCCTGTCCTCCTGACAGTTTCAGTGTTTGCTGAAGTTTAACAACTCCACAATTTTGAATACATCCAAAAGGAGGACATACATGAGAAAATTCACAAAACATTTATTGAATGTTTAGATTTTGTTCTTTTTTCAATAGCACGCAAAAGGAACTATGTACTTATCTTGCAATGTTGCATTTTTCAAATTAGCATTTGCCCAGTTGCCTCCACCTCCGCTCTGACCAAATAGAGCCAATAGCTTCTGCCTCTCGGGAGAGAGGTAGCAGTGATCCGGAGTTAGTCAGCAGGGGTCAGTGGTGGAACGCACGATCCCAGGGATGTTAGGCTCTCCCAGGACCTGTGGCGGCGCGAGGGATAGATCGCGTGTGGGGGTGGGCTAAGTGTCAGAGCCGCCGCAGGCTACGTGGGCATTATTAACAGGGAGACATATTGTTTCCTTCCCAGATCAAGAGACTCTGCATTGCAGGGTCAGATGAGAAACCAGCCAGGAGATGCTATTGATGGGTCTTGGAGGGAGGGAAAAGGTGACATATTTAATTATGTAAATATTGTCATTTTAATAAGGGTGTCCATGCTGGCAACACACTGAGGGCTTCACAGGGGGGCAGTCAATGAGTCAGTTATGTCACATACACAAGCTAAAGTTCTCACAGCCTTGGCAAATACAGATTTGTGCACACTGACATTTCTCCTTTTGTGCATGCGTGTTCACTCACTTTAACTGGAAGCTTACGTTATTATGTGCTTGTGGCTTTATGTGGCATCTGTTCAGTGATCTCCATTTATTCCTAAAATTATCAGTGTGTTATTTGAGATAAACTGAAGATATTTTACATCTAAGGTGTGCCGGTTGTTGCTGCTGTCTGAACTTCAGTCACTAACCAACACACGTTTGGACTACCGACAACGCAGAGAGTGAAAATGCAGGAATCTACACTCGCACACTCTGAAGCACGTAGACACACTTACACCCTTCCAGAAAGAGACGATTAATGTCACATTTCCCCCTAACGTGAGGCTTTGTGATTTAAGTTAATTTAATAAAGGTTTAGTGTGAGGCTAGAATGGCTGGTGACTCATAGGTCAGAAGTGGGTGGGAGGTGAGAACATCGGAAAGCCTAAAGCGTTCAGAGCCATAATGAGGCTTGAGTTGCTTTCCAGTGCCCAACATTACAAGTTATTACTTCCTCTAATATTGCAGCTCAAAGCCTTTTTTGTCAGTCCGCAACACCTTGGCTCAGTGCTCCACTCATGCTGCAGTACATAAACAAACAAGGTATGAAGTGTGTGCGTGTTCCCCTTCTCCTTCATTTGGATTTGAATTCTTTAGCTGGCGTCAAGCAGGTTTTCTGAAAATAACAATTCCATTGAGAACAACCCCCTATTCTCCTCTCTCTGATGTTGATAATCATTATTTAAACAGAACTGACATATTATGTTCTCAGATTTGGCTATTGCACAAAAGGGATTGGATTAAAACTAGTCAGAAACAGATCAATGATACATATGCATAGTGTAACTATTATCCATTTTATATGTATATATATATATATATATATATATTTACTGGGATGGCAGGTATGCCATCCGCCAAGTTATGGTTTGGCAGGGCATACACATACTACCTGTACAGCACCGAGAGTTTGCCACTTTTCAGTTTTTCCTACAGAAATAAGTAAAATGACCACAGATTTACAAAGATAGTCGTAGTGCAAAGACGCAAAAGAGGACAGTCGCAATTAAGGCATGCTTTAGTAAACCAGACAGAAACCAATCGACATAATTCATCAAATCTACACCCTGTTTTAGTGTGTTAATCCCATGTACTGTATACATATGCATGAACAGAATTAACTATTAATCTAAAGGAAAGTCGCAAAGTGACTTCACCCCTACAAATTGCATCCTAATAGCGATTTTACCCCTTGCGACTACTTATTAAATCTGACGACCTTTTAGAGATTGCTTTTGCGATTGTGATATGACCTTGACCTTCTCTGACCTTCTCCGGTGATAATATTGACTGCCCCTGCTGCTCTGATGATGTTATGATGATGATGATGGTGATGGTGATGATGATGACGATGATGATGATGTGCTCACTGCCCCTGATGCTGCCTGCCTGCCTCACTACTGCAAAATAGAGATTATCCTCATATTAAACGCCTGACCTCATATAATTTAAGACAATCCTATCATCTTCATTCAATAACATATAGAAAAATTATGGGGAGGATCTGACCTCCTCTGGTGATATTGCTCACTGTCCCTGATGATATGATGATATGATGATGATGATCTCCTTTATTTCCTAACAACGTGCCCTGTAGTATCAATCTCACACCACGAGGGCTTCTCTCCAACTTCAAAATCCTCAATGTCAAGCAATTAGCTAGCTAGCTAACATTAGCCCAGTTCAGTTGAAATGTGAGAAAATATGAATTATTTGCTAGATAATGTTAATTGGTAGCTAGCTTTAGCTATAACAAAACCGCAGCTTATTATTTGACATGTTGAATATACAAATACTTTCTTTGAAAATGTCATGCTAACAAGCTAGCTAGCTAAAATCTCACATTTGATCTGAACTGCAAATGTCAGCTAGCTAGCTGACGTTAGCTAAGCTAGCCCAAACAGATTGACAAATCAATGCAATTATCTAACATTAGCTAGCTACTGTGGCTAACTTTCAAACTCCAAGAAATCTATTTAGAATAGAAATGATGAACAGTTAAATTAAAATACTGAATTACAATAATAAAGGAATAAAGACCAAATAATTCAAACTATTGCCAACTTCACCTGTAACAGACTTCACTCTCCAAAAACGTCTGTGCCCAAGCCACAAATATTGTAGCTATCTTCTATTGGACAGGGATGGAGCCTGATCCTGATTGACGGAGGCATGTCAAAATCTGATTGGACCTACAGCTTGGAAGCTGAGCTTCCATGCGGGTCAATATTGTCCAATTAAATTCCTCAAAATCCATGTTATTCCATTAAATACATTAAGTCCATAGAAACCCAGAGACAACTGCGACCGGCTGAGCTTACACTGACAGCTTCAAGGGCGTGAGGCGATAGATAGTGCTGGTTTAAACAAAACATTTCATTCTAAGTAACATACCATGGAATTGAAATACAACTCTCTATCTGTATTTAAAAAAATAACTGAAGTAAAAATGCTTATTAATGTTGTATTTCAAAAATATTGCCCATCCCTGCAAAAATTATAGGGGAAGCCAAGCTTCCCTTGTTGTCTTAAAGAAATCGCCACTGGCCCAATAACATTCACATTAAGTTTAAAATTTCACATTATCACTGGAAAATTGCTTGTGTTGTCCATAACTTGTATCTGATCATGTTCAACCATTCCACTATTTGGGTATGGCTAACCTTGATTGGGCAAACTATGAGTGAGATTTGCTCATTTGTAGTCACAAACATCACATTTAATTAGCTGGTTGGTGCAGCAGATTTTACTTTTCACTCTATACAACATGGGAAAATATAGTGTACCAAATGCATTTACAGTTTATGAGAAGATTACATTTAAGCATTAAAAAGAAAATATCTGCTAAATCCAGGTTGGCCATCCTTCAGTCAAAATGGCTTGTTGTGAGGCAAGGAATCCAGGTTCCTATATTTCATATATATTTATGACCCAAACTCCAAGGAGGCATGTACGTCCAGATTTATACCTTTATTAGGGAAGGAATAATGCCTCTACATTCTAAATCATTGCATATTATTTGGAATAATTATATTAAATATATACATATATAAATTATATCAAATTGTATCTATTTGTAAATGTTTTTTTATGATTTTGAGGCTCATTTTGAAATCATATTGTTATACATGACAATGCATAACACCAAAGAAAGATATAGAACACAACTAGTTAAATGTTGCACACGTCTCACTCCAATAGAGTCCTGCATGGGTCTGTTTTTTATAAATAGGGTGACCAGACATCCCAGTTTGGCCGGGACAGTGCAGATTTTAAGCAGTGTATTCTCGGTATCCCGACAAAATGCCCAAATGTCCTAGTTTCCAGCTTGCCCCTAGATGTAGTAATACAGTACAGGCATTCTACACAGCTGTGATTACATTCTGCCCTCAACAACTGGTCCAACATCAGGCCTATTGCCCCGCGTATGATTTTTAACCAATGAAGAAAACAGACCCTGAGCACAATGTATGTATACCTTGAGCGTGCACACTGGCTAACAACCACCAGAAGAAAATCATATGCCTCACTGTCAGACAATGTCTCATCTTGTTAAAATTCTGAAACAAAATGCAGATTTAATATAGAGCTTCAAAGTGCCTGTCAAAAAAGTGACCTGTTGAGGAACAACACCTTATTGATAAGGTTTTATTATTTTATTATTTTTCTGTCCTGGTTTTACGTTTTGAAAATCTGGTCACCCTATTTATAACCCACACCCAAACTGCCACCTGCCATTAGAACAAACGACGTCCGCAACCCAGCCTGCCCGCATGAAATTGATCCACCACCCAACCCGATAACTGCCAATTAATTTTGATTAATAGGACAGATAGGTTTGAGGGAAGTATTCACATATCTCATGCATGAGGTGTGCAGGCTATAATAATCTTGAGAGATATTAAGAAAGAATAGGTCCCACGCACTGCTCTTAAAATATTGTATCTGCTAATGTTTCTGTCTGGCCGTGAGGCAAACCTGTAGCCAACTAATCCAGTACCTGACCCGATGCAGGACTTTGCCCCAAAGGACACTGACAGCGAACAGAACAGAACTTCAAAAATAGCTTTGCTAGCTAGGTAGGATAGCCAGTCAGCCAGCTAGCTAAAATGAATAAATTGTGTTTTGTGATTTACACAAAGATGTGTCACCCTATCCAACTGATGGTGAAATGATTCATAATGGTTCTCAAAGCTCATTGTTGTGAATTGGTCCTAGCTATCTGGATAGCTTGGGTGCCAGTAACTGGCTTGACTAGTCAATACTGTAACTATCTCGATAGCTGGTTAGCTAAATGCTAAAAAGATGGATACCTTGTGCCTTTACATGTTAGTTTGGTGTAGCTAAGTTAGCCTGTTAGCTATTGTTAGCTATACTTATGGACATGATTTTCTAAATAGCTTTCAAAAGGTTTTAGCTTAAAAATTGCCTAGCCAATATGTGCGAGCATTTCTATGTCTGAGCAAATCAACAGAAAATAAATGCACCAAAGCTAAGATCAGGTCGTGGCACAGTTTACAAAAGGACACTACAATGTAAGAAACTAAAAGAACACTTCTTATCATTGCTGTTTTTTTAAATCCCTGTGGGAATTTATGGGGGGAAATTACAGTGAACCAAATGGACATAACTTTGTGTTACATTTTGACTCTATAGTGTCTATAGAAACAGCATTCAAAATCTTGATTTAAATGACAACATAAAATTCATATACAGTGCTGAAGGTACATGGTGGTAGAAGGGTGGCGATTTTGCGCTGCGTTGATAGTTGATAGATGAGTCAACCATGTATTCCATCCTGTACCAGAGTACTTTGGAGTAGAATACGTTGCACAGCTGAATGCCCATTGAGATAGCATTGAAAGAACCTGGTGTGAACTCTACATGCAAGAAAGCCTTGAAATAATTCAGAAAGACTGCTCCAGAATTCCTTATAGGCAATGTGAGACCGTTATCAATACTTACAGGACATTTTAGTTAATGTAATTGATACTAAAATAGCAGTTACTGAAGCTAGGGGGAACTTACTTTATCCCACAGGGGTATTTGATGTCTGGTGACTATTTGTTGTGTAGATAATGGAAAACGAACTAACCTTTTGTGTTATTTGCTATAACATATCACCTTTTATCTTATACTTATATTAGGACTTATGTGATGGTCAAATATATTTTTGATTCAGAATTTGCCAAAAATAAATAAATTAGCAGGTGGTCACTTTTTTCACAGCACTGTATTTGTAATAATTATTCAACTGCCACTGGCTGTGTCAAAGTAGCTAATCTGGGAACCGTTTAGCAGAAGGAAACTGGGTTAGAGCAGAGGCAGCCCGCTGGGGCCCCATTATTGCACAGGTTTATAGAGTTTAGGAAAACTTGGGTCCATATCTGCTGCGGAGGAAGGATGGGCAAACACACCACGCCGTCTCTTAATTGAACTTATCACAGCGTGTAAACCCCCAAAGACAGACCACATCCACTCAGTAACAATTAACACAAATTGTGTGCCATAAAGTTTTAGCAACACAAAGCAATGGTGTCAGGGCTGGCAAGGGTAGTCTGTAAATTGAAACCATTTGTGAAGCACTAAATGGTGTTTGTATTGTGGTCAACCTTGTACTGAGGCCTTAGCTGAACTCAGAATGGAGGTACATGACAGAGTTGTGCTCCAGCACGAACTCTACCAACCAGAGAAGCAAAGCACTCAAGTGTTAAAGTGCACTGTGTTAAATCCATGTACTTGCATTGCTGCTCCTCCTATGAGATTTCAGTGCAGCAGCCAAACTTGAGTTGCTGCAAAAGCTGACATAAGTTCATTTATGCACAGGTCAGGAATACATTTTTAACACTTGAGAATCTAGTCCATGTAGTGCACATGTTTAAATTTGCATTTGAATCTGGCATTTAGTATCTATCAGTAGATAAAAAATCCTAATAATACAATAATTGCTGCTTCCAAGATTATAATTAAAGTATAGCTAACGTTTTATTTTTCAACTCACCTTTTAATGAGGGGGAAAGTGGAATAAATTATTTAGACTTTACCTTTGGACCACTCAGGTCCCCAGAGTTTTATGAATCAGTGGATGAATCATCTTCATTTAAAACCATCTGATTTGGCATCAGAATCCCTGCTTTGTGAAATGAATTCATTAATTTACTAATTTAATGCATTACATTTTGAGTTTGTTTCACTATTGTAAATACCAATGCATCACACTGTAGTGTACATGCACACAATACATATACACACTTGTACAGTATATTCCATTAACAAAGCTCATTCTGTTTTCTAAGAAAATGTGCTTCATGTTGTTTTCATTCTCATTGTACTGTAGATGGCAGAAGTGGAAAGTATCATCAACCAGTGTTATGAGTATCAGTAAGCAATGTAACCAGGGTTCCATATGTAAAATGCTTTTGGAGGGCAGCCTACATATTTTTAGGGCACATGTAATAGGGTGAAACATTTTAGAAAGGCACGGCTTCCTTACCATTCTTCTCTGAGAAAAGGACCCAGTGAATGATAAGCAAGCAGACACATTTGCTCATTTACATTTTAGGTATTTAGCAGATTCTCTTATCCAGAGCAACTTACAAAAAGTGCAGTTAGACATGATAAGATTAAACATGGCTAGTGCAAGAGATCGATTTAAGTGCAGGTGTGTGGCTTCTAAAGGGCCATCAGTATGAGTCTTGACAAGGTGTGGCTAGTCAGCAAGATGATAAAATAACTAGACACAATTAAAAAGAAATGAAACTAGCTAATTATAAGAATAAACCCCAAATATCTAGCCTAGCTAACATTACTCAGATGGCTTGTTGTATATTACTGCAGATGCACGTCAAAGTGCAGGGCAACTCCAAAATTGTAACTGCCGGGAATCTGGTCCATACGACATCAATTTAAATTTCTTGTCTTGTTGAAGAATTACTGTCACACACCGTGCAACACAACCAGGAAGGGTACAGAACAGCAGGACACGGGGAGTGGAGTAATCGGTCTGCAGACCAAAGTTTTATAGACCTTTAGAAGACCTTTGCCCTTCCCCCTCATAGATTCGGCACACAAAACCATAAACCAAATGTATAAACAAAATAAAATCGCCGTTTGGCAAAACACTTCACATTGAACACAGACTTTTCAATCAAATTCGCTTTTCAAGTTTTTTTTCTCTCTCTCTTGTGTACACCGGTCTTGGGTTCCAGCCACCTACTGACAGAGCCGAGCAGTTTTAAGCACACAAGTACAATTAGACAATGCCAAATGGCTGTATGCCATGGCTGCCCTGTCAGTAGGCGTGGCCATTCATTACCATGATTCCCCTATGCACAGTTATCATGGACATTCATATGATAAACTGGAGAAGCGGCATAGCTCACCTAAATGCTTGCTGTGGATTCCGTCACCTATGCTGCTGTATAACAACAAAAATGTCCACCAAATGGTTGAGTGATGGGCAAATTTCAATGATAATTAACAAGCAGAGTGAAGCAGGTGAATTCGCAGAGCACAAGTTTGCAGGCTGTAATAAAATCATTTGAGAGCAGCCAAGTTTCTGAAAATACTTTGTTTAGGTATTGCTACATAAAGTAACTAACAACCTTTATTGCCACAAAATGTATTTGATCCTTGTATTATCTGCTTTTTAATGAAGGTATCTATAATTTGTGTATCATTTTCCACGGTTTGTAAACATTTGTAAAGTAATGCAACCATACAATAGCAAACTTAAATCAGAATATGTTGGTCCTACTATTATCTGCTTTTTTAACACAGAGGTATAGTTCGTTTTTTTCCAACGTTTGTATTTCCAGTGGTAATCTCTCAAACTAGATATGCAACAGTGTTAAATCACAGATTCCTCATCAGAGAATGTAAAATAATATAGCACACTCACTATTTTCGTCTTTATATAATTTTAAACTGATAAAGCACATCAATAAAACTATAAATAAAGCACTGGGTCATTCAAAAACATCTAAATTGTGATTTGGGCACAATGCATTATTTTTTTGTGAGGGCCTTTTTTATGTTTGTAATGAATATTTGAATGTCCCCGATTATATTAATTTAAATGTGCAGTACTAGTAGTTAGGGGCCATCTACCTTTTAAAACCACCTACAGTATATGTTTACATGTTTTTTAAATATAGCATGATAGCAAAGCAAACAGCAAGTTAATTTGATTGAAATCCAACCTCATTTTGTGTATTTTTCAACATTTTTTGAACTGTCATTTTTAAAATGCAAATAAATGCAATTGTTTTGTTTTAAATGTGCCATTGTAACAAAAATGTAAGTTCACCCTTGTGCACCAAGATTGTGGCAGTTGAAGCACAGCCTCTCACTTATAATTCTGGATTGAACCCTAGATAATAAGGAAACTTATTCCAGTGTCACATAAATGAATATAAATCATTTGGCCAATTTGTCCACCTTGGGAAGGTTGTGGGACATCACTTACTAAAAATCCTCTAATTCATGAACTCTTGGGTATAGAAATGTAATGTTTTACATGGGTTTAATTGAAATGTGGTACCAGGCATGCACAAATTCCATATATACCCATTCCATAGGTATATCATGAAATGTGACCACTTTATTGCTTTTCAAACATGACTTTCTAAACTATACTATACTATACAAGAAAACTATACAATGCCTATTTGTTGCATGTTTGATCTTTGGTACTGGTATGCTGTGCTGTGTCCACGTGCTATATGATCACGGAATTGCAGTAGTCCAGACGTGAGATCACCAGGGCCTAGACCAGGAGTTGTGTGACCTCTTGGGTGAGGAACGGTCGGATCCTCCGGATGGTATGGAGGGAGAATCGGCAGGTCCGGGTGATTGCTGCAATGTAGTCCAAGAAGCACAGCTGGTTGTCCAGGGTCACTCCCAAGACTCTTGGCAGACTGGGACGGAGACGCTATGGAGTCTTCCACAGTGATTGAAGCATCAGTCATTGGGGAGCCCTTCACTGGGAGGAAGAGCAGTTCCGTCTTCCCCAGGTTCAGCTTCAGATGGTGGGTGGACATCCAGGCAGAGATGTCTGCCAGACATATAGAGATCCGCGCCGGGACCTGGGTCTCAGAAGGAGAGGAAGAGGTGTGTGTCATCAGCATAACAGTGATACAAGAACAAGAAAAACCATGTGCAGCGATGAATGAACCAAGTGATTAGGTGTACAGGGAGAATAGGAGGGGGTCTAGCACCAAGCCCTGTGGGACTCCAGTGGAGAGGGTTTTGGGGAGAGGAGAGGGATCCTCTCCAGGCCACCTGGTAGGACCGGTCAGCCAGGTATGACTTGAACCATGTCAGTGTAGATCCAGAGATTCCCATATCGACTAGAGCAGGCTCTGGTGGTCCACGGTGTCGAATGCAGCTGACAGGTCAAGGAGGAGGAGGACAGAGCTGAGAGATTGGGACTTAGTCAATTGTAGAGCCTCAGTGGCCATGAGCAGAGCAGTCTCTGTGGAGTGGCTTGCCTTGAACCCAGATTGATTAGGATCAAGCAGGTCGTTCTGTAGGAGGTAAGCAGACAGTTGGTTATATACAGTTATATACAATGTTGGGTGAGGTGTAGTTCCTAGTGAAAACCAGGTCCAGTTAGTTGATGGCCTTGTGGGTGGATGAGGGTTCAGCCGTGGTGAAATTGAAGAATTGAGGCAGGGGGAGAAATGCGGAGGACTGAGGGGTGTCCAGCAGCAGGTTGAAGTCACCTAGAGGTAGGATGGGAGTGCCATCCTCAGGGAAGGAGCTGTGTATGGCATCCATCTCATCTAGGAAACTCCCCAGTGGACCTGGTGGGCAATAGAGAACAATGATGTGCAGTTTGTATGGAACAGTGACAGTGACAGTATATCATTCCCTCCACCTCTACCTGTGGGTTGAGGAGTGTAGGAGAAGGTGTAGGTAGTGGAGAGAGCAGCAGGGGTGGCAGGGTTCTATGTCTCGGTGAGTGCCAGGAACTGCAGGGAGAGTAAGGAGGCCTGGGCTGAGATGAAATCGGCCTTCCGGACAGTGGACTGGCAGTTTCAAAAGCCAACTGCTACCACGTGGTTCTAGGAGGGTGGATGAGATTGGAGGCTGTGAGTAGAATGTCTCCTTCTAGAAAATCTAGAAAACGAGACACGGGCTGGAATAGGCAGGTTGCACATGATGTTATATGTGGAGGAAGTAGTACAGGAAGAGACAAAACTATGATACTTACCATGCGGTGAGCACTCCCTGGCTGGCCTCCCTCGGTGGACTCCTGTAGGTAGACTCCCTTGTCTTTGTACACTGAGTCTGCATATGGTGAGGCCAGGAAGGTAAAGCTGCCGCTTTCCAGAACTTTAGTTACTGATATACTAGCTATGCAACGCTAATTACTAAGTGGTGATTGTTAGCTGATAACAATAGAGCCAAATTACTTACTAATAGGTACCGCCCACTACTCAGGGAACACTTGACTACAGAGACAGACGCTAGACCTGAAACAATGAAACAGATTAACAGCAGCTAACTACCAATTAACTCAAATGAAACAGCAGCAAATAAAACCTCTAAACAGCGATTAACTACTAAAAGACACTGAAACAACAACAAACTATTAATTAAGCCCACTAAATGACATCAACTAGCACTACCAACCGGTAGTGAACACAGCGACGGAACAGGAAACTGTAACTTACTTACGGATTCTTAGCACGCAACGAGACGATTCACCTACACAGTAAAATGCTCACTGTTTCAGTTTCAGATTCTGGATGATCACTGATTGCTAACATAACACTTCTACAGTAGGGTGAGTTGTAAATGAGATGACAGGGATGACAGAGTTCAGGGATTCCTACATTAAAACAACCAGAAGTCGCATGTCTTTCCAAAATGTTTAAAATTAACACGTCATCCTATTCAGAAAAGCCTACACCTGTAGAATTGAAAAACTGAATGGGATATCCAATTCAAAATCTAATATATTTAGTTTTTTGTGGGGTACGGCACAATATAACCCCATTATAGTCCACAGACTTCTAGTTTCCTTGCATTAAATGAAAAAATTAAATGTAATTGAACATAAAAAAATAAGGCTATAGATTCCCTGGGGATTTTTAATGGCACATTCTGGTAAGCCAGCTGCCAAATAATTCAGATGCAAATATAAGACCTTGACGTCAATAAATCTGTTAAAGACTAAAATAGTCTGGCTGAGAAGTTTGCTCTCAAATTAGACAGGGTGTGATAACAAAAGAAATCATAGCAGTTTCTGCAGTTGTACATGTGATAATAGGATATCCATCCATCCATTGTCTAAGCCGCTTATTCCTGGTCAGGGTCGCGGGGGGGGTGCTGGAGCCTATCCCAGCATGCGTTCCGGGCGAGAGGCATGATAATAGGATATTGTATTGAAAATTGTATTCATAATGAAAATGCTGTATAAGCTTTTTGTTTACAAACTTGAAAGCAGTAACATACAAGTCACAGAAGAAATACTTCCTTGAGTGAAAATATATTCTTTGTTATGTCTGGGGAATGTGATTCCCTTGTAAAGCTATAGTGCATAGAATTCCCCCAATTTAACTAAGATATCTGGTCATTAACAATTACAGTATATCTGTATTTGTGACCCCAAGATATTGACCTTTCCCTGATCATCTCTTTGACTATTAGAGCTGCAGATTCCTTTGCAACAGCCTTCATGAGCAATCTAGTGCTACTAATTACGAAAAAAATATTGCCTCTTCTTTCTGTGGGGTCACATTAAATCCAACCAAATACTAATGAATTCACCCTTCATCATAACAATAATTGACAAAGGAACATTGTGTGAAAATAACTAATATTTTATAAATGTAATGAGAACCTGAAATCAACAGGCATGAAAATGATGATACAAGGAGAGTTATTACATAATAAAAACAAGACTGCCAACTTTGGTGGTGACAAAGAGTGAGATTTGACTTTTGACACACATAGGATGACATTTTTGAACAGGGGTGGGGGGGATTTGGTTAGAGCAGGGGTGGGCAATTCCGGTCCTGGAGGGCCGGTGTGTATGCAGGTTTTTGTTTCTACCAATTACCCTGGCTCAATTAGCTAACTAGTTGGATAGGCCAAGGTTTACTCGTAGATTAGACCACAGTAACATGTTTCATATAGGAACACAAGAACAGTCTTCATCTGTCTTTCATGGGCTTATCAATACATTTTGCTAAAATGTCAGATCACGTAAATGATTGGTCTAATTAAATAATTAAGAGCAGAAGTTGGCATGAAATCCAGAAACGGATACGGCCCT
Organism: Aldrovandia affinis; assembly: GCA_029706075.1. Taxonomy (NCBI): domain Eukaryota; kingdom Metazoa; phylum Chordata; class Actinopteri; order Notacanthiformes; family Halosauridae; genus Aldrovandia; species Aldrovandia affinis. The sequence continues at coordinate 657,299 of JAINUG010000121.1, read as the reverse complement.
GCTTGCCCACCCCTGGGTTAGAGGGTACTCTAGTGTATATTTTCTTCTTCAGAAGTGGGTTTTCCAGATAATACTTCTCCACATTTAGATTAAAATGCATGAGAAACTACAGGTGTGGCGTGAGTGTGTGTGAACTGGGAGAATTACATGTGACGGAAGCTCAGTCACGTGCTGGCAGCCTGTAAAAATATTCAGAACACAATATAAATTATAAAAACATTCAATCAACCACAGATAATGGGAGGGCCGGGGACCTGTAGCAGTGAACATTTTAATCTAATGTTTCAGATCTGTCTTTTGTGTATACATGGAAACATGGCTTGAACCTGCCTTTAATGGTGACTGAGTATGACTGAAACAGTGATATCTCCTCTGGCAGCTGATGCCAAACACTGTGCATAGGCCAAAAGCCTGACGTACATAGAAACAATACAAAGAACTGTCCTTGTAGTTTTATGTAGAGCAGACTCAACGACCAGGGAAGGGAATGAGGAGGCACACAAATTCAGGACAAGCCAGTCTCATGAGGCGTACCAGCCTGAATTGAAGTATCTCTCCCTAGCTCCATCGCCAGACACCCATGTTGTGTCTTTTTCCTTCACAATTAGCTGTACTGCCCTACTGGGAAAAACTTTTTTGGTGAAATTAATTTTAAATCTGAATTTGAATGTTTTTAGAAATTGAATGTAACTTCAAATTAACTAGAAAAAGTAAATTCTTCAATCAGAAATTTTTCAAGTTGAATATTAAAAAGTTGAATGTAATAATAATTCAATTCAATTACAAAACATTTGTTTCAACTTATTGCAAAACAGATACAATTTTTCCATACAATTATTTTAAATTCAATTTGTGGTGGTACTAATATCACTCCATAGTATGTAGGTTTACTGCCTTAATAAACATTAAGTCCTAGACATTAAAATTACATATAGCAATCATGAAAGAGATTAAATTAAAGAAAATCATACCAAACAACATTTCTCCCAAAAAGCAGACACACATAGTCAAGAACAAAGCAAAATGAGCCCAAAGTGTGAGCCAGGATCAGATCTCACAAGAATCCAGGAATGTGTAGATTCAAACCCTAGATTTGCCAGACTGAACTCAAGCCATCAAAAGGTCACACTGAATCAGGGTGTCAAACACATTCCTTCAAGGGCCAAGCGCATGCAAGTTATTGCAACCAATGCACTACACCAGGTGATTTCACTAATTAGCTTACTTCTTTAACCAAGGAGTGGAACTCATTGAAATCACCTTGTGTAGTGCATGGGTTGCAATAAAAACTTGCATACAAGGCATACAAGGCCAATCATGACTCCGTGGACCTCCGCTTTTCTGTGGTGCGCCTGACCAGATCATTTCCAGCATAGGTAGAATCCCCCAAATTATGATGTGTGTGACATAGTATGCACATGGTGCACTGATCCACTATGGAATGGGCTTGGGCCAAACCACATACATTAGTGCCCTGGTTTCATTCAAGGAGTAATAAAATATGTCAGTGATGACACCAGGAAAGCCCACATTTACATGAGATCAATACAGATGGAGATTTAAGTTAGGCCAGACCACATGAACAACCCAAATCACAGAAAACTATTATAACTAAATAAAGAGTACAAAGTTCTACCATTTACAAGAACTAACAAAAGCTGGTCAACTGACTAACCTAACATGGATAGCTGCTAACAACATATTTGAACAGCTAGTGCTCTGCGTGGGAGTGTAAAATCTGTAAATGTCAGCTTTACATAACAGCACTTGTTGCTGTCACCATAAGTCACCATAATTTTGGCTCTAAATAATGGCTCTTAACAATGGCTTTGTATGTTGCAATAACTTCCAGTTTCCAGCATTATTGTACTGATGTGTACTTTGCTTTTCACCATTCATTTTGAATGGAGCTAAGTTTCCAAAAATCGGAATCTTCATAAAAAACTTGGCAAATGCAACTCTGCCTTTTCATTGGTGCACTGGTCTAGCATAGAAACAACACCCCAAAATGCACTGCTAATGACAGTCTCTGACTGGCTACAAAGATGAGTGGCAGCAGTGTTCCCCTCCATTGCAAGTACTGGGGATAAGACAAAAAAACGATGTAATACAAATACAAATGTCAGCAGGAATGAACACATTTAGGGTTACCTTATTTGATTTTGAGTTTTGTAGAGGTGAAAATGTAAATGTTTAAATTTTAAGCATTTAGCAGATGCTCTTATCCAGAGCGACTTACAAGATGTGCATTAATACATGGTATGATCAATCATTGTTCGCGCAAGAGATCAGAGCTGTAATACAGCGATAGGCATTTTTGTGCAGCTGCATTAGTACTCTTTTTTTTTGAAGAAGTATTAAACATGTAAACAGTATTAAACATGTAGGCAGTGGTGATGACAATTGGCTAGATGTACAGAATTCAGTGGTAGTGGAGTCTGAAAAGGTGGGTTTTGAGTCTCTTGTGGAAGATGGCAGAGAAGAGGCGAGACCGCGAGAAGCGGCTGCTGGGTACCGGAAGGGATGGGAGAGTCAGTTTCCCAGAGGAGGCGGAGCAGAGGGGTCTGGCTGGGGTGTAGGGTGTGATGAGTGTCTGGAGGTAAGGGGGAGCAGTTCCTCTAGCCGCTTCATAAGCCAGCACCAGTGATTTGAATTTGATGGGTGCTACAATGGGGAGCCAGTGCAGAGAGGAGTGTAGAGAAATGACATGCATGAACTTGGGTTGATTGAACACCAGACGATTGATGGCGCAGGCCGGTAGGCCTGATAGCAAGGAATTGCAGTAGTCCAGACGTGAGATCACCTGGGCCTGGACCAGGAATTGTGTGGCCTCTTGGGTGAGGAACGGTCGGATCCTCTGGATGTTATGGAGGGAGAATTGGCAGGTCCGGGTGATCGCTGCAATGTGGCCTGAGAAGCACAGCTGGTCATCCAGGGTCACACCAGGACTCCTGACAGACTGGTACGGAGGCACTATGGAGCCTTCCATGGTGATTGAAGCAGGGAGAATAGGAGGGAGCTTAGCACTGAGCCCTGTGGGACTTCAGTGGAGAGGGTGTAGGGAGAGGAGAGAGATCCTCTCCAGGCCACCTGGTAGGACCGGTCAGCCAGGTATGACTTTAACCATGTCAGTGCAGATCCAGAGATTCTCATCTCAGCGAGAGGTGAGAGCAGGCTCTGGTAGTCCATAGTGTCAAATGCAGCCGACAGGTCGAGGAGGAGGAGGATGGAGACAGGCCGGTAATTAGAAATGTCAGCAGGATTCAGAATGGGTTTCTTGAGGAGGGGGATGACATGGGCGCTTTTGAGGGGAGAGGGGATGGAGCCAGAGGAAAGAGAGGAGTTGATAACATTGGAGACAAAGGGGAAGATGTCCATAGCGATGGACTGGAAAAGGGGGGAAGGAATGGGGTCGAGAGGGCAGGTGGTACAATGGTGGGAGTGAATAAATTGAAGGATGTCAGAGTCAGGGAGGGGTGAGAAGGAAGACAGTGGGGTGAGAGGTTTAGTATCAGCAGTATTGACGATACTATCATCTCCAAAACTGTAATTCCCAACTGTCTGTAAGGCTCAAATACTGTAGAATGTAGCCATTCACTGTTAAAGGGAGTAGCAACACTTCTTTCATACCAGTCCCTGTGCCTGAGAACGCATCTTTTTTCTCCCTTTAGCCTTCTGTCCACACTAGGATGGCGTTTTTGTCCACTGAAAACAGACCTTTTTGAAGATGCTCTCCCAAGTGGATACATTTGAAAACGCCAGTCTTGCATTGTAGTATAGACGGGGAAGACGGAGGGTTTAGAAAACTCTGATGTATGATTATCATGTGATCCAGGCTGTTGCCAAAACATTCAACATGGCGGATGAAGTTGTGCAAGTCTAAATTGACTGCTTTATTGGAGTTAAACATAGCTTTGTATAATGTACAAGCAGCATTCCTACATAAGAGAAAGCGCTTTATATTCACAGCTGCTGTGCAACGGATCTCTGCAAGGACAATCGTGTTACAAACTATACAATGAATGGAAATTTTGGATAAGACCTGGACAAACCAGTGTGTAGTGGGACAGGTTTCCTGCACATGCCCATTAAAGAAATGTAAGTGTTTTTGTCGTTTCAGTGTGGATGCCAACTTTTTGAAAACATTGTGGAAATGCTAGTGTGGACGGAAAATACGTAAATGTATCTGCATAAGTGTGATCCCTTACAGAGGGATAAGGATTTGTAGTATTGAGTATTCTGGAATTTTTAACATAATCCATTTTTGTCTTGCCCATGATGTTGTCTATAATGCTAAAGGAAAATAAACTGGTTGTATCTCACCAAATAATGGGAATATGCATAGAAATACCATCTCGACTGTTTTGATTGTTTGTTAAAAATGGGACTGTGGAATGTAGTCCAGGCCCTGATGCTGTTTGGATGGGGTCTCCACCAGGATTTCAGCTCTGCCAAGTCTGCTGGTGTCCCCCAGTCCATCAGACAAAAGCCAGGCATGGCCCCCCCTCTTCACACAAGAGAGCTAGTGATGGCGAAATAAAGCTTTCTGAAGCATTTCGGGTTTGCGACACACTGTGTTACAAAATAGGTTCAGTGAGCGGAGCTTCATATGAGAAAATTTATATTGCCATCTGCTGGTGAAAATAATATAGCGCAACAAACCTGATGACTATCGAGTGTATACAATGGGGGAAATAAGTATTGAACACATCAACATTTTTCCCAGTAAATGTATTTCCAATGAGGCCATTCAAGTGAAATTTGCACCAGACTTTGGTATTAACTCAAGAAATCCAGACAAAAAATCAAAACATTAAAGTCCATATGTAAATAAAGTTATGTGTAATAAAGTGGAATGACATAGGAAAAAGTATTGAACACACTAACTGAAATTAATTCAATACTTAGTGGAGAAGCCTTTGTTTGTAATGACAGCTTCAAGGCGCTTTCTGTATGAAGTAACTAATCACCCGCAGTATTCAGGTGTGATTTTGGCCCATTCCTCTACACAGATTGTCTTTAAATCTTGAAGATTGCGGGGGGCCCTCTTGTGAATCTGGATCTTCAGATGCTTCCACAAATGTTCAATTGGGTTTAAGTCAGGTGATTGACTGGGCCATTCCAACAAGTTGATTTTCTTTCTCTGAAACCAATTGCGAGTTTCCTTTGCTGTATGCTTTGAATCGTTGTCCTGCTGGAAGGTCCACCCACTTCTCATCCTCAGCATCCTGGTGGATGGCAGCAGGTTCATCTCAAGAATCTCTCTGTATATGGCTCCATTCATTGTTCCTTCAATGATATGAAGTCTGCCAGTACCACGAGAGGAGAAACAGCCTCACATCATGATACTTCCACCTCCAAACCTCCACTGTTGGTATAGTGTTATTCGGGTGATGTGCAGTGCCATTTCTCCTCCAAACATGGTGTGTTGTGTGACAGCCAAAAAGTTCAATTTTGGTCTCATCTGACCAGAGTACATGCTCCCAGTAGTTCACTGGCTTGTCCAAATGTTGTTTGGCAAACTTTAAACGAGCTTCAACATGTCTTTTTTTCAGTAGTGGAGTCTTGCGGGCTGAGCATGCACAGAGGCCATGGTGGTGGAGTGCATTGCCTACTGTCCTTTCTGTCACAGTTGTACCTGCTGCCTCCAAGTCTTTCTGGAGCTCTTTCCTAGTGGTCCTTGGCTCTTTGGCTACTCTTCTAAGTATCCTTCTGACTCCCTGATAAGAAATCTTGTGAGGAGCTCCTGTGCGTGGCTGGTTGATGGTGGAGTGATGTTGCTTCCACTTACGGATAATGCCCCCAATGGTGCTTACTGGAAGATTCAGAAGTTGTGAAATACGTCTGTAGCCAATTCCATTTTCATGTTTTGCAACAATCTGGTTGCAAAGGTCTTGAGAGAGCTCTTTGCTTTTACCCATCATTAGATGTTTCTTGTGTGGCACCTTGGTAACAAAAAAAACCTTTTATAGCCCATCAATATATTCTAACCCAGCTGACATTAATTAGCACAGATTGGAGGTAGAGTTGCCTCATAATTAGCTATGGTTTTCAGCTGGTTCCTTGCCTTTCCTTGCTGTGGTGTACTGCTTTTTCTTAGTGTGTTCAATACTTTTTTCCTGTTTCATTCCACTTTATTCCACATAACTTTATTTACATATGGACTTTAATGTTTTGATTTTTTGTCTGGATGTTTTGAGTTAATACCAAAGTCTGGTGCAAATTTCACTTGAATAGGCTCATTGGAAATACATTTACTGGACAAAATGTTGATGTGTTCAATACTTATTTCCCCCATTGTATAATATATATGAACGAAACAACTGACGTGTGGTGCGTATAGTGTATAATCTTGTCCTCCTAGACCAGGGGTGGCCAACCCGCGGCTCCCGAGCTGCATGCGGCTCTTTGCCTGGTTTCATGCGGCTCTTACGTTCATATCGAAGTTTGTGTTTTTGTTTTTTTTAATGTTGTTCGTGCGTGTTCAATACGGTATTTTCGTTCAACACAGTTATTTTCGGTCCCCCGGTCCGCGAAATAAATGAACAGGTTTTATTTTGCGTGTCCCCCCCCGGTGATGTGGCTCTTTGCGGTAACAGTAAAAAAAATGTGGCTCTTAGTCTCTGACTGGTTGGCCACCCCTGTCCTAGACGGTAGACCCGGGTTCAATTCCCCTCGTGTCAGCAACTCATACTTGTTCATTGATGAAACGCAAGGACAGAAGAACAAAAGAGATAAAGAAAGACAACCAAAGTGATAAAGTGGAAGAGTAGGGTGCATAGGCTAAGGGTTTAAGTGGACACTGAAAGTGCTTATGGACTTAATGACTTAATGATGTCATTGGACCATTAGTCAGACATAATTCAGTGATGTTGTGACATATATTATGCTATTTTATCGAATGTGCTGTACAAATAGATTGATTTGGTTGGCTCAAAGATTTTTATCAAGAAACAATATTTTTTGCACATCTTTGGTGTATCGGATGGTTACCGGCAATAAACAGTTGGTAAGCACAACAGCTGGTAAGTATGCACAATAAAATAATATGTTTGGACTGTACTGTTTTGAGTGTTCTAGAAACCCATGCAATATTTACACACAGGTGTTGATCCTATGATAATTAAATAATTAACACCCCAGCATGCTCAAGATCATGTACAAAAATTCTGGCCAGGCCTGGATGCCTATAATTATGTCTAGCATGGCTAGAATACGAGACCTCAGTGACTTTGAAAAGGGGTGGTTGTTGGTGCACGTTTGGCAGGAGCTTCAGTGATGAAGACTACTTAACTTTCTTATGTTTCACGAGGAACCCAGGTGATGTCGGCATGGAACTCTGAGGGAAAGACATCATCAACAAAGGGCAACTGTGGTCAGAAGCACATACTCCTGGATCGAGATGTCTATGCATTTGTTGGAGGAGCAAGGGTAAACAGGTGAGAAACTCTAAATCAACTGATTGAAAATGTCAATCCAGGGCGTGAGCAAGCAGTTTCATCAAGGACAATCTGACTTACAGAGCAGCATACCATAGTTGGAAATCACCCAATTAAGTGACTTCATATTGGTTTTTCCACATTTTTGGCCACTGCCTGTATGTGCTAGTTGTTACTGCCATTAACACACGGCAAACAATATTTAATCATTAACTGATTTTGATTGATTCCAATTATTTCTCCCATTATTGTATCGTTGTTGTATCATTTCATTTGATACCACAATCATGTATGTGCATACACCTTTACGCTGTAATTTAAAGGAAAAGGAAAAATAGGCTTCGAATTGAAAAATAAACTATAACAAGGACACTGCAGTGCATAAAAACCCTTATGCCCAACATTTAAAAGGAAAAGTGTGCCCCAAACCTTTGTTTTTCACTTGTTATTTTCAGCAGACTTGAGCATATTCCAAATGATCTGCATTCACAACACATTCATTTGCAAGGCAATAAAGACGGCAGGGCTGTTTGTGCGCATTCTGTATACGCCTTGCTAGTTCCAGGATGACGCCTTCCGAGGTCCCTGCGGGATCGGCTGCTTTATTTATCTATTTTTTTTCTGAATGAAGAGCTAAAAATACACGGACCATTTTATGAATGGAACACAAAAAATATAGCTCACATTAATCTCTCCCCAGCTCTCTGTTGCTCTCTCTCTCTCTCTTTCCTCTCAAACCGTGCTCAAGTGTTCCCAGATCAGAGGAATGACACTATATGCAGCCCACCCCAGCAATATTAATTTCCTGGGCTGAGACTTGAAATGTCAGTATACATTAACACCTGATCTATAAAGACAACTCAAAGACCTTGCTGGGAGTATTAGTCACTGAGCCCAGGGAATGCATTTGTGAGTTTCCATTGTAAGCTTGTGTCTTTGCTGCACATGTCTAGATTCTCAATGAAACACTCACAGCATTCAATTCATTACCATTTTCCTGATGTGATGATTGTGCCAGGGACTTTTGTACACCAACATTCACTTTTATTCTCATTGCCCAACATGTGCCTTTGCTGTTCTAAAGCTTGAAGAGACACTGGGGAGGTATAGAATGTGGAATTTCTCATGTCTACATAAAGGTATCTGTAGGAAGTAATTTCTGATAGAGCCATACACAGGCTGCATATTTTTAACCGCCTCGGCCCTCGGTTAACTTCCTTGATGTTCAAAATTAACAAGAGCTTACATCAAGTCTACTGTTTGAAGTACTGATCTTAAAACATCCTTTAAGTTTATTTTGCAACAGTGTAATATCCCATGTGCCCATGCAACCATGTTCAATAGAGCAACCAGGTTGCACATAAATATTTTTCAAACTATTACCATAATCATATGTTTTGTTCATTTATTTGTATTTATTCACAATGGCTATGCTTAACCTTGGTTAAGAGCCTGGTGAAGAAAAATATGTGATTTAAAAATGAACAATTCCTGCAACAACAAGGAAAATGGCCACTGAAATGACCACTGGAAACCTGTTTACCCTACTGCTTAATCATTTAGTGTGCACTCTTACGGGTGTGTGTGTGTGTGTGTGTTTGTACTGTACTTAATGATCTGAATCATGACATCCTGTTGGAGTACACAGGAACAGCCTGGCTCTTCCACTCTTGGGCAAGGATCTAATGTCGCAGCGTGTCACAATATAAGACAAATTGACTCATAACACCGCACAACATACCATGTCACATCTAATAACAATTAATATATGTACTTGGAATAGAAAACTAGTAGTTCTATCTTGACATAAGAACATAAGAATGACGAGAACGGTCTGTTGAGCCCATCTAGGCCCATCATGTCCTAAACTAGAGTATCCACTACTGCATCTAGCCTGGAAGTGTTTCTGCCTCAACTACCTGACCTGGCAAGCTGTTCCAGGCATTGATAACTCTCTCTGAAAAAAAAAAAGTCCTAATATCTGTGCGGAATTTGCCTTGAACTAATTTCCACCTGTGGCCTCTTGTTCTTCTCACCGAACTGATCTTAAAAAATCTTTGGTAGTTCACTTTGTTAATCCCTTTTAGAAATGTAAAAACCTCAATCAAACCCCCCCTAAGTCTCCTTTTGATAAACTTGAATAGATTGAGCGCCTTAAGTCTATTCTCATAACTTTTACCTTTCATACCAGGTGCCAATTTGTCATGTGGTGCCCAGAATTGCACACAGGTCTTTGAGGTCTGACAAAGGCATTATATAATATTAATATAAAATCCTTTGATTTATACTCTGTACATTTTGCTATACAGTATATTGCATCTTCCTGTTGGCTTTTTTCACTGCTGTAGCACACTGCTTAGATGCAGATAGAATTTGATCTATCATCATCAGATAGACTAGATGCAGATAGGAATTGTAGTTGATCAAAGTCTAAGTCTTTTTCAAATTGAACACCTACTAATTTTTCTCCTCCCCTAAAATGTCTCCTCTTGTCTTATATTTTTATTTCCCACATGCATAACTTTACATTTAGCAATATTGAATGTCATCTGCCATGTTTCTGCCTATTTTGTTTAAATTATCCTTCCTTATTCTTAATGCACTTATCCTCATCATTAGCTTTCCTTTTTCTACTGCAATATTGAAAAACTGCTTAGGATTCCTCTTTTCATCTTGGGAAATTTTCATTTCAAACTGCCTTTTAGCTGCTCTTGTTTCCTTTTTAGCCTTAGCCCGCATATTACAATAATCTAAGTTCTGCAATCTAGAAGTTTTACCAAATCGATATTGCTTCAATTCTGTCTCATTTTATTAAAGTCAACTTGTGAAACAAGTAAAAAATTCTAGAGTTAGAGGAGGCCGTCTTAACTTGCCAAAAAATATAAAAAATGACTACCTCTGAGCTGCAAATTCTTTCAGGATTATTACACAAAATCAGATACAGTAATGATTTCCCTCTTGTAGGCTGAGTAACAGACTGTACCACAAATCAGTCATTAACGACATATAAAAACTCCTCTTCACATTTACCCTGACCTGACAATACTTCCCAATTAATAGAGGGCTAATTGAGGTCGCCCATTATTAATATCTCTCCTTCCGCACAGGTTTTATGTTACTATAGAGCATAGTATTTATGTTGCTGTCTTCTCATGCTCTCCCAGTAGTCTAATCCAGATGTCCTCCACATTATATTCATCCCCGTCCACTGCACCAAGAAATGTTTCTGTAATCTCAACGATGTCATAACCCCCATTAAACATGACAGCCTCAAGTTCCAAAGAAATATTTGTATGCCTCTAGCATTCAAACACAGGAACTTCAGAGCATTACTCACACTTATAGTGTGCTTACCCTCCACACCTAACTGTGCCGAACCACCTCTATTCACATTATGCTGGTGGTTCTCTGTGGTTCTCTGTGGCTCAGTTGGTAGAGCACGGTGTTGGCAACACTTAGGTTGTGGGTTCAATCCCCACTAGGGCCACATATACTGAAAATGTATGCATTCACTACTGTAAGTCGCTTTGGATGAAAGCGTCTGCTAAATGGCGTATATTATTATTATTATTATGCTCTAAAAGATCTTTATTAATTATATCCTCACAGGTATTATTATACTCCACGCTGTTGAAGATACACAGCTGGCCTCAAAAGCTGGCCTATCAAGCTAAAATGATATCACCCACCATAAATAGTCTTTGACAGCAACAGAATAAAAGCCTAGCCAATCAAGAAGCAGGATTACCTGTCACTGGCTTAGATCTGTCAATCAACTGACCTGGCTTGGACACTTCAGTAGTTCATTTCTGACCGAAGCCAGTGTTTTAGAATACTGTGGTTTAGCTTTTATAAAATAAAAAAGTTTACACTGTAGTTATATTGCACATGCATATGCATCGAATTACCAATTAGTGTTTGACTAAATAGGAATGATGTCATGGAGGGCTGTATTGCTCCTAAGTGTGACGGGTAAAGCCAAGTCAAGCTGGAGTCATACTATTTCCTTCCAATAGATGGAGACCAATGCTCTGACTATTTTGTTTGCCTTCCCATCTCTACATGCATACATATGATCCATAAGCAGCGATGACACCACTTTTAACATGTGAAATCGATACTCTGTAAGACACATTAGCTTAATTAGCAAATGTGGTAGAGGCTTTGATCTTCGACTACATAAGCCTGCAACCAGCACAAAACGTAATCTCTTTTGATTCCATATGCGACAGTGCAGCTGGTAAGTACATGCAAGCCTGTGTTCCCTTTAGTCGTTTGGTGCGATACACTTAACTGATCTTGTAAGGAGGAAGAGCTTAGGATCCAAACCTCTCCAGATTATTATCCCAATAAAAGCCCAATTGATGACAGATTTCTTAGTCCGATGCCAATGAGTGGCAAGCCCAGTAATTATGCATTACACTACTGATGATTATTTTTTTGTGATCATATCCCGTGGAATTTAAGAGAAAAACACAAAAATGTGAAAGTGCAATTTCTTTTTTTTTATCATTTCAAATACTACAGAACATTTTACTGAAATAGACTTCCATAAAACGTTTCTAATATAAACTGGAAGTATGAATGGACGTTTTGTGCTTCCACCAGGTGTTGAAGGTGTTTCAACTGAAAAAATACTGAACGCATTATAATTATCATGTGGACATGTGTCCGTGAAAACTCTGGTAGTGATGTAATCACACGTGGGTGCAAATGAAAGGGATTGAACCAAAACCACTACAGAAGTGAACTCATCTAGTAGGTTTGTGATGTCGGCTCACAAAAAACTTGATTGCAGCAATCATAACAGGCTGTGCTTCTGATGCTAGGAAGGAAGCTATTACGGTGCCAATGGCCCTGTCCTGAGCTTGAACAAACTGATGCGTGTCAACTGGGGACATTCCCAGATGTTATTGGCAGTCCAGTCTCTGCTTATCGCAGCCGTTCAAGGACAGTTCAGTATGTATCCTGAAGCTCTACGCTTGCCCAAACTCAACAACTTGATTCGTTGAATCTGGTGTTTAAGTGATGGGCTAGACCATTATTTGTTGATTTGTTGAATCAGGTGTTTTGGCACTGGGCTAGAACAAAAGCCTGTACCCACGTTGGCCCTTCTTGGATAAGCCTGGAGACCCCTGCTCCTGTCAGCCAGTGGTAAATGATGAGCTCCTTAGCTGACAGTCAGCAAGCCACCCCAGGGCCCAGTGATGTTGGTTAGACAAGCACTCACAATGTACCAGCTGCCAAGATGAAATTTTTTCAAACACAGGGTTACTGCAAACCAGGTTAGCGATGGTACACAGGGTTTCAAACCAGGTTAGTGAGGGTACGTAGGGTTTCAAACCCAGGCAAAAGGGATGGGGATAAACCCAGGAACCTACATAAAACATGCATAATATTATACAGTTTATATTTGGATAACAAAATGTACATGAAACTTTTTATATAAGACATGCATAACTATAACTGATTTTAATGTAAATTAGCAGCAGAAATCTCACATTGTATGTATTTATTTCCTATTTTTATACAAATATGTGCTGGTGAGTCAGTGGTATTCAATTTGTGTGGTATTTTAAACAGACCTATGCAGAGGGAACACTGTCTGTTTGTTGAAAACTTTTACATGTTTGCAGTCTGTACACTTGGCAAACCGATGACTCATCGACTCTATATATAAATTCCTCTTAAAGACTTACACCAGGAACTGTGATGGAATCATTTTGAATCACATTGAGAATGACTTCAAACAGAAACACCCCAGACAGCAAGTACACATTGAACCAACGTTGACTCAATGTCAGAAGAGACATTGAAACTTATTGAACTAATGTTAGATCAAGGGTGAGTTTTCTGTGGATTTAATGTTGATTGCATTTTAATCATCATAATAAGTCTCAAAATGTTTTCGTAATGCTGCCAAGCACTGGGAGAACATTTTTAGACCTGAAAATAAAAGTTTTCTATCAAGTAATATTAAATGCATGCAATGGTCGACATTGACTCAATGTAGTGGGCCAGGGGTAATCTGTAGCGCTGTAGTACTGTGCGTGGCCTGTAAGGTGTGAAATAGTCACAGGTTCTCCTATAGTACTGTGTATCTCCTGTAGAGTCTAAAATATTCACTGACACTCATGTAGTACTGTGTGTGGCCTGTAGAGTGTGATATAGCCACTGGCTCTCCTGTAGTGCTGTGTGTGGCCTGTAAGGTGTAAAATAGTCACTGACTCTACTGTAGTACTATGTACGATGAAGTAATGGTGTAAACAAAGCATGCACACTACGACCTGTTCAGTGACTGTTCTATTCTCAGGAGGAAAAGTAGTGAAAAATATACACCTGGCCAAAGCATTTTTTTTCCACAAAATGACAGAAAAGTAGTCAAATTGGGTGCGAAATAGCTCAAGTTGGCACCATTGCTGCACCAACTGTATACTAATTATCAGTCAATGTAATATGAGATCATCTCTATCTGTATACAATTCCTAAAAATCTATCTGTGTACCAAATTATTTATGTCAAAATGATTAACTAAAGCTACAACTAAACCTTCACCATAATTTCACAGAAAATAAACCAAGTAAACCAAATAAAGTTACTGTTTCACAGCAATGCTACCCACATTTCCCTACATTTTTTCATGTAAGGTGGCCACTGATTGTAGCAGTGCATGTCGCTAACTAGATGGGTAACCTCCCTGGGTGGGGAGGGGAAACAGCCAGCAGTAGCAAAATGGCAAACTATAGCTATTTAACTGGAAAGCTAGCTAGACCACTATTGTTAATGAAATTAACCTGAAGCTAGCTACATTTTTATTAATAATATCTGGCTAACCAGCAAACATTTGTTAAGTTCTCCCTTTAGGCCCAGCTGAGCAGGAACAGTAACTTGCATGTTATTTTAGTGTCAGTGAACTCAATAATGTTATATTGAAGAAACCTTTTTTCCAGTCCCAACAGATATCTAATTTTGTAATCCCAGTTGAAACCAATCCCATTTAGTAAACACATTTTTAAATCAATCATCTTTTTTTGAATATGTGCAGCTGCACTTACTACAAAATATTTGATGTAGGACATTTGGTAATCAGTACAAGATGGTGCTAGCTATGTGTATCAGGGGCTTATTGCTGGTTTCACTCAATTACCCACACTGCATATTAACAGTAATTAAAAGCAATATTGGCTAGCATGGGCTAAACATATGGTTATGGCATATAATATGGTTCGCTTTGAGAAAAACCTTCATTGTATTTTACAAATGACCCTGTTATACAAGTGAACGATCAATGGAGGCTACTGTATTAATTATAAATGGGGTAGCATAAGATATTGATGATCTGGTTGAATGCCCACTTGTTTTTCATAGTCACCAGTTTTCATTGTCACCACACGCAGTCTGCATACAGCACGTGCTAAATGCTCCCCCTGCGGGCCATTTGCATTGCTTTGCACTACAGTAGAATGTCAGAGATTCTGACACATCGAGAATGGAGGTAATTTACAACTCTGAAATGCTCAGAAGTTCGATTCGGCAATTTATATTACACTGTGATACAAGGGGAGGAAAGTTAAAAATTGCTAGTGATTACATGAAATCTTTCGTAAAATGTTCCAATTTTCCAAACCTGAAAAATAACTAAAATTCTGGATGTCCCAGAGGGTATCTCCTATCAGCTGGAGTCCTTAGCTGTGGTGAAAAAAGTTATAGTTTCCCAATATGTGGAGAGGTGTTTTTCCCTTTTAAATGCAGTCAAGCGCTACGCTAATGTGTTCCTTCTGTATCTTTTCTCCAGATAGAAGTTGTTGAAGCGGTTGAAGTGGTCTTCACATAACAAAAAATGCATGGGCTACTACAAAATCCCAGAAACTATACTCATTTTTGCACAGGTGCTGCTAATGGCAATTTTTCTGGAAACCATAGACGACAGGAACCGAAGACCGCAAAATGCTAGAGGATTCTGAATGGAGACCGTTAAACCAGAATAAACTGTAAACAATGGCGCTATTTAATGTTTACCACTTATGATATCATCCTGGGCATCAAAAAAATGTGGACAGAACCTTTCAAATAACCTTTACACCTTTGTCCCTTTTACATTTCTTAATTGCACTTGGAGTGCTTTTGCATTGAAACCAAAAAAAAAATCTGATTATAGATGTATTCTTGTGCCATCAATATTCTCAAAAAAATATCTAATTATATCATAAATAAATCACTGCAGTCAATATAGTATTGTAAGGTCCAGCAAAACAGATCAGCAAAAGTAGACCATCATGTAGCCTACTCTACATAGTGCTGAAATATACAGTATTACTCAAAATGAGTCTATGAAGACTTACACATATTGGAAGCGCAGATCTTTTACTCTTTCAGAGTTCCTCTCGAATGTAACATGGTACACTTGTATAATTCGTACTCGGTTACGTTGAAGGTTCACTCAGTCAAGTCCTTCAAAAATGCCTTCATCCTCAATTGTTATACTCTGTATTTCTTGCATAACATTGTTGGTTAGAACCATGTTTACAATGGCAGTTTCTTGCTCTTCTGAGAACATGTGTGGTCTACCGCCGTCAGCTGGTTGTCTCTCAATTCTGCAAAAAGGGAAGAACTGCTTGGCTACTGTGCTCCATTTGTACAAATTATGAATACAACTCAAGTTCATGTGATAATATAATGGATTTCTACTGTCCAGGGCCACAACAACCTATTTCTCAGGACATGCAAAATGCGAGTTGATTCTAATTCCTTCCAGGCAAGGTAAGCATCTATATGATCAGTTCCTGTCTCATGGAGTTTTAATACATTTGACAGACATTGCCAGTTGCTATATCCTAACTAAGCAGCTATCATGTTGTGTGGCTCCACCAAGATGTTTGCACGCAAAGCAGTACACTTTGTTTTATTAGAGAACATTAACGAGTCTCATTCAACTCTTTCACCATTTGGGAGTAAATGAAAACAGTAGACTTTAGAAAATCGCCTGTTGCTTTTCTTTGCCCTGGGAAATGGGCCATCTGGGCATTTAACAGACCCGTTCTCTGTCATCATTTGACTAAATGAGTTACTGACTCTATTGGGCTGAGGCCAGTTCAAATGGCTAAGAGTGATAGGGCAGGTCTCGGCTAATCACATGTGGCTGTAGCATCAGCTTCTTTGCCTCTCTGCTCGGCCCCTCCCTATAGGAATTGATCACATGAATTAGAAGTTAGCAACTCGTTAAAAATGTAATCTAACATCTGATATTTTACTTACGTAGCCTATTAGGTATTGTAGCATGGTGGCAGGGGTGGCCACCATTCCAGGTGGTTAGTGGATGAAAGACAAACAAAAATTAGGGTTCCAATAGGCTAATGGCCGGAGTTTATTCTAAAAATCCTTGTATCATTTAAAACCCAAACCAAAAAACTAAGTTAAATCAAACTATTCATTAGAGGGAAACAGCAACAAAAAACCAGCACTTCTTCCTCCATGCCCCCAAACTCTTCAATCAGGCATGGCAGGCTGTGCTTTTATAATGGCCTAACAAAGGCAATGGCTCACAGCTGAGTTGATTGGTCTTTAGCCTCAGGTAAGCAATATTGCAAATATACAATATTGCAAAATGTAAAGTTATGCATGTGGGAAAGAAATATATAAGACAGGACTATTTTATGGGAGGAGAACATTTTGAAGGTGGTCAATAGCACAGCTGTAGCACAGTGAAAAAGGCCAACAGGATGCCGGAATATACAGTATATGAAAATATATTGACGTCATGCAATGCCTTTGGTCAGACCTCACTTAGAGTACTGTGTGTAGTTCTGCACACCACACTGAAAGAAAGATCTAGAAGTTCTTGAAAAACTACAAAGAAGGACAACTAAATTGGTATCTGGTGTGAAAGAGAACAGTTAGAAGATGAAGAAAGAAGATGCTAAATCTATTCAAGCTTAGCAAATGGAGATTTAGGAAAGATTTTATTGAGGTTTTAAATATTTAAAAGGGATTAACAAAGTGCACCATCAAAAAAAATTGAAGAGCTGGCGGATGGCGCAGCGGTCTAGTGCACCACGCTTTGGAGTGGTGTGCGCTGCCCGTCAGAGACGCGGATCGAAACCCGCGTTTCTACCAGACCGGCCCTGGTCGTCAGCCCGATCGGAGGCGGCATTTGGCTGTCCACCTCCGGGGGAGGGGGGAGGGAGAGCCGGCACAAGTCCGTCGAGGAGAAGGTTAATGGAGTCCGTGGAAGATCTCCGTCTCGAAAGAAGGCGGGGAAATAGGTCCAGGAATGCGTATCTCGTTCCCAGAGGACGGGCGGCAGACTCGTGGGGGTGGGGAATTGAGAATAAAATAGAGGGTACAATTGGCTACCAAATTGGGAGAAAAACGGGGGAAAAATCAGAAATAAAAATTTTGTTAAATTTTTTTTTTTTAAATGTAAGATATGTTTGGTTAGCAGAACAAGAGGACACAGGTGGAAATTAGTTAAAGGCAAATTCCACATGGATATCAGGAAGTTGTTGGGTTTTTTTTACACAGAGTTGCCAATGCCTGGAATAGCTTGCCAGGTCAGGTAGTTGAGGTAGATACACTTGGGGTATTCAAGTCCAGGCTTGATGTAGTTACAGGATATACTTTTGACTAGGAAATCACAAGCCTAGATGGGCCGATCGACCTATTCTCATCATTATGCATTCTTCATTTCTTATTTTAATATGTACAATCAGTGCAGTAGTACAGTGCAGTACATTATAGTACTGTATACTTTCTTGCACATATTAATGGCACAGTTCCATAACTCTTTCAGAGTTTCTTTAAAATGGCACTTTTGAAAATTTGGAAATGGAAATTCTCATTTCTGAACGTCCGGATAATGGAAGCTACAGTAAAATGGCTCAGATCAAACTGATTGTTGATCACATGATCAACCAAAGTTGCTTGGATATCCTCAGAGATATTTTCTCTCCTTGCTCAACTTCAACCTCTTCCTGTGCCGCTTGCTCTTCCTCTCTTTCTGTCTGCAACATTAGCTTCCATTTTCTCCAACACAATGGATAACTCTTTTTATTCCCCATTTTTCTCCCAATTTTTTTTTCATATAAATTATCCCCCCCTTCATATGAGAGCTCGCTGTCGTAGTCCTGAGACCGGTAGTGTGCGCTGCTCCGCCTCCTCCGAGCCGGCACCTGCCAAGCCATCACCGTAACACACAGGACCACTCATGTAGGCAGCGAGCTCATATCAGCTCCCCTCCCCCCTCCCTGGGGCAGCCAGCCAATTGCTGCCCCCTAGTGGCACTCCCCGCCAGAGCCGAGCTGGCATGACCTGGTGGAATCGAACACCATTCACAGTGGGCAACGTCGGATGACCTTACCACTACACCACCCAGGAGACCCAAATGGATGTGCTTTTTATGTATGAAGACTGTACCAAATGCAGGGAATTGTGTTTAGTGTTTTGCAAAAAGTGTGATTGAGAACTGCAATCTGAGTGAAAAGCATAACATGTTTGCATTATTAGTATAAAGTTTTGGTGTATGAGTTTTGGGCTTTTGTCATTGTGTCTCAAAATTCAGTTTTAGTGTGTAAAAACAATGGAGAGAAACTTTAATTCATTTGCACCAGTGCATATAAAATAAATGCTGGACATTATTATTGCAGTGGTGACACCAAACATCAATAGGGTCTGCATCATACAGATATGCTGGTTGAGCTGCTATGTGTGGAGGCCCAAATTCACGCACATCACCCCTCTACTCTCCTTTCTGCACTAGCTCCCCATCGCAGCATGCATTACATTCAAATCCCTGGTGCTAGCTAACCAAGCGGCTAGAGGAACTGCTCCCCCTTATCTCCAGACACTCATCACACCCTACACCCCAGCCAGACCCCTCCGCTCCACCTCCTCTGGCAAACTGACTGTTCCATCTCTCCGGGTGCCCGGCAGCTGGTCCTTACGGTCTCGCTTCTTCTCTGTCCTGACCCCTCGGTGGTGAAATGACCCTCTGCACTCGGTCAGGACCGCGGTATCACTTGCGATCTTCTGCAAGAGACTCAAGACCCACCTTTTCAGACTCTACTACCACTGAATTCTGTGCATCTTGCCAATTCTCATCACCACTGCCTACATGTTTATTACTGCTTTTTGTACATGTATACTTGTTTAAAACTTCCTCTTAAAAAAAATTATAATTCACTAATCTTTTCCTTCCTGGTGTGACAGGTATGGTATGCAGCTGCCAACAGCAATGTCTATCGCTGTATTACTGCACTGATCACTTGCGTGAACAATGATTAATCATACCATGTATTAATGCACATCTTGTAAGTTGCTCTGGATAAGAGGGTCTGCTAAATGCTTAAAATGTAAATGTACATGTAAATGGAGACACACTACCATGTGACAACAAGGCTAATCATGACGCGGACCTCCACTGTTCTCTGACCTATAATTTCCAGCATAGTGCTCATAGGTAGAATTCCAAAACTGTGGTGTATGACATTTTCCAATATGGGCCATGCCAACCGTAAATGCTTAAGTGTCCTGGTTTTTGTTCAAGGAGTAATAAAACCTGTCAGTGATGACACCAGGGAAGCCCATGTTTCTTTATAGGCATTAGGTAAATCTGTGTGTCAAGATTTATGTTAGGCCAGGCCACATGCTGTTTGCTTGGACAGGATCATGAAATGCATAGTGCTCCCCAATAGTGACTTATATCTCAGTATACAATTTGTACATGGCGTGATATATACAATACTGTGTTAGACATGGATCATTAAAAGAAAGCAAGGTGTGAAATATAACTTTATTGAGTTATTGTTTTTAATAGCATGGCTAGCTTGCTACTGGTGTCATGCCATCTTCTATTGAAAGATCTTCTTGTTGTCATAAGGGAAGGGAAGCCTCTTCCATCATTGAAGCAAGTTCTTGCCTGGAATGTTCTACAGCATAAAAACATAATTTTAAAAATGTTTCAAAGGTCCTCCCGCATGGTCTAGTGGTAAGAGCGTTCGACGCAGTGGCTGGGGTTCGATTCCACTGGTGGCGCCAGTTTTGACTCTGGCCGGGAGTGCCACTAGGGGGTGGCAATTGCGTCCAACCCCTGGGGGGACGGATAAAAGCAGAAGAAAAGACTTGCTGCACATATGAGTGGTTGTGCGTAACTAACATTAACTAAAACTGTTCATGTTTATGTCAAAAAAGGTGTTGGTATCAACTGAAAGTTTTGATATCAAATATAGGAGTTACAATATGTGGAAGGCATTGGTCTAGGCATGGGATTCTGGATGATTAATGATCACACCTACTGGCAGAGCTGCTATGGTGCACAGCTGTGTGACATTATCTAATTGTACCTGCATGCTTAAAAACTGCTTAAAAACGGCACATTTGCATTTATTAGAGTTTTGGCCAAAATGATAGGGTTTGCAGTTTTTGTCCTTGAATTTGGACAAAAATGTATGCTTCAGAGGAAAGTAATGTATATTTAGCTCTCATTTAACCTGAAACGTCTTGAGTAGACTTACTGTAGGATTGTCAAATTAAACTAAAGGTTATCAATACCAGTGTTAAATCTGCTTGCTATGTAGATCAAATCGTTTTTTATAATGCCCATATCAGGTGGTGTGGAGGTTGGGTTATTGATACAAGTTAGCTAGTTTTCAGGCAGCAATTTCAAATTAATGCATAGTAACACTTGGTAACACCTTTCTATTGTATGCATGACTATTTTTGAAATTATTGATGGTATACATGCTATATTTTGCCGACCTCTGAACACCACCAGATTACATCAGCCTGTAATCACAAATTTTCTCTACAATTCCAATGTAGTCCACTTAATGTACTTTAGCAATGACTACATGAAAGGCAGTCAGATAAACAGGACACACCTGTGAAAACCATTCTTCGATTTAACCCTCCTGTTATGTTAATCTGTCGGGAACAGTAAAAATGTTCTGGGTCAAAATGACCTGGTGCACGTTTAATCATCCAAAAGTAGTTAAAGGCAAACATTTTATTATCTTTACCTCAATTACTAAAAATGTAATCACTATTTACTGTAATGGTGTTTTTCACCCCTCACAGATCATGGTTCCCTTATGAATCAAAGGGTTTTTGTTTTTGCTGGCTTAGAAGGCATGCATTGCCTAAAGGCACCATGACCTCTGAATTCCACCAACTTTTCTTCCACTGGGACATTAGGACCTGGGTTATAGAGCAGTGGCAGTGGCTCTAAACACTTGTCCCACACTGTTCTAATAGGTGCCAGCTTGTCTCTCTCCCATCTGCCAGCTCCTGTCTCCCAATTATCAAAGCTGATGACCCCTGAGAAAATATGAAAGGTCTCCAGAGACATGGTGGCTCTGCTTGTCTCTGCATCCCACAAGCTGGCTGTCGATCATCTTTATACTTATAGACCCCAACCAGGATGAGGAGCCCCAAATAAGCATGTAAATCAGTTTAGTCCAGCTCCCTCCTTTCTAGGTTATTCATTTCTAGAACTATTTTCTGATTCGAACCAGGCGTGACCATCTCAAAAGCAAACTTTATATCTGACTATAACCAGTCATTGCCATCCTAGTGGGCCCTGGCACTGTCTTTATTATGTTTGCAGTTAACATAACTAACATGCCTGACACTTGCCTGGCTCATCAAGTGGCTAGAGGAACTGCTCCTCCTTACCCCCAGACACTCATCACACCCTACACCTCAGCCAGACCCCTCCGCCTCCTCTGGCAAACTGACTGTCCCATCTGCCCAGGAGCCGATCCTCGCAGTCTCGCCTCTTCTCTGTCCTCACCCCTCGGTGGTGGAATAATCTTCCGTGTTCGGTCAGGACCGCGGAATCACTTGCGATCTTCCGCAAGAGACTCAAGACCCACCTTTTCAGACTGAATTCTGTACATCTAGCCAATTGTCATCACCACTGCCTACATGTTTATTACTGCTTTTTGGATTTGTATACCTGTTTAAAAAAATAATAATAATAATAATTACTAACCTTTTCCTTCCCAGTGTTACAGGTATGGTAAGAAGCTGCCTGCAATGTCTATCGCTGTATTACTGCACTGATCTCTTGCGCGTACAATGATTGCTCCTATCATGTATTAATGCACATCTTGTAAGTCACTCTGGATAAGAGCGTCCGCTAAATGCTTAAAATGTAAATGTAAAATGTAAGATAGACAATGCTTAACAGTTAGTCTTGAATATTTAGAGTTCTTGTGGAATGCTCCTTCTTTTTGAAATCAGATTGTTCAGTCCACTGGCAGAATGCCAAATGCTTAAAATGAAAATGTAAAATGTCACATATTGGGAGATGAGGACCATTCTTTTTAGCCATGTTTTGACATAAATGTATTTCTTGGAGTTGGTGGCTGTGGGGCAATGCCCATGCCCTCCTCATCTGACAATTCATCATCATGATCGGAATTGATCTCAAGATTGTCTTAATTTTCAGTCATTTCCTCCTCCTCTTACTGTCCCGATCAAGGTCAAAGACATCACTGTTATGATCAACGATGTGCTCCAGAACCTCCTGGGTTGTCATCTTTCTGCTCATATTGCTCATTTTTTCAACTTCTGACAGTGAGCAGATGTTGCTGCAGAGTGTAATGTTGATAGGAACCCCATGCAGGACCCTTTTATAATTTTTTCCCCTCCCCGGCTGAGTGTGGGCGGAGTTTTCCTGCAGGAAATATAAGCTTCCCCTCATAGGCGTAACAATATTTGCATTTGATCATGATTTTATATTTTAGGCTCCCATTTTACATTGGTAAAAGATTTGCAGGATATTTGATATTTGAAGGTTTTAGGTTTTATGTTTTAATGGGTTATTAATGTATTTTTTAATGTACATTAATGTATTAATGGATATTTAACTTTTTTGGTGACCTTGTTGTGAAGTTTTCGTGCTGGGAAGGGTGCTATATAAATAAAGTTTTATCTTATCTTTATCTTATATTTTATATTTCTCCCATTTTACAGGTAAAACAAAAATTGTTCCAGTTTTTCCGTGTTGTGTGTGTGTGTGTGTGTGTGTGTGCGTGCATGTGCATGTGCATGTGCATGTGCACGTGCTTGTGTGTGTGTGCGTGATTGGGGGAAGTACAGGGAGTAAGAAATCACCTCTTGCTTACCTTTTTCTCTTACATTTGCAAAGAAAAAATACATTTTGGTCTAAATTTGATACCTTTGACCCCTTTTAGCCTCCACTCTCACTGCTGGGTCAAATTGACCCAAACAGTAGGCTATCTAATGTAATGTAAAGATCCAGGGAGATAATTCAAACACATCAAATCAGTCACTTGGGTATGGGTATGTGTTGGCAAGAGGCTGATGTTGGTAAGGGTCTGTGTTGGTAATGGGTTGGTGATGGTAATGGGTAGGTGTTGGTAAACTGTTGATGTTGGTAATGGGTCTGTGTCCCCTTCCCAAATAGCCATTAAAAACCTTTAAAATGGTCTCTCCCTTTGTATCATACAAGGCTCCCCGCAACCACAACTCCCAAGTGTTTGCCGCTTTCAGCTGCAAAGGTCATTTAAATATATGATATAACCATAACTAATTCCAGTGGCATCCCTGCTTCCCAGAGTAGCATAGTCATGTGATGACATAGCCCAGAATTTCAAATTCTGAAAACACCTAGGAACAAATCCAACACTTCAAGATAATTTTGAGAACTATGCATAAAGTGAATATAGGAGAATAAAGTGAATATAATATGGTATGGATATTTCCCTCCCCAGCACCCCATTTGTGTCACTTACAATGGAGTGCTTACTTGCACAACCAACCATATTTCTTTTTGGTATTGGTTGTCTGAATCGGGTGTCTGAATCAATTTTGGCATTGACAGAGGTAGCACATGTGGGCTGGCAATAATTGGTTCTCCATCAGTGGCTGGTGCAGATTCACATGTGTGGGCAGCATTTTAATTCAATTCATAGCTCAATGCAGTGCTGGATACTCTCTAGTCTGTAGGTTAATGATGAGCTTAGATGGGCTGATTGGCCTGTTCTTTTTGTGATGTATTATTATATTCTTATATCCATCATCTTCCATGCCTTTGCCTTATATTAGTAATAATGATGATAATCATCTTTATTCAATAAAGCACAATTCATGGAAAGTAAATCTCACAATGTGATCCATGCAGTCAATGGGAAATGAGATGTACTGTACACAGGGTTGGGTTGTAACGGAATACATGTAACGGCGTTACGTAATCAGAATACAAAAATCAAGTAACTGTATTCAGCTTGCATTACATTTGAAAAATGAGTAATCTGAATACAGTTACTTTAATAAACCTGAAGTGAATACATTTTGGATTACTTATTGGAATTCTTGGTGGAAAGTTTTCCTTACAAACATTAATGAGCTAATATTCATTACTAAAGCTACAGCATGAAATTATCACGCCTCCATGATTATCATCACAGCTCACGAAAACTACAGCCGCTGCACAGAACCAAAAAACTGCGTTAAAAAAAATGCGTTAAAAAAAAGCGCGCGCCCGCACTCAGACAAACATTGATAGCGGCAAGATGGAAGAAAAAGCAGCTTTTAGTTTGTGGCGTTATCGACACCATTTCCAGTTTAAATCAGAACATGGGAAAAATCTGTCGGTCCAGTGTACCTTCTGTCTTCCAGTTGTAAAGATACTGTCGGCATCAAAGGACTCAACGTCGAATCTCAAAAAGCACTTGGAGGTAAGTCAACGTTAGCTAACCTTCAGTTTACTGAACACAGTTCTGCAGTAATTTGCTGTTACCTAACCTTAGCCTACTGTGGGAATTTTTTTGAGAAGTTTTGAGCCCCATGCTCTGTCCCTGTGTTTCTGGTGGGTCAGTTTGTGTGGCCTAGTGTCTGCACATGGCCAAATTCCTGCATGGTTTGCTAACCGGGCCAGCAGCAGCCCACGTTATACACGGCCTGGTCCACCCTGTCACTAGGATTTATGAGCCCAGTTCGAGCTCCGCAGCACGAGGGGTGAGAGGACGTGGGCTAACAATTAAGCAAGCGAATCCCACCATGCTTTAGACTTCTAACTTTGTATTAGAGATCCCGCAAGTTTACTGCCAGCATTCTTACCCCGCATTCTAACAGGGGGCGATTCGGCAACGAGCTGCCGGAAATGCATTGATTCTCTATGAGAGTGAGCTACTTCCGGTGCCTGACCGATTGTCTGATTTATGGGCATGGCGGTGGCCCAGAAAAGTTTAAAATTCGGAACTTTCGGGCAATGTTGCCCGGTAAGAGCCAATCAAATTCATGTCTTGCTCTTTTTACCTCCCACGCGGAAACCAACACAACACCGAAATTTTGTTCCTAGTTCCGACACTTCAACATGAATGAGGAGAAACTGATAACAGCGGTCTGCAGTACTGCCATATGTTATTTAATCCTAAAAGCATAAATATTTATAGCTAGCTAAACTTATATGGCCTACATACATCTTATTTAATGTTTGTGTTGGTTAAAAGGCAATTTTGTATTGCATGGGTACGTTTGGAAAAACGTACCGGAGACAAGTAAATGGCCGCAATTGTAAAAAGCCTTCTGAGTTTGAGTTTGCGGTTCATGATTGAAGGAAACAATACTGCTAGCCAACTAATATTTATAATAAAGATTCTCAAAATCTATGATGAACTATTCGTTTACCATGCAAAGATTTTGTAAGCACGTCGGTACAGGAGACAAATTGCGAGCCGTTTCCAGCGCAAATGTGTTAAATGTGGTTTCGGATCACTCAGTCTATCTGGCCCTGGCTGAGATCTGATTCTCCCACACTACGGTTTGAGGCATCGCAATAACTGCTCTGCTAATTTTATACTGCTTTCTTTATTGTTGAAACAATAACATTTGAAAACGGGATAAAATCGAAGTTAATAGACTGCTGCTGAATGCATAATATACTGGGGGCAAGTGACTGACAACAAGTGAGGCTGAGCTAATGGTAGCTAGTAATAATTGATTGTGCTTAGACTGCCATCCTACTGTATACTATGTTAATCTGCTCTCAGGTCTGTAACATTACTGGTAATTTGTTTTTAATAAAGTTTTTATAAAAAAGTGAACATGGCGTGTGCAAAAGTTTGAGCACACTTTTAGTACTAAGTAGCACCACCTTTGGCTATATAACAGCTTCCCAATGTCTCCTGTACCCCAAAACATACCCATCTGTGATGGAAAATGTAAGTAATCCAAAAGTATTCTAAAAGTAATCTGAATACGTTACTTTTTTGAGACATGTAACTGTATTCGTATCGGATTACTTTCAGAGCCGTGTAATCAGTAATCAGGCACTAATTACATTTACAAAGTAACCCTCCCAACCCTGACTGTACATACATACACTTACTGTAATCAACCACAAGGTGTGCTGTAATGAATCTGAGGCAGAATGACAACAGGCTGCAGGGAGGCGGATAGCACAGCGGTCTAACACACCGCATCTTGGCTGGTCCGATACGAGTGTGGCTGCCTATCAGGGATGTGGTTCGAAACCAGACCGGCCCTGGCCATTTGTCCCGATCAGGGGCGGCATTTGGCTGTCCGACCCAGGGGAAGGGGAGAGGGTGAGCCAGAAAGGAAAAAGTAATTACAATTTGTGAGATTGTCTTGCAATCTGATTGGTTCTAGCCAGTTTTGGTCAGTGGTTGTATAAGCTTGAATCGCTGCCTCCATCTGAAGCCCCACCTACACAAGATCATGCATCGCAAGAAGAACCATTAGTTTAGCATTAGATTAGCAAAGTGCATTCCTGGAATTTGAGCAGATTTACCTCACATCAGTGTGTCAACCTGGTCTGGCTCATAGTACCATAAGGGTATAAGCTCATTGGAAAGGGGAGGGCCGGGCCTATCCACTGGTACCGGCTGTGGCACTCCTGATGGACACTCATGGTACTGCACCTGTTTAAAGGATCCTTGGTGAATAAGTGAGAATAGAAAAACCAAAAGCATAAACTGCACTTGAAATCGACTTGCTATTGTATTAACTGCTGACTGAACAGGGATGACTATGAACTGTATTTGGGCTGTTGTTCTTCTTTGATCATGTCTTGTATGTAAAAAAAAAAAAATTGCATGCAAATACAAAACAATCTGTGCTTGCAGATGCCATTGTATAGACTGCCAACAAAACAACGAGAGCTGAAGCCATCTAATTGAGCTGCTGTTCTGTGATCAGGTATCAGATGAACAGCTTGGGAAGATGAATGAAAACAAGTCGACCAGACTATACGACTCTTGATCGTCCACAATGGAGATGCTAGTGATAAGACTGAAGTATATATCTGGAATTCCGCTGGTGCCATATGTGAACTGATGAGAAAGCAAGATTCATCTGGAGATTTCGCTTGTTGCTGCATGTCTAGCTTTGTTGGTTTTCTGTTCATGGAGGCTCTTTTTCTGAACAGGTCAGACCTGAAAAAATATGACAAATGCAAGAGGACAATGGCCGGTCAATAATCTGTCCTTCCTCAATAATCACTAGCGTTCATAAAATGAATGATGAAACTATAGTGTTTCACCTTATTTCAGCTTAGTTATCTTATGTTACCTTTTAATATTTTGTCAGTGGGCTGACAAAGAAATCACTGCTTGACATTTTTTAATTACTTTTACTCGCACTCTATGTTGGGTAAATATACTGTTGTCAGTAATACTTTTTGCCCTTTTTGTGATGCTGTGAGAGAAGTTTTGGATAGACTAATAACAGGCGACTTCCCTTCTTGTCAGTGGAAAAATGTATCAGGACTAAGGAACTGTGAACAGGAGCTGTTAGACGCTGTGACTTTTTTTGGTGCAATGGTTTTGGAGAGGACATTGTTGTGTAGACATTTATGACTGTATGATGACAATACTGACAGATAAACTTGAATTAAAGCAAAAACTGAGGCCAATTTTAAAATCCAACTTCAACTAAAAACTATATTGTAAACTCTTCTTTCAACAATCTATATGTGGCCCAAAAAAAAAAAAAAGAACCAATTTAGGAGGCAGCCTATTTCACGAATTAAGTGTCTCTCACAAATTTCATCATTTGGGAAAGCAAGTCAGGAAAGAGACACAAAAATACATGGATAGCTGTATTTGCATTCCATTTTAACTATGAATGAGAGGTGATGCAAATCAAAATAAATGATTCTAGGCATGCAGTGCAAATTCAATCTATTTGTAATAGTTCAGTAAGCAGTTTCCATACTGGATAAATATATATATTTATATATTAAGAGAAAAGATGCTACTTTACAGAATATGAAGTGACAGTTTAAAGATAATGTTTTTTTGCAAAATGCACACCAGTGATATAAATGTGTGACCAATTGGATTGTTCATAAGCAAAATGCTTAAAAAGGTCCCCCCACGGATAAAATGTCAAACATACCTTTAGCCATGAACAACCATTAGTGACTGACAACTTATTTAGTAAAAATGGCAGAAAAAAAGTACAGTGAATGGGGATGTCAATATAAGGGACTTAAAAAAATATAGATAAACATTTGTCTGCTGTGCCACGGCCTAGTAGAAAACATAGGATATGTTCAAATGGGGATTACACAACACTGGAACAAGATATTTGATGGATGTGAACAGAAATTGTCACAGACAACTTGAGGACATGTTTCAAGGCTCAAATTAATCAAATCACTTTAAAAGAGAAATGTCATTTAAAAACCTGTTGCAAGGTGGCAGAGGTGGCCACCCTGCTAGGTGGTGAGTGGATAGAAGACAAACCCAAAATAAAGTTCTAACAGGCCAATGGCCAGTTTATTTTCCTTCAACTAAAACAAACCACAAAAATAATGAAGTTAAATCAAATGCTATCGCTTAGAGGGTCAAAACCGCTTTTATAATGGCCTAATGAAGGCAATGGCTCACAGCTGAGTTGATTGCTCATTACCCTCATTAGTTGATTGCTCATTAGCCTGTAAGTGAGGCTGCTGCTGTCCAAGGTCCTGTAGTCCTCTCCAGTTTGTGGGAGGGAACAGGAGCACCTGACGGCAGCCAAAAGGGAGGCGCAGCCTTCTCTACTCCTCCCTCCACCTCTCCCAGTGTCACATAACCTCCCCCTCAGCTCCGACTAAGGGGAGGAGGAGGAAATCTCCAGACACTGGGAGAGGAACACTAGGGCTCTAGGAGGCTCTGCCCCCAGGGTCGAAGACCAGCCACGCCTGCTGCAGTAGTGAGCCAACACTGGAGGCATAACAAGGCAGCTCTGAACCCCCTGCTGGCAACGAGGGGCCCCCAGGGAGGCTGGCGACAGCAGGCGACAAGGGGCCCACAGGAAGGTTGGCAGCAGGCAATGAGGGGTCCACAGGGAGCCCGGTGACAGCTGGTGGCGAGGGGCCCCCTGGAAGGCCAGAGATCACAGTCGACGAGGGGGCCGCAGGGAGCCCAGTGACAGTCAATGAGGGACACTCCGGGAGGCCGGCAGCAGTAGGCGATGAGGGACCCTCCTGCAGGCTGGCCACAGCAGGCGACAAGGGACCTGCCGGCAGCAGCAGGCGACGAGGAAACCTCCAGCAGGTAATGAGAGAAACCCTGGCAGGCTCTCAAGGGCGGATGATTGGGCATCCTGGAGAGTTGTGACTGCCTGACCTGGTCTTAGTGCCTTCCTCTCCTCCTCTGTCAGGGAGAGGAGAAGCTGGTGGACAGTCGCATCAATTGGGGCTGGACAGTGGTCCCAATGATGACTGTCGCTTCTGCACACTTATTAGTTTCCTGAACTGGGCACACAGACCAGTGATCGAGTGGTTCTCCACACAAGGGAAAGGTTTCTGTTGGCTCCTCCTGGGGGTCCCCATCTCTGGAATCCTCAAAAGGATGGTCCACCGGAGTAGCAAAGGGCAGGCTATGCTTCGGCCAGTGCAGGGGCTGCAGAAACTCCCTCCTAGCCATTGGCTCCTCCAAACCTGCCGCCAGACAGAGCAGGTCTGCCTCATACTCTCCTGGACAAGCCTTCAGGTCCTCCCAGGTAATAGCCTGGCCCTCCCAGACCCTGCCAGTCTGCCTCTTCACCTTGTGGCCTTTTTTCCTTCTCTGCATTTTTGGGAGGAACAACAACAAAATGCAAAAATGTTTTTTAAAATACTGAATTAAGGGGAGGTGCCCAGAACTGCACTACTAGAAACTAGCACTTCAAGAAACTAGCTCCTCTTCCTCCATGCCCAGAAAAACTCCCCACAGGAATGGCAGGCTGTGCTTTCATAATAGCCTAATGAAGGCAATGGCTCACATTAAAATAATAATAATAATAATACAATTACTAACCTTTTCCTCCATTTGAAACTTGCTACCTTGTCACATTTTGCTACCTTCCTTCTTAGAGACACTGGAAACATCTGATAGAATAGAATGATAGAATATTCTTTGCATGGGTTCATTTTTCATCACATTTTTCTTCTCATAGACACTTGAAACATCTGACCAGCAGGTAGAATTTTGTTTTGTACAATGGGTTTATTTATCATCATGTTTTACTGTAATTTTCTAATCTTAAATGAATCTTTAACTCCCCCACAATGTGGTTGGGCAATTCAGATCTTTGATCTTTCTGATCTGCTGATCCTTAGAATTAGTCATCCGAATGTCTAACGGAATGGAAATGGAATAGAATTCCCTTTTATTTCATTTGGATTATTAATCTACTGTTACAGCATTCCTGTCCTTCTCACTAGAAAGACAGCTTAAAAACTAGCAAGGAACACCTACTATGGTGGAGACAAATCACTGTTGCAGAGACACCTCAGCCCGGAACACCTGGAGAAGAGAGGCACCCCTTTCTGGCCTTGAAGACAACCATGAAGACAAGTGTTCTTCATTTATCAAAAGAAATAGTGTCTCTATAACTATTTAAAACAAACTCTTATTCATGATAATATTTTGGTTCCCTTCAGCCAATGTAATTTTCACTAAGGTGTGTTTACTTTATGAAGTAGTCTGTAGGGAAACGTATCCGATTCCTCGTCACAAATTATTAGAGCTCACTGCCACTTGGGTAAACTTATCCGATTCCAACGTCACTCAAATTATTGATTCCATGTTTTACAGAATGGGTGGCAGTGCTCACTGCAAAAATAACACTTCTGGGTAAACCTGAATTTCAATAGATTGAGCCTCCCACACTGTGGTGATATTATTTATTATATAATCAGTCTGATGGGTCCCCATGCATATTCATCTTCATTCCAAACCATAACCACCAGACCCCATACGCATGTAATACATACTGTAAATAAATACATCACCAAGACATAAGCAAATATATTACACATTAATAAACACATTACTGCAAGTGCACTTCTCATATGCAGGCCTCAAGCTGCTCATTTGTCTTGCAAGATCTGAGACGTTAAGAGAACAAATGCACTCTTTTTGGGATGTTTGATGCATACTATCCCAAGTGCACATTCAGATTATATCAACCCTTGTTCAAATGTGAAGTATAATCTACTCTGGGGCATCACACAAATATTTTAATGAAATATTTTCAGAACAATGAAAAGATTGTGGATACTGATTAAATGCTATTGGCATCAGTTTGATTAGCTGGTCAAAGCTGGTCAAAGCTGGTCATCCATTGCAGATGTTGACTATTTCTGCTCATGGTGATTGGGCACAGGTTAACAGCCAAACATTGTGTGTCACTGATAGGCCATGACCTGCTCCCCTTCTGACAAAACAAAATTGGTGCAGGTGCAAATATAGTTGTTTCTTGGTATTGTGTCAGTGCATAAAATGTCTGCGCTGATATAGGTATTTTACCCATTTAATTAGTGCCTACACTGGGGTGGATTGACAAAAACACATTGGTATTTTAACAGATTTGAATGGTGTGAAAAATGTGCCCTAGCACATCTTTCAGGTGTTTGGACAATTTGGGTAGTACCATTAAAAAAAAATATATATTTTAAGACTTGAATTGATTTTGAAAGCAGGCCCAAATACCAAATATATGTACAAAGGTGTAGCATTGACACTATTATTTGTATTGTTACTATTATTCTCATTGTTATTGATATTGATGTCAACAATGTCAGGTGCTACAGCTGTAGCCTTGGTAAAAAAATGTTCTACTGTGGTCCGATATAGGAGTAAACCAGTATTGGTGTACTGCAGGTTTACTTAAATCTGGCTCACAAATCCAAATTTGGTTCTGGTTTTCACACCAGACTTCCAGGTAAAGGGAGGGTGGAAAATTGTTGTAGCTGTATAGCGTACACACAGCATACACACCGGCCCTCCAGGCTTGGAGTTGTGCACCCCTGTGCTATAATGACATACATGGGGAAAACAGATACGTGCCACAGCAGCGGAATGTGAATAGCATCCTGATTGGCCAGTGCACTGTCACACCTTTGCAACACCTTCAACTCATTACATACTGAAACTCCCACCCAGTTATTCCATGCACCACATTAATTTGCGTTGCTAAAATGCCAAAACTGATTCACTCTGCACTAGCGTTTCTCCGACTATATCAAAGCAGGGCCTCAAAAGCCATAGTATCTTGCATGCTCCATCTTCATGATGGTTTCCACACTTCCAGTTCCACTGTATAAGAAATGTCTCCATTCCTCACTCACATCTTTCACAGCTAAATGGTCAGAAATGCAAACCTCAACCCAAAACCTCAAACTTCAACCCCCCAAACTTAAGAAGCATAACATTCTGCATGAACTCCTTGCTATTTATTGAAATCTATTTGATGCTAATAACTTGCTTATGTATTCCAGTTAGGCAGAAAAGGTGTATAATAACTGTTAGTGATGTATTTTTACAAAGCGCTGGCCTTGGACAAAAGCAGACTTGCTTCAGTCGGTAGGGGAGGGGAATGCTTCACTACCTGAGGCTTTGGAGTTTCTGATTTGCTGTCCGCAACTTCATCGTCACCAGTTAAGTAACTGTATTATCACAAGTGGCATAGAAAAAATCACAGATCAAGTCAAACAGGGTATGTGCTAAAACACTGCTTAGGCTACTATCCCTCACTTTGCAATTAATAACAGAGGATTTCTTATTACATCCCTGCTCAGGTTTGTTTTGTGTTCGTTCCTTCTTCCAAAGATGTTCTGAGAACCAATGAGCTCAATGAACAGCTGCAATTCTTAAGCATTGTCATATTAATTAAGCCATATAGAATTTCTTAGACAATTCCTAGCTCAGCCTCAATGTGTAGTACATCTAAATGAAGTACAATTACATACATTTACGTTTTGTTTTGTCTGCCTAACATGAAATTCCCTGAATGACCACTTATGATTACAGATGCACTTGATGTAAAATCTAAACCTAACATGTAAAAGCATTTAAAACGTATCAGTGGAAATCCTGTACCAACACTGGACACAAGACAAATGACTAAATATAAACTTGGGAATGGAAGTAGAGCAGAAATGCGTGCGCAAGCCATGGTGTCTAGACTCATGTTGCTAACCTCATTTACAGAATTAGAGTCAACTTCTGGAGCACCCTGACTAGCATTAGCAGGAGAGATCACTCTCTGTGATATTGCTCGGTACACAAGAATTTAACTGAAGGTAATGTCATTGGTTACAGTGATTTTAAAAATCAGCTTACTTAATTGATTCTCAAATTCAAATTAACAACACAATTTGTTTTAAACTTTAGACAGTGAATCATTTTTATTTGATTTATTCATATATTTTTGTAATATGTTTCCGAATTTTTCCAGTTTTTCTCCCAATTTAGTAGCCAACTACACCTTCTATTTATTTTGATTTAACCTCCCCACACGAGTCCACCGCTCGTCTCTATCAGGCAAGCTAATTCCCCTTCGAGACGGAATTCGCCCACCCAGGTTCTGGAGACACAAGGGATGCTAATTTTAAGACATTTCCTTGATCAATTGTCACCCATGTTAACAAACAATTATTTGATTAATCTTAAATATAGCGAAATATAACGTATGACAGAGAATACAAAATGCGTGTTTTTTTTCCTCAATCAAAACTTTATTCAAACTTTTAAGGCCCTGGCCTATTTTAACAGCATAAAACTATACGAATTATGAAGGAAATAAAACACCATTCAGTAGGCCTAACAATGAAAACAATATTCCTTTTGAAATGAAAAGGGTGTCTGACAGCAGAGGCTTGGCAACTTGAAAAAAAGAAAAAGAAAAGCCTACCTCCTAACTTTCGAGTCCGAGTCGTCCCCCTACTGGTTTTTATTTAAGAATTAAGCATATCCACGTGTTCAGGGGTGAGTCGTGTGCACAGCCTGTTTACAGTAAAACCAGCCACTGAGCACACCCGTTCCACACAGAACCAATGCATAAATACTGTCGTGCCAAAAAAAAAAGATTTCACCAAAAACTCAGAGAAATGCGGAAGTAACGTTAAACGTGCTTAGCGAATTCAAGAGACCACGTTATCGTTGGCCGAGGTAATGTTAGGCTATACAAAATATAACAAAAATGTTTTGCCATTGTAAATAGTTTCTTTTGTAAAATATTGCTATAAAATCAACAAGATTTTAACTGTAGTTTCAAATAAATATTATTACACTCACTAGAGTTCATGCTATTGGATAACTCCGCTGTGCTGTGATACATAATTGTTAATTTGATATGCTTGAACGATCAAATTCTTCACGGCGATCGATCATCGATTAATCATTAACATCCCTAGGAGCTTCACGGCGAACTCTAGCCGGCTCACCCTCCACCCTCCCCATGGGGCGGACAGCCAAATGCTGCCCCCGATCGTGGCTAATGACCAAGGCTGGTCTGGTAGAGACGGGTTTCGAACCGCGTCCCTGACAGGCAGTGCACACCATATGAGACCAGCCAAATTATGGTGCGTTAGATGCTACGTTATCCGCCGCCCCAAATTAATCTAATTGATGACAACTAGTGATTACTTTTTGGTGGGTTGATGCCTGGAGATTCACAAGGGGGCACCAGGCAGCGGTGACCCAAAGACCATCAGCCAACCCTACCTTGGTGGGATAAAGCCAATTGTGTTCCACCACTGCAGGCTTTCAGTCATAGTTGAAGTTACATTCAGCCCAGGCCTGTATCATGGGTATAGAGCTTGGTTCCTGCTTCTGCCCATGGCTTTTTACTGACTGAGCCACATGGGAGACCCAATTTTGTCTCATTTCAACCTGGATTTTGAAGTTGAAGGATGGCTTTTAAATCTGTAACGTATCCCAGGGAGTGAGTTTTAATGGAAGTCTGTCAGAAGAGTGTTTCTCTCTTGCTGGTTCTCCTCACGGATGTCTCCAAACCCCTCTTTGTATTTCATATAGAGATGACTGTAACGTCACCATGAGATGGGGCATATCGTTACATATTTCTGATGATTCAGTTGTAGTTGATCTGCTCCATGAGGATTGGAAATGCCCTTGGTATAATAGAGGATTTCCTTTTGTGGTGTACAATTCTGGAGGTTTCTGACTGGAGGTTAAAGTAATTGCTGCCAGTGGTGCTTCCACAAAGTACTGATTCAGGAGGATGAATGCATATGCAATTAACATATTTCAGTTTTTGGTTTTCCTTTTCAGCTTTTGCCAACATTCTTTTACCCATAAAGATTTTCAGTTTTTCAGTCTTTGAGATATCTTTCACATTTCATAAAGTCCACTAGTTCGTTGCAATTTTCTTTCCATAAACAGGAAACCGGTCATTTTCTGAACTGAAACCTAATTAGAGGAGGAATATGTATGGTTAATATGGGTCCTCAAGACATTCTCTACTTTTATTTTGATTGGCTAAAAGAAGTAGTTCCAATTTTTCAAGGCCACTGCAATATTGTCTATGCAATATTTTATTACTGCATCAATTCATCAAATGTATTATTCTATTTAATACACACACGTATATCATAATTTGTTAGTATACAGTATATACGTTTTTACATTTTAGGAAACCTCCTTATGTCACACTCCTGGCTATGGATTCTGCTTCTCTCAATCTAATGGTTACACTGCCTGCAAATCACCACACTGTTTTTTCAAGCCAGACAAACAGCTCATACTCTTATAGCTGAAGAAGACCATATGGATCCAATTGCAGTGTTGCATATGGCACTGTCTGCAAGTAGTTAGTCAGCAGTTCAGTGCACTACTCCCTCGTTACAAGTACTGTGTCGCCTGGCGAGTTAGCTGGTCATATGGAGGGTTTTCTCTCTCTTTCCCTGTTCTGATTGGACCGTTTAATTAGAGCCACGGAAGTACGGTTTTGGGTGCAGACTTGGTATCCCTGTCTCAGCGGTATCACATACAGCCTCAGTGAAAGGTAGCCATCTAGTTGGGTATTTCTAATATGTCGCCAGTGCCGTCTGTTTGTTGCAGAATGGTTTCAGAGACATTGGAGACATTGAGAACAAACTCATCATAGATTCTCGATCTCCAGATTCAACTGGCTGGCCTCATGCAATAATAAATTATTTGAGTTCCAGGAACTGGTTGGTATAGCCTTTAGGCACATCATGTGCACACCAAGAGGGGGGAGGTATACAATATACCTTGTATGTTTGAAAATATACCATAAAAACTGTTGTATAACAAATATATAATGGATTAAACCTGAGGGGGAGAGAGACTGACAGAACCAACACAAGGCCCACCGCCTTCATTAGCTGCGTAACGGTAGAGTGACTGGACCAAGCCTATGTAGTTACAGCAGCAGAATGCTGCCAAAATTAGTTTGATCCCAGGCAACAACTAAACAGTGTGAAATTAAACATTTACATTGTGAGACACTCTTTTTGTACCAGTTTACAACTTCAGCAAGGAACAAGGAACAGGAATGAATGTATTTATTTATTTCCAAACAAACCAGTAGTGGGAAAAAATGATGTTTCTATTCTTGCTCGTATATGCATGGTGGGCATTAATTATTACAGGACAAATGACAGTGGGATATGAACACATCCAATGTTTTTGGATGTGTTCAACTGTATGTTTTTTGAACTGTATATAAATCCATGCTTTCATCATGCTAACGTGTTGTGCTGGTCTTCTCACTCTGAGGCCCCTGGTTAATTTATTAAGATATGTGTAATTCTCTATGGCTTTGAAGCCATTCATCTAACCACGGCCCATGTTTTTCTTCCCCTTCTGTTTAACAGTGACCTAAGCACATTAGCTAATAGCCTAATTGACTGTCTCAGAATTATGTTCCCGGAATGAGTTATGGTAGTTTTGAATCCAACATTATGATTTATTTCTTCATTCAGTTTTACATTTCGAAATGGAATATTGCCTCAGTTTAACTTCAGAATCTGAGAAGAGATGTGAATATGACATTTGTTTTATGCCAAATGTAGTACTTAGCAAAGGTGGGCTCAAAATGTGTGATGCATAATGTCTATATTAAAATAATTTTGGGCCCAATAATACATTTTTCATGCATACATTTTAAAAACATGCAAAATCTTATATTAACCCCAAATGTTTGTATAAATACCATACTGAATGTAAACAGCCAGATAACTGCAACTTAATTTCTTTCTTTTTTTACCGATTTGGAATACCCAATACCAACTGTAAGCCTGTCCCATTGCTGCAAGATCTTCCATCAGTTTCGGAAAGTGCAGAATAGCATGAGTGTCCACTGCGTGCAGCCAGTGGATTTCACCAAAGGACTGTACGCCTTGCAGAGGTGGTGTAACGGGGGCGGGTCTGATGTGGTACGATTAACCCAGTGAGCTAAAGACTGGTCCGCAGCCAAGGAAACTAATCATACACTTATTGCTTCTCCAGGGATGACATCACATTCTGTAGCGGACGTTCATGTGCTAACTCATGTCTCTGAACTCCACTACAAGAGCACAGGCAGCACAGGTATACCATTATGTTCCACTTGGACATGTTTGGCGCCTCTTAGTTGGGAGAGACCTTGATGACGGAGCAGGGGGCCAGGCCTGGGAAGGAAGCAGCTGGTTACAGCACAACACCAAGGGGAAGGGCTCCATCCAAGGAAATCAGACAAGGCTGGGGCAACATGAACAATAAAAATCACAAGAGGACATGAACATTCAATTGTTTTTTGAAGCTCAAGAATCACTCCGCTTGCTAGACATCTGAAAAGGTTCATTTCTCCAAAAACATAACACTGGAGATGAGAATTATCAAATAACTTTCGACCTGGCACTATTGGTGGACTGGTACTTCATTAAAGCCTACTGTTTATGGTTATGAATATGGTGTAAGTAGCTATGTTCATAGAAATAACATATTTTCATTTTCAAGGTTTGACATCAAAGAATAGCAATGTTTAATATCTACCCCACTACTTGACGAAAGGAATTGGAAGCTCGTCCGGTCTGAAGCACAGGAGCTTTTATGGACCCTAATCATCCTCCTGGATAAAGGCAGGGAATTCTAGAACAAGGTGAAATACATACACAGTGCCATATTTAAATATTCAGATCTACTTAAATGCATTGTTGCCTATTGGGCAGCACCAGTTTGGCATTCTTGCCATCTCATATTACCCTGGTTCAAAGAAAAGCCTTGTTTATAAATCTTTAAAATATTCTCCCTACGTTTATTCATTCATACATCTTTCAAATAATCTCTCAGTGCTCCTAATTGGTCACTAACTTGCAATTCTTGTAATGTCTCTGGGCAGGTAGATTTAGTCTTATCAGGTATAAGCATGTTATGTATATGATTTACTTTATTTTATTTTGCATGTGTTTGTGTCTTTTGGATCCTAAGAATACCTGTCAGTTGCATGATGGCTAATCAAAAATAAGATTATAAATGTAATCCGTTCAAGTTTATTTTTCCAATTGAATAGGGCCTGCCAGCAATATCATAGTCACATATAAAACATCTCTCTTGAGCCAGCTGTGCAAAAACACAAAAAATTGTATTAACAAGCGTATTCAGTTATTTATTTTAAAAACAGGTGGAGTGTGTTGTGCTGTATATCAGAAGAATAGTGAAGATGTAGGCTCAGTAGGTAGGGCATGGCGTTGGCAACGCTTAGGTTGTGGGTTCATTTCCCACTGGGGCCACATATACTGAAAAATGTATGCATTCAGTACTTTGGATAAAAGCGTCTACTAAATGGCATATATACTGTATATATGGACAACAATAATGACCTGGCCAGAAGGCCAAAATACAATATAAAAACAGAAGCTTATACAACACAACATAAAGGTTAAAGTGTGGGGTCTGCAGCATGTTTTATTATGATCAGCATATGAAGTCCAGTTTTCAGGGATGGCTACCTCACATCATTTTCCAGTAGGGAACAATCTGAGGGGACAGGGAAGTGGACACTAACCCTAACCCCCCCACCAACTAAACAATGTTGACATCATTAGTTAAAATATAATGTCAAAAAATCTTATTTTAGGAATATTTGAATAAAGCCAACCCAATGCAGACTTTGAAACTGCTTTGATATGTGTAAAATGATGTGCAGGCCTACCATCAATGATGAGCAGAAAGAGCACAAGCTGCCGTTTATGGCTCTGCAGCTGCTAATGGTGTTTGCAAGCCGCTGATGACGAGCTGTGCCTGCAAGACTTTAGCCCAGCGGACGTGTGTTCAACAAGGCGAACACTCCCAATTAGCAGAGCGTTGGCTTTCAGGCTAACATTAAATATGATTATTTGCTCAAATACACATATTTATCTGCTGGGCAACAGTTATTAGAATGTAATGCTGTGTGTGCGAGACAAAGGGAGAGTGTGACATATTTGATACTTTGCTTCTTGAAACGTCCATATTACCATGTGCAGTGACGAGACATATAGGTAGTTTTTAGTTTGTTGATGCTGTAATACACAAAACCACTCCAGACCATTTTGTCCTTCTGGCAACTTGCCCCCTTAAATCTAAAAGACAAACCTATGAGCCCATGCTGTATTTATCTGAATGTATATCCTCCAGAATATGATTATCACGTGTTATTTAAATGACATCATAATGTGGCTATCATCTGATTTTCACAGATTTTAGTCTCAGTCTCTCGAAGTTTAGTATTGTCCTGTATCCCTAATTGGTGTTCATTAGACTTTTCAATTACAGTATCTTTGACTCATTGTGCAGTTATCACCTTTTGTTGAAATTGTTTGATTTTCTTTCACTGATTGTCTTTCTCCTTTCAATATTGAGACCTTATCTCAGATGCCTGCTTAGCACTGTCTACACAGTTCCATACCGAATCTAAATGTTTCTATTTGGGGGGTTTTCAGTCGGTGAGCTTGTTTAGTGATATGGGACCATGTTTATACAAAGATTGTAGATTTGTACTTTTTGTTCTTTAAATAATACCATGTGGATCTCACCAAGATACTGTTTCTAATTTGAAAAAATGCATGTGAGCTCAAAAATATAGTGTGACAAAACCTTATCTGACCATCATTTATTTCTTCCTAGTTACCTCCTTGTGTTAACTTGAGGGTAACTGAAGACCTCATTCAGATCCAGGTACATGTTTTCACTTGGTGCTAATAAGTAGCATACATGTACAGTAGACATTTTTATTCACACCCTTGATAAAGATGAATAAAAGAGATCATATAAAATAAACTATATAAGTAAAGAGGTATATCTTATGCTCAAAGAATGCAGAAAATTCCAAACCTACAATAGTAATACAATTGCTCAGAAAAACATATTTTGTTTTATTAATAATATTTTTTTCCAGAAAAAATCTGGATCACAATTATTCACACATCTAAATATTTATTTAAATGTAATCTATCAACAACAAAAAAATCTAATCTGACGACACATGACACATGATGACACATTTTAAATACTGTGGTCAGCCATCATCATAGTGAAAGGCAAATAACTCCCTGAAAGCATCAAACAAAAGGTTATTGACCTCTACAGATCAGGAGATGGCTACAAAAAAAAATCACAAAAAGTTAAGGATACCACTTTCCACTGTTGTGTCAATTATTAGGACGTTTAAGGTCACTGGAACAGTGGCTAACCTGCTAGGTAGAGGATGTAAGTCTATCTTGCCCCCACATGTAGTGAGACGGATGGTTTGAGAGGCAAAAAGAAGTCCAAGGGGCACAGTTCTCACAAGATCTCCAAAACAACCTGGCATCTTGGGGTTACAAGGTCTAAAGCTACAATTCGATGATATCTACATGACAATGGTCTTTATGGCAGAGTTGCAAGAAGGAAGCCTCTTTTGAAGACAATTCATTGAAAAAAGCATCTTAAATTCTGAACTACATCTGAACTACAATACATGTCTTGTGGTCAGATTAAACTGAAGATCAAGCTTTTTGGACATGCACATCAGCGTTATGTTTGGTGTACCAAAGAATGCAAGTAATATTGAAAAACACCTCATGCCTACAGTGAAACATGGTGGTGGATCTTTAATGCTTTGGGGTTGTTTTGCATCCACAGGCCCTTATAGATGGAACCACAAACTCCATCTTGTCCAAAAACCTTCCCTCTGCCAGGAAGCTACACAGTGCTTAATTTGCAAAATAAGAGATGCCGGGGCTCAACTCGCCTCCCCCAACCACACTCGCCCCCCACCCCCCGGAGGAAAAAGGGTAAACTTTTCCTACCTCTGTGTCGCTGCATTTCTGTCCCTCCCTCTGGTCTAATGGTAACTTTCCAGTGGTGGAGCAACAAGGGTTAAACACAGGAGTGATGATATGGTTGCTGTTTTTAAAGACGCTCTAGTTGACGTGCAGATTAGATTAATTTGTGAGAAACCTCTCTCGCACTCTGCGCTGGAAATTGCTACGGTGTTAACAGCAGTTAAGAGATCCTTCAAGGGCTGTGTAACTTGTTCTCCCGATGTCTCTGTGAACACTCTTGAAAGCACGAATTGTTTCTTGGCTGTTAAGTCTGTTAAAATACGCATTGTTGTCACACTTTAGATATTCTGCTGGGGCCCGGGGCTCTGATTCTGAGTAAGACATTTGCCAGTGCGCAAAATTGGATTCTTGGCATTTGTCGGGGCTGTGCGGCTAGCCCCGGCACAAATTAAGCACTGAAGCTACACCTTGGGTACAGATGGACCTCCCAACAAGACAACAATCCCGTCCAAAAGCAAATACGTCCAAAGCAACTAATAAATGGTTGACAGACCAATGTCCTGACGTGCCCATCTCAGTCTCCAGACCTGAATCCAATTGAATATTTGTGGTTTGAACTAAAAAAAGCAGTCCACAAATGTCAACCCAAGAATCTGAAGGAACTAAAACAATTCTGCATGGAGGAATGGTTGAGGATCCCCCCCAAGAAGTTCCATAACCTCGTACGACACTACATAAGGCGACTACTTGCTATTATAATGGCCAAGGGAGGAACCACAGTACTGATAACAGGGGTGTGAATATTTGTGATTCTTGATTTTTCTGGGAAAAAAATTAATAATTTGTGAACCATTCAATTGTGGTTTGTGCCAATGCAATTGTCACGGTTCCCTTGTGTCTTTCCTTTGGTGATCCTGTTCCGTTTTCCCTGTTTTGTTTCCCTTTGTTCTCCTTTCATTATGGTGTCTTGTCCGTGTTAATTGTTTCTCATTTAGTACCTAATTATCCACTTACCGGCTTTCTGACTTCCCGATTCCACTCACCTGCTGCCAATTTCCTCATCCGCTCCTGCACACCAGCCTCTGTGTGCCCTGACATTTACTCTTAAGGCGAGACACACCCAATAAAATGTTCATTTTTGGCCTCCCCATGAATTTTCAGATTCAGACCCACTGGTCTCACTGTAAGCTCTTTTCTATGAACAATTATCTTTCGGTAGCGATTAGGGGTTCCAAGCACTCATAGCCACAACGAAACCAATGATGGGGTGGTGATCCTTATGACACGTGTACATGTTCCTAATGAGGGGATTATTCACTGCAGCAAGTTTTAAATCTCTAGAAAGGAACAGTGATTTTTCATTATCAATATATGGAGCTCTGTAGCACCACAATGTGTTTGTATAGGGCCAATGCTTTATTGCTGCTGTCTTGGTGTAGCTATCAATGTACATATAAAATTTCATTACTTTATGTTACAAATATTACTTGGAATTTACAGGGATTAAAAAAATTAGCCACGCCCACTGCCTCGTTTATTAGCTTACTGCAACCATGCCTTTTGTTTGTATAGCACATTTCATACCATAATAGAATTTAAAAGGAGACTGCGTGGTTCTCTGTGGCTCAGTTGGTAGAGCACAGCATTGGCAACGCTTAGGTTGTGGGTTCAATCCCCACTGGGGCCACATACACTGAAAATGTATGCATTCACTACTGTAAGTCGCTTTGGATAAAAGTGTCTGCTAAATGGCGTATATAATGAACAAATTGGTGGCAGTTGCATGACAATACATCCAACAGTCCAGGAGGAAATGTCTTTTAAGCATTTTGAAATGGCAGAAGTAATGGTTCCTCAAGGGATATATTGTTAATACAATTGGTGACTATTAACATAATCACTACTGTGAAGAACTGAATTGCATTTAGGGTCAAAAATAAAATTGTTATAATGTGCTTAAGATATCAACATCAAATTTGTACATAAGAAAATACACTCAGTGGCCGCTTTAATAGGTACACCTTTCTAGTACTGAGTAGGACCCCCCTTTGTCCCCAGAACAGCCTGAATTCTTCATGCCATGGATTCAACAAGGTGCTGGAAACATTCCTCAGAGATTCTGGTTCATGTTGACATGATAGCATCACGCAGTTGCT
The DNA here is from genome assembly GCA_029706075.1 of Aldrovandia affinis. Taxonomy (NCBI): domain Eukaryota; kingdom Metazoa; phylum Chordata; class Actinopteri; order Notacanthiformes; family Halosauridae; genus Aldrovandia; species Aldrovandia affinis. The sequence continues at coordinate 613,200 of JAINUG010000121.1, read as the reverse complement.
GCAGATTTGTTAGCTGCACATTCATGTTACGAATCTCCCGTTCCACCACATACCAAAGGTGCTCTGTGATCTGAACTGTGCCCTGCACCTACTGTGCTTGGCCTCCTTATAATAACAATAATAATAATAATAATAATACTCAGGAAACCCAAATACAATAGGGTGCCTTCACACCTGCAGTGCTAGGACCCATAATAACAACATCTATTCAATAAGAATATTAACCAATCTCCTCTGCATAAGAAACACAAGAAACAGTAAGGGGACGTGGGTTTGTAATAACCATAGAACACGGTTTGGCGAGAATTTGCGATCGGAGAGTGACATGAGTAGGTAAAGTGGTTTATATGACACAAGCCTATGAGTCAGCAGTACATTTCAATTGTGACCATGCAAATGTTACCCATAAGCCATTCTACCTCCTTATTCCAGGAGGACTAAAATAATTTCTAAACTCCAACTTTTTAACCAAATCAATGACAATTGATTTGGTTAACCTCCTGAGGTCCGTGCTAAGCTTTGAGATGGTTTTTGATTTTTACATGGTCTGATATTTATCTCAATTTCATCAATTTAACACACACTTACTCCAAAGTGTTTGATATTTTTATTTGAAGGACAATCACAGCTACATTTGTATGCCATCAATAGTTTGGTCAGTATCATATGCAGCTTGTAAATAGATCTACAAACACACAAGTTAAAAATAGTAAATTTTTCTGCTGTCACAAAAGATGTGAAAGCACACACTAAACTATAGTGACGAATTGTTTTGCCAATGTGCGTTTGTTCACCAAGGTCTTGGTTATGTAAGGGTGTGAAAATAGTTTAGCACATCTGAGATCTAAATAGCTAAAAACCTGTTTTTATCAGAACTGGTCACATTTATTTCAGGCTGTGGGAGGGCTAAATGCTAAATACCTGAATATTCATTTTGGCTCTTTGTTACGTTGCAACACGCGGAATGTTTGGCGTCACAACACGCGATATTCATAGGCTATATTTTCACGAGTATTTGAAAACAAGCGAAATAAAATTAATATCAGCATAGACTGTTGCTGGCAGATTGCAAGCGTAAACACAGACAAGATGTAAAAAAATAAAAAAACAAGCGAAATAAAATCAATAGCATAGACTGTTGCTGGCAGATTGCAAGCGTAAACACAGACATACGATATATTTTATAACATTTTACGCTGTTTGAAAAGTATTTTGTGTGCCTATTGCAATTTGTTACATTGCGACATGCGGAATATGTAGTCACAAGACGCGGAATTCATATATTTTCACGAGTATTTGAAAATATACTCGTGAATATACTGTTGCTGGCAGATTGCAAGCGTAAACACAGACATACGATATATTTTATAACATTTTAGGCTGTTTGAAAAGTATTTTCTGTGCCTATTGCAATTTGTTACATTGCGACATGCGGAATATGTAGTCACAAGGCGAATTTATATATATTTTCACGAGTATTTGAAAACAAGCGAAATAAAATAAATATCAGCATAGACTGTCCTCTTCAGTTTGTGTTGTTTATGCCGGCGTTTTCACACATGGCCCGACGCACCTCCCGAAATTAGCACCTCGTTAACATGTCAATAGAAGGGGACGTTACTAAAAGGTAAAAAACAGAGTAAAAAGCAAGGTTTACTTTTGGTCTAATTAAGCTAATTTTAAAAATCCCATTTGATTTGCCAGTGCTCAAATCGGAAAGTCGCGATTCTAAGGTTTCTGTCAATGTTTTTGCCGCGTGTGTATGATAAAATATCGCGAAGTTAGAAATAGTAATATACTTGTATTGCTGCTTGGATCGGCGCCGATCCAGCCGACCTCAGGGGGTTAAATCTGATTGAATGCGATTTAAAATGAATTCAAACAAGTCACATTAAATCTATTCCACCATGTTCTCCTTTGATTGCAGATATGTGTGCAATTACAGTCAGGCTACCTTGTTAGCTAGCTAGCTAGTAGTAAGCGAAACTATAAGTTATGAAGTTAAATAAAAGCTAGAAAGCTAAATAAAACTGTCGTTGTAAAAAACAAAACCCAAAAGACAGTGGGAAAGAACCTGTACCCGAGCCAGCATGGGTACTGTTTGGTTCAGTAGTGGAAAAACTTTTTTTGAATCCAGTCAATACAGAGGAGTCTGAGACGTATGCAAAATAAATAGGTACTGTGGCGTCCCCAAGGGTTGGGCGACACTCACTGACCTTTCAGAGGGCGTAGGCAAGTGCAATAACACTGAGGAGGCAGTAATATCAGCAGAAATGATGATTTATTAAACAAACAACACAAAAACGCAGGGTGGGGTCTTTTGGGAATACGAACACAAAGTCCACAATCCTTGTCTCTTTGTCGATGTCCGTTCCAAATCCGCAATCCAGGTCCAAGTTCCGTTGTCCAGTCCGTAATCCAATCTCAATCAATCCAATCCAATTTCCAACAAACAATTCCCCAACACTCTCTTTCAAAACTCTCTCTCTCTCTCAAAACTCTCTCCAAAAACTCTCCAAAAAAACTCTCTCTCACCACTCCTTGTAAATACCTGTGAAGTCATTGACCAGCCAGGATTTACAAGGAGTGGTGAGTTTTTTGAAAGTAGAGAGGAGAAAGGATTTTGAAGAAGAAGTGTTGAGAAAATTGATTGGGATTTGAATTGCGGGATTGGAAACGGAACTTGGACCTGACAGATTTGGAACGGACATCTATCGACAAAGACAAGGGATTGTGGACTTTGTGTTAAGTATTCCCAAAAGACCCCACCCTGCGTTTTGTGTTGTTTGTTTAATAAATCATCATTTCTGCTGATATTACTGCCTCCTCAGTGTTATTGCACCCCTGCTACGCCCTCTGAAAGGTCAGTGAGTGTCGCCCTCGCTTGGGGACGCCTATATGGTGGAGGATGCGGGCAGAGGGCAGCACAGATAGGCAAGAGGAGGTAGTGCAGCAGGGTTTATGTTTGGTTTGTGCAACAGACTCCACGATGGAAGAGATGCAGAGACTGAAGAGACAGGCAGCCATGGTGGAGGACCAATGGCGTGTCACCCTCCGTGAGGTCCAACAGCTGAAGCAGAGTGCCCAGCTTGAGCTGTGCAAGGCAAAATTGGAGTTGAGCGCCTCAGAGGAGCGCCACATGATGGCAGTGATGAAGTTGCGAGAGGAGCACCACATGGACTCCCTGGGAGTGGTGAGAATCATGGGTGCGGAGATAGAAAAGGAGAAGGCGTCCCATGGCGATGAGATGAGGCGTGTCGAGTCCCACAACCTGGCGCTCAAAGAGCAGGTGAGAACCCTAACCCAGATGCGTGAGGATGAGCAGCGACATTGTCTGGACATGCAGGAGTCCCAGGACCAGGCCACAGATGAGTATGCCAGGGCCTTGGGGATGCCCAGACCAGGCTCGCCCAGAAGGAGGCAGAGCTAAGGAAAGCAGCGGAGAACCATGCGTCCGAGGCGGAGCAACTCCGGTGCCAAGTGGAGCAGGAGAGCAGGGATACGCACCAGGTCGAGGCCAACGCCCTGCGGGAGCAGCTGGCCCAGCTGGAGAAGAGTGTGGAGCAGGAAATGGCGCTGAACATGGAGCTGCAGCAAAGGCAGACCGAGCAGGAGAAGCTCCTGGCCCAGAGAGATGACGTCAGCTCCCAGCTGCAGGAGGTGAACCGCGCCAACAGCCGGCTCCTGGAGCAGGTGACTGAACTGGGCCAAGAGAAGGACAAACTCCAGCAGGAGCTGGAGGAGACCAGGAAGACGGCGGACAAGCGCCAGGCCATGCTGGACGAGCTGGCCATTGACGTGGCGCAGGAGAAATCGCGGCACAAGGAGGAGCTGAGCGCGCGCGGCTGCAGCACGAGAAGGAGGTGCTGGGCGGGCGGGCGCTAGTACCTAAAACACCACAACACACCAAAACACCACACAAGTGTAAGCTAGTAGATAAAGCGAGCGAAAAAGATGATTTATGTCTCCCTTTTCATTTATTTTCATTTATTTATTGCAACTGTATCAATTTGTATCTTATTTCTTGTTTAATTGTTAATTGCTTAGGCAATATTGCAAAGTAGTAATGCTTATAAAGCATTATTGAATGGAATAGTTGTTAGCTATGCTGATTTTGATAGCTAGCTGTTTGCTAGCTAGCTAGTTAACTGATGACAGCCTCTTTAGTTGTAGCTAGTTACCTAACCACCAAAAAACAGCATACATTTAAACATATAATTGAATCTTGTAAGATTAGTTATGCCGACTACGACAACAACGTTTACATATTTTTACATATATTATAAAAAGGTACAGATCGCACTTTGTTTCCCTCAGGTAAACATTTCAAGGATGTCACAAAGTCACAAGAACATGTTTCCCTAATTTTCCACAACAACAACAAAAGTGTTTTAAATGTGAGAGAATAGGGAGGACAGGAGGAACCAGAGATGAGTGGTGTGATCAGAGCGTGAGACAATCATACAGCCACCATATCCACACCGAGCCAGTGTTAGCTGGCGAGTCATGCAAAGATGCAGCACATATGCAAACTTGGTCCATTCACTCACACCACCGTTGTGTTGGGAGTCGATTTTTCAAACTTACATATAGGTCAACTTTGCCTTTATTACAGGCTTTGTGTTAAACTCAAATTCATATGCCACCATGATACAGCTTACTTCATACTGGTTTGATGTAACAGTGGCATATTGTTGCATCTCAGCCACTCCCTCAGAATACTGCCTTGCTTTTTCAGTCTACACACAGCAGAGTGGAAGGGATGAAAATGCTACCCCTCTCACTCTACTAACGGCATGGTCCCCTCTGCTCTCAAGAGGGTCTGTATCACTAAGGAAACCCTCTCTCAATCCAGCTGATGTCCAAAACTCTGGATCTTAGGAGCCACCCTTGGATGGTTCACATCTTATCTTACTAACCGTTCCTACCAATTGTCCTGGAGAGTATTTTTCCCTCTCCTCACACTCTCTCGTATGGTGTCCCACAGGGCTCAGTTTCTGGCCCTCTCTTTTTCTCTCTCTGTACTAAGTGTGTCAGCCAGGTCATCTCTTCTCTTTCTTACCATCGCTATGAAGACAACACCCAACTTTTTTTTTTCTCCCTCTGACACTTGTTCCAGCATGTATCTCTACTTGCCTGATGGACATTTCAACCTGGATGGACACCCATCCCCTGAAGCTTAACCTGGGAAAGACAAAGCTTCCTCCCAGCAAAGAGCTCTCAGAGGATCAACACTTCGATCACCATGGTAACACCTGTATTTTCCTCCATACGCTTGGCTACACCTCTGTTGCAAGCTGACACTTTAAAATAGGCAGAATTTCCCTAAGGATATAATGCAGGGTAGGTAGGATATTAAGGCAAAATCAACAACATCACTGTATACTGATGGAGAGACAAGGGGGATGTGTGCTTCATCTCCACCCAAACCAGGTCCGTCCTGCGGATGAGACATTAAAATGAGGTCCTGACTGTGGTCATTAAAGGTCCCCATGGCACTTTTTGAAAGAATAGGGTTATTAACCCCAATGTCCTGATCAATTTCTCACAAAACTGGAAATGGTAATCGACTTCCCAATTAACCTACCTGGTTGAATAAAGGTAAATAACATCAGCAGAGCAGATATGGAAAAGGAATAATCAAAATTCCACACAGAAGATGTCATCACAGACCCTGACAAGGCTCTGACAAACTACAACAATAAAACCAGAGGTGTAGATGACTTATACCAGTACTGCAGCTATTATAATATGAGTCGCATTGCGAAAGAATTGGTGGAATTCTTGATCCATCAGCAAGAGGATGAGTACTCTGGCTGATAACGTACAGCTAAGGGTTTGACATCAGGTGAAGTAGAGGACGTGGTTTGAAAGAACTAAAAGCTGACAATTTCCTTGTGTGCAGATGGAGAGACAAGAGGGGCGTGTGTATCCTCTGCTCCCACACCCGCTCCGTCCTGTCTGGTATTTTTACATTTTACATTTTTAGGCATTTAGCAGACACTCTTATCCAGAGCGACTTACAGAGTTTACATTTATTTTACATACAATCCATTTATACAGCTGGATATTTACTGAAGCAATTCAGGTTAAGTACCTTGCTCAAGGGTACAATGGCAGTGCCGCACCTGGGAATTGAACCAGCAACCTCTGAGTTACAGTTCAAGTTACAGTTGAAGTCCAGTTCCTTAACCTTAACCATTCGCCTGTGGCCAAACCCGTAAAGGAGTACTCCTGTCAAAATCCTGCAGACTTTTATAATATCTGTGAAATAGTGGATGAAACAATCTAAAAGTGGTCAAGTGTTTCATGATAATTTATTATTTATATTGCAAGACTTTCTGCTCAACAAGTTGGACTTTTATTCACAAATTGGACTTTTTTTCTATACATTTCCCCAATAGCTGATTTACTAGATTAGAAAGCTATCTATCCCTTTCATGCCCGATTAACCAGAAATGGAACAAATACAACTTTATTCATATAAATAATTCAGGCTTGTGACCAGTGATTCAACCCTTATCATCAAGGCATCACTGTAGGCACTCAGTCTCACTCTTGATCTCAAAAATTATTAGATCATTTGGTGAGTCACCAATTATACCACAAGGATTCATTCCAAAAAAGCTTGTCATCACATGTCAAAATTATGAAGCAGTTAAAGGGAAATGTCAAAAAAATGAAACTAAAACTGAATATTCTGTACTGAATTAATTATACATGAATTCATCTCATCTCATCTTCAGCCGCTTATTCCTAGTTAGGGTCGTGGGGGGGCTGGAGCCTATCCCAGCATGCATTGGGGCGAGAGGCAGGAATACACCCTGGACAGGTCGCCAATCCATCGCAGGGCACTACATACACCATTCACTCACACACTCATACCTACGGGCAATTTAGACTCTCCAATTAGCCTAACATGCATGTCTTTGGACTGTGGGAAGAAACCGGAGTACCCGGAGGAAACCCACGCGGACAAGGGGAGAACATGCAAACTCCACACAGAAAGGCCCCCGGCCTGGATTCGAACCCGAGACCTTCTTGCTGTGAGGCGACAGTGCTATCCACTGCACCACCGTGCCGCCTATATATACATTAATTCCAAACCTATAAATCAACTAGGATTATTAGCATGTTGGTATGATGCCTTGAATGAATGCATTAATAATGACATTAATTGACATGATAATGCAGTTTAAACATATTAGCATGACTGTTTGCATTACGAGCAGATAATGTATACCTATTATTAAAATAGTTATGAATGTTAGTATTATTAGCATGATTGCTAGCTTTGATTTTATTGTTTCCCTTGGAAAACATTGAAATGTATGCACCTTTTGATGAGCATACATAGTGCTATTGCTTACTCATTGCCTGATCACATGGGGGAAATAATGAGGTCAATGCAAATGTGGCCATTTTGTGCCCAGCCCCTGTAATTGCTGTATTTAATGATTGTATTGTCTTTTATATCATGTTAGCTGTCTTATCTTCCTCTAATTCTCATGTCTAAGGTGCTATGACGGAGCATGATCTGCGTACGCACAACCCCCCAACACCTCATTAATATTCACTGCAGAAGCAATTGTTGTCAGCCCTGAGCTGAGATGTGTCTCATGCAAACAATACATTAAGGAGAGTTAAACCATATGAAACATCCACTGAAATGCATGACACTCTTCTGTGCTCTCACACCTTAACAGGGTGAAACTCCTTGCACCTATTCATCCAGAGGTGCACCTACAATAAATATAAACAATTTGCCTCTGTCCTTTTACCTTGATTTCTATGCAAGCACATTGTATCAGCCCTTCAGTTTTACATGTTGATAAAGGATTCATTAGAAGCCACCAATCTACACTGACAGCGATGGGTATGCTGTGTTTTATCCCGTGTTAATTATGCCTTTTTATTGATATTACTTTGTTTACTAATAGTCCCTCCTTTTTGCATTGTGAAACTGCAAAGTGATTGTGTACATAGTGCACAAAAATCAAGGACTGTTGTTTCATATTGTCAATGCTATATATTCAGATTTATATACAGTTTACATTATTTCATTATTGAATTTGTTTTCATTTTAATTGTATTATTGTATTTAAAAGGGTATTGTAGTTCTGAACCATATACAAAACATGCAGAAAATTACATGAAGGCTATAAATAGAAACTGAATGTGTGTACATGCAATGCGTGCAGGCACACACACACGCACACACACCCACACAGTGCCTTGCATTTTAATTGTCTTGCTGTTTGAAGTAACTCAAAGTGAATATGTGATTTGTCAATTGATTCTTTTTCTTCCAGGCTATGAATAAAATACTTTAATTATTGATGCAATGACGTCATGCAGATGTTTGAATGTTGTACGCACAGCAGATCTCTCCCTCTAGGGTTGCTTCTCTGAGTCTTGCCTCTGAGTCCAGGATATTAATGTAACTACCCCTGACGTAGCTGTTGCTTGCAGAGAGACAGTGTCCAATAGAAAACAGCGTCTTGGTGTGAAAACTATGGCCATTCACAGCCTTAAACAGAATGAAAAAAGCATGAGTAATTCTGCCGCATTCTCGTATTATTACAGACCCGCCTGTGCCATGAGAATTGCCAAAGAATTGATGTTTGTGTTATAATATTTTAATGGAATGCACTTCATAATGAAATGACACTGTAGAATTTTATAATTGGACATTTCAACGTTTGCCTTCCTGGATTAATTAATATTTATCATTCTTTTAAAAAATGATAAATAGCCCTGTTTTGTTAACAGCTAATAAAAGCACATGAAACCTATTTAGTTACTGGTAACTATGCTACATTCTCAAGAATATTAAACTCTAGCTTTGAGGATACCCCTGTTCAGACATACAACCGTTGAACAAAATGAAACCTGAAATTGAATTGGGGTTGTTATTGATATTATCTTGTTAATCGCATCATCAATCTTATAATTGAATCTTATCATTGTTGTTATTTTTTCCAAAATGTTTCTCTCCAGTTTGGATATATCAATTTCAAGTAAAGACCCACCCCATTGCTGAGACTTCCTCACCAGCACACGCATTCCCTTAAATGCATATCCCCTGAAATGTGTATTCCCTGAAATGCGTATCCTACCTCTGTGGGCCAGGATACGACCAATTATATGTTGCCACATGGGATTCAATGGCACTGTCCAGATTTAATCCGGTCCATAGGTAGGCAGGTCATGCAGTTTTAACATTTTTCATTCACATTATTAAGATAGCAAATTAAAATATGTTTGTTAAGGGGCCTCTGATAGTGTAACGGTCTAACACACTCATATTGGCTGGTCCTTTAGCCTATCACAGTCGTGGTTCGAAACCCAACTGTACCAGACTGGCCCTGATGGGGAGTCCCGATCAGGGGCAGCATTTGGCTGTCCACTCAAGGGGGAGGGAGGGGGGGGTGAGCTGGCATGAACTTGCTGAGAAGCACGTAAGGGTGTCTCCAGAACATGGAAGGTGGGCAAATTCCATCTCGAAGGAAGCAGAGTTTGCTGCCCTCTGAGAATTATCATAAATTATCCAACTTGTGTTCCCCATTCTAAAGTGGACTGTTCTTCATATATTGATAGCAAAGAAGGACAAAACAAGTCACTAATAATCCTAAAGTAGACTATTATTATTATTATTATCCACTTACTATGGCAACCTCCGCTAGAGCATTCATTTAAGTTCAAGGTTTATGTTTGAGCCTTTTCCGCATTTTTAATCCATTTGGTAACTGAACGAACTGTTCATCTTTATTTTGGCATGACAGGAAAACCCACTCAAAATAAAAACACATAAAATGCAGTCATATCCACGATATTCCTGCCATTTTCATATTCCCATGACACCTTGTAGAAAATGTGTGAGAAACCTCCAATGAGCTGTCAAACTCATTGCAAATAATGTGTTGAACCCCAAAATGAGCGAACATCAGTAGCGTAGCCAGAAAAAAGACGGTGGGTGGGCATCACAAAAACTGGGTGTGCCACATTTATTTTTCTCTACAACAGAGTATAGGCGCCGTTAGACTGATGTACAATAGTTATGCGGAGGGACATAAATAGACATGTGGAATGATGACGGCATAAATTCGGTTTATTAGGCCTATACATCTGCTTATACAACTGTTTGAATTGGTAAAAAGTGTTACCTAAATACATCACCCACTAAAAGAGATCACAATAGACATATCTATGGGCCAGCCAGGTGAATGGCTAGCTAGCCATGGAACATAACAGCCAGGGCTCGCAATAATAACACGTTGCATAGCCCACCCCTCGTTAGTGCGCAGACAGGAATACAACCACAAATTAAATAACCATAGGCCTACAGTAGGCCTATATCACAAATTCAGAACTCCCTCGCACACAGAGGGCCATGGCGGGCCAGACTAAAAAAAGGAAATCGTATTGGCCTACGGCGGCACGGTGGTGCAGTGGATAGCGCTGTCGCCTCACAGCAAGAAGGTCTCGGGTTCGAATCCAGGCCGGGGGCCTTTCTGTGTGGAGTTTGCATGTTCTCCCCGTGTCCGCGTGGGTTTCCTCCGGGTACTCCGGTTTCCTCCCACAGTCCAAAGACATGCACGTTAGGCTAATTGGAGAGTCTAAATTGCCCGTAGGTATGAGTGTGTGAGTGAATGGTGTGTGTGCCCTGTGATGGATTGGCGACCTGTCCAGGGTGTATTCCTGCCTCTCGCCCGGAACGCATGCTGGGATAGGCTCCAGCACCCCCCCGCGACCCTGACCAGGAATAAGCGGCTTAGATAATGGATGGATGGATGGGTATTGGCCTACCTTATCGGCTCTAGGCTACATAAGGCGGAGTCGTCTGGGTTTGGAATTGAAGAGGTTCATAGCCCCATGTCATCGTAATCCAACGTATCTGTTAGCTAGTTCTCTTTCAAAAGACAAAAGTGTCAAGTTGTTCAAGCATCCAGTCAACAAGACTCAACATTGATGATTTCAGGCGTGTCTGGATCCGATTTGTTGCGGATAAAATGTACGGTTGCCCTTAAACAGGCAGTTAATAGCCTATTGGGGAAAATGTCTGCAGGGCAGCTATCGAGTAGGCTACTTCAATTAGTGAAGGGAAGTTCTCTCTATCAATATCCTGATCCAAAAAAAATTCATCCTCCTTCCTCCCAAACATGTTTTTTTAAGTAAACGAGTCAATGATAGCTAGCTATTTATTTAGCCATAGTTGCACAGTTGCACATCAGCTGCTACAGTCACGAAAGTCAGACAAAACTATTGGTGTGAGTAGGTAGGCTACATAGCGTAGGCATAACGACAGTCAACAAACGCGAGAGGAAGTTATTGAATTATTATTATTAGGCGGTGGCCTATTATTAATAGGCTATATAATTCTAATATTTCCCAATACAAAACAATTCATTCGTGAAAATTAAACTAAAAAGAAAAAAGTATTAGGCCCATAAAAATATATTTATTTTCAGGAACCTGAATGAGTGGACCAGCTGTCAATCTGGCACACCCATGCACGATTGCAAAATTTGTTGGGTGTGCCAGTGCCACCCAAACAGGCAGCTGGCACACCCAACAAATTTTGCAATCGCGCAATAATATTTTCGCAAAATCTTGAGTCCATCGGCTTTAACAGTCCTGACTGTAATATGAGATGGTTAAACTCAAAGACGGGATTTTTCTGTCCAGCTCCACGCTCCAGTCTGGAAATCGTAGCTACGCCACTGGCGAACATACACCAAAGTGGGAACATAACAAATCAAACTTTTAGAAGGGTGAAATTGTCATCCCTGTAGAAACTTGGGAGCATGGCATGAAAAAATTACACATGGGAGAAGTCAGTGAGATCGGGACTGCAGGCCACTCATTTGTCGCTTGGCCAGGCAGATCATGCAGTCAACAGCAGCACAGTTAGCAAGCTAGTCAGCAAATCACCAGTCAATCTAGCTAGCTAACTAGCAACATTATCCATCCTTTGAACCATTCAACATATTTGTTTCATTTGCTTTTGAACAGTCCTAAAATCACACAAGCGTGGAACTCCATGGTATGAACATCAGGCAACTTTGCTAGCTACTAGCTAGCTAGCAACTCTCGATGTAAACAAATGTCCTCCCATTCCAAGCACAACATAATTCCTTCAAAGTCAACATCATCAATAAAGCTTGCGAAGTGCATTCAACTTAAATATTCCTGTCTTGCAGTAGTTAGTATTTTGGGCCTTTTCAGTCATCATTGCTGCATAAAATAGTTTGCAAGTGCCGAATCAGCTGACCATAGATGATAGGTTAGTTAGACATACTCCAAGGTGAATTTACATTACATTGCAAGGATAGCGTTTTATTGTGAGTACTGAGGAGTGGCATAAAAAACTAATCTAGCGAGATCATAGCATTTTTGATCCAGCCACAAACTCATTTTTGTCCAGTTGTTGTGGTAGCCCTGTACCGCACAAGTTGTCTCTGTAATTCATGTTGACATAGCTAGCTATCGATAAACAATATTTTTGGGTTGTAACTTTATTATAAAATTAGAATCTTCTATTATAATAAAATATTATTAGCTGTTATCTGTTACAGATGAATCCACAATCTCATCTCATATTATTCCTGAAAAAGAAAGAAAAACATGTTTATAAAATATGAAACTGTTAACTAATGTTATATTCACTGTAATTTTACAATGATAGCTGATTATCTAGACAACAAGCAAAGTTTGTGAGCATCTTTAGCTAGCTTGCTCTGGCCTAGCAACAACTAGCTGAGTGCTTTAGCAGACACTAGATTACTTGCTCGATATGCAACTTTCACCAATTTATTCATTGGCTTCTCCTCTAAAAAGTTATTTGGAAGGTTGTTACTCAAAGTAAATATGGCCACCATGAGCTAATGAACTTTCAGTAGGGTGTGTCCTTTCACCTCATGAAACCTAGTAAACTTGTAGAGGACCATCGCAGTACACCACCCCCACATGGCACAGATAGGCCATAAGGTGGCACTACTGTAAAGCATTGATTTGAAAACTTTGAAAGCACAGAACTCTTGCCCAGTTTGACTTACATTCACTAAACTTGGTACTTTGGATTACTGTCCTTACACAGAACATATACTGCATGCCTTAAGGAACTATTACTTCGAATATTTTTTTAAACGCTTAAATGATATTTCATTCTAGACTGTTTGATGTATCGACATGCAACTGCCAACAATTTGTTCATTGCAGTCCCCTTTTACATTCTACTATAATACAATTTTCTATGCAAAAAACGATCACAGCAAGCCTATAAACTTTGCAGCAGGCGTAGCTTATCACAAAAATGTTTATAATTCCAAAACAGATTTACATAAATTGATTAAACTTGGTATGTACATTGATAACTTCAAAGCAGCAATGGGAGAACCTGGCAGAAGGACAAACATCTCTGCAGCACTCCATCAATCAGGCCTTTATGGTAGCGCTTGGCATTCAGGCCAAAAAGTTCAATTTGTGTCTTATCAGACCAGAGAATCTTTTTTCTGATGCTCTTAGAGTCCCTTGAGTGCCATTTGGCAAACTCCAGGTGGGCTGTCATATGCCTTTTACTCAGGAGTGGCTTCCATCTAGCCACTACCATAAAGGCCTGATTTATGGAGTGCTGCAGAGATGGTTGTCCTTCTGCCAGGTTCTCCCATCTGCACAGGAACTCTGAAGCTCTCTTAGAGTGGCCATTAGGTTCTTGGTCACCTCCCTGATCAAGGTCCTTCTTTCGTGGTTACTGAGTTTGGCTGGACGGCCAGCTCTAAGAAGAGTTGTTGTGGTTCCAAACTTCTTCCATTTCACAATTATGGAGCCCACTGTGCTGCTGGGGACCTTCTATGCTTTAGTAATGTTTTTATACCCTTCCTCAGATCTATACCTTGACACAATTCTATCTCAGAGGTCTATACAGAGTTCCTAGGACTTCATGGCTTGGTTTTTACTCTGACATGCACTGTGAACTGTGGGACCTTATATAGACAGGCGTGTGCCTTTCTAAAGCATGTGCAATCAATTGAATTTGCCACAGGTGGACTACAATCAAGTTCTAGAGACATCTCAAGGATGATCAAAGGGAACAGGATGCATCTGAGCTCAATTTCAAGTGTCATAGCAAAGGGCCTGAATACTTATGTAAATGTGATATTTCATTTTTTTATTTTTAATAAATTAGAAAACATTTCTAAAAACCTGTTTTTGCTTTGTCATTATGGGGTATTGTGTGTAGATTGATGAGGAATTTTTTTTTAGAATAAGGCTGTAACAGTTAGCATAACAAAAGTTAAGGGGTCTGAATACTTTCCGGATGCACTGTATATGTTCAGTTCCCATTAATGTTCTAGCGACATAACATATGAAACATGAGTGTCACAGGCTAATAATATGAAATGTCTAAAAAAATTCTCATTTGAGCTGACCGAAAAGCAAATGAAACAACACAACGTTGCTTACATAGAAAGAAAAATAACAAATCTATCAAGAGAGTAATTGAAAGTGCATTTAGCCATAGGGATCACAAATGCTTTGTGAGATTAGTTAAATATCTACTTCTTTGAGCATATCAACAACTAGCTAGTATAGCAACAACTAGCAAGTAACGTTAAGAACAACTAACAACAGAACATAACACTTCAACTCATCACAGCCGTTTCATACTGTTGTTCAATTCCAGGGAAACAAAGCTACAACAAAAAACTGCTAACGTTACAGAATAAAGGAAAGTCTAAGACAACCTTAATACTTTGGGGAAAGGCGTAGGTTTGCCAGCCATATCTTCAGGCATTTTTTAGTAGTTGATTTAAAAATGTTCCCATTTTATGAAGAATAGCTTTTGGTATACACCTTTTTTTTATGATACACCTGCCAATTATGTAGCCTACATTTTATTGTAGTAAACAGTCAGAACAGTGAAGTTGTTGGACTAAGATCTGGTGACTGTGGAACAGTGAAGTAAAGTTCAGCACTCTGAATACAGAGCACAAGTGGTATTACATATTAAAAAACCCTCACTTATCCTACATTTACATTTACATTTTAAGCATTTAGCAGACGCTCTTATCCAGAGCGACTTACAAGATGTGCATTAATACATGGTAGGAACAATCATAGTTAGCGCACAAGATCAGTGCAGGAATACAGCAATAGACATCATTGCAGGCATCTGCGTACCATACCTGTAACACCTGGAAGGTTTTTTTTTGGGGGGGGGGAGTATAGTGTTGAACAAGTAAACAGTGGTGAAGACAATTTAGCTAGATGTACAGAGTTCAGTGGTAGTGGAGTCTGAAGAGGTGGGTTTTGAGTCTCTTGCGGAAGATCGCAAGTGATTCCGCGGTCCTGAGCGATTGCGGAAGGTCATTCCACCAGCAAGGGATCAGGAGAGAGAAGAGGCGAGACCGCGAGGAGTGGCTGCCAGGCGCCCGGAGGGAAGGGACAGTCAGTTTACCAGAGGAGGCGGAGCGGAGGGGTCTGGAAGGGGTGTAGGGAGTGATGAGTGACTGGAGGTAAGGGGGAGCAGTACCTCTGGCCGCTTGAAAAGCAAGCACCAGTGATTTGAATCTGATGCGTGCTGCGATGGGGAGCCAGTGCAGAGAGGAGAGTAGAGGGGTGACGTGGGTGAACTTCGGCTGGTTGAACACCAGACGAGCGGCAGCGTTCTGGACTAGTTGCAGTGACTTGATGGCACAGGCCGGAAGGCCTGCCAGCAAGGAATTGCAGTAGTTCAGACGTGAGATCACCAGGGCCTGGACCAGGAGTTGAGTGGCCTCTTGGGTGAAGAACAGTCGGATCCTCCGGATGTTGTGGAGGGAGAAACGGCAGGTCCAAGTGATCACTGCAATATGGCTCGAGAAGCACAGCTGGTTGTCCAGGGTTACCCCAAGACTCCTGGCAGACTGGGACGGAGACACTATGGAGCCTTCCACGGTGATTGACGCATCAATCATCGGGGAGCCCTTCGCTGGGAGGAAGAGCAGCTCTGTCTTCCCCAGGTTCAGCTTCAGGTGGTGGGTGGACATCCATGCGGAGATGTCAGCCAGGCATGCAGAGATCCGTGTCGGGACCTGGGTATCAGATGGAGAGAAGGAGAGAAACAGTTGAGTGTCATCAGCATAACAGTGATAGGAAAAACCATGAGCAGAAATAACAGAGCCAAGTGACTTGGTGTACAGAGAAAATAGGACAGGGCCTAGCATCGAGCCCTGCGGGACTCCAGTAGAGAGGGTGTGGGGAGAGGAGAGGGATCCTCTCCAAGCCACCTGGTACAACCGGTCAGCCAGGTAGGACTCGAACCATGTCAACGCAGATCCAGAGATTCCCATCTCGACGAGAGATGAGAGCAGGTTCCGGTGGTCCACTGTGTCGAACGTTGCCGACAGGTCGAGGAGGAGGAGGGCGGAGCTAAGGGATTGGGACTTAGCCCCATGAAGAGCCTCAGTGACAGCAAGGAGAGCAGTCTCTGTGGAGTGGCCTGCTCTGAACCCAGATTGGTTGGGGTCAAGCAAGTCGTTCTGTAAGAGATGAGCAGACAGTTGGTTATAGACAGCCCACTCTAACGTTTTGGAAAGGAATGGGAGGAGAGAGACAGGTCGGTAGTTTGAAATAACAGCAGGATTCAGAGAGGGTTTTTTGATCAAGGGGGACAACATGAGCACATTTGAGGGAAGAGGGGACAGAGCCAGAATGTGTTTATATGTATTTGTATATTTAATATAATAATTACTACACATGTGTGCCACTGGGAGAGGTGGAGGGAGGAGTAGAGAGGGCTGCACCTCCATTTTGGCTGCTCCTGTTCCGTCCCACAGCCTGGAGAGGACAACAGGACCTTGGACAGCAGCGGCCTCACTTACAGGCAGGCTCACCTGAAGCTAATGAGCAATCAACTCAGCTGTGAGCCATTGCCTTCGTTAGAAAGCACAGCCAGGCATGCCTGAAGGAGTTTTTTTGGGCATGGAGGAAGAGGTGCTGTTTGCAATTTAATAAATTGGCCATTGGCCTATCAGAATTCTTTTTTGTTTTTGGTCGGTCTTTCATCCACTCACCACCTGGCATGGTGGCCACCTTGCTACAACAGGGTACCAATTATCAATTAAATCACCAAATCCATTGATGGGCAAAGCAATCTGGTGGATCAACCTTCATAAAAATATACAACTCACAATTAAATTAAAAGTAATAGCTGATTTATTAAGTTACAACAGTTAGACAAAGACAAAATATTCAATGTCCAATCTACAGATGTAGGTTCAACAACCTTAACAAATACTAAATCCTAGACATAAAAATGACATGTAACGCGGCCTCCCGCGTGGTCCAGTGGTTACAACGTCCGACGCTGGCCACGGAGACTGGGGTTCAATTCCCCGTCTCGCCAAGTGTCGGCTTTGGCCGGGAGTGCCACCAGGGGGCGGCGATTGGCTGTCCGCCCCAGGGAGGGGGGAGGGAAGCCGACATGACGTTCGCTGCGTATAGTGGCCCTGTAAGTACCGGGGTTCGGTCGACGGCTTGGCGAAGTGACGTCTCGGAAGAGGCGTCACTTCGCCTTCGTCACTACCGGTCGCAGGACTACGGCAGCGAACTCACATTACTAGGGGGGGATTGACGTAAAAAATAGCGGGTCTAATTGGCTACCAAATTGGGAGAAAATGGGATAAAATCAGAAACAAAATAAAAAATAAAATAAAAAAATGACATGTAACAATCACAAAAGAGATAAAATGGAAGAAAAGGATACCAAACTAAGTTTGTCTCTCCAAATGCAAACACACGCAGCTGAGGTGTGATCTGTGCCCAGATCTCCCAAGAATGCAAGAATGCGTAGAATCATGTGTAGGAACCCTTGAATTGCTATACTCCTCTAAACTGCAAAAAACTGAGCTCAAGGTCCCTCCCTCACTCTTTAGCCCATGCCTATTTAATTTACCATTTGGGGGAAAGCTCTGTGCAAGCCAGATTAAAACCCCTATTTATATTTTTGTTTTCAGTCACTTATTAACACATCTTTTCAAGGTATCTGTTGAAATGATCCTCATGATTAGAATCGTGGTGACACCAAACATTCATAGGGCCTGGGGAGGACAGCTTGGTTTAGACGTTAGTTGAGCTGACATCTGGAAAGAAACAATCTGCTCAGGCAAACAATATTGCTACCATGTGACAAGGCCAATCATACCATATTGACCTCCACTTATTTCTGGTGCCCATAACTATTTTCTCCCTGACCCATAATTTCCAACTCATAGGTAGAACCCTGAAATTGTGGTTTGTGAAATAGGTTTGTAAGTTTGGTGTGCTGATCTAACATGGACTGCGCTGTCTGCCAAATCTACATACCTTAGTGACCTGGTTTCATTCACATAGTAATATACCTATCAATGATGGCGCCATGCTTTTTTATGAGAATTTAGGTTAGGCTGGGCCACATTCTGTTTGCCTGCGCAGGATAACCAAAATGCACCTCCCCCGACATTGTATTTTTTTTATTGTATTTTTATTTTACATAATTACACAGGTGTACCAACAGTCTCTCTCTCATTCAAGTGCATTAAACCACTCGTTACAAGTCCAAAGCTCAAATACTTTGAACTGCTTAGTTGAATACAGATTGTATCTCAAATAGTCCTTTATTGAACAATTTGCCTCAGAGTGGTGAAATATACAACATACACAAAACCATCTATGGCCATTAATAATGTCACCAAACTAGCACACAACTTCCTGTGTTCAAATGTGTGGAGTCGAGAAATATTACCTTTGTGACAGCCAAAACTATCCATTACAATACCATGTTCACAACTAGAGCCCTTTATGTTGGTGTTTCCTTTATTTTGACAGTTAGCTGTATGTTATCTATAGCGTATGAAGATTAAGAAGAGAACTGCCTCTTCTTTTTCCCTCTTCTGTTTGTGCAGTGATCATTTGTGACCACCGTTCTTGCAGTGCAGTGCTGTGTGCTACCATATATTTGTCGTAGGGCTGGCGCCGGGGCCTTCTGATCATATGATCTGACTGTTTAATTTGCTAATGGAGAGCCTGGGTCCCTGGCTTTAAAGATAGGTGAGGACAATAACTGTCACATAAAACAACACTTAAGAAAGGATTCTTCATCTGTCACTGTTCCACTGTCGACAGGAAGTCTCAGCGCATTGCTGCTAGAGTAACGCCAGGACAGTCACTGACACCAGATTAGCATCAGAGGGAGGAGCCCAGACCTCGGACAGAGGAGGACTCTTTCAGGTCAGACTGTAACCATGGCGGTGCACCGAGAGATGCGAAAAAAAAGGAGTTTTACAGGAGACAGCTTGAAAAGGTGACGAATACCCAATCTGTCACCAGGCTAAGTCTGTGACATATGGCCAATAGGTTGCTTGTAAATAATTGATAAAGTGAAACATTAGGCCGTGTGCATGGTCAGCTCTCCTTGCATGGGCCAGAAGAGCTATTCAACCACACAGTCATTTGGCCTGCTTCACAGAATGTGAAATATTTTCACTTATCCAAGTCCATTTATTGGCATCTACCACAATAAATAGACTGTTGGTATGTATGTCTGAAGACCTTGAGCAGAACTGCGTTAGTAATGTGGATACTCCTTTTACAGCAGCCGTGAGGGTGCCTTACTAATGGAGGCAAAAATACACTCAAAGTCATCCTCAGCCTTCAGTATGCGTTCAGTATTCTAATGTGAAATATCACTTCAGGTTGGTTATATTACAAAAATTCAATATAAATCTAATTTAGTCATTGTAATATATACATGTAGAATGTTACATTTAAAAATGGTTTTAAACAAAATTTCAAATGAATAATATATCATACTGAGTCATCGCTGTGCAGCCTTGGCCTTTCCAGATCCAGATATATAATTTTCTAGCAGTTTCTAGATCTAGATCATAAAAGTATATGCAACAATGACCATTGCTGATAAACAGATTTCTCTTTATTATGAATTGCATTGTTCTACAAGCACCTGTAACCTATTTGATAAGGTGTGCAGACAGACTGCTTTTTTAGAAACAGATAGCAAAATAAACTGTAAAACATTTGGTAACAAACTTGTCCAAAGGCACAATCCGATTATAGGGCATGTAGCTGTGTGTACCCTATCCCATTACTTTGCTCACTGAATGATTGCTATGGCCTTTTTCCACTTGGTTTAATTGCCTACAGCTCCTGGTAAGTATCAACCTGAGCAGGTGACTGTGCAAGGGACACGCCTATTTAACCCTTGTGATTGAGGTTTAGATATGAAGTGCAGATATGTAGGACATCTTCATGGGGTTATGGGAAATGAAGTGGATGTGAGTAGGACATTTTTATGGTTTTGTAGAATATGAAATGTAGGTGAGTAGGACATCTTTATGGGGTTGTGGGAACTCCTAGTTTCTGTGAGGTCATGTGGAATTAGAGATGAGAAAAATGAACTATTTTGAAGCAATTAACTATTGAACCATCAACGTACTATAGGTTATGTTGCCACAGACTTTTGGAGCAATACCTAACCGATACAAACACTGTCAATGGTTGTGCTGTGACGGGACCAACACTGTCCTGTTCCAGTGTTTTATCAGGGATTCCTATCCATGACCACCTGTCAAAACCATTTCCCTTTCATATTTTTATGTCATTAATGTGATTAATGAAATAAAGGCACACCGGTAAAATCATTTGTATTAATCACATACACTCAGTGGCCACTTTATTAGGTACACCTTTCTAGTACTGGGTACAACTGCCCTTTGCCCCCAGAACAGCCTGAATTCTCCGTGGCATGGATTCAACAAGGTGCTGGAAACATTCCTCAGAGATTCTGGTCCATGTTGACATGATAGCATCACGCATGTTGCGAATCTCCCATTCCACCGCATCCCAAAGATGCTCTTTTGGACTGAGATCTGGTGACTGTGGAGGCCATTGGAGTACACTGAACTCATTGTCATGTTCGTGGAACCAGCTTGAGATGACGTGTGCTTTGTGACATGGTGCATTATCCTGCTGGAAGTAGCCATTAGACGATGGGTAGACTGTGGCCATAAAAGGATGCACATAGTCAGCAACAAGACTCAGGTAGACTGTGGAATTTAAACGATGCTCATTTGGTATTAAGGGGCCTAGTGTGTGCGAAGAAAACATTTCCCACACCATTACACCAACAACAGCAGCCTGAACTGTTGACACAAGGCAGTATGGATGCATGGATTCATGTTGTTTACCCCAAATTCTGACCCTACCGTTTACATGCTGCAGCAGAAATCAAGATTCGTCAGACCAGGCAACATTTTTCCAATCTTCAACTGTACAGTTTTGGTGAGCCTGTTCCCACTGTAGCCTCACTTTCCTGTTCTTAGCTGACAGAAGTGGAACCCGGTGTGGTCTTCTGCTGCTATAGCCCATCCACTTCAAGGTTCGACGTGTTGTGTGTTTAGAGATGCTCTTCTGCATACCATTGTTGTAATGTGTGGTTATTTGAGGTACTGTCGCCTTCCTGTCAGCAGAGGCCAGTCTCCTCTAACCCCTCTTTAACAAGGCGTTTTCGCCCACAGAACTGCCACTCCCTGGATGTTTTTTGTTTTTCTCACCATTCTCTGTAAACTCTAGGACATGTGAAAATCCCATGAGGTCAGTGGCCACTGAGTGTATACTTTAATGCAGCTGGATTTAAATGTGGCTTTTAGACTGCAGAGTGCTTGATTCACATTGCTTAGAAGCATGTGTGCAGTTACTTTCTTTCTTTTGGTGATACATTTAAACATTGCAATTATGATGCTATGGAACATACATTCTACAATAGAGGCTCTGCTGTGTGAATTTTGGCTTTCGCTAATGCTCCTTCATAATGTTACTGCCACTGTTCTGGTACATACAAGTCAGTGGCAGTCCATGGCATAGCTACCAGCCCTCAGATTCACTGTGCTGTTGCAATGGAACAATCTCAATTATATGCAGAGTTTCATTGGGTTGATTATTTAATCCATGAAAATTACTGTTGAGCAATTTTTAATCTCTCTGTATAATTGGCATAAATGTTAGTAATCAGTTGGGCGCAGTGGTGGGAAGAATTTGGACTGGATTGAGACAGTACTTATAAAGCCATAACAAGATGACAATGTGTTTATCTCATACTCATAGGTCGTTTGCTGGCTTGTGACAGCAAACATTATTTTGTTTGTCAATCAATGAAGGAGGATATTCTGGGCTGATTTGATTGGCCTCTTAATTGACCTACACTCAAAGTGAGCTGATGCGCTAGATACACCCATTCAAAGTGTGACAAGAGGAGCAAGACAAAGTGTGTCTCAGTCAGTAAAGGTGCTCATTACACGTGCAATAGCGCAATCTGGCTGCTATAGCATGGACATCACAGGATTGATCAGGGCAAAGTCATGTGTCTACAGAAAAAGTGTATCCACCAACAGCTAGTTTGTTAGCATTGATGAATATGAAATCATATGAAAACAATGCGAGTCTATGCACCTGTAGCATGCGCAAAATTACATCCCAGCAATTAATCGAGTTGTTCAAACGTAGTTAATTTGGAAGTTGAACATGTATTGACATCTTTGCTGATATTATTCTTTTAGATAGAAACATATAGTTTCAAATGTTGACAAGGATAGAGTTGTGGCAGTATGACCTAAATTGAAAGTAGTCTGCTTTCAGCATACTTTTCACAGCTGAAATTAACATATAATTCGATATTATAAACATGTTGAACTTCCGAATGAACTAGTCATTGTTGGCTAGGGCCGACAAGTTACTGCTGTATTAGAGCTCCCCAGCATATCACCAGCGGTCTACAGGCTACCAGTTATCATCAGTGAGAGATAGCCTCTCCTCTCCTTAGCACTAGCTTTCCTGTAAACTCTACAATGCAGAGTGTATTTTACTCGCCTGTGTGAGTGAAAGATTCCTGATGTGACTGTACATTTTTATTCAGGAGGAGTGAGCACCAATTTAGAATTATAAGATATAAATGTTTTATTCATGGTTGCAGAAAAGATCATTTAGAAGGAATACATAACTTGATGACAATTCTCTACAGGAAATCTGTGTGTTTCACTACTTGTCACAATACAGTAACAAAGCTGCCTTACTGCTGCTGTCTGCATAAAACTGTGCTCAGTGTACATTCAAACACAGGGTAGTTTCGACCTCGGATGCTGTCTCTCTAGAGTGTCTGGAAAGGGGAGTTACAATTTATGAGATTTGTTTCTTGCAATTTGATTTGTTATAGAAAATTTCAGCCAGCCTTATATTAATAATTAATTGGTTGGTACATTTTACATTTTAAGCATTTAGCAGACGCTCTTATCCAGAGCGACTTACAAGATGTGCATTAATACATGGTAGGAACAATCATAGTTTGCACACGAGATCAGTGCAGTAATACAGTGATAGACATAATTGTAGGCATTGTAATCATTGTAATAATAATTATTATTATTTTTATTTGATTTTTTATTAAATGAGAAGGCAGGGATACATATACAAGAAATGTTGAGCAAGTAGGCAGTGGTGATAACAATTGGACAAATGTATATATTATACATTATGTATACATTAGACAAATTATACACAAATTTATAGCGATCTGTTAGATAGGATCTAAACCATGTGAATGATGGTACATTCAGACCAACAAGGTTTTTCAAGTCTATCCAAGAGAATGCAATGGTCAATAGTATCAAGTGCTGTGCTTAAATCAAAGAGCACAAGTGTAGAGATGCTGCAGTGTATTCTATGCAAAGTAGGATATCCTATGAAAATTTGCAGAAACCTCAAACATGTTCATTTCCATTAAAACAATGTTGGCCAGGAGCCCTGGCAGAGGTGTTCATTTTATAATGTAATGGATCAACTATTTGAAGTAGTTATGTATAAAACATAATACATTTTAATTGTGTAATACATTTGAGTAATAGGTTGGACATTTTTTGACTTAGCGAAATTTCCATAAGCTAGCCAACTAGCTGATAATCGGCATACTAGCCCATAATTCCAGCTAACATAATGTTAGGTTTTACTGAACAAAGTAGCTACATAGCAAGATAAAGATATTGTTGGAAAAACATAGTTATTTCTTCATTAGCTATGTATTTGTCATACTGTAAGTCCTCAACTTTCACCTTTATAAAGACTGATCTTGTGCTTGCAAAAGACGCAGGCAACAGGCAGCTGACCTGTGATCCTGTGGATGAGCCCCATAGTCTGGTATCAAATCCAGACCATGCTGGTGCCATGCATTTGGGTTTAAAACTAGCCTCTGGAACAGCCTACATAACTTTATCAGATGACCTGAGCGGGCAAATGGCGTGGTAGGGCAACAAGAGCTCAGTGATATAATCTCGTGCCAACCCAAGCCTCGCTTTATAAGTAATTAAAAGGATCTTAAAATCAACTCTGAACTGAACTGGCAACCAGGGTGAAGAAGCCAAAATTTGGGTAATGTGAGATCTCTTATTTGTGCTTGTCAACAGGCTGGCCCCTGAGTTCTGCACTAATTGTGGCCAGGCCTAATTGGCCAGGCATAATTAGCTGTAGAGTTGCAACCTGGCACCCACATTTTTCTGGTATAGAGCTGCACATTAAGTGTCTTCCTCCGACTTCTGTCTGTGCAAATTTAACTTGGGGACTGCAGTGTGAAAACAAGCACCGACTAGTCTCCTGAATTGACAGCGGAGGTTGCAGCAAATGTGACTTAAGGAAGCGATTAGGCATTCCAAATAGAGAAAGAGGGAAAGAAATTGGAATGCATATTGTAGCTATTGTAAAATTGCATGTTGGAAGTTGTTGCACAGGAGTTGTTTGCTCCAATGCAATGGAGTCCTCTAATTGCAAGCAATTTAATATACAGGAGAGCCTGTATTTATGATGTCACTTGTCCTATAGAAAAACTTTTGTAATGAGAAGGCTACTTGTAGCAAACAAGATATACAATGAGAATCGTTGACCCCTATCAGAGATTTAAGCAAATAAATAAATAAATGCTAATTGGTACTGCATTGCATACTTTCATCTTTCCATAAGTAAACTGTTATGGTTAATGCTAAAAATAGTATCATAAAAAAGAGTTACCCAGCTGAGGTATTGAAATAATGACATAAGTCTAATAGAATAGACAAAATCCATTAATGATAATAGTGACTAACATATGACTGTTTCATTTGAGATAATATATCTGCTCTTACTCATTTGCATTCATTATTGATCATCTATTGTAAGCTAGGAGGACATTTAATGGGGCTGGGTAAGAGGAGGGTTATGTATCCTCTCTTATAGAAGTGTCTAAAATCAAACTATTAATGGGGGATGACTCACTAGCTGAACCAGAATAAAAGCTGTACTAATGAGAAGCCCCATTTTAACTGAGTCATACTCTGGTCAAAGATGTATTTAATTGTGGACCAATCCCTTTAATCAACAGGAAAAAAAAATGTCCCCCCCAAGTAATGTAATCTTCAAACAACAAGTTATACCAGGGAAAATAGCCACAATCCCTCTGAGCATGAATACATAGTGCATAGGACAAATCATTATAAGGCCTTATACATTTCCGCATTAAATAACCCGCATTAAAAATATATTATTTTGTGATGGAGGGGAAAAAATATTCTGCCAGTGGACTGAACAAGCTGATTTCAAAAAGAAGGAGCATTCCACAAGAACTCTAAATATGCAAGACTAACTGTTATGAATCGTCTATCTTACATATACACCAAGAGCTGAGGTGGCAAAGAAAGAAAAGCCTGTTCTACTTCCAAAGCTCTGTGTGATATTGGCATCAGTACATGAAAAATACTGTTTTTATAGCAGTATAGCACTAGCAGTTTGAAACAAGGGCAGGGAGATTGGACCCAAGTGCAGAGACAAGGCAAGAGGCAGGAATCAAAAACTTTGGTTTAATTCAACAATGAAGGAATTGAATTGGAACACTAACTGATTTAAAGTTCAAACAAACACTGGAGAAATAAACAAACTAAAGTTCAGTAATACATGGTAGAAAATCAAAGAACAAAACTAAGGCAGATACTTGAAATGGCACAACACAGAGGCAAACACTTCAAGACAGAAAAAAATTAACAGAAAACAGTCAGCTTAAATAAGGAACGAAATGAGACACAGGTTAAATCACTAACACAATAATACACTCAGACAATCAGGTGAAACAAAACAGGTGGAATCACTCAAGACAATGAAACAATAAAACAATTACACAATGACACCATCAGGGAACACTAAGAGCCCAATGCTGCCCTCTGGCGGCGAGCAGCAACTGTGAAAGAGTTGTAACATAAATCTTGACAGAATATAATATCCTAGAGGATTTCAAATGTATTTTATGTTGTTTTATTCGTTTTTGTCATACATATACATACATACATACATACATATGTATACATATTTCAGATACACACAGAGGCAATTGTTCATGATCTTAACCCATGTAGCAATGATGAATTATTAGTTGATAAGTACAAACTATTTTTAGTTCTTTTTTTACATTTTATAAAAATGGATGAGTGAAACATTGCAAACTGTTTTATACAAACTGAAAGGGTACTGTATTGAACTTCCAGTTGCCGAGAGTTGGTACAGTGGTTGCTGATAGGGCAATTGTGTATGGTGTTACACCAATTCTTATATAGGTCACTTGAAAACAACGGCACCATGTGGGTGGAGGGTGGAAACGCCGGAGAGAAAAACAGGTGCAGAAAACTTTAAAGAAAATCTTTTGGCCCTGCTCCCTCACTGTTCTTTTGGTCATTAGCTATAAATGACGAAAAATGTAAATGTAATTGAACAAGATACAATGTTGCTCAAATATTTCAAACCTTATACAATACTTCTTAGAACAAGCCGAAGAGAACGGTTCTTGGCTGAGGTCACCATCCTTGAAATGGTTGTTTATGATGAACAACATTCACTGGGATTGAGTTTTGTGTGTCATATTTACTGTATTAATGAGTGTTATAACTTTAAACTTTGTTTGGAAATTCTACAGGGCCTCAGAAAAATGATAAACAAGAAAAGCTTATAACTGGCTGTAAGAGCAAATGCATTTCCCCAGTAGAAACACAAGTATAATTAAAGCTGTGATTTTTCCAAAGCCTTCATAATTAGTTATATAAATAACATATAATTTGGGATGCTTCACAGTTATATTCAAATATATAGAATATTAACAAATAATGATAATTATGAGTGGAAATACTAAATAAAGTTTATAAAGATTATTTAACAAATATATTTATTTTTTCATCATTAAAACAAATCTTCAAAAAAATGGTTTAAGACTCTTGTTAAACTGTTGTAATTATAACAGTTACATGGTACAGCACAATTCAGTGAACAAAAATGTAAATAAAGATGGTACAGGAGTTGGCTTTAGTAGTAAAATACTAAGGTCTTGCCCTAGGGATCCACCAGAAACAATTTTCTCACTAGACATCACTTTGATCACTAGACAACGGCTGCTGGTTTGGGGGTTCCAACACAAGGTACTTTTGGGAAGAGCAGGTTAAGTTGTGCATGTCCAGCTATCAAGTTTGTAATAGAATGAACTGAGCTGAGCCCATAGAAGTACTATCAAAAGATTGACAGTAAATCATTTCACTTCAACGGCACGTACGCACTCACATTACACAAACTAGCTAACTTTACCTTTACCTTTCTAACTTGCTACTGGCAATTAACCTACTTTTATTTTCATTGCACATCATTAATCACCAGGGATCCCCACTATTTCTGATATATTGCGGCATACATTGTTCTTTTTGTTGCCGTCCCTGTATACAAACAGGGAAGCATCGTAAAGCTTAGGAAACCCAAATACTGCACCAATTAACTTGGTACAGAATTTATTTTACATAGGAACCAAAAACATGCACTACAGTGGGGAGGAATAAGGACAAACCAAGTTGTCCATCCCTCCAATTGGTTATCACCTCACACATCTCCACTAATTTGCATAAAGTTAAAGTCTGTTCAACTTTCTTTCATTGCTGAGAATGCTAACTTCACGCCAACTTAACGCTGCCACAGTCACTTCACAGTATGCCAGCTCCCATTGAAAATGAATGACTTCCAGTCGCTTTCTTCGCTTTTGTTGCTTTTCTTAGCTTATGTCTATTTGAGACTGACCCTGTGCTTACTAACTACAGTTTCTATATTTAGATTTTTACATTAACATTCTTTATTTCCTGCTTAATTTTGACAGACATCTGCTTTTTAATCATCATTTTTACTCATCATTTTCTGTCATCACTCACTATTAGTGCATATCACAAAATGAGCAGGGAGTGTGCATCTTACATTTTCATCAGATATAGACAGGATTGTGAATTATATAACATTCCCTCACCATGCTCCTGCCCTCTCCCACATCCCTATTTGAAAGGACTTTACCATGTTCAGGAAGGAGTTTTATAAGAAACCTAACCCAATATGTTTTGCAGATGGCTGCACTAATGGTAGAGCAAAGACTGGAATAAGTAAATCCAAATGATAGTGGTTGTAGCTCAGAAGCCAGGGGAAAATGGTACAAATGTCCCCTTCTGTTAGGGTAGCGAGTGAGAGATTAAGTGGGACAAGGGGAGTTTAGGCCCAGAAATCACTGAGGTGCCTCTGTATTACTTTTGTCATGCTGAAAGGAACAAGGTTGCTGAATTGTTCCTCAATGGGATGTTTCCAATCCTTTCAAAAGCAGAATAATGATTCAAACCTTCCAGTAGCAGAATAATAGCTAGCTAGCTATCTTATAAGTTTCTAAACATATGTCGGCATGTCCACGTTCATGTTATTGGGATAATCTTTAATGCTATTTAAAATTTTATTTAACTTTTTATTTTAATATCAATCTCTGATGGTCAATTAGTTTTAAAAAAGTGAAAAATTCAAATGTCTTCCAATTTGGCTTTCAAGGAAACCGAGAGCCATGGGGAACGGCTAGGGGTCTGCTGTGGCACCCTTTTGTTTTTGTAGGTTTGCTTCTTCTTTTTCTGTTGCTCAGAACTCACCAAATTTGGCAGGTGGGTAGGAGTATAAATACCATGTAAGAGCAACTGAGTAGTATTGCTTACGGGAGTTAAAGCCAGAAAATCTTCCATGACTGATCAATTTACGCATACATGGCCAGCGCTCCCCAATCATACATTGTTGCAATTTCAGTAATTCCAGACAATTTATGTGTTAGCAACTTCATAATAAATAGAATATTGGTTCATACACATTCCCCTTTTTTTTTTTACTTTTGTCTGGTCAAAACTATTACTATATTTAACAGGCTAATTATCACAACTGTTGAGGTTGATACAAAAAGTTATTATTAACAAGTGCATTGAAACACAAGTAGGCTCTGTGGACACATTGTGAATTTAAGAGAATACATACTCTGAAATAGCCGATATCAATCTGAAAATTCATACTGTTACATTGATTGAGCTGATCATCGGTAATGGTCAGTAATGTTTGATGTGCTGCATTAAAAGACAATACATTTTTTATTGTTGTCCACATCAATTCAACCCATCTATATCATGTATTAACTAACCAAAAAGTAATTCAAAGATAGCCAGCTGCTTAGCTATCAAGTTACAGCTAGTAGTAGCATTTAACTTTGTCCATAGCTTGCATGCCCTGAACATCTCCTGCATCTTAAAGATGCCGTTTATCTTGCCAAATGATGCATGTCGACCTGAGATGGAGCTAAGCTGTAAGAAAACTAGCTACAACTTTCCCACATCCGTTGAGTATTGGAACATGACAGTTTTGCTAGTGAGCTACATTGGCTGTCATGACTATTGTGTGTGCCCATGATATGCATAGTGTAGGTCCATTAGCAATAGTAGCTTGCTACATACATACCTTAGCTAGCTAAGTATATAAATGAATGCATGACCATATAGACATTATTATTATAAGTAAAGCATGGCTATTTGATTAATTATAAGTGTTTATTATAATGATGGCATAGTTAACAGCTCACAATGGAAATCATCTCAAATCAAAATTTGAACAGATTTATTATTTGTTATTATTGGTTTATCTATTCATTGGGGTTTCACTTGGACTTACAGTTGCAGTTAGATTTATTATCCGATTTACTATCTATTGCGTGTTCTCCATTGTACTGGAAACAACTGATAACTTTAGTGTAGCGAATGATGAGAATAATCAAAAATGATGCCTGCTTTATGTCAAATAGCTTGGTACTTCAGAGGCTTGGTAGCAGTAGCTAATAAAATTGCATGTATGTCTATGTGAGAAATAAAACAATGTTGTTGCAAATAAGCAAATTATTATGTTGTAATTAAGCAACATCAACATGGTGTTCAACTGAAAGGTTTTTTGGGGGAAATGGCAAATAAACAGACGTTTTTATACTTAAGGTATAAAGAATCCCACAAGTTCTACCATTTTCATTTACCATATGATGGTAACCCTCTGATACAGCCAGGTTCAGAAACCTTAGCCAGCATCTGTTGTGTTTTTACATATCCTGCTCCAGATAATTGTTACTGCACCTCTCAGTGAAAAATTACTGGATTACTGTGTCATCAGAGTGTTTGAAGAAGATTGTTTGAGGATCAGAGTTTTGACAGTCATTAGTTTGTATTATGTAAAGAAAGGGACTAAGGATGTATCTCTGAGGAGGGTAGCCGTGTTAGTGATAACAGGAGACAGAATGCCATTAATACTGAAAAACTGTATCTATTACCTCAACAAGTCATCAATCCAACATATCAACGCTGGTGAAACTTTTACATCCTGGTGAATCCATGTGCTCCAGTAGCTTCTGAAGCAGGTAGACCACTGTGTCATCTGCGGCTGTACAAGCTTTGTAAGGAAACTGAAACAATAGGCACAGTCACATCCAGGGTGTAGGAATCAAATATGCAACTGTCCCATTCCATCAAGGCAAAGCAGTCCTGTAGTTAGCCCAACTAATGTTGGATAGCGAGTCTGGGGAATCAAACATGGGAATCAAAATGATTGTTTTGATCTGTGTAAGCAAGTGGTTAGCAATATTGAAACTGCTTCCATGTTAGCATACAACAGGTCAAGAGATTTATTTCACTACAAGGATGACTTCTATAAGTCATTTAGTGAATTATATACTTGCTAAGAAATGGTGTGCCAGAGCATTTTGTACACAACTAGGTAGTGTGTGCATTCAGTAGCTGGTGTACCATACCGTATGTAAGCTATGAAACAGCAGGAATTTTCATCTTCTTGCCTCACAGTCTAATGTAACCATAGGGCAGCTCATTGGCTGTAGCATCAGCCAGGGAGGGAGGGTTTTAGTCACCTTGGTACAAGTCCCTGTCTCATAGAACAAGAGTGAATCTTCTGGTCGATCACGTGCCTGTACCAATTGTGCATGAACTGACTCTATGTCTCAGCTGGTGGACTGCAGAGTGAAAAGGAAGGCTGCCAGCGTCTGCTTATGACAAGAACGGACCTGGCAATGATGAGATAGGCCTACAAATATATTCGAGCATTGCAAATTTAGAGAAAGAAAAAATTAGGGATAAAAATAGGTAGAGTCAACTCTTGTGGCTGATCCTGGACACACACACACATTCACTCCCTAAGCTCATGGTTTGCTTACTACAGCACTGCGATAGTTAGCTGTTATTACCATTCCATTTCCTTTGCATGATCACTGGCTTATATGCCTGAGTTTGGAGCTCTGAATGGTCTGAGCCATCCCTTATATAGCAGTCCCTGTTTATACTTAGACAAGAGTACCTAAATTCAGTCAGTGCCAAACCTTTGTTTTCTGGGAAAGCCTCTTGAAATTGTGAATCACAGCAGGAGAGTAGGAATGGTGTCACCCAGCATGTTCTAATTGAGCATTAGCAGAGTATCATGCCTGTCACGTTCTCCTTAGTCAACCGTATACTGTTGCTCAGGGCTCCCCAACCCTGGTCCTTGAAGGTTGTAGGGTCTGCTGTCTTCATTTTTGCTCAGCACTTAACTATGTAATCAACTGCTTTAATTGATCAATTTACCCTCCTTACCTGAGGAGTTATTTGGTTCTAAATTGTAAATTGGTTTCTGCTTTTAAGGTGATAGCTTTTAAGGTGCTGCCTCCCAGCATTCTCGACCTGAGACCTGCTTGAGCTTACCCCCACTATGAGCACACTTCCCATGATATGCCACTCTGCTGGGTGTCATATTTATATCTAGATACTCATACTAAATAAATAATGCAAAAATTATTTTACTAAAACATCTGTTGCCTAGACCAGTGTTTCTCAATCCATTCCTACAGGCCACACTGCCCTACATGTTTTCAGAGTGAAAATGTCAGTTTTCAGACTGACATTTTACAGGTGGTTTGCACCTGTAAAATATTCCCAGAAGTGTTCTAAACAAGTAGCACTTCACCACATGAGAATGCGACTTTCTGGGCCAGAGATATCACACTTGTCCATATCTTAATAGGAACTGTATTAGAAACTCAGTGGGGCATTATCAACATTCCATAGAACTTATTTCCAGCACAACCTCCTCACATAAGGGGGATGCAGGTTTAGTAAGAGATGGCTCTCCTATGTTGACAAACTACGTTACATTTGACTGATTTATTGAGGTATGTACGTTAGACAATTATTTTATTCAACATCCATGTTCATTCATATTTATTGTATTGTATTCATATTATATGAAGAATATGGCATATATTATATGATATTACATCAATATTACTTATCAGAAAGGTCAAAACGGTGTTGTCGTTATATGTTGTGTATGTATCGTTTATTAATTGATGAACATGTAGTTTTAGAGTCTCAACACTACACTTTTTTGTTATTTTGGTATATAGTGTATACTATGTAACTAAATTGTAAAAACATTATATTGGTCAAAAAGACTTTGCAAGGAAGTGGCAGTTAAAGTGATAGTGAAAATGACAGTTAGAACCGCAATTCAAATGTATCAATGGTGGTTCCCATGGTCATTATTCCCTTCTGCTTGGTAATGATATGGGAGAAGATAATATAGTACAGTAACAATTTACATTTAGCCTGGTGCTAACTTATTAATGTTACGCACAGTGACGATGCTCGATGCTCTGGAAGTTCGATGGCACAAAGCATGCTATTCATCATTCAGTTCAGAGAATATGTTATGTAGATTGAGGAAAAAAGGCAATAATATGTTAATTCATCAGCAACAGCTGATACTTTTATAGGTTCAATACCTACAAGACATAGCTCTGGGTCTGCTATGAATTAGTTACTCTGCATGTTTTGTCAAGAGGGGCGTAACAGACAGGTTCACAGAGTAGAGACACTGAAAAGGTCTGAACACTTAATTGAAGCTACCTAAACAGATGCATTGATGAGCATAAGACTTTCAGGTGTCAGTGATTTGCAGCTGAGGGTTGCTATCATCTTGTCTGCTTGATAAAAGGCAATCTTCAAAAGCATAGGTACAATTAGAGCTTCAGATGGATAACTGCATGATTAAACTATGCAGAGATTTGGATGACCTGTTTCAAGGTTATGTGTATGACATGGGGGAGTGCTTACAAATGGAGGGCTTCTGATGTACCATGGTGAAAAGCCACAGTTCATGATCTCAAAAGCTCTAAATGATTTAGGTTCTCATCTGATTCTGAGGTGACAGAGGATGAGAGTGAAGGCAAAACTGCACAGGATAATGTCTTCCAGGAGATGGTGCACGTGGCTCTGAGGTTGAGACAAGATCTGCTTGACACCTCAGGGCATTAAAATGTCTGGAAGTGACTTGATAAACAGCATGTTGACAAAGTCATACCAGAGAGTTTATATCTGTTTCTGTCTTGCTCCTATTGTTTGGAATCATATACTGTATGTGGTTAACCAGGGACTTGAGGAAGATATGACTGTCAAATGGACATTATGCAGTATTGCCCAGGACATTGTTTATGGAGTGTCCAACTGAAAAAAGCTGACACTATGGAATATTAGTTTAGGTCTTGCTCTTCAGCAAGTCAACTCAAGGCTATATATTGGGGGGACATCCCCCAATGATATGCAAATTGTCCCCCAATATATAGCCTAGCTGATATAAAAAATATAAATAAATTGATTTGGTCCCCCCCAATGTTGACTCCATGGTTACGGCCTTGAGTCAACTGCTCTGAACACTTCTTGATTTATTCCATGAAGGAATTGAAGAAATGACAAGAAAGGTAGGTGGCTACACTTTTGATAGACATACACTATCAAAGAACAGAGGTGTGCCTAGCTATGGACCAGCTGTCAGACATTGTAGGCAATAAAATAGTCCAGTGTCTCATGGAGGAGTTTAAACAAAATAACTCAAATAATCCAAACTTCAGGATTTAGTCAACCTACAAGAAAATGGTGGAAATTATGTTAGACTTCATCGGAGCTGAAAGGGATGGCAACTGACCCACCCAGAGACTGCAGAGATTTTCTGCAATGCTGCCTTGGTTAACCATCTATGACCACACAAACTATGCTAGATAGTGGCTTATCTACCTTGCAGACATGATGATACTGTAGAAAACAGCAGCAGAGGTCCAGGCTGAACTTTGTTGTAAAAAGACCAAAAAGCAATTTATCCAAGTTCCAACTGACCAAGCAACAGAATGGATTAACAAAATGTGCAAAATGGCATCATTGGAATGATCTGAAATGATAAAGCCAGAGACAGGTTTTGTATCACATGGGCAGAACAATCCCATATCACAGAAGGTACAAGATACTCTTCAATTTGCAACATGATAAGATCCCTGTTACCCGTTCCTTCCTTGATGACGCGAGATGCTGAAGATGTGAAGAAGCTTGCAACACAGCTCACAAGGTTTCAGGTATTTGGTTAAAATGCTACCTTGCCTGAGGATGAAATTGGAAGGTCAGACTTGAACAAAGAGGTCACACCGCTTGTATCATTGGCTGTAGTCAATGGTCTCCTTACGGGTAAGAGCAGATGACAGAAGCAAGTTAACACCAATGTGAGACAGTGACTAATAGAGAAAAATGTTGGGTTTCGTGACTCTCCAAAAAAGTTTTATACAACTCTACAAAAACAAAACAAACATTCTCACTACAGAAAAGGCAGAGAAATTTGTGAAAGCTGCATCACTTATTTACAGCAGTCAGCACAAGTTGATCAGTGGAAATAGTTATCTCCTAAGCTATGAGCTTTTTCCAGTCCCAGTATCCTTGGCATAACATGGTGGATGACCTGATCAGCATCTTGACAGCTGGAATTCATAAACCAGAGGTGCCTAGTGCTCATACCTCTGGGATGATAGGTACTTAGGTAGAAACTCAATCAAGGTAGTGACTCGAAAAGCTTATTGATGGACCTCATGTCCCTCTATCACAGGTTTGGAGCCATGTCATTGCCATGGATGAAAAAAAGACTGAACTTGCCCAGTCCCTATCAAATGTCATCATAAAGAAGGATTTACCCAGAAAGTACGAACTGGTGGCATGGGGTAGATTCTCTGTTCCTACGGTTGCAAGATCAAGAGAAGAGATAGTCTACAACTTCAAGGAAATCATGAAGAGGCTGACACCAGGCTGATATTTAAAAAATATCGAAAATGTTTACCCAGCCAATGATGGATACCCTGCTAGGTTTCCATGCCCTAACAGGATATATTACACCTTCAGATTGTAATGCCCATGAGAAGAGAACATGCTGGAAAGCTTTCCAAAACAACAATTGCTTGATGCCATTAGTCAAGATGGAGAGCTTGGACCCATTGAGCAGTTTGTGTGTCACCTGTATAGCACATCGCTTCAGTCAACACTTTGTGAAAGGAAATAGGTATCTAGAAAAACTAACCCTAACCAGCGATGCTCTAAAGCAGGGGTATTAAAATCCAGGCCTCAAGGTCCGCAGTGTCTGTAGGTATTTGCTCCAACCACGCACTACACCACCTGATTTCACTAATTAGCTTGCTTCCTGGACCAAGGAGGTAAAGTAATTATTTGAAATCAGGTGGTATAGTGTGTGGTTGGAGCAAATACCTGCAGACACTGCAGGCAAAGGTCTGGCTGCAAGCTGACCGGGAGCACATTAATGTTTCAGCAAAATCTAACACTACAACATGGACTAAGGAGTCTGCTTACTTGCAGGCTGTTTTGACACAGCTACCCACCATTCCAGATGCCTGCCTGGAGCTTGTAACTTGTGGGTACAAATAAAAGTGCAGGACATGCAGATGTTATAAAACATCTATCTGTTTGGACTGCATTTGACCTATGACATGTGATCATGGACGAGAGTCACATCTTCATGGATCCTCGTGGGGTGAAGTGATACTTGTTCAAAACACTTTTGGGAATATTTTTCCACTTTTGGGAATATGTGGTTAAGTCAGTCTGGGATTGTCCCCAAGTTGTACAATATTGTTTAAATGTGCTCTATTGTCCTTAAACATTTACCCCTTGGTTCTTACACATTTACCCTATGGACCTCACAAAGCTAAGAGAGCACTGGGCCCATATGGGACAGAAGCTGTAATTGGATGCTCCTCTCAGCAGGACATTAGTTAGTGGGAAAAGTGCCATCAGAGCCGAACTCACCCATAGGCTCTGATGGCTGCATGGAGAGGACAGACATTACTGTTCTAATGCTGACCCCCATTGTACACAGGACCCCTGGCCGGAGGTGTGGGGAACCCTGTGTGGTGTGAATTTTATATCAGACTGTGGTAAACATCCAAACATCAAAATAAATTCTCAATAGGATGAGCCACCCATCAGCCGCACAGTTCAAATTAACAGATCTTTACAATTTTTTGATTATTATTCAATGAAAATAAATTAAAAATGGTTGAAACCCATGGTGTTGGGATATTGTGATGATACAGTGGCAAGGTAATAATGGAGGCAGCATGTTTCACTGCAAGGGCTGCCAGGGGTGAGTGTAATAGCAGATGACATCTTGTTATATGGCTGCAGGGACATGACAGAGGAAGCATTGACCGCAATCTGACCCAGCTACTGAACTGAGCAAGACAGGTAAATTTGAACTTAAACAAAGTCAAAATCACATCTTTTGACAGCTAAGGGATTGAAGCTTGAGCCCAAAAAAGTGGAAACCATCCCAAGAAAGGTGCCACCTGCATATGTTAAAGCAGTACAGTGCCTGCTGGCTTTGACAATTACATGGACACATTTTTACCTCAGCTGTTGGATGTATGTGAACCTGACTGATAAAAATGCCTTGTGGGCATGCTTCCCTGGGATGACACCGCATTGGATCAAATTAAGAAGTTTGTAAGTAACTAACTGGTGCTTCAATAGTACAACGTCACACAGAAAGTCACCTTGTAATGTGACACAAGTCACACAGACCTAGGGGCATTTCTCCAACAGAAGACATTTTACATTTACATTTTTAGGCATCTAGCAGACGCTCTTATCCAGAGCGACTTACACAGTTTACATTTCTTTACACACAATCCATTTATACAGCTGAATATTTTTACTGAAGCAATTCAGGTTAAGTACCTTGCTCAAGGGTACAACAGCAGTGCCCCAACTGAGAACTGAACCTGCAACCTTTGAGTTACAAGCCCAGTTCCCTAGCCATTACATTACACTGCCAGCCCTAAGGGAAGCTATGCCCACAAGGCATTCTTATCAGTCAGGTTCAGAAGAGACAGACAGTCGCCTTTTCATCGAGGACATTATCACATACTGCGTAAAGATATGCTCAGATCGAGAAGGAATGCCTGGCCATTGCACTCACATGATCGATTTGACCAGTACATTCATGGCAGGCACTCAGTTACGGTACAGAGTGACCACAGACCACTCAAAATCATCTTTAGAAAAACCTCTGCTGTCTGCACCCAAGCCTCTTCAGATGATGATGTTGCAGCTTTAATGCCATAATCTGGAGGTGATCTACAAAAAGGGAGCCAAGCTGCACATTGCCATCCCCAAGAACAGGTTCAGGACAGAACATAGGCCACAACAGCTAGGATGATACGGTCATACATTCTGAGAGGATGGCCAGATATAAGATGAGGAACATCTGTCTGCATTAGGGATTACTAGCCGTATAGAAATGAGCTTACTACCCAAGAGGGCATAGTCTACAGATGGAACAGAGTGGTCCTGCCTGAGTCATTGCACCCCAAGCTACTCTGTCAGATTCATGCTGGGAATTCAGGGATAGAAGCCAGTCTTATGAAGTCCAGAGACTCTGTTTTGTGGTCTGGTATAGTGAGTAAAAACCAAGACTTCATTGCCAAGTGCAGCCTATGCAATGTATATCAACCAAAACAACAAAAGAAAATTCCCAGACATGGTTCATGAATTTCATGGTCCATAGTTAAAGGTTAGGATTGTCCTATTCACTGTAAAGAAAGTTAACTTTCTGATCATTGTGGATTGTTATTCAGATTTCTGGGAGGTAGACAAGCTGGAGAATCCCACCACAGCCAATGTCATAGCCTGCTCCAAACAGCAGTTTAGCATGCTTGACATACCCGACAGAGTGGTCATGGATAATGGGCCACAATTTTCAGGAGCTGAATTTCTGCA
Source organism: Aldrovandia affinis (assembly GCA_029706075.1). Taxonomy (NCBI): domain Eukaryota; kingdom Metazoa; phylum Chordata; class Actinopteri; order Notacanthiformes; family Halosauridae; genus Aldrovandia; species Aldrovandia affinis. Next base: position 574,657 of record JAINUG010000121.1, on the reverse strand, counting down.
CTTCGCACAAGAGTGGAAGTTTTAGCATGTGACATCCTCTTCTTATCATACCAAAGCTGAGTCTGCTGTCAAAATAGCAAAAGGTGCTCATTGTCAAGGCCAATAGCATGGAGAAATACACCCACAGAAGGTCATTCTGCTGTAACACCTTATGTAAGATGTACTCTGTCTTTGCTTCCAACAGGCCCAGATTGGCTCAGGCCTAAACGAATCAGGGGTAGTAATCTATGCAGATAGACAAGAGAGCACAGCAGAAAAGGACTTGGCTGAGCCAGACAGTAGGGAAATTGGGGAGCATCCACCATATGTGCCACTCCCACCTCCATTAGCTAGGGAGGAGGCACAGACATTTCATCCCCATGTACAGCAAGAGCCTCCCCCCCCTACTGCCAAATGGCAGTACCAGAACTAGAAAAAACATTATGCCACCCATTTGGTATGCCACACCATGGACATGAACTGTTCACTATGGACTGTGACAATGGACTGCTAAGCAGTTATGGCATGAGCACTCCTCAATGAACTTTCCATGGATTTTTCCCCCAAGAGGGAAAACAGCCCATGTGCTATGGACTGTTCTTGCGTAAAGAAAAAAAGGCTTGTCTGTAATGGTAATATGTCACTTTGATTGTTTGTTGTAGATGTGCTACACCATGTTAGTGTTGAAATATAAATGAGGGGGATAGCTATTGTCAAACAAGAAGAGACATGTTGTGATATTGGGATGGTCCAGTGGCAAGGTGGAGGGGACTGGCAGGTTATCTGTATACATAAAGTAGTCTCAGAGGTCTGTGGGTAGAGTCACACCTGTCATCCTGCTGTCTGCCAAAATTTGGAATAAAGTCTGCAAACATGTTTTGAATGCTCAACCACATCTCCTGTGTTTTCTGTAACTCTGCATAACATATCGCTGGTTTAAAAGGTAAGATTTCTGCCTCCTGCAACTCAACTGCTGAACTTCAGAGAGAGTTGTAAATATCAGTCAAATCTGCTACTATTATATTGCAGATTTATCTATAGTTTATGGCTGCATGTCTTGGTTCATTATGACCAGAGTATATTCCAAAGGTTTCTGAAGATTGCTTGCTCTTGTGACACAATATATAGAGAACATCTAAGACTTTTTAGAGCCAGTGACTATTTTACACCCTACAGGCCACACACAATACTACAGGAGAACCAGTGACTATTTTGTTCCTTACAGGTCACACACAATACTACTGCAGAGACAGTTTCTATTGTACACCCTACAGGCCACACACAGTACTACAGCGGAATCAGTGACTATTTTACACTCTACAGACCACGCACAATACCTCAGGACAGCCAGTGCCGATCGGAGAAGAGACATATATCTCACTAATAGCCTGTGAGTGCCTGGCACTGTTGTTAGGTACTAATGTGTCAGCTACCAGAGAAACCCTTGTCGACTGAAACCCACCATACCCTTGGTGGGATGAGGCCATTTCTGGCCGGCACAGCAGACTCCTGGTCGCAGTCTGCTAATGACATCACCTGTGAATTTGGGGCCCAGTTAGCCTATGCTAGTAGTGAGCTGAACATCCTTGGGGTGTGCAACACGTATTCTGAATGACAGGGCATAGAATATACACATTCATTTTAAATTCATGATTCATTCATTCACTCATTCATTCATTATCTAACCCACTTATTCCTGGTCAGGGTGGCGAGGGGGCTGGAGCCTATCCCAGCATGCATTGGACGAGAGGCAGGAATACACCCTGGACAGGTCGCCAATCCATAAATTCATGATTCATTGTAAATTATTGTTTCAATCATTTAAATATTTTAAAATTACTCATTTAAATGTTTAGCATTTATTGTGTGCCTTTTCTAACATCCGTACCTTTCGCAACGCCCGGGAACCGGACTACACTAGCTCTGTGTTTCCTTTGGACGGAATCAGCTTGGATCATTTTGGCTATGGTACAAATCAATGTGAGTTGGAGCGGTGTTAAATAAGCAGTTTATTGGGTCTATGCACTATGCATCGTTTGCATAGTTGGGTTTATGCATGTGTGCGACATGCAATCTTTTTATTATAAAGGTCTTTAAATCTTTATTACTGGTTGTGGGAGGTATAGATAAATCAGTCTACTCAGTGAGGAGGAGAAATCCAGTATTCACTCTAAATTGAGCCAATGTATCTTACATTTAATTTAGTAAAGCACCCTTCAACATATGGTTAGGATGCAAGATTGCTATTTGATAACCTTACAATCTGAAAAATCTAAAACAGATATAAAAGAATAATAAAATCTAAAACATATATAAATAACATAACAGATATAATAGATAAAGGTAAAAAAGAAATGGTCTAAGGATAAAAAATAATAATAAAGTAACAGGAGTGAATTGCAGAAATAATCTTTTAAATGATAAAATACTGATTAAATAAGGAACATTACATTTCCGAAGAAATGGCAACTGAATTTAAATCACAAAAGGAAAAGATTAAACGTCATAGAATGAGTGATAACATATCAAGATAAATAAAAACAAGCCCCGTACAAGCTAATTGCATTGTGTGGTTATCGGAGGTAAACAACTTTAAATCTACAGATTGTCACCTTCCCCATTTTAAATTTAGCATCCTATATCTGTTTCTATCTATTGTCTATCAATCTACACTTTAACTGTATAGGAGCAAGCAACCTTATAGCAAGCCTTGAAGAATTGGGAGGAGGGCAATGTGCATCCCTCCCCAGAAGCAAACGCACCGGGAAGGATCCCTCGTAAATAAGGCAGCCTTCGCCAGAGCACATTGAAACAAATGCCAAGGAATGTGAGAAGGTGTCGTTGGGATTACCAATGACGCGCTAATGGCTGCTGCAGCACTCCGGCAGCTTTGGCGCGCTCTGACTCATCACGTCCCCATGGGGCTCTGGCTGACGTCACTCTGAGACTGTGGGTCAGGCTCAGTCCAGAGTGCAGCCCTTCTGGAGCCGGGATGCACAGACAAACTCCAGCTTTCGCTGTGCTAGGGCAGAGACTGCAGAGACAACCCCCCGTATGAGAGAAACATACACTGGAAGGTTTTAAATTTCTACTAATGAATCCCACAGTATCGGCGATAGGGACTTTGTGTCAGGCACACCGCCATCCAGCAGTGCTTGTAGAATAGATCAACACAATAGGCAAATAGATCAACACTATACATATACATAAGAATGCATCTCATCATTACGGTTTCTAATGATTGTACTCCCTACAATAATAACCATGGAATATTAATAATAACCATGAAACCTTAACATGAATGAGTCAGGACAGATGAAAAACAATAAACATTTTTGGGGGGGGCTATTCTACATGCTGTAAATTGTTATGTTTGTAATGTTATAACCTATGCCTTATATTTCATTGATTTAATTTCAGTGTCTTGCACCTAATGATGTCCAGCCCATATTGGCTTATAAGACACTATTATACAGCAGAACAATCATACACGTAATCACTACTACTATGCCTTATATAGGATATTATAGGAAACAGCCAGGAAATCATATTCAGTGGGAATTCAGGTAGTGCAAATAAATATGTCTAGCTTCTCAATGGCTATTTCTATTTATTTCTATTTTATTTATTTGACAGGCACCCTTATCCACGGATATTTACAGAGCATTAGAAAAAACAAGATTGAATATAAGTAGGAAACTTAAAAGTTCTGTTCAAACAGAACCATAACAGAAAGAATATGAGGCAACACATAGCAGACGCATTTTTCTTTAATATTTAACAGAAATCTCTATGTGTAGCATGTACAGTAACTAAATATTAATTACTTGAGCCTTGTGTCCCGGAAGCAATGGATCTTTAGGCTGAATGAATTGCCAGATTTTCACCCATTCCCAAACACCCCTCCTGCATTTCTTTGCCTTATTGATGCACTTTGCACTACTGAATTACTGATACTTTTTATGTGCTACTGAAGTTGCGAATGTTTTGCGGAACATGACATCTGCCTGGTACAGGCCATCCACTGATGCACATACTGTTACCTTTCTTTGGTGCAGCTTTTAGGAAACGTGGCATTGCTCAGTGCTTTTGCCAAGCAGTATATTTAAACAGCCATAAACTGTGGGCTTTAGGTATCTGTCCAATGGGACAATCCCTGAAGGGGGCAGTTTCCAAAAGGTGGAGATTGACTTTGTCATCCTGACAGGTGGGCAGGTAGCTCATTTCACCCTTGGGGGGCCAAGACTGGTAATTAGGGTGTCGCCATGGAGCCCAAGAAGGGGAGGGAGAGACAGACAGATGTCCAGCAACAGAGAAGCATGCTGGGAAAGATGAGACTGTAAAGGGCTGGAGCATCTGAGCGTCCAATGTGCCACTACCAGAGTTTCACAGCAGATAGTGGCTGTAATTGGCAGCAGGTTGAAGAAGCAAAGAACGGTGGCACAAGGATAGGATGGGACATTGAAGACAAGTCAGGCAGCTGAGTCTGCACTGAGACAGCTTCAGTTGGCATTGATGGGCTGACATCTAGATATCAGTAAGGTGCACTGACACTTCTGACAGGATCTGTGCTCGAAGGTGAAGAATGAGGGGAAAAGAGCCACATTATGTACATTATGTATTCAGAACCGCAAGCAGCCCACCCCCTCATCTGACTACACAATTGGCACCAATATTTTTTTGTTGTATAAAAAGAACACAGTGCAGCGTGAGGCCTGAAATGTTCACAGTGATTTCTTTGACTGGGTCACACCATACATTTGGCATGGATTGCATTGGAAATTATGTGTGGTGACCACAACATGTATTGAATACATGTAAACAAAACAAATTCATAATGGCACCTATATAACATAATGGCAGGTTACAAAGCAAGGGTAACTCATATTCACATGAAAATTGGTATGAATGCACCCTAATCTTCCATAGCATGAGGTTTTCTTTGAACAGTGATCATTTTTTGGAAATAAATTACAATATATTTTTTTCAAAAATGTGAACTGTGTATGATATATATGCCACCTAGGAGTAGAATTTGTATATTGGGAGATAGCTAAGAGACTTATTATATAACTATGATTCATTACTTTGAGCTCATGTTATATTACCATGAGCAATCAAGTTGTCATGGTTGTTCCCCTGACTTACCACCAGAGGGCGGTGTTGCGCCTTTCTGGTAGGAGGGGCGGAGCAAATCAATCACCATTTCCTCCTATTTAAACCTCAGCTGTTTTCCGGTTCTTTGCGAAATCGTAAGCCTTTGTTACGATCTAGCCGGTAAGGTCTGTGTGTCTTTTTAAAGACGCGCTCAAAGAATCTTTCTATCATACAAGAAACATTACCTATTCAAATCCTTAGCAAATGTAGGACTTCTTTTATGTGACCCGAATTAGGAAACTTACTCGCTCCCCCTGAGTTAGTTTGGTTTTCCGGTTAGACAGTCTGTGGACTGTGTTTCGGGTTTCTTTTCATTCGCTGGTTATTTGGCTCTTCTAGCCGTTTATCTTTTCATTCAAACACTCGGTGTTGGTGGTTTATTTTATTCCTTTGTTTGTGTCTTTGTGGCACCTAGTCACCCGTTGGGTGATATTTCGGTTTCCCCCTTTTGTTATTGTTTCTCCTATTCTCTGTTACTTCAGAGTTTGTGGTTAAGCTGTATAGTTACAGTTTAACTTATCGATACCCCCGGGGTTCTGCGATTGGCACCAATCCCTAAACCCACCATCACAGTACGATTTCGCCATGAACACGGCGTCAGCGGATCCCCGCGGTATCGAACAAATAGCAGAGTTGCAAAGCAGAGAAATGGAGAGACAGAGAACGACCATAGAAATTTTATTAGAACAACAACGAGTCATGCAAGACAACCAGGCTAGTATGGTCTCGTCTGTTCAAAATCTGGAGGGCTTGATCCAGACAATGGTCGACGGTCGTCCCCAAACTGCGGTAGGATTCGCCGGTCCTAATCCGGTCGTCACTCCTCGCTGGGGCACACCTGTGGGAGAGGGATTACGAGAGGCAAAATTCAGCTTCCTCCTCGTTTTAGCGGCGAGTCCGGTAAATGTCGGGGTTTTTAGCTCAGTGCCAAATCGTATTCCAGACTCAGCCATCTAGATATAGCTCAGAGGAGTCGCGAGTGGCACTCGTGCTATCATTATTATCGGGGCAGCCCTCGAGTGGGCAGTACCTCTTATTCGCTCTCAAGCACCGGTATTGACAGACTCGCTGGGTTTAATGAAGAGAATGGAGTTGGTTTTCGACCACGAGCTTCACGACAGCGAATCTGCGACTAAATTGACGCGCATGCGCCAGGGTAACCAAAGCGTGGCGGAATTCTCGATTTCCTTCCGTACTCTCGCGGGAGTTACAGGGTGGCCTGAGAATCCTCTCATAACGTTGTTTACTAACGCGCTATCTGATCCGGTGAGAGACGCGCTAGCTACCATTGGCATTCCCGATTCTCTAGATGAACTAATTACCATCGCTATACGGATCGATAACCGTATTAGGGAACGCCAGCGAGAGAGAGGGGACAGAGAGCACCTGGTACCTACGAAAGGGTTCTTACCTCTGTTTCCTAAGCGCTTGGGCAAAGCAGACGAACCCATGGAAGTAGACAGTGCTAGTTTTCGGGTCCTGGCCAGAGGGGATGCGGACTTTTGTCGGTACTGTCGACTGACGGGTCACGTTATTAAAAATTGTTCCAAACTTAAGGGAGAACGAATAGTCTCATTATCGGGCCGGAAGCCGGTAGTGAGACATCAGTCCTCTTTCTTCCGAACCTTCATTCCTGTTGAACTATCCTGGGGGAGACAAAACATTAAAATAAACGCATTTCTTGATTCAGGAGCTGTTGATTGTTTTGTGGACTCCGGGTGGGCTAAAGGAATTCACTTACCTATTCGGGTTCTTTCACAATCTTGTGGTGTTACCGCTCTTGATGGTCGTCCGCTGGGTTCCGGTCGCATTAAGGAATCCACGGAGACTGTAAACATGCGGATCGCTTACGGCGAACACACAGAACAAATTAAGTTTTTTTTGGTCGAGTCGCCTACGTACCCATTAGTTCTAGGACACTCCTGGTTAATAAAACATCAACCACAGGTGAACTGGGGTAGTCATAAAAACCCTATTGTTCAATGGGGGGATCAATGTTCTCTTGGGTGTTTACCTTTTATTCCGTCGTCTTCCGGTTTCGGTGGGTCTAAAAGTCACGAGACCGATTCGGAGACCGACGAATCTATTTACTGTTCGCCTAATCATGCTCCCTCATCCGTACACTCCAATGAGACGGAGAACGAACTCGAATGGGATCCTCAGTGTGCTTGGGAAGTCCCACTGGAGGAGTCCATGGCCGAGGAGATTAGTGACCTGGAATCCTTACCTTTTGATTCTTTAGAGGCAGACATGCCGTCTACGGACGATGAGCCCAATTATTCACGAGTTCCGAAAAGATCAGTTAGCTACTCCAGTTCCGATTCCCATAAAAAATTCCGAACTGCCCCCATTGAGCACGAGTTTCCAAGGGATAAGGAGGGAATGGAACTCATGAGTGCGGAATGTTACTCGCTACCTCCCGGCATTCCAAAGACTTATTCTGATCTGAGCGAAGTGTTTAGTAAGCAAAGGGCTACGAAACTACCTCCGCACCGACCTTATGATTGCGCTATTGAGCTTCATCCAGGCACTGTTCCTCCTCGTGGATCCCTATATTCTCTATCTGTACCTGAGAGTGCGGCTATGAAAAAATACATTTCTGAATCCCTTACTAACGGTTTTATCAGACCATCCACGTCTCCTGCTGGGGCGGGGTTTTTTTGTCGGTAAAAGGACGGGGATTACGACCTTGTATCGATTACAGAGGGCTAAATAATATAACCATCAAGAATCGTTATCCCCTCCCCTTATGAACTCTGCGCGTTCGAACGTCTTCAAGGAGCGTCTATCTTTTCCAAATTAGATCTTCGCAACGCATATAATTTGGTTCGCATCCGTCAGGGTGATGAGTGGAAAACAGCATTTAATACTCACAATGGTCATTACGAATACCTGGTTATGCCATTCGGCCTCACGTGCGCGCCGGCTGTCTTCCAGGCGTTTGTTAATGACGTACTCAGAGAGATGTTGGAGAAATCGGTGTTCGTTTATCTTGACGACATTTTGATTTTCTCCAATTCTCTCTCTGAGCACGTGAGGCACGTCAGACAGGTATTAAAATGCTTGTTAGAAGCCCAATTATTTGTAAAAGCAGAGAAATGTGTGTTTCACGCACCTTCAGTTTCCTTTCTAGGATTCATTGTCGCAGAGGGCAGGATCCAAATGGACCCCAATAAAGTGACTGCGGTCAAGGATTGGCCTGCTCCGGTCTCTGTAAAACAGGTGCAGCGTTTTTTGGGGTTTGCAAATTTTTATAGACGGTTTATCCGCAATTTTAGTTCAGTGGTCGCGCCCATTACGGCACTTACCAAAAAAACTGTTTCTTCTCGGTTCCAATGGTCCCCTAAAGCGGAGGCGGCCTTCGCTGAACTAAAAAAAAGATTCTGTTCTGAACCCATTTTAATTTCTCCCAATCCTTCATTACCTTTCATTGTAGAGGTTGACGCCTCTGAGCTAGGGGTAGGGGCTATACTGTCCCAGCGGTCGGCCATGGACCAAAAGGTTCATCCATGCGCGTATTTTTCTCGGAGCCTTTCGCCTGCCGAGAGGAATTACAATGTAGGAGATCGGGAGTTATTAGCGGTTAAGATGGCGCTGGAGGAATGGCGTCATTGGCTAGAGGGGGCGGAACATCCCTTTACGGTCTGGACGGATCATAAAAATTTAGAATACATCCAGGGGGCTCAACGTCGTAATTCGCGGCAAGCTCGATGGGCATTATTTTTTACTAGGTTTAATTTTTTGTTGACTTACCGCCCTGGTTCAAAAAATATCAAACCTGACGCCTTGTCGCGCTTGTACGATGGGTCCGAACGGGACCATCTGCCCACACCCATTATTCCCACCGCACAGATTTTATCTCCTGTTTTATGGGAGATAGAAAGAGTGGTGCATGAGGCCCAACGCCTTGAACCAGATCCTGGTGGGGTCCACGGGGTGCCTCTTCGTTCCCTCAGGAGCTCGCGCCCAGGTACTGCAGTGGGGTCACTCCTCTCGGCTCACAGGTCACCCAGGCGTACACCGTACGCACGATTTCCTGGGTAGACGGTTCTGGTGGCGGGGTATGGAGAGGGACGTGCGGGAGTTTGTTGCTGCCTGTAATATTTGTGCTCGCAACAAAGTGTCACAGCTGGCACCGTCCAGGGTTACTGCGGCTTTACCGGGTTCCTCACCGTCCCTGGAGTCATGTCGCCTTAGACTTCGTCACCGGCTTGCCCAGTTCTAACGGTCATACTGTCATTTTGGTCATAGTTGACAGATTTTCCAAGGCCGCCCACTTCATTGCGCTTCCCAAGCTGCCGTCTGCGCTCGAGACGGCGCATCTTATGATGGACCATGTCTTTCGCCTTCACGGCTTGCCGCAAGACGTAGTGTCCGATCGGGGCCCCAGTTTGCGCCCAGATTCTGGCGCGCGTTTTGTTCTCTTTTTAGGGGCGTCGGTCAGTCTGTCTTCGGGTTTTCACCCACAGACTAATGGACAGACTGAACGCACCAATCAGACCATGGAAAACACTCTCCGGTGTCTGGTCTCCGCCAATCCCACATCATGGAGCCGGCATCTGGCCTGGGCGGAGTACGCCCATAACACTCTGCGTAATGCGTCGTCAGGTCTCTCTCCGTTTGAGGCTCAGTTTGGTTTTCAGCCTCCTCTGTTTCCTGAGCTGGAGGGTGACGCAGGGGTTCCCTCTGCAGCGGCCTTTGTGCGACGTTGTCGGGCTACCTGGCGGAGGGTTCGTACAGCACTATTGCGCGCAGTTGATCGCCAAAAGGAGTTTGCTAATCGCCGTCGGCGGGCAGCTCCATCGTATAGGGTAGGTCAACGGGTTTGGTTGTCCACACGAGATCTACCGTTACGGGTAGAGTCTCGCAAACTCGCTCGCGCTTTATTGGGCCTTTTAAAATCATCCGTAAGGTTAACCCTGTCACTGTGCAATTACAGCTTCCACAATCCATGCGGATACATCCCACGTTCCACGTATCCCGCCTCAAACCATTACTCATTAGCGCCTTAGCACCTCCCGGGCATGCCGCCACCGCCGCCTCGTATCATTGGGGGTGGTCCCGCTTATACGGTGCGTAGTATCGTGGCTTCGGGCGTGTAGGCAGGGGTACTCAGTTCCTAGTGGACTGGGAGGGTTACGGTCCTGAGGAGCGCAGTTGGGTTCCGTCCCGGCACATCTTGGATCCATCGTTGATCCAAGATTTTCACCGGCGTGGGGCTGAAGGGTCGTCAGGAGTCGTCCCTTAAGGGGGGGGTCCTGTCATGGTTGTTCCCCTGACTTACCACCAGAGGGCGGTGTTGCGCCTTTCTGGTAGGAGGGGCGGAGCAAATCAATCACCATTTCCTCCTATTTAAACCTCAGCTGTTTTCCGGTTCTTTGCGAAATCGTAAGCCTTTGTTACGATCTAGCCGGTAAGGTCTGTGTGTCTTTTTAAAGACGCGCTCAAAGAATCTTTCTATCATACAAGAAACATTACCTATTCAAATCCTTAGCAAATGTAGGACTTCTTTTATGTGACCCGAATTAGGAAACTTACTCGCTCCCCCTGAGTTAGTTTGGTTTTCCGGTTAGACAGTCTGTGGACTGTGTTTCGGGTTTCTTTTCATTCGCTGGTTATTTGGCTCTTCTAGCCGTTTATCTTTTCATTCAAACACTCGGTGTTGGTGGTTTATTTTATTCCTTTGTTTGTGTCTTTGTGGCACCTAGTCACCCGTTGGGTGATATTTCGGTTTCCCCCTTTTGTTATTGTTTCTCCTATTCTCTGTTACTTCAGAGTTTGTGGTTAAGCTGTATAGTTACAGTTTAACTTATCGATACCCCCGGGGTTCTGCGATTGGCACCAATCCCTAAACCCACCATCACACAAGTAAAAAACTAAAGGTAGTGAAAAATGTAAAATTCCCAAAATTAACATAGGGCTGTAGGAGTAACTTATTTTAATACAATAGTTCAGATGTAGAAAACAATACATTACAGTGTAATTAGAATTCTGGATTGCTAGCTAAAGATGTTCACAAACTTGTCTAGTTTGGTTGCCAGCTAAGTAAAATGGTGGTTTATGACACCTTTGCATTTTATCATCCTTTTTGTCTTTTTAGAAGTGTTTTTATTAGCTCATCCAGCTGCAGCAGACATGGAATTTTGTACGTATTTTCCATTTCAGCCATGAGATCCGGTTACCTTAACTGTCAGTAAGTGAATAATAGACCACTAAAGTAACTTGTTGATATCAAGTTGTTTTGTTTTCTTTCTACTTTATGCAAATGCTTAGCCTCTATTAATATCTCCTAGTTACTGGTATTAATGTTTACGTTGAGTGGACAGTTCCAGTGTACTTACTGTGTATTGACAGTATTGTTACAAAAACGTAATAATGGTTTTACTCTTTACAATTAGTGAGGTTTTCCTATGTACTTACCTTGTATATACAGTATTGATACAAAATAATGAAGAGTTTTTAACACATCACATTAAGTACTGTTACACAAAGGTGAAAACAGTTTGACAAGTGGGCTTTTCTTGTGTAATTATCATGTACATACACTATTGTTAAACAGAGGTGAACAGAACACTGTGCTTCTGCTAGTGAAGCAGTAACCGTTGGCAGCAAGCAAGGAAACAAAAACAAACTTTTTGATAGTGAGAGAAAATATTTTTCACCTACAGTTCAGCACCAACCTACTAACTACTATCATATCTAGCTAGCTATCTAACTAGGTTTATGTAATAAACATGAACTGTGAGTCGAATAAAACTATTCATCATAGAACGAGTTAGGTAGCACCATTTGGCATTAGCTAGCAACATATCTAACCAATGTGTGTTCTTATGATTAGATGTGGCTAATTAGCAGTGGCTAACTTCACTATTATAGCTAATCAGTTAAGTTATAAACATTAACTTTGTATCATTCAGTTTTTCATAACTAGCTAGCTAGATTTCAAGGAAACTAATAACATTACACAACAGGCTACATTACAAAACATTATAGATAGCATTTCTTACTCATTCAAAAGCTGGTCTCGTTGGCTTAGATAGCCTTTTCCAGTTTATTTTAGGTATGCTGTAAGTCTTTAGCACTCTGGAATGTAAATGGCCATCAAACTATGGGTGGTTTGTCAAACCCCTTGGGCATCAGTGTTTGTCTCTTGGTCAACGGCTGCAATTTCTTAATAGTTAGCTTTGTCACGCCAAAATTGCACTCACTGCAGCACAAACATTCATCGTCAGTGGGCTTCGGGAGACAGTGTCCTCATCTGCACTACCAATATTTTGTCTGACATTGTGCTTCTTCAGAACCCGTTCTTTTATGTTCGAAAGCTAGCTGAGCAGCTTCTTCAGCCTGTAAATGTTTCAGCTGCTCTTCGGTTCGAACGAATACAGACAAGCAACTTAGATGGCTATTTTACATCTTCTCGAATATTTTCCGACATTGCTTATTCTGAAACGATTGCTTGATAACTCTGCTGGATGGCTGTAGGCCAAGTGGATGGCTTGTCTACCTAACTAGCTAGCTACTGTGTCAACAAACACTATGTAAAACCACATCTCTACTTGCTTTGCTTACCTCAAGGACTTGTGCAGAGTGATACTTTTTAGCTGTGAAAGACCCGGTAGGAAACACATTAGTTGAGGAAATGGATAGCTATGAAATCATTCATGGTATTCTTGGAAAATAGCTAAAATAGTTGTATTCCAGTCTTTGATTCAAATGTGTATAGCTAACAATGGTTGTGCTCCTTTACGTGGACTGTTCCGGTGCACTTATCATGTACATACAGTATTGCTACGCAGGTAACTACGGTTTTGCACTTTACATTAAGTGGGCAGCTGTGATAGACCCGGTAGGAAACACATTAGTTGAGGAAATGGATAGCTATGAAATCATTCATGGCATTCTTGGAAAATAGCTAAAATAGTTGTATTCCAGTCTTTAATTCAAATGTGTATAGCTAACAATGGTTGTGCTCCTTTACATGGACTGTTCCGGTGCACTTATCATGTACATACAGTATTGCTACTGTGGCAGCCTAAGAGGCTGCACAAGAAAATGGCTGCCTGGCCTTCAACACATGGCAGCCTAAAACACTACATTTCCCAGCAGGCCACAGTCACACCTGAACGGAGTGAAGGCAATGGAACTAACGACCAGCTGAAAGCCATTTCGAGGCCTACTTAAAGGACTGGCTCACATTACCCATGGAGAGGAGTAGGAAAGTGTTTGTGAGTGTGTTGAAGGAGAGAGAAAGAGAAGCCTGTGAAGTCGTTGACCAGCCAGGAGTTAGAAAGCGAGTGTTGGAGTGTGTTGTTTTGTGTTTGACTGGATTGTGTGAGGACCCCCCTTTGAATAACGACTACGGACTGGATTACGGAACTGAACTGGATTTTGGAATTGGATTTGGACATTGACGACGAGATAAGGATTTGTGGACTTTATGTGTTTGTGTTCCCCTGAAGACCCCACCCTTTGTTTTGTGTTTGTCAGTAGTAGTTTAATAAATTATCATTTTGTTTTTGAATACTGCCTCCTCCTTGTTCTTGAACTTGCCTACGCCCTCTGCAAGGTCTGTGTGTGTCGCCCAACCCCTGGGGACACCACACTACGCAGGTAACTACGGTTTTGCACTTTACATTAAGTGGGCAGTTCCTGTGCACTTACCATATACATACAGTGTTGTTACAAAAAAATTACCATGGGTTTAAACTAAAGTGGGCACAGTGCACAGCTGCACACATTAAGGGGACTAAAGATACCTCCTAACATGACGTGCTATAGGAAATAACTCCTGTGTTACACAATACAAGAAACATTTAATTCATACATTTGATACAACATGTGAACATGGACTTTCAAACCAGAATGCTGTTTTTGTATGAAAAACAAAATTACTCATCTTCTGACAACACACACCCCCCTATTATAATTTTTTATTGTACAAGATGGGAAGTGAAATATCTGAACATTGCATCAATCTTCCAACTCATTCACAATCATCATTTTGAACAAACAGTACCAAATTCATCTTTCCTTCTTTTATGGGTGGACTGCTAGTGGGTACAAATAAACTTAATAAATAAATATCAGCAGTGCTCCATTCATCATTGACCATCATTTTGGACTGGAAAGTTCCTTGTGTTGATTCACTTGTGTTGACAGCTCTTGTTACACAATTGTATTTCACATGTGTACTTACACAATGTAACAATTTTGATAAATATTTCCTGTTACACGTGTACTTTCATAAACCATGCAAATCATTGTTACACATTCTTGCCATTGTCATGTTGGAGAATGATTGCTGGTTAGCTAACCAATGAAAACAATATCAGCTAGCAATCATATAAATAGGCATTAAAGAAATACCTCTTGTGAAAATATTTTAGGTTGACTTATGTCCTCTTATTTCAGCAATGAATGGTGCTTTCTAAACCATAGCAAGCAAATCAGCTTGGTGGCAAACTGTGTATTGAGTAGTCAATGTCTTTTCAATCTCTGTAACATTCAATTATAATTTCATTTATAATCCACACTAGTGAGGGCCTGTAGATGTTTTGTGAAATGTTGTTGGCTTGCTGACTGAAACAATGAGACTCCCATAGTTTTACATAAGCCAGATGTTTGACAATTAAAGATTGTGCTCAAACCACAATGCATTAGCTAAAGGGTTTTGAGGATTGCTTGAATCTGAAAGTCTTAGAATAGCATAGGCCTAGTATGTTTAAGAACATAAAAAAGTATGTAAGTATATTTTAAATATTTACAAGGCAAATCATGTGAGAGATAGCATGCAATTATATATATACCACATACAAAGAAGTTTGTACCATAGATATAGAACTACTAGATTGGATACAGGTAGTGGCCAAAAAGGTGGATACACCAATATGATCCAATTTTGGTATCCTGCTCTGTGGAGTTCTCTATGGATCGTTTTTGATTAAACTGCCTGCTCATCCCTAGAATACATTTGCAGTCAATTGATTTAGAGTTGCTCGCCTGTTTAGCCTTGGACCCCAAACTAATGCATGGACATCATGATCCAGCAGTATGCGCTTCCAACCACAGTTACCCTTTATTGATGATTTTTTCCCCTCAGAGTCCCATGCCGACATCATCTTATACGCTGTTCCTCGAGAAACATCAGCAAGTCTTCATCACTGAAGCTCCTCCCAAATGCGCCCCAACAATCACCCCTCTCTTGAAGTCACTGAGGTCCTGTCCTAATATATCGGCAACCATCATAATTATAGGAAACCTATATTTAGCCCATCTGCGGATGTAGTAGTAAACCAGGCCTGCCTAGCATTTTTGTACATCACCCTTATCATGCTGGGATATTAATTGCTTAATTAACTCAGAAACATCACCTGTGTTAAAGCATATTCAATATACTTTGTGTCCCTCCCTCCCCGTTGGCACTACCTGTATATTTCACAGAGTACCCATTTGTATTTCAATATTTTCTCAACCTATTAAGATTGCTATTTATACATTTACATTTTTTTACATTTTAGTCATTTATCAGACACTCTTATCCAGAGCGACTTACAAAATGTGCATTAATACATGGTAAGATTAATCATAGTCCACGCCAGAGATCAGTGTCGTGATACAGTAATAGACATAATCATTGACAGCTGCAACCGTACCTGTAACACAAGGGGGGGTGGGGGTGGGGGGGCAGACATAGATAATTGGTGGTGATAATTAGTGTAATGGAGTCTGAAGAGGTGGATTTTCAGTCTCTTGCGGAAGATGGCCAGTGAGTCGGCGGTCCTGACCGATTGCGGAAGATCGAGAAGAGGCGAGACTGCGAGGAGCTGCTGCCAGGTGCTACTACTTCACAAGGATGCTTTTTACCTTACAACAAGAAATCCAAGTCAACATTAAACAGTAAACACAATACAGTAGAAACCCAGTTAAACATAACATCTTATAACATAACATTGTAACAATAACATTAAGAGAATAATGCCAAAGAGGAAAAATGGATCGCATCTGACCATGAGGACAAGGTTGATGATTCCCCATTTGGACATCAATGACAAAGAGAGAGAATGCAAAGTAAAACATAATAAAGGTGGATATATGGAGGGGAAGTGATGCCGGAAACTTCTGACACAAGAGAGAAGAGGTGCATGGTGATTTATACCTGTAGGGAAACTGGTTTACCAAGCCAAGGTAATAGTGTAACTCCAATATAGTAGAACCTCAAAGATACAAACCTGAGAGTCACGGACTAATCGGTCAATCAAAAGTGGTATGAACCCAGAATTAAGATACCCAATTCCACCTTATCATCAAGCTCTTTATTATCACTGGTGCAAAGAGGTGAACATTAAATTGAAACGAATCACACTTTTTGCATTGAAAAGCACGGCCATGTCTTAGCACTATCAGACATCATTAGCTGTCATCAAATGGTCCTAAAACTAGGGTCATCTTTCTGTCTAAATGTTGCATATATAATTTAAAAATGATATATACCAATTAAAAAATGTACATTTAAATTATTTCATTTTAATAAGAGCTGTCTGATGATGTTTTGTTAAGGAATTACATATGCTGGTCATACCATTCAATTTGTTTTAGTATCCACTCTTTATATGTATGCATGTTCCCAAGTTCCTGAAGGTTTAGGATATTTATTTTATTTTAAAATGATTAACCAAATCATAATCATAATCATGTGACACATGCAAAAATGATGTATACTATTTGAAAGCTGAAGTGGGGAGTATGTATTAAATATTTCACACATGGGTTACATTGCATTGTAAAATGAAATGTAGTGGCCTATGTGACCAAAGGACCTATACTGTAAATGTCATTTTGATTTTCAGAACTTGTTCCTTATTAAGGGCAAGCCATCAGAAACATATTTTTTCAAACCAAATAGGATTTTTTAAATACAAATCCAATATGGCTGACTACATGTGATCAATTACAGCTCTAATGAGGTCATAGTGTCATCTATAATTTACTAATACTAGCCAGACATATATTAAGTGCATTTGGCTCTCAAATGACAAATGTGTGGAAACAACTATATTCAAATTCACACATTTAAATTGGAAATTCATCATGCTAAGCATATTATATTGAATAAATATTGTTAAGTATTTGTTGAGACCCTTCCCATAACATCACATCATGTAAATATACATGAATGCTGTTTGATGTTATGTTCCACCCTGGATAAAAGATTGATCTCTGGTGGTGTTTAGATGAGAGATAGATAGCTAAGTAAATATTTAAATAAATAGGCTTTAGAACCTTGGCTATTTGTAAAGAAGGAAATCTTAATTGTTAAAAAGTTCGATTTTTTTTTTGTCAAATAAATACTTAGTCTTAATAATTGTAATATATTTGTGTATACTTTGATCATTTTACTTTGATCATTTATCAGTTTTTGGAGCAGCAAATAGTTTTCCACTGCATTCTTGGCCACCCAGTCAACACTACAGCAGGTAGCCGATGAGACGGTGAAATTATACAATGTAACAGTTTTGGAATACCACACCCCAAATTGTATCGCTTCACCAGCTCTCTTAATTCAAGTGCAAAGGCACATACATTGTAAACAAAAACATACATTGTATTTTATGTGATAGATAGACAGAATCTTAGGCAGCCTTGTCTAGGACCCCCAAAGAGGGTACGGTTTCAGAAATAAATTTGTTGCTCAATATTAAAAACAATGGAGATAATTACAAACTTTTAATTGAAGAACTAAAGACTGGGCTGAGGCCAATTTGAGCTGAAACTCTAAATAAATAATCATGTTCTGTGTGCCAGGGTCAAATGCCCTTTTGGCCAGTGCCTTCTGGTGTTGTATAACAAGGCTTTTGGCACAACACTGCAGTCCAGCACATGAATTGTGGAGTTAATGTGGAAAGCAAAAAGCATCCTGTTCCTTGGATCCTGATCATTCTCAATCGCGTGTCTCAAGTTTCAATTTCACAATTAGAAATAAATTACATTTCTCAGACCCAAGCTATAAATACTTTCATGGCAAAACAAATGGTAAGTCTGCCAAATCGTACATCCTCTGGCGTTTCTCATCTTACAGCGTGTCTCACACTTGTCGAGTGTCTTTGCAATTGTTCTCCAGCCATTGAAACCACACAACTGATGGGCACAGTCTCTTCTTTTCTGTTTTAATGTTTATTAAGTTATATGAAGGTATTTGGGTCTTGTGATGTGGACCAGATATGGTTTATCTCACCCAATTCAACCCGTAGTGAGCTGACTGCTCCAAGACCAGGGGAAACGGCCTTCCCACACTTTCTTCTCTTCTTTGCTCTCAATTACATTAAAAATGATGAATACACTTGTCCAGATGCCATATTACTCAACCCAAAATGATACTTAATGGCGGCCATTCACAGAAATAATGAGTCGGCTTCCAAATGAATGTGGTATATATTGTATAATGGCTGCCTTTGTGCCCTATTAGATAGAGACCACTGCTGACCTCAAGATCTAAACAGAGTCATGTTTCAGAATGAGCCAGATCTGATCAAAAGCTTGATGTAAGTATCAAGTACCCATACAGTGCTGTTAAACCAGACAGGGTGATAACACTGACATTTGTAAGTATATAGATATTTAGCTATAAGCCCCCCTCATCATTCCAGGGGCTGGGAATCAGGTTACTTTTGTTTCATCATCAATGTAATGGCTGAGTTGCAAGGCTGTATTTAATACAAAGCAACCACTCCAGAATGTTTAGTAGTAGGCTTGGTCAAGTTCATATGTTTGGATCCCTGGGGTATCAACCATTAGACATCTCATTACAGAAAAAAAACCCACACATTCGCTTTGTTACGTCAGCAAGATTCAATACCATTCTCTTGCCACCTTCTATTTTGAAAACTACTACTGTAGAGTAATAATGATGCATATTGTTTCTTTCTAATTTGCACTCATGGTTTTTAAACACAGGAGAACTGCAGCAAGCTTTGCAGAAATATTACTATATTCAATAAAGTTGTAAGTGGGCCTCTTCAGATGTGGAAAATTGTATATAATGATCTCCCCAGTGCAATTATACACTGGCAGTAATTCCTGTGGGACTTGGAAATCTGTTTTTATCAACTACTTATAATCATCTTTTACAAATGTATATGCCTGCTATGGATTGGTCAGTACAGAATATCCTTCCCACCTTTTCCTTCGTCTGAAAATGTCAAGCATGAGGTAAAATAACTGACTGCCTGACTCAATGGTAATTGTATCCTTTAATAATTAATAGGCCAGTCTTAGTCATACTGCACCACTGTGAGAATGAGCAGTTAGTTATGGAATATTGAACTTAAAGACAGACTGCTCCATTAAAACAGGAATGACAAAGGAGTCCTCCTGCAGCAAAACCTTATGAGAGCTGACTTGTATTATTGACAAATAAAACATGCTACTAAAGCAGTGGTTTTGTTTTTTCTAAACGTATATGCAACAATATGTAAACATAATAAAATATTACAAAATAAGAAAACCAAGAGATTACAAGTTCTTCCCTGTTCCCCAAGAAAGCAATACATGATGTATGTAGATGCTGAGAAGCATACAATATTCAACATTTTTTATTTTATTTTCAGACATCCTGATAATAGAGCCTTCAACATTTACCTGGGGACAAATAGTGCTCAATTATCATATCAAGAGTTGTAATACTATAAATAAGGAAAATGCATTGGAGTGCAATGATTGCTAATTGTAGCTTCAGTGTTAAACGCAACCAAAGCTACAATTTAAACACCAGCCAAGATGAACAAGTATAAAAAGGTATACAATGCTGAAACTTGGCTAAAAAGAGTTGATAATGCAATAAAAATCTGGCAGATCTTTAATTTTTCCATATTCAAATGAACAGGGAGGATGTGTCCTCATATATTTGCTGGTGGTGAATTAACTCCGGCTCTCAGGAGGACCCAACAATGTAATTTCCACTTGACATGCGATCTTAATCACTCAGGCAGCTCCTGAAATATCTCTCTGCATTATTTCACATTCTGCTTCTTCTCTGATGCCCCGCAGCCCTCTCAGAGAGGGAATGTTTACTGTCTGTTTGACCTACG
Source organism: Aldrovandia affinis (assembly GCA_029706075.1). Taxonomy (NCBI): domain Eukaryota; kingdom Metazoa; phylum Chordata; class Actinopteri; order Notacanthiformes; family Halosauridae; genus Aldrovandia; species Aldrovandia affinis. The sequence continues at coordinate 554,438 of JAINUG010000121.1, read as the reverse complement.
TTTTGTGCAAACACGCATAGAATGTACCTTTTCTGTTTTGTTTATGTGTTATGTCCTGGGACTCTAATCAAGCAAAGCAAATAATACATACAAAATCAAATCAAATAATGTATTGATTGATTTCTTAATGCATTGATTGATTTCTTAATACATCGATTTGTTGATTGATTGGTTGCTGTGATATTTAGACTTGTGTCCCAGGTGCATGGTCCATTATAGAAAGAGATCTGATGGACTCATGACGCATGGTGTACGGCTTTGCATGGTTTGTACCTGCCACTGAAAATCTTGTTCTTCAGGTCAGTTCTTAGGTGGTGATTGAACTGAATGAGCTCAAAAGATTTTGCTAATGAAGGAAATGCTTCAGTTAAGTAAACTAGCAGACTTTCTGCAAACTGTAAACCTTGGCATGAGAACAATAAGATTCTAGGATTTAATTTAATTTATTTTAATTTAATTTTCTGTTCTAAATGCTCCAGACAGAAAACACCTGATGTTGAGACTACAGGTGTGGTTTGTTTCTCTATAGAACAAATTAACCTTATATAGCAATTGATTCTGAATTAAGTTTACTTTTTTGTATCTACAGTAGGCAGTCAAATTGCCATCTTGAAATGAGAAGTGATAAATTCACATTTCAATTGATTAGTGATCTGTTTCAAGAGATTATATTGGCAAATATTAGCCCTTTTTTCCAAAATTGACCACCAAAAGACCATGGCCAGATAGTAGCAGATAAAACATGTAAAGCTATCACTTGACTACAGTTATAATTATGCGTATGTAGAAGAAGTATTACTCAAAATTGTATCTGTACTTGGTGAGGTAATATTCTGCAAAGTAACTACTCAGTAGTGAAACAGTAGCGGTCACTGAAGACCCAAATTGTGTTTAAAATACTGCACATAATTGTCAATTCCTGTACTAAAATATTAAAAGACATTTTGGACCACTGAAAGATAATTTTATGTTTAGAATTATCTGGCTAAGTAGATCTGTGGAGGGCGTCGGTCTCGGCCACGTGGGAGTCGCATGGTTGCTTTTGTTTTACTTGTTGTGGAGGCCTTTGGAGCAGGGAGACTTTCCGGGGGCAGGTTTGGCACTCTCACAGCGTGTTCTTCTTCTTCGTGTCCGGCCATCTTCTATATCTCGTCCTTCCAGTGATTGGCACAGGCGAGCGCGGCAGCAGTTGGTTCAGCCAGGTCATCTCCGGTACATTGTGGGGCCTGGGTACAGTTCATGAGGTGTTCCATTGTTTGGGGTTCCCCACACGCACATGCATCGGAGGTTGTTATATTCCATTTCTTCATGGATGCCTTGCACCGTCCTTCACCAACCCGTAGTCGGTTAAGAGTCTTCCAGACAGCCCAAGGTTGGTCGTGACCAGTGGCGAGGCATTCGTCTGGGGTGATGCCTCTCTCCTTCCACTGGGCTGCCTGGCTGCCGAGGCTGTTCCATTGCTTTTGCCATTCTGTAGTCCTGGCATCAGTTGGAGTGGTCTCCAGAGCTTCACTAGTGTCCAGAAAACTGCTCCTGGAGCCGAGTCGTTTCCGGACAGCAGAGTGTTCATGGAGTAGATGCCGGTTGTCGATGGCCTGCTTTGTGCATTCAGCTTTCGTGATAACTGTTCTGCGGATGTCAGGGGGGGCGATGCCAGAGAGGGCATAAAGGCATTGTACAGGGGTTGTTTTGATGCACCCGGTCACTATCCTACAGGTCTCATTGAGGATAGGATCTAGTTTGCATGCATGGCATGATCTGCTCCATGCTGGGCAGGCATATTCAGCTGTGGAAAAGCAAAGGGCTAATGCCGATGTGCGCAGTGTACTTGGGTGGGCCCCCCACTTTGAGTTTGTTAGTTGTCGTAGGAGGCTGTTCCTGGTGGAAACCTTGGCTCTCGTCTTCTGGATGTGTGCCTTGTAGCTCAGGGTACGGTCTAAAGTTACTCCCAGATAGACTGGGTGCTGGTGGTTTTCAAGCTTTATCCCGGCCCAGGTTACATCAAGCTCCCGTTTAGCCTCTCTGTTCTTAAGATGGAAGCTGCAGATTTGAGTTTTCCCAGGGTTTGGGCGCAGGTGGTTTTCCAGATAGTACGCTGACATATCTGTGAGGCCTTGTTCCAGGGTTGACTCAACTTCTGGGAAGGTGTGCTGCTGCGTTGTCATGGCTAGGTCATCCGGTAAGATAAACCTGCTGCATCCTTCCGGGAGGGGCTGGTCGTCCGGGAGGGGCTGGTCGCTGGCTGGTTGCCAGAGAACTCTCACTGTGAGGAGTGGTGAGGGTCTCGGTATGTTTGGGGTAAAAGAGAACTCGAACTGGAAAGTTCAAGTGTCTCTGTGTGCATGGGTTTGGGAAGCACTTGAAAAGTCACTGGATATGTGTGTGGATAGGTTCCAGGGGAACTCCAGACAAAGAGTCTGGGGGGAGAGACAGAAAAAAAATATTAAAAATCCGGTCCGTAGACCGACAAACTCCACTCCGTCTCCAGACTGCTCTGTTCCCATCCAGGGATTGTCACGTGGCGTGTGACAAGATCATTTGGTATATATATATGTATGTTTCAAATAAAAAATGTGGTGCCTAGAATAAGTTAAATAGTAGCTAGTAGTTAACTAGCTGTGCTAGAAGATAATTAGCATGCTGACCAACTCACCTTTTCTAGCTATGTTAGCTCCTTTTTGTATCATGTCCATTTATCTACCAATTTGGAAAGCGCAATTTTGTGGATTTTTGTTTATTGCTGAAACCACCTCTAATAATTCAGGAGAGTGCAGACAAGCACACAGACAGGTTCCACTGAAACATCTGATGACAAGCGACTGCTACTTTTCAATCTGCGGTCCAGCAGAGTTGGAGGAGGACACTTCATGTGTAGATGGTGCTGGTTCCACAATTGCACTCAAATAGGAAATCATTCTGACAAATATACTCAAAATTCAGTATTGAGCCATTTTTACCAACTCTGTCTGCTTTTTATAGATAAGGGAAAAAATATTTTACTACGCCGTTTAGAGGTTCAGTTTTCTGTGGTTAATTCAAAGTGTTAACTCGCATGACTCACATAAAATAAACTATCCATTGACAAGAATTTGAAGATTTGACTTGCTTGAACTTTGTATATTTGTCAATGGAAGAGATCATTGATGGTCAATTTCAACTTTAACTTCAATTTTTACATATCTTGCTTAACAGCTGTTTAATTATGTAATACTCAACTTTGTAACCGAGTCTGCCAGTCCTCCTCTGCACTGAGAGTTTCTTTTGGGTTGTGACTCACCAACATCCCAGATTTTGAGTTACTCAATCCCAATTTTTAAAAATATATACCGGATGTTCTAAACTTTTACAACAGTAGGAATCCACAATGAGAGACACAGGACCAGATTTACTAAGGAAATAATTGCAGCGCAACGACAGTCACTATTTTGTGTTCACGCAGACCAACATATTAATGACCAATTTACTCAAATTGGTTCTAATTAGGCAATCAAGAAATGAAACACCCTCATTTGCAATTTTGTTAAAAGATGGGAATAAGGATGGGAACCTCTAAGCTTAAAAATGTATTTTTTATGGGGGTCCCTTGTAGTTTATGGGTGGTCCCGGATCCCCCCAGACCCCCCTCATTTTGACCACTGTACACATCCAGATCACATCCAGATATGTGATGAAATGGATACAGAGGACAAGTAGCAAGGGAACCACAAGAAAAAGAAAACTTAAATGTACAGATCAGGGAATAGAGGTAATGATCAACATGATAGTCACAAAAAAGTGACATCACGAAAAGAAAATATGAATTAGGCATAACAAAATATATTTTTCCCACAACATGATGTGGGAAAAAGACACATGCAGTGGTCCAACCGAGGCAAGAATATTAACACTGAGACGGGCCCTCGGTGGCACTTGCCCGGAGTACAGGTTGCCCACTGTGGCTGGGGTTCGATCCCTGGCTGCGCCAGTCCGATTCTGACCAGGACTACCACTAGGGGGTGACAGTTGGACATCATTGGCTACACGCAGACTGCAACACTTGTGTGTTTTTATTTATAAAGCGATACTGAGTAAACTACCCTTCTACCTTTGGTCCCTGCTGTACATAAATTCAGGGAGTTATCAGCTACGCTCCCAGAAATGCTTGCTCTTTAATGTTCCCACGGCTCATACAGAATTGGAAAAATATATCGCTTTTTCCTATTATGCAACATGGGCGTGGAATAATCTACAGAAAGAGCTGCATTTAGTTGATCTCATACTAATTTTAAAGGTCTTATACAAGATACTGTGAGAGAGCAATGTAAAACATTTTGAGATCCCATGTTTCTCCACACTGAATAGCTGTCTATATGTGTTGTTCTATGTATTGTTGATTGTTGTATTGTCTGCAACTATTGTGTAGGCCAGGCATGGGCAAACTACGGCCCGCGGGCCACATACGGCCCGTTGGGCTTTTTACTCCGGCCCGTCGAATATCAGTACCAAATTATAGTAAAGACCGCATTCATTTTGCCTTTTTCCTGCAATGCCACTAGATGCACATTTCAGTTGATCTCACTAGATGGCGCTTGACATGACACAGACCTAACTGACAGTTAAGCAAGCTGGCTGGTTTGGAAAAGTTCCTTCATTTTATTTGGCTAGTTTAGCTAAGCTAGGAACCTATGCAGTTGAAAAGCTGAAAACATGCAGAGCATGGTTAATTCTTTATGGTTTATGAAACAAATGACAGTCTATACAAATGTGACTTATAGCGCAAAATGTGTTTGATTAAGTCCGCTGTTAAACTAACTATACCAAAAACAGTAATTAACTGAAAATGATTCTCAATTAGCTAGGGGCTGAAAAACAAGTTTTGTTTTTAATTCTAAAACGTTAAAAAAAAAATCTAGTTCAATAATGTGGAGCCTTGCACCACGGACCGGTTCCGACCACTTTTCTTAATTAAAATTAAGGAATTACTAAGATTTCCTGCTTTTTGAACGCACCACCCGTGCAGCTATTTTTCAAATTTGCACCACAGACCGGTTCCGAGGGGCAATTACCCCCCCCGTGCAGCTATTTTTCAGAACAGAACATGGGCGCCGTTACGTGCCTCGCACCGGGTGCTGGCAACCCACGCTATGCCACTAGTCGCCCCCAATGTTCAAACGAAACCTACGCCGCTGGTTGTACTAAAAAAAAATCCCAAGGTTGGCAGGTCTGCATGACATGACATGGCTACCCTTTAACTATGGCATGGCGAAACTTTTTATGTAATGGCTTTTACATGTAATTTATATTAGTTCACACAAACACTCTCCATCCATCTGCTACTGTCCCGGCCCGTCTGTAAATTTTAAAACCCATTGTGGCCCCTGAGTCAAAAAGTTTGCCCACCCCTGGTGTAGGCCTACTGCTGCTACCCTGGCCAGGTCTCTCTTGGAAAAGATATTTCAATCTCAAAGAGACTTCCTGGTTAAATAAAGGTTAAATAAATTAAAAATTAAAAAAACATATATACATATGGATGAACAGATTTAAGTATTTATCCAAAGAAAAGCCAAAAGTGACACAACCCCTGCAAATTTGACTAAATCCATAGATATTGAGACCTTGTAGTGACTGCTTTTGCGTTCAAAAAGCAGTCGCAAATCTTTAGTAATTCCTTAATTTTAATTAAGAAAAGTGGTGGGGAGAAAATCTGACTTTTTAAATAGTGCTGGGTGTCGCTGGTGGAAATTACAGCCTTGCTCCACATTATTGAACTAGATAGCTAGCCTAGCCTAGCTACAACTAAAATAATTAATTCTTAGCTAACAAATTAGAATTAAAACAAAGAACTTGTTATATTCAGCCTCCTAGCTAATTGAGTATATCATTTTACAGTTAATTACTGTAATTTAGTTTCCCATCAAGCTAGTATAGTTAGTGTTAACTATAAGGCTAACCGTAGCCCAACTTCTGACTTAATCAAACACAATGGTTGCTGCAGTGTGGCTATAAGTCACATTTGTATAGACTGTCATTGTGTTTCATAAACAACATAAATTAGGCAATATTAACCATGCTCTGCATGTTTTCAGCTTTTCAACTGCATAGGTTCCTAGCTTAGCTAAACTAGCCAAATAAAATGAAGGAACTTTTCCAAACCAGCCAGCTTGCTTAACTGTCAGTTCAGGATACTTAGCACACTGAACATTCCATAATCTTAGTGTATGGGTGATATGTGTTTTTATTTCAGCAACTATAATTCAAAAAGTAGAATTTCAGTAATATTTTCAGCAAACCCATACAAAGCATTTCAGACTGCATGCAGTATTATATCTTGAGTTTGGAGGAGATTTTAATTGATCTGTAGGAAAGCATGACCCTAAAAATAAGTAATCCTTACAAAGAACAATAGTCTTGAAATGTTTCACATGCAGACTATGTAATAATAGTAATGACAATTTAATAACATTTTCTAATCAACTGAGTTTCTAAACAAAGATTCAGGAGAGAAATCTTTCAACAAACCCTGATGTTTCCCTCAGCCAGCTGAAATTAATTTTCCCAGCAGGTATAAATTCACCACATACCTTAATAAAACCTTCTATTTTAAACACACATATGCTGTACAAGAATTTCTTACTACTGAATCTGGGATAAACATAGGGCAAGGAACAATATTTCAGAGGGGGAAAAATCACATTGTTGAAGGTATAAAAAGTGATGTGAATAGCAGAACAAATACAGAAGGGAAGGGAGTGGAAACAAAGAGAGTGTAATCTTTATGGCCTGCTGTAATCTGCTGTTGTAATCTGAAGTCTCTTGGGATAATGTTATCAGGGCCAGTGATTTATAGCCCAATAGAGTCATTCTTTAAAAAGAAGCATGTGAAATATTTGCAAAACCTTACTAAAACAGATTTTTTCATGTCTGCCAAAGATATCCAGCTCCAATGTTAATGAGGGAAAGAGGTCAGTCGGTTAATTGTTTGAAATGGGGCCCAGGCCAACCATTTCTAAGTCTGTTGGCAAGCGTCCAGAGAGACATGCATTATTGCTTCTCTGGCTACCTAATCCTACTGGTTGTTTTACTTAGTTCTTCCATATTTAATCTATTCATGTATAATATAATATATATGAACACTAATGGAATAACACCAGCAAATCTGTTTTGCAATTCTTGCAGATATCAATCTCAATTTAAATTTCAAAAAGTACCCAGATTATATGAATGTTATTGCAACAGCAATAATACCTTATAATGTCAAGATATTAGTGGTGCAAAGGAAATATAAATTTAGAATTAAGATATTGAATGGCAATGATTGAGTAGCCAAGAACAAACTGACTGATCAAAGTACATTACCGTAGCTTAGTAAAGGTTTTTTAGAGGGGCTTCCACCTATTGCCACTGTGTGCCCTATTGCTATTGTCATTTTTATTAGCAGTTCAAGTACCAATAATTATTCCTCAAAATAAAGCTATTGATAGATGGCAGGTAAAATAGTATAATTGACTAAATGGAAATAATCCGAAAATAAACCGAAAAAAACATATATTGTGGCATCCGAAGGGGCAGTACAAGAAAATGGCTGCCTGGTCCTTTAACTCTTGGGAGCCACTAGAGCCAAAAAGGACTACAGTTCCCAACAGCCGGCAGTCCCACACCTGGGGTGGAGTAGGGTGGAGTGTTGGTGAGTGGTGAGTGGTGAGTCAGAGAGTATTAGATCATTGTTTTGGGATTGCGGATTGGATTTGACTTGGAGGCCTATTGCTTCTTACAATGCTATTATTGCATTGGTTGTCCAAACAGGTATTTCCCAAAAATGCTCTCCACATTTTAAATGACAAACTACATTACATTCATTTTTAGTTCAGGTATTTCCATGTGTAATTAAGCAAATTAAATTAACTTGAAGGAATGCAAACCATATTAAAACCAAGAGCAAGGTTGAGCTGGTTCACTAAAAAACCAACCATTCCATCATTTCACAAGTACAAATGAGATCGCTGCACCCAAGCACTTTGGCCCAGAACAAAAGGGACATTTCAAAGGGAAATTGCCACTAATTGCAAATTACCGTGTCTGTGGCAAATTCCCTTCGGTCTGGCACCGAGGACACTCTGACAAACTGACAACACTGTCTTTGTGATGTACGATCAGCAGACAGTAAAGTTCTTTGGTTTCAGCCCAGACCCTGTGGGTGGGCGTATGAGTAATTTGCTGTATTAGAAACCCTATCATTACCGTGGATACTGTTTTCTCCACTTGATATTTGACATTTTCCCTCGCTGTCAATCTTTCCGGCGGTCCCATTGTGAGATGCATGGAGCGGTGCTGAGAATATTACAGGCTGTTGTGATGTGTTATTTTCTTTACCCACCTAACACTCAACAGGACTGCAGCCTCTCAGAGAACTATAATGGAGGCAAAGTGTAGGGTTGGGCTGGAGTCTGAGAACCTCCCGCAGTGAAGACGATGATTTGATTCTGCTGTAGTAATCTGGTGGCTCATAGGTGTTGATTACCCTTTCCTAGCTGTTCCCAGTCATTGTCACCTCCCCTCTATGAGTCAGCCAGAATTCTGTCTGCCTCTGCCAATATTCTTCTCATTTTAAAGTGTAGTATAGGGGTATATGGTTTTACAATCACAAAAAGGGAGGATGGTATAAAAAGTACTATTGATAATTGTGTTAATCTAGAATGCCATTTAATTTACAACACACTTATTCCAGCTATATTTTATTTTAAATGAAATGCATGATGTTGTGTTTTATGATATTTTGATAGTGTTTAATGGCTATGTTATACTATGTTTGAGTGAATGACAATTCACAGGGTAGTGCTAATGACTATTGATATATTCATCAATTTTATTCAACCATATCCATGATAATATGTCAACAATAAATTCATGTTTACCAGTAAGAGAGTATGGTTTGTAAAATAGGGATTTGGGGTATTTTGGTTGTATAGACCTGAAATTGTAATTGAAGCTGAATAACCCTTATAATGGAATATGGTTCTGGACATTAAATTATTTCAAATATTATATGTTTGCAATATAGTAAAGATCATTTAAATATTCATGTTTTCCTGCCATTTACAAGGTTAATTGTATATGTTTTATTTTACTTTATTTTACATTCTTAATGTTACCAGCCTCCTGCCTCCTGAGTGGATATGAATGGGAAAAAGCTTTTGACTAGGAGAAAGCATACTGACAGGGAAAAGGTGGAAGTTGAGTGCATAATTTTAGCCTAGCATAGTTAGCATAGTCATTTGATTATTCCAGTCTTCTCTCATGGATTGGCATTTTGCTGTGAAATCTCACAGCAATACAGATCTATATAATTTATTTCGCTGTATATAGTATACAATATCATAATGTAATTGGCTTAAAACCATACAATTGTACGTTTTAATGGGATGTGAGTTACTTTATTTAGTTATGGGGGTAGAGCAATATGTAATTTGTTTGAATATTAGAAGTCCAAGTTATGATGTTTAATTGCTAGCTAGCCTGACTAACTGACACACTGTGCAATAAAAGTACTTGGGTATTTTGAAGTTTGCAATACACCACTAGTTTTATACAGGATAGGTGTATTATGTTGTAATACATTTTGGAATCTGTTGGGACCTGAGCACAGAGTCTTCACAGTAATCAGTATTTGGCTACAGTAGTTGGCTAAGTTTACCATGAGTAACATTTTTCCATGAGTAACATTGTGGCATATATCTAGCTTGTTAATGCTTATGCTAGAATGTAAATGAATAAGATTAAACCCACTATTCATAAAGCAAATGTTTATAAACACTACTGATATTGGGTAATAATCATTTACTTTCTTAGTGAGACTTGTGACTGACTCTATGCTCCACAAGAGAGGCCTGTGTGGGACTGTTTTCTCCAACTGCCGCCTGCACCTGCAAAATTTCTGACCCCACCCGCCCACTCTGGTCCAGATTTTGAGCCCTGCTGCCCACACCAAGGTTGTCTATTAAGGTTGCCTGTCCTGCCTGCATTGCAGTGATGCTTTATTCATTTATCTGAATGAAGAATTTTTCATAATAACGTTAAAGCCTCAAACGAGCTTGAGACATTCACACAAATTCGTAACATACGAGTGTGATGGGACTTTCATTCGCTCCAGAGGGACGTATCTCCTATGAACCAACCAATAACATTTATAGGAGATGGGTTTTCATGGAGTGACACAATTAAAGTGTTATATGAGTGTAGCCTTGCGTTTATTGTACAACACAAGGCTACACGGTGGATGTCCAAGCATGTACAATGGTTATATAGTATAATTTCCAACATGAACAATAAAGTGAAAAAAATCTATATAGTGCCTTTATAAGGTATGGTTTTTCCCATGGGGAGAAAAATGACAAAGTATGATGAAGATATGATGCTAGGCAACAGCATGCAACAATGGAGGCTATAAGATGGACACTTTTCAGCACAGGATTATGCTGTTGGGACAGCATGACACTGAGGGAAACAAGTTGAGGGTGTTTGTTTGAGTAATATGCTCTGCTGACTAAATGAATGTTGATGTCCTCACTATGTTCGTCATGGAAACCAAAAGGCAAACTGATTCATTCATACCAAAACAGCTCTCTATCATTCAGAATTATTTTGCCTTCAAATTTGCTTTTCAAAGCCGATTCAGGTTACATTTTAATTCAATTCACATTCAGCTTGAATCTGTACCTAAAGTATACACCTGAATTGAATATACATTGTATTGGCCTATTATGTGCATGTAACTGCCAAAATGTGCCTTGGCATAGATTATACAATGTCTGGAACTATATTGGAGGGATGCAACACTATTCCTCCACAAGAAAATACATAATTTTTTTGATAGTGGTGGAAAACGCTGTCTTGGGCACCACTCCAGAATGTCCCATAAATGTTCAATTGTGTGACTGAAACGGCCATGGCATATGGTTTACATCAGTTTCATGCTCATCAAACCATTCAGTGGCCGCTTGTGTCCAGTGGATGGGGGCATTGTCATCCTGGAAGAGACCACTCCCATCAGGATAGAAATACTTCACCATTGGATGAAGGTGATCACTCAGAATGGCTTTGTATTTATTGAGTTTACCTTGCCCTCTAAGGGGTTGAGTGGATCTAAACCATGCCAGGAAAAAGCACCCCACACCATAACAGAGCCACAAGAACCCTTCACCATGAGAAACAAGCACTCGGGCCTGAAAGTTTATTTTGCCCTGCGCCACACTCGTCCGCTTGCTGAGAACAGGGTGAAGGATGACTCATCTGAAGATATGACTTTTTAACACTGCTCAGTGGACCTGTGTTCTTTGCAACAATTTACTTGCAAACGTGCATTTTTAGGTATAATAAGGTTATGTTTATGTTTATGCACTGCAACCTGACCATAGTATCCCTCTCTGTGAAGTTATTGATGAAACTACCTTTTCATACCCTAAATTGATATTTGCAGCAACTGATTTGCCTTGCATCACAAACCAATGCATGGGTGTCAGGATTAAGGAGTGCACAGTTGCCCCTTGTTGTTGACATCCATGCCAGAGTCACCTTAGCCAGTGTTCCTTGTGAAACATCAGCAAGTTGGGCAGTGTTTGTCACAGTTTCTGCCACAGTTCCTGCCAAATGTGGCTCAACAATCACCACTCTTTCAAAGTCACTGACATCTCCTTTTCTTGCCATGGTAGCCAGAATAATGTGTCACTGGGTCTGTCCAGCATTTTTATAAATGACCCTAAGCATAATGGGATTTTAATTGCTTAATTAACTCAGGATCCTCACCTGTGTGGAAGCACTCAAGTGTTTCCTTTATTTTGACAATTACCTATACATATGTTTGCCCAAACATAGTACATCCTTATTATTATGTAAGTGTTGCATATAATCTCTCTGATGACAACTGTTAGCCTGTGTGCACCTGGTGCAACATTGGGAGGAATTAATGCAGCACTAACGTGAAAATCTGGTTGACTAAACCCACTCTTCCTCTGGCAGGGTGAGACAATTGAGGAAATGTTTTAATGCAGGGTAAGATGTGTACGAATTTCAACACTTACCATTAGCCTCAGTGCATGTAGACCTGTTATTTTTATTTTTCAAGAACATTCAAAGCAGCACAATTCTTCGTTTTTCCTTAATCTTTTTATTAAGAATTTTTTCATTTTACTCAATTTGGCAGAACCAACTCTAACAAAGTACATGTTCTGCCTTACATGACTCATATACAGTAACATATATTTGACTTAATTTAACTCCTGATTGACCAGAGAAGTCACTTGCATGATAAACCTCTGCCAACTGAAACCCTCCCACCTTGTGGGTGTTGCTACGTCCAGTCACATGCCATCCTGCCACAATTTGAACTGATTTGATATTCGGTCACTACTCTGAAAAATGGCACTTTAGCAAGATGGTCCATATGCATAGTATTATACAGAATATCAGAAGAATTACCATTTCATAATGGCACTCACCTATCCTTCCTGATATCCACAAATTCCCACCCTGTCCAACTTTTCCCACAGTATCCAAAGGCCCCTTCCCCCCTTATCAGTAATTACACTGAATTTAACAAGGTCCACATCTTCTGGACCCCAAACTCTGCCCTGACAGCTGATCACCAGGCAATCCAGTGTCAATTGGGACAAATTAAGGAGAGAAAAGAGGGGGAAAAATTGGAAAGAGAATTGTAGTAATAAGTAAATGTTTGTGCAATATTGTGTGTTAGTTGTTGATTCAGTAGAATGGGCTATGTCTCCTGGGCAGAGTGGAGGCACAGGTGAGGTAAAGCAGCCAAGTTTCATTATATCCTGTTATATTGTCTTTCATTTAAGCGGTGAGGTTTTCTGAGGTAACGTAGCTGGTCATGGTATTTACTCTGTGAATGTCTGTTTCTGGTCTAGTGCTAATGTTATACTATAAAATATTTTCATGCCTGGTTTACCGACCTGAAAGGCTGTCTAGTATGTTGTTAATGGGATAATGATAGTTAATATGTGTTTCAGAGTTTTGGGGGGGTTGTTCTCAGTAGTTTTCAGTAATATAGCAGAAGCATAGTACAGTACATGAGTGTAATTGTCCGTTGTGTTGAGTACATGAACATAATTGTCTGCTGTGTTGAGTGAAGGTCTGTGTTCTTGAAAACCCCTTTTGGATCACTTACCCTGTAGAGAGTTCTGTGCAGAATGAGGTTTATTTTATTGTTTGTTGAGAGATGCTAAGTGACAGCAGAGATTCTGTCTCCAGAAATACTCCTCAATATACTTTGATGTCTCTTGGATATTTCTGAAATGGGGTATTTATTTGTGTTTATGCAATTTGGGTACTTATTGGGGTACTTACAATATCAAGGGGTCTGGAGGGGGAAATTCGTTTTTAAATTATGGTTGAGGTTTTCTATACTCACCGTGTTTGCATGCAATGGATGATAGAGATGAAAGATTCACAATCTATCCTATAGGATCCTTGAGGAACCATTATGTTCTTACACAAATATGCATGTGTCCTCAAATTCAGAGTTCAGATCTGCACATGTATAACTCCATGTGTGATGCCATTAATTCTCAATGCCGTATAATATCCCCTGCTGAGGAAAATCAAATGATCTAATCTAATCACAAAATGTATGTCCAATTACATCTCCACACACAAGAACCACTACGCTGTAAGATTTATTTTTCTACAGTATATGACTTTTTGAATAGGGAGTAATGTAGCACCCATCTACTAATGATATATGTAGTAATTCACAGAGACTGGGAGCCTTTGTACAAGACTTCAACTCAGACTGTGAAAAGAATGAACAATGCTTAATTTACAGAGGAATAGTATTAACAGACACACGGTCACAAGAAATATTATAAAAAATAATATCCAGTAATTAGTTTGAATGAACAGCAAGTTCATTGGCTTAAAAAACCCACTCAAATGTTTTTGTTTTTTTATTTGTATTTATTTAAAAGGGTCAGCACATAGTAATCAACATATCCGCAAAAAGTGTCAATGGGTACAATACCAGAGTTAGCTTGAGAGCTAGTTTTCATCTGTAGTGAAAGGTGAAAGATTGATACAAGACAGTTACAGATTCATACACTACATTACATTTCAATATAGGAGAGTATAGGCCAGATAAACAAGAAAAAAAAGAGTTCATAATCAGACACTTCCTATTTACAACACGAAAAGGTTCAACGAGAGCAGCTTTGATTTCCTTTCAGTCAAGGCTTAGGGTATTGTGTGAAGGTGTGATAATTGTCACTTGATCTGATGTCTGTGGGTATAGTATTCCAAAAATGAGATGATTGGACAGAAAATGTAGATTGGCTAAATTAGCTTTTTCTGTAAGGGACAACACAGTCTTTCCTCTCTTTTGCATGTGTAGTTCTTCCACTGTATGTCTTGTATTTTACTCTAATTGGTCCAACGTCTTTTGGCCCTGCCAGTTTTTTTTACCTATCAGGTGATTCATATATTAATGTTAATAGAGAAACACATTAAAAAACGGTGATAAAATACAGTATTTGATATACATATATACAAAGCTTAATATCTAAGAACTAACCTTTTTACAGAATCCTGAAATTCTGAGGTCTCAAAATGTATGTCCAAAACTGGAATCAAGGTCTCAAAATGTCTGCAGGACAATCTGGTTATTACTAATTACACTGAGCACTGGCAGACATGAGCCAGCCTGGGAGACCCACTGATGCTAGATGTACTTTAAAGTACTTAACATGGTTGGAATTTAGTAGAAAGTACCTAATTGAACCGTGCCTGAAGCAAAGGGGACAGTCAGTTATAAAATTTAGTATGAAATTCAACCAAGTATTTATTGGGACCTGGGGATCTGCTATTCTACGAAAGACTTATAGCCTCTAGAATTTTGTGAGAGATTCGTACCCTCTAGCATTTCGGTGAGTGATTGCTGCCCTCTAAAAGCAAAAGGGATTGCATACATATACAGTTTTATCACAGGTGCAAGGTAAAGTACAACTGAGTAAAATGGTAACAGTGCCTGCGTAATGAAGTTGCTCCCAATGGTTAATGAGTTGTATCGTGCAGAACAGAAGAGCACGTTTGACCATTATGGTCTTCATCATGATCGAAGCACAAGAGAACTCGCCAACCATTGGGAGGAGGTTCAGTGTACAGGCACTGCCATCATTTTTAAGGGAACTTGTGCTCATTCACTCATTTATAAAGGGAAGATATAAGTGTTAAAAAAGGAACATGGTCAAGAAATCTGCACTACAAACTATGCTAAAAAAGTATGAATGACTTTTATTAATATCCTCATGATTAGCTAGTACTGCATGGCTCCTGTAGAGGACCTGATTTCCTAAGAAATCAAAGGATTTATGGAGTTTGTAACGAATAATTTATTGGCTTTGTCTCTAAATTCCTTTGCAGTGTGGCAGGATTTAAGAGGTAAGGGTGATGCTTTGGTTGTGGACAACAAATCAAAATTAAAATTAGACAAATGCTCTCTTTAAAAAGGTTTGGAGGAGGTATACTGATTATCTGCATAAAGAGTTGTTTAGAGGACTCTCCTAGCATATTTAGTTT
Organism: Aldrovandia affinis; assembly: GCA_029706075.1. Taxonomy (NCBI): domain Eukaryota; kingdom Metazoa; phylum Chordata; class Actinopteri; order Notacanthiformes; family Halosauridae; genus Aldrovandia; species Aldrovandia affinis. The sequence continues at coordinate 538,877 of JAINUG010000121.1, read as the reverse complement.
CCTGACTTTGGAAGAGTAGCAGATAACTTTCAACGCAGGTATACTTTACTGTAAGAGGAGCGAGTGAGAGGCCCCAGGTGTGCTATTAGTCAAAAAATTAATTTTACAAGTAATGAAATTAAAAATTAGTTGTCAGACAACAGTAGAGGGTTGAATCACCATAACCTTGGAAAGGGAGAGTGGCTGGGGATGCTCAATTAAGAGGAGACGGGAGGATGAACAGTACTTACCATTCTGTGATAAGATTTGACCCTTTGGGGCAACTTGTTGCCTTATAGTAAATCGTCTACATGCGAAAATGTGTGATGTACCGGAGAAAAAAAGGAATAAGCCTTCACTACAGAGAATGTAAATCTCCAAATATCAGACAAGCCACTGACACGGATAATCATTTCTAACACTGGCAGATTTATAGCCACTGGCAGAAGGATCAGTCAGGGTTAGTGTGCAGGAAACAATTAAAGTTTCCTCCAATTATCAGGAGATGGTCCTCAAACACATGCCTTTCCATGCCTGGCTCACACACACACTCACACTCAGACCCATGCAGGATATACTGTATAAGACAATTGTACATGTCTGTGTGCATATAAACACACTTTACCTGCACACATACACCTACTGCAAGCTTGAACAGGCATACATTTCTTGTTTCAAATGAAATGATGGTCAATGAGGCACAATACTGCCCCCTATGGTATCGGAGGGTGAGCTAGGACACTTTTGTTCTAAAGCTACACAAACTCTCTTGTTCAGACCAGTGTCATTTAAAAAGATGACAAGAATAGTGCTTCCATGAAGACCTCCCCAATGCAAATAGCAGGACTGGGAATTTCTTTCAGTGAAAATGTCTGAATCCATTTATCAAAAGCTACATGAATGTTGCTTTGTTTTTTTGTGCAACAGCACATGCTGCACTGTTTCTAGTGTTGTGTCGTCAATTAACATCTGCATGTTTAATCTACAACATCCCAATATTAGTCGAATAGTCTAATAAAAAATAAATCCGTCCCTCCTGGTATTTCCTATGAAACTGAAGGCTTTTCACAGTATGCCTACCTACCACATCAAGTTAGAGAGAATATTTCTGATACTTGGCAGCATGCCAACATACAAATGTAGGATGTGCAGTCTTGCTCTGAGGTGCTTTGGGTAAATGTATTAACCAACTACCATGATTGGCCTCAATGATGTATGGATGTCTAGGCTTTCCATTTTTGTCTCAAATTGTTTGAAAATGGTGCATTTTGTTGCAGAAATTTGAAAAAAAATGCCCCCAGACCCCCCTACAGGTGTGGGCTAAGCCCCGAGTGTCTTCAACCCCTAGCACAGGACTTTTAGCTAGGACATGATTGTTCTGGAAAATATTTTTAAATATTGGATTTTATATTTAAGGTAGAGGCAGGTAGCTTGGTCATAGAGGGATGTTGTTGGGATGTTGTTTATAAAATAAAACAATGTAGCTGTAATTCGCATTCTGCAACTAACTAGACAGTACATTAATTCAAGTAATAAAGCAACACAAACTGTACTTAACTCATAAGACTTGTCATCTTGGTATTAACATTACAAGTGTATGCATATGTTTTAATGTGAGAAACAGATTACTGTTCCTTCTGGTTTACATTCCCCACTGGGGCCACATATACTGAAAATGTATGCATTCACTACTGTAAGTCGCTTTGGATAAAAGCGTCTGCTAAATGGCATATATTATTATATTATTATTCATGAACAAATTTGGGATTTTTTTCTCTTGTGTCCTATCCAAGCTATCCCTGTCCCAGCGTTTAGAGCTCAGAGCAGTCCTTCATATCTCCCATACCACCTCATGATAAGACATGCTTGAAACATGGCAAAATGTGTGTTCTAAGAATCAGTGTCTCCAGATGTTATCTCAGGAGGCTAGGGAGAAGTTTATCTCATATTGTCTTGCGAGGTTAGGGAGAATTCTATCTAATTTCAGAGGAACTGAATTCATGTTAAATAGGTACACTCCTGACTGTCGCTTTTGTCACTCAACCAAGGACATGGAGAAACTCCTTCAAGGAGAGTTTCATCGTTTTTTCTCTGGCTCACCTGTAACCCCCAGAAACTCTCCAAGAGTAAAAGCAAAAGGGAAGAGGTATGTAATGGTGTATGTGTGTGTATATGTATGTATGTACGGTATGTATCTGTGTGGAGAAATTCACTTACTGCTTTATATTCTCTTCTGAAATTGTAATGTTTGTGTTTCTGTGCAGGGTACTATGGGGGATGAGGAGAAAAAAAAAAGAGAGAGAGGTAGCCCAACCCCTACATCCAATAGTCCTTCACAGCTCCAGCCAGAACAGCACTCACTCTGGAGCAGTGGAGAGAAGAGGGTCACAGCTTTGAACCCATACATCACATATTTTGTACTCCGCCCCTACAGTTTTATAGTTCTTGGTTGTTATTTGGCTTTTTATTTAGAATGTTGTTAGTTTGAGTTGTGCTTTTAGATTAAATACTTATTTTTGTCACAATATTTAGTATGGATAATATATGTTTTGGGGAAAAGGAGCCAGTGTCAAAATATTGCCAAGAAGATTGTGAAGGCACAAGCACCCCAAAGGAATCATTTAGCTTTGTTATGGTGGGCAGAGCAAGAAACAACACATTTCTGTGACAGTAACCTTAGTCAGAATCAAGAATGCAAAGATTGACAGATACATATGAAGATGCATTTCCCCCTGTTGTCAATTAACATCACATAATTACACTGGTATAACAGAAGACCAGGCATGTCTGAAAATTAAAATGACATATTTTCCACAAGCACCTTTTGGAACTTCCTCCATGTATCATGCTCTTGTGTACTTTCTCTTGCCATATTCAAATGGATTGAACAAAAATTCAAATACAAGAATATCGGTATGGCCCAGAATGGACAAAAAAGTTACTTTAATGGATGAGTTACATGGAATATTTTGAAGTGGTTCTTGTACTTCAATATATCTTGTATCTTGAATATTTTCTCAGAGACGTGAAATTTAGGTAGATACAATTTCTTAAACTGTGTGGTTGTATACAGTATGATTTGAATTGTTTCTTGAAATTAAAATATTCCTGAAAGCCATTTGGATAGCATCCATGAAGAAATACAGTTTATATACAGACATACTTTTTTCGGACTGAACAATGAGACTACTTGTGAGTCTTTATAAAATATATTTTTAATTGAGAAGGAAAAGTGCTCAAACCACATTACAATATGTGAGATATGGATGTTTGAGACAGATATAATAATGAAGTCATTTCATAATTAACCAATAATTAACAATGCCAGTGGTTTAAGTAGTTTTGTTTTCAATGTAAACCTTATGGTATTTCTACACCAATCGTATAGATGATTTACAACAACTTTGGTTCCTTCCTGCTTTCGTTTTTTTGTTCATTGAGGAACCTAAAACCACTTTGAAATATTCATCCTCCTATTTTCCAACACTCCTAGTAGCCTCATTAATGTTAGGATTAGCCTTGATAATAAGTAGGGAGGGCAGAATTCAACATTCAGAAGCCAACCAGCGCCCTGCCGTCACCACAGATCACTCAGCCAGCACTGGCCCAGAAGCCAGCCAGTGCCCTACCAATGCCCCAGATCACTCAGCCAGCACTGGCCCAGAAGCCAGCCAGCGTCCTGCTGATGCCCCAGATCATTCAGCCAGCACTGGCACAGAAGCCAGCCAGCGTCTTGCCGACGCCACAGATCACTCAGCCAGCACTGGCATAGAAGCCAGCCAGCCAGTGTCCTACCAACGCCCTAGATCACTCAGCCAGCACCGGCTCAGAAGCCAGCCAGCGCCTTGCCGGTGCCACAGATCACTCAGCCAACACTGGCCCAGAAGCCAGCCGGCGCCCTGCCGACACCACAGATGCTGGGCCAGATCTGAGACAAAATATACCCGCAGTCACAGACTTCAGCAAGCACACAGCCTAACAATTATCAGTAAATGTCACAGTTGATGCCCAGCTGGGAGGATTTCACACTTTGCACAACAATCAGGACCTGCTTTTAACCAAAAACATGGGGCAGCACATGGAGAAGGATTACTTTTTTGGCAAGTAGTTCTAATTGAAATAGTAAGCAAGTACATACATTTAAGTCATTAAAATAGTAAAAAATTGAAAAAAACACAACACAAAACATTTTGCCTGTGCATGCCTTATTGGGATCAAACTGTCCATAATCAGGATATAATGTGTGTCCCTCCCATTGCTGGCTCTCTCCTTCCACATCCATGCCTCCTCCCATCCCTGCCTCTCTCCTTCCACATCCCTGCCTCCTCCCATCCCTGTCATCTGCTAGTTGCAGCCACCTTTTCACCTTTTCCCTCTCAATTTCTTATTAGGTCGTCTTTGATGTTGCTTCTCACAGCTCCTGCAGACCAGTATATTTGTCAAATAAAGCACTGCAAACTCATAAAACATATCTAAGAAACATATGGCAAAATATTTAATAAATGTTTCATAAAAATAAAGTGCATAAGGAAATAAAAGAATACAGTATATAATTTGATCATGATATAAACATCATTTGAGATCTAAGGCCTCAATTGGCTTGCTGACAGGTGAGCGACTGCTTCCTTCATGTCCAACCGTCTGAGAAATTTGCCAGCATCCCAACAACGCTTGCAATGTCATGTTCAGCACCCAGCCACCTCATTAGTGAGAATGGCTGGGTGCTGAGAATGGTCAGCATGTTTTGTTGACAGTGAACACAAAATTCTTCAGAACTGGTAGGTTGTTTGTCAGATAGCATCACCAAATCTTGCAGGTGGATGACAGCAAGTGCATAGTTGTAGTGGTCAAGAGAATATCAGAGCTATGGCATCCACAAACAGAAGGATGTTGCTTTTAAGGATAGACCTGTCCCAGGTCAGTACAGCCGGCACTATCCTCAGCACAAGCTGCCATAAAATGAACTCTGTTCTCTTCTGCATATTCTTAATTTGCCATATTCTGAATTTTGAGTTCATATTGTTTTTCCCTTTCAGGAATAAGTGATATTCCTGTTGTAGCTGTGCCAGCTTGCACAAGGGCTGATGTACAGCCATTGCAACCCCCTAACAATATAACAACCCAAGATGACATACTGAACAAAACGTACATCCAATAGGTACATTATGAATACTAGTACAGTACTAGAACAGTACACTGCCCCCTGGCTGACACAGGGAATACTCAGATTGCCTCCAAACTTTAAAATGTGTGCCAAGTGTCATGCTTGCATCATAAAGTGCATGGTTTGGTCTCTTTTTAGCATCTATAAATGTTGGACTATAATCCCTTCTATGAATTTAAAAATATCAGTCAATTCCAAATGTATCACATTTTTTATACTGCTACAGCATAATGTCCAGATCCTTGACTTTGGTCAACTGCTACTCCCAGGGATACAGTGAGTCATCCCAGGTAGCAATCATATATTGTTACCAATGTTAGCCTAGGTTGAAAAAGTTGCCAGCAGAATTCCACCATCAAGCCAATGTTGGCTCAGTGACAGCTGGGTCAGTGGCAGATATACAGATGTCAGAAAACAATCTATGTATCTGCAGGTAGCATGCTCAAAATTGCATGTCAAAAATGGCCTCCCAGTTACTTCAAACAGTCACCCAGTTATGTGGTTAATTTAGAAAATGTATATAATATCCTGTGATACTTAGATCCAATGAACAATAGTTAACCTTCTAGCCAGCTGCTACAGTATTATTGATACAAAAAGATACTCATAAACCTCTTACCACTGGGTAACCAAAACAGGGTTGTTAGGTAAATTAAAACAGGCAGTCATACTACTGTGGCTAGCTATATAATGAGCTAGCTAGATAAGTGCATTGATCAATAAATTGAACATTTATTCAAGTTTCAGCTGGGGTGTAATCCATGAAGGATTAAAAATGGGTCCACATAATATACAGTGAACTAGTCTCTTTTGCAGCTATAGTAAACAAATTGGTTACAAACGCATCAGCTATGGCGGTCCTTTGGAACTCTGAAAGGTTTGTAACTTTGAAAGTGATGTAAAAACTTTAACTTTAAATCTGTAATTTGGACCTCATTCAAATATTATTTTCTTTTTCTATGCTATTTTCTGAGTGATGCATATCATTTTCAGTAACCTGCTATTTTTGACTTCTTTTGCGAATGACTAGATTTTTTATTGAGCCTTTATTTATTTGAAACACTGAGTTTTCCTTTTGTCTAATTTTGATAATATTTCAAGTTTGGTAAGAGTGTGATTTCTTTAGATTTAGTGCTCACCTTTTTGCATCAGTGATAATAAAGAGCTTGATGTTACTAAGGCTGGGTTCATACCATGTTTGGTTGACTGGTCAGTCCGTAACTCTGATGTTCATATCTCTGAGATTCATATCTCTAAAATGTTATTCTTTTCAACTATTTATTAGACATACTGAATTGCTAACAAAATATACATTTCTGCTGAGTAACAGAACATTTATCAAGGCCACAGACTGTACATGTATTAGGTCTTCATCAGACATAATTGGGAGATTGACTTTGTTTCTCAGAGGTCCCTGTCTCACTGCCTGAAGCCGCTGTTTGCAATGCATATCACGCCTTGCTTGGCTTTACGAGTCAATGATACAGCAAGACAGGCTCCCAGACGGTGTGAAGGCCTCATTTTGGCATTCCAAAGAGACCTCCTGAATAAGTAATGCAACCTCCAGCAACAAAAGGCTCCTCCTGGAGACAGCAGGCTCCTGGGCTTCCAGCTGGTTTGTCTATTGGTTGCCAAGTGCTGCAGTTTGCTCCAGAGAATTCTGTGCTAATCCCATGATCCCTGAGGGATGGGGAGCGAGACACGGCCGACCCACTCATACGACAGAAAGATCTGTGGGCTCCTGAAGCTTCAGACACATTCAGCTTTTTTTTATCTGCCACCTCACATTGCATCCGTGTTTTATCGGACATATCTTCCTCTGTGACGATTCCCAGGAAGATTTGGGTGTACTCCGGGGGGTTTGAAACCTTTGCCAAGTAATAGGGAAAGGAGTGCTGACACTTCACTGTTAGGAATGGATTCTGTGTCATTAATCACCTTTGTGCAAGGGGGACGTGCTTGTATTGTTCTTCTAAAGAAGAATGCCGTTTTCTAAGAATGACAATAAATGATCCTCCCTTTGCATGTGTTTTTGTATATCTGGAGTGCAGTTGTCCTGTTGTTCCCTCCATAAGAACTGTATATCCCCTTGTTGTAATACACTGGCCAGGATTTCCATATTGGCATCTCTCCCTTCTGTGTAGCTTTGTGCTGTCATTTCATTCAGGCTGCTGTGCGTAATGTAGGGTAGGAATCCTGAACAACTGCAATCTATCTCAGAGCACCTTATCTGAGAATAAATTGGAAATGTTTAGTGTGCTGTTAAATGTATTTATTTATTTATATGTGGCTGATCATTTTTATTTAAACAATAATCCATATTTATTTAAATAATGTTTATTTAAATAATACATCTCTTTTTGAAGGTCGCCCCCTATGTCTGTGGCTCCACCCCTGACCCATAATTCAGAGAGGATCAATCGTAATTAGACCTGCGCTGAAATGCAATATGATTAATGAATCGGGATTCATTCCTCAAAATGACTGACAACATTTCTGTATTAAAGCAGATCAGAAAAAGGGTCAGTCTGGGCACAGAATATATTCCGGGTAATACTGCTTTCCCCTTTTGACAGTGACAAGCGGTACAAAATACAAAGGAATGAGGAGAACACTTAATCATTTCAAATAAATTAACTGAAGTTGGTAGCGAGAACTGAGGCTTCCTCTGGGCAGTGTCCCTAGGGTCCCATGGGACTAAGGACTAAGAAGTCTCGTTTTTATCAAAGTTTTAATTGAAAGTCAGCAAAAGGCAGGGCTCCTGGCTGCGCGTTCACTCTGCCTTAACATCTCTGTCTTTTCAGCTGGATTTGATCTGCTTCCCATGAGATCCAGCCCCTGCGTCATTCAGAAAAATCATTCAAATGGCTTCGACCTCAAAGTCTTTCATTGAGAAATCTTTTTATAGCTCAGGAATGCAGCCCTTACCTGATTAGCATTGCGTGCCGTACTCCCATAGAACTTGTATGACAGGAGGATGGGCGTAGAGCTCTGTTGCGCATCTATCCTTCCGACCGCAGCCATTGGCTGGAATAACTCGGCACACACTCAGCTGCCTCTCTCAGACACCAGCAGAACCACAATACCCAGGGCTTATAAACACAGCATCCCCATACATGCGATAAGGGTGTTTATTCATATATATATATATATTCCAAAAACTATTATGAATCGTTGAATCGTCAAGTGAATATGAATGTTTTTACAGCTTTTGCCTGTATAAAATAAAAATAAAAATAAATAATTTTCATCAGGTTTGCTTTTCTGTGCGGTTTAGCTTTTTGTATTTCCTACACATAAACATGATGTTTAGCAGCTGATGGGTTTCATATTGAACACATTGGTACTGCTTGTGCCTTGGGCATCTTTTTTATATATCAAATCTAATGTCTGGATACCCATATTTAGACACCTGAATATTTTAATCAGAGGGAAATTAAACTGCCCCCAGCCCCCATAATGAACATACTACAGAATGTAGAAACAGTTTCAAACACTGTGTACTATAAATTCTCATTTTTACATTTGCTGTTTGCATTCTAAAAGCTTTGCTTGCATTGGTCGCAATGATAATAATATGGTTAGATTATCCCTTTTTGGTCATTACATTTTTACTGAGGGTAATCATTAGACAATACAATACACAAAACTTTATTATTACTTTGATTAATTACAGCTTTATAAATTGATAAATTAAAGGGCACCTAGGGTCATTCTCCTGAGATGTTTGCAGACTTGTGCACATCAAACCGACTGGTGATTGGAGGGGACATTTTCCCTCAAAAAAAGATTCCACAAGGCCACTTGGATCTCACCAGATAAATGGACCGAGAACCAAATCGAACACATCTGTATTGGGCAGAAGTTCAGATGGTCACAAGATGTCCAGGCCCAAACAGGAGCAGATGCAACCTCAGCTTACCACCTAGTCCTGGCCAGATTTAATATGAAGCTGAAGAATGGTTGGGCAAATAAGAACTCCAGAACATGCATTACTAAAGAAGACTAGAATTTGTAAAGGACAAGAAGATCACCGAAGAGGCCCTACAGGACTTGTAAGAGGATGGATCCTCCGACCTCTACAAGGAGTGGCAACAAGTAAAGGAAACCTGGACCACAACTTGCGAGGAGGTTCTAGGAAAGAAAAATACCCCACAGAAAGAATAGATCTCTGCAGAGACACTGAGAAAAGTGTAAAAAATGAAGGATTTAAAAGGGGGCTCTGAACAACAGCTAAACCAGGGCAGCTAAGGTAACAGCACAGGAACAATACACAGAAGCATACAAGGCAGTCAGAAAAAGCATCAGGAATGACAAGAAGACACATGAGGACAACCTAGCTGAGGATGCTGAAGAGGCAGCAGCAACAAGAAGCATGACAAAATTATATGACATAACAAGGAAGCTGGCAGGGAAGTACCAACAAACAGAGAAGCTAATTAAGGCCAAAGATGGAGCCTCACAAACCCAGAGGAACAACTTTTAAGATGGGCCGAACACATTGATTTGCTCCTCAATATGCCAGCACCTCCAAACACACCAGATATCCCACCAGCAGAGACAGACTTACCAACAAAATGCAATAAACCCAGCAAGTAGGAGATCAAGAAGGCCGTCCATCTCCTCAAGAATGGAAAAGCAGCCAGCCCAAACAGGATCCCTGCCGAAGCTATAAAAACAGATATAAAATCTCTAGGAACATGCTGTACAAGCTGTTTGGAACCATCTGGCAGGAAGAGGAGGTACCAGAAGATTGGAAAATATGTCACCTGATCAAGCTTCCCAAAAAAAGGAGATCTTAGGTACTGTGGAAACTGCAGGGGAATAACACTACTATCAGTGCCTGGCAAAGTACTCAACAAAATCATCCTGAAGAGATTAAAATCCGCTATAGACGCCAAGTTTAGAGACCACCAAGCAGGCTTCCGTCAAGACAGATCTTGCACTGACTAAATTGCCTCCGGATCATTGTAGAGCAGTTGATCAAGTGGAACTCATCCCTGTTTGTCAACTTTGTGGATTATGAAAAGGCATTCAATAGCCTGGACATGCAGACATTCTGGAAGCTCCTCAGATGCTATGGAGTCCCCATGAAGCTTGTCACAATGATTTGCAACATCTATAACGGCACAGCATGTATGTAGCTTGCAAATTATTTAACCCCTTCATGGTGAAGTCAGGAGTGAGACAGGGTTGTCTCCTGTCCCCTTTACTGTTCCTACTGGCAATTGACTGGATTATGAAAACAACAATTGAGAATAAGAGAAATTGATTCCAGTGGACAATGTGAACACAGCTAGACGACATCGACTTTATGGATGACCCATCTCTTGTCACACAACCACAAGCAAATGCAGAAAAAACTACCGACCTGGACTCCACTTCCATCAAAACAAGATTCAACATCCACAACAGGAAGACAAAGTTACTGAGGCTCAATACAAACAATAATAACCCAATCACTCTCAGAGGGGAGCCACTGGAAGACATAGACTCATTCACTTACCTGGGAAGTATAATAAATAAACATGGTGATACAGGTGAGGGCATCAAAGCAAGAATCCAAAAGGTGAGAACGGCATTCATCATATTGCAAAATGTTTGGGGGTCCAAAAAGCTCAAGACCAAAACGAAGCTGCGGCTGTTCTACAGTCAAGCCTGTGCTTCTATATGGCTCTGAGATGTGAAGAGTGACAAAGGCAGGCACGAAGAAGTCACAGACATTTATTAATAAATCCTACATTTATTAAGGATCCTACACCTGAGCTGGAGGGACCGAGTCAGCAATATAGACCTGTGGAGAAGAACTGGGCAGGTCCCAGTGGAGGAAGAGCTCTGAAGGCAGAGGTGTAACTGGGTCGGTCACACTCTCCGAAAGCCCCCGATCAACATCACTCTGGAAACCACAAGGGAAAAGGAAGAGGGGTTGTCTCAAACACACCTGGAAGCGGGACCTGGAGGCAGATGTGTAGTGCATCGGTTGGAACGAAAACCTGCATACACTCGGCCCTCGATGGAATGAGTTTGACACCCCTGCAATAGAGGTTATCTCCAAACACATTTTTTCATTTAAGGTTGTGGAATGAAAGGCATATACAGCAGTTCCTTGACTTGGCATCCAATGACACATCAGTGTGGACTGGGTTGTTGACCTGTGGAATCTTGGCAACCTCTTGGTATTAGGGGGCTGCTGATGCACTTAGGGCACATGGAGGAGGAAGACAGGGAGATCACAGTGTTAGCTTCTTGCTGTGCAAGATTAGATAGCTTCGTTTATCAAACAATTTATGACAAAATGTGATTGTAAAGTAAGGTTTTCACATAAAGTACTGGATTTATTGATATGAACGTGAACATAACCTAAGATCACATTTCTGCAACAGCAACACCTTGCGTATATATAATTCCATGTGGTAGAATAGTGACATTGCATGACATTCTGTATTTTGGCAAGCTGTGCTGAATAGTTGGTTTCACAATATGTTTATGTACTAGTTGAGTTGGCTGGCTGTATGGGTGTTGTGGGTATTTATGCACACTAAATTATTAATTTCTGATTATTAATACATTTTTACAGTTTTCATGTCTACTGGTCCAGTATAAACCAATCAAAGTGTATCATGTAGAAAAGTGAATTCCATACCATTAGTCACATTTGAGCTTTTACAGTAGCTTGATGTGGTGCCCTCCTAAATTAGTGAATGCCAGGATATGCCATTATACTGCCATTATACAGACCTCATGTAATGAATGTTTTTGTTGTTTGCTGTGGTTTAGTTGTTTTAAATGGTAACTTGTTCTTGTTTTTGTGATTTCTGCAAAATTATGGTTGGGTTGGGACTGGGAGGGCTGTTTTTTTGTTTATTTCCAGGACTTGGAATATGTCTTTGCAAGCTACCTAACCAGGGGAGTTTTGTGTTTTTTGTTGTTCCCAATCAGTTCTTTGTGGGCTTAGGGCTCTGGTCCTTTTTTTGCATTGTCCCTGTCTGAATCGTTATGTCACTGTGGCCATATATTATGGTTATTTTATCACAAATTTAGGCATAATACTAAATAAGTGATAATAACCTCAAGTTTGTAAGCTGGAATGTCAAGGGACTTCACGAGGTGCTTTTGAACCACAAACAATTAAGGACAGAAGATACATTTTTTATAATCATATAACTCTCACATGCATCAGAGCTGGGTGGTCAGCTTTTCTCTTCTAACTTCTATGTAATGATGTCAAGTGTGGCAATACTTAAATGCAGTTTATGGCATCTTATTTTATCTCACAAAAGGAACATTTTGTTACATGCAAACCTTTCAATAACCCAGTTGCTAATGATGCCCAAAATTTAGATGACACTCAATTTTTCCATAGATGTGTTTTCTCTCCAACTTAAATTAATATAAACTTTGATAAATAAACTTGGGGAGGTTGACACTGGAGCACAGAGGCATATAACACAACACAAAGCCAAAAGACAAACCCAAAGGGATATAGTTTTGGCCCATACCACACTGATAAGCCCAGCTATATCCCAAACACTACTAACAGACTCTGGTTCCCCGCCATCGCTGGCACCAGTCCTTCTCATTTTCCTCTCACCAGGGCTAGCTCCGGACATGTCAAGATTGGAATAAAACAAAAACAATCCATAGCTTCACCAAAGCCCACAAACCAATTAACACATGCACACCTGAATCCAATCGCTGATTCCACATTCCTTACTGCACCAGGAATTAAGCATTGATTCCAATCCGGGTTTTCAAGTCCACTATCAAACCCTGATCATGCTCCACTGACTTGCTTCTGTTCCCTCTTCTCAGGTTCTGCAGCTCTGTCTTGCCACGTCCAGCCACCCTAGCCTCAGGTAAGCCATAGTTAAATTCCCCACCACCCACACTCCGAAGCAAACACAAAACATACGGCCTGCACCAACAAAATGTATAAAATATTCTCCCAAGAAAAAGGTAATTTCGTTGACCTTCCAATTTTCATCACTTGGAGCGAGGGAACTGTCCTCCACTCCCTTCTTTTTTCTGCTCAATTTCACCACCACACTCTTTTATTGTTTCCTTCCAATGACTGCATTACCCACAGGTGCATCCCATTCTCCCTAAATGGCAGCTCCGCCCCCCCTCCTCTGCAGTTTCCCTCTCTTTTCCCTGTAGTTGAGCACTCTCGCTGACATTTGCAGTCCTTCCTTTCTCAGTATATAATTTCAAACCCTTGGAAATTGTTATACGCCAATGGACACATTACTTTTTTTTCCACGTGTACTCATACTTTTTCACATAGACTACTTTGACAACAAACCCAAAAAAATGTGATCAGGAATTTACCTAATTGCTATATCGTTCATTGGAATTACCTTTTCAAGCCCCAAGACCAGATTGAAGTTTGTGAAGATGGCTTTAAGCAGTGTGATGTGAACACGACTTTTTGGATATACTGTATTTGTTTTCGGTCATTATATGCATTGATTTTAAGCTGTAACAATGTCATTTTATTATTTTATTGATTCATTGAACTATCAATGCTCATCAAGAGACTGGTGTTGGAAATTAGCTTTGGCTATATACACATGTACAGTGCATCAGGCACTGCCTCTGTGGCTGTCAATGTTCTCTGTGCTTGTCCCTTACTAATAAACGAATAAATAAATATGCATGCCATGATGAGTACCATCTATGTTCGAGAACATAGTGAAATTTGGCTGTATGGTGACAACAACACTTTGGCAATAGTCCCTGGGTCTGAGCATAAGGATGAGAGTTTACATCCTTATTGTTGTGGGCTTCCTGCTTTACACCTACAGACCATTGATCGACGCATTGGACTAGCATTCATTTATTTCCATTCCATACAAAGAATACAAAAACAGGAGGTGCTTAAGGAAGTACACGGTGCCAAACTCACCAGGCTTGCTTGACGGGCATGTCTAGCCCATGTATGTAAGCACAAGAACATCCTTCTTGTCTGGAATTGTCTGGGGGCAGGGTCAAACAGGATTTAACAATATGATCAATTCTGCCTCTATTTCTGGTTGGGCGCATTAACTCAAAGTGGATGTTCTCCCGAAATGTCTCTACTTTTTACAGCCTGTCCCAATCTCTATACCAAAATCGTATTTTAAAACTCTTGACTCCATTATTTCAGGATCCATGTGGAATGTGAAATGTCCCATATATGTAAGGCTTTCTCTCAGAGATCTAGGCAAATGGGAGATTTGTCTCTGCCTAACTTCCAGCATTATTATTTGTCTGCCAACAACTGCTGTGTTTTGCTTTCATACTGGAAAAACTTTTATTTACAGTGCACGGGACATTGGAGACTATGGGTCATGCTGCTCAACCTCTTGAGCAACCATCTGGGTTTATATGTTGATCATTGTCCCTCACTATTCCCAGAACCTGCAATAATCCTGTTGTCACTTAAAATATGGGCTCAATATGGGCTAGTGCTTGTACATCTTAGCTAATAATAAGCTGTATGAACTACTGTACATTAAAACACGCTTATCTTAACAGCATTGGTTTTTTTTAATTGATAATCCCCTAGATAAATGTGAAAAAATATGTATACATAGTGGCAGAATGACAAATACTAGCATACACAGGCAAATAACACAAGGGGCTTACTTAGCTTATTGACACACAAGTAGGAAGGTAAGGTGGAAAACAACCAAGCAAGCTCCACAATCCATGATCACTTTGTTCAAAAATCTGATGGCACAGTTCCAAGCCAATCTCTCACAAAAAATGGGTTGATACACACACAGGGTTTTTAGGCAATCCAAGTCAAGACCAGTAATCAATGAAGGGAGAAAATCCTCTCTCCCCAATGATTTCTCCATACATAAATATAAGATTGTTAAAACTGCTAAGAGAATGCAGTAAGTAGCCAAATACTGCACAACATGATGCATGCAACTAGTTCCTGTCTGTAGCCTTTATACTGTAGACCTCTGTATTAGGGGAAAACCTTTACAAAACCATATATAAAGCCCCTGTAATAAGACAGGGTGATCACTGTCAGGGATAATACCAGTCACTGACATCTCTTTAATAACGTCACTTTCACAATATTGCATTATCTCAACCAGTGGGCAGAGGTGTCACTCCAACCCACAGCGTGTGTTCCTTTTATATGCAGAGATCCTTTTTTTTTTAAAAGATTCAGCTACAGGTCAGACCACTTCTGAATTTAGTTCAGTATTCAGAACTGTGTACCACTGCAGACCACTCCAGTGATTTGTTGCAGGACATGACATCCAACCAACTTTTATAAATAAACAAACAACTAAATAAATAAATAAATGTAATTAAAAAATTAATAAAAATATGTAATTAAAAATTAATTAAAAAGAAGGTAAAATGTAGTTTTATAACAGCTCCAAGTAGTCAAACATCACTTTATTTTGGGCGGATGTACAGTACATGTAGCCTATGGATTGTGGTTGGCTATACAAGTGCATATACTGAAGATGATTATTTACAAGAGAAATTCCCATTTATATATTTTCTTTAATGCACTGACACATAGATTTTGTATGGGTGCCCTTAACAAATATGGCAATTTGTGTGCACATGCTTGTAATTTTCAATCATGTGGGATTTATCTAAATACGTCCAAATAAACAAGCATTTTTAATGCAAATTTGATTAAACTGACGCAATTTAAGCATACATCCAGTTCTCATGGATAATTGTATGAACAAATATATGATTGTTTGATAAATCAGGCCCAATGCTCTCACCCCACATATTGCACCTTGCTGTATGCAAAATACAGCATACCCTCAGAATTTTGATTATGATTTGGATATGGGTTTGAAAATGTACGTGTACTTAATTGAAAGTTATTTCTCATTATATAGACATTTTTTTAAAGCACTCACTATGCCATTTGCATTTACTAAGAATAGCCATCAATAGAATCATTGAATACCTCTCAGTTTAATTAATTTGGACCGTAGTCAAAGGAAGATATTTTAATGCTTGTGTAATGGGTTCTCTATTCCAATGAATATGCCTTTTAACACAACATTATATTGATAGGAATATTAAAGAATTAAACATTTACCCTTGTTTTATGCATTGCATATTTGTGTACTGTTCACCATGTGTATAACAATTAATTTGTATACACAAATATTGAAAAATGATATTAATGCTATGAGCTTATCTATATGTGTATGTATAAAAAAGTAAGCTGTTGAAATCAACATATTGATAGAAAATAAAAGTATGGACTTAAAAGAATGAAAGTGACATGCATTCTTAGCCAGGCAGAGTAGAATGCATTCAGCTCCACTAGGCCTAAAAGAAAATGTATGGTATTAAGTGGTTCATGGGTCATGACCACTTCCTCAAAACACAGACTACCCCAGTTCCAATAAGGACCAGTGCAGAATATCAGTATAAACAGATGTAATCCAACTCATAACCGGTATCAATTACACCTGAATGCCTTGTTTTGTATTCCATAATAAGGTAACTGCATGTTTGAATTAACATTTTCAACCTTTCAAGGGATAATTATAGTAATTCTGGATCAGTTACAATGCATTCACAGCTACCTCACTTTTTATAATGAAGCAACCCCTCCTCCATCTTTCTTCTTTTTTTTTTGGTCCACTGCAATTATGTTAATTACCAGCCAGGAAAATTCAACCTGCAATTCAAGCTGAAGCATAATTTTGTGGCAATGTTTAAATATAGATGACTCAAAGGGTGTAAATGGAGATTACAGGGCTTCATAAGAGGTGTAAAACAATGTGTGGCGCTGACTGAGGAGGAGGTAGTAATCATGTATAACGTGGAGAATGTGTATACAATATAAGTATGTTAATCCCATTAACCACCATGGCGCTCCTTTATGTTGATAGATTTCTCTGCCAAAATCATTTTCGGAGCACTCATGCATCCAAACTAGCACACAAGCCCAGCCATCTACACTTGCAACAATTTAGATTTACCAACTGATGCTGTACCTACAGCTGCTGTAAATTATGACTGCAGTTAAATTATTATACATAGAGCTTGCATTTTAAAGAACTGAAACATCACCCCAATGGCTTTAATTTTTGTTCAGTTTTTAATCAGTAAAAAAAATAAAAAGAGAACATTTCAAGAATGCATAAAACATTGAAATTCCAAAATGTTATTTAAAGACATTTAAAGACATTAAAGCTTCTGTAAATTCTGCATGCATGGACGTGTGCAAATGTACTGTACACTGTATTAAACAGGCTGAAATAGAATAGTAGACTATAGAAAGAGTTTAAGGCAGGCCAATGGCTTACCAGAGCTGTCTACAGACAGTGTGCTACAAGACTTCAGCTTGAGCTCCTATCTCAGCTAGATCCTCATTTGTATGTCTGAATGTTTACGTTAGTTGAATATAACCTTACCTGATTTGTGATGAATACATGACCCTCACATGACATTATTTCTAATTGTGTTTCATGTCAGGGTACACTGCATTGTAAATAGTTAATTACATATAAATGGTTTTGTGAGGGTAAGGGTAAAACAAAAACGAATGTACCCTGTGGCTCTCCAGGACCAGGATTGGCCACCCTGGCATTGGTTGTCAGTATGTTTATCTTGTTGGACAAAATACATAATTTTCTTAACATTTTTGGGCTCTGGTTATTAATTCTTTGTCTGAAGAATTGGCTAGCTTCATGAGCACTACCCTGAGTACAAATAAATATAAATGGATTCCAAGATATTATATTATATTATATTATATAGTTAAGTAGCTAGAATAAATGATCAAACATTAGCTAATCATTAATCAAGTTAAAACATTAACTAATGTTAACTAGGTGGTTTTAAAGCTGCATAGCTAATTTTGTATTGGTTAATAATGTTGTCTGCCAACCTGTTGGAATAAATTAGCTAGCAAGCTAGTGCTTTGTATTAGCTGTGGCAGAATGATCAAAAAATCATTACAATAAAAAATTACAACAATAAATAATCAATAACAAAATGCACTGGTACTGGAACCTCAACAGCCAGAACAGGGGAAAAGCTAATTTTACAAAATACATTAAGAAAAACAGCCAGTCATTGCACATTATTTAAAAATGTGATGCCCAGGGGAAGAAAAGACCCCCTGGCTCTATTACTTTTGCACAAAAGCGTCAGAGTGGACCTTAACCTCCCTAAAAAGGGTTGGCTGTCATCCCTCAGGGTGTTGGGGGATTTGGTTCCAGTTCTTTTAATTATCCCTATTCAACCTTAAAATAAGACTTAAAGGGGAAAATATGATATGGTTTTTCCTCACTTCCCTGAGAATTGTTATAATACGATGTAATAAAAACTAAATTAACACCTTGATGGCCAATATTTTCTGACACCCTTATTGGTTACGAATCAAGAAAGGAAGTCTCAACAGCACGAATGCGCGTATTCTCAAGGGGAATCCCAGAAGTGCCAGGCTCGTATTTCATACTTGTGTTTCACTTTATTGAAATGATATAGTGAAGAATGACATCTCAGCTGGCTATACCCATTTTTGTGGGCAGTGTGGGCTAGGCTGTCACCAGTGTTATAATCTGTGAGAGAGCCCACAACCAAAGATAAATAAGCAACCTCAGTTAATATGTATCTGTTATGCCAGACAGATCAGGACGTATTTATTCACTTATTTACATGTAGAACTAATGGTTAATGGTTTAAGATTGATTTTAGGCGAAACGTCTTTGAAATCTTGTTTGACATAGAATAAGGTGAATGTTACTAACAATAAAAATAATTGCAATGGGTATTTGAAATTCTTTATATAACTTTGACAAAAACATTGTTTCAGATAAAGGCTTTGTTTCCATTGTGTTAACTATGGACACATCATTTACAGAGCTCCCGAGACACTGTCATTATCAGAAATATCACCATCACAAACAACAGAAGACATTTCTATCTGATGAGAGCTCATATCATAGCAATACAGAGCAGTGTACAGTAGTGATACAACAGGGTAGCATACTATGACTGGCCTTGAACGGTGCTTGATAGGCTTGTCAATGTCATTAACGCCAAATGTAATCATTGAAGCCAAAAATAATCATTAAAGAATGGAAAAGTTGATCCTTCTGCACTATTGTTTATTACTTAATACCTTAATACTTTGTTTTGTGCTGCACTTGCATTCAAATATTCATATGCAGTCACATACTTGTTCTTGAGAACAAGAGAATGCACACAGGACATTCACTTTTAATGCGTCTCTTAAATACCCTCATAATTCACCCAATGCATGAGAAGCAAAGATTTGTAAACAGAATCCTTTATAGGATGCTAACACGTGCATGTTAGCATATGCAGAATCATTTATAGGATGCTAACATGTGTATGTTATCATTGTTACAAATCAACCTTTAATCAGTTGTGAGTAATGGGTCAATTCCCATTTATTGTTACTCAAATTAATTTATCTTGTTTTTTCCCCCAATAATGTAAGAAATGCTCTGAGTCTTCTGATTTCCTGACTTCAAACAAAAGTCCCTTTTCCAAGGTGACATGTCCACAGGAATCCAAAAACCATGCTGCTGCAGTGTAGTTTTTATTCCAGAAATAGCCTACCCCCCACCTCCACATCGTTTCAGTGGATCTGAGAGAGATTTCACATAATTAAAAAAGTGTCTAATTATAGTTAATTAGCGTGTATGTGTGTGGATCTCATTATCTACTGAGAAATTTTGTTGACTCACATTTTTAATAAATATATTAAGTGAAACACAGTAGGCACAACTGGTGAGTTGTACTGGAGAATACACTTACACTGAACTGCAAAAATAGAAATATTCTAGTCATACAGGACAGCAAGAGGCCAAAATAAATGGGCCATGAATCTGTTTTGAAGGAAGAGGTCAGTCTTGTCCTTAATGAGCCCATGTCAAGACACCAGTCTGTAGGACAGCATTCTCTTACACAAAGTGAGTAACCTACTGTTCTCTGATTTCACAAACACACTTCACAATATAAACTGTAAAAGTATTTTCCAGCACAGTATTTCATCCTAGCCATTCCTGTGTATAATTATGAATGGAAGACTAGAAGAGAGGGCAGATTGTATATGTATGTGTAGAAAAGGTGTCTGTTACTATTCGCTTTGATTAGCAAGTCTTCAGTTGTGCGTTTGCCTCAATGCTCCAAAAGCATTATAAACCGATAGCAATAAAATGAGCAATCACTGAAGCAGCACACTCTCGGCTGTTTCTCTGACAGCCGATAAAGTAATGTAAATAATGTATGATTTCCCCTTGTTTAATTTTTACCAGGCCTGCCAACACGCACCATCGGGGGAAAGAAAAGTCTAAACAAAAATTCCAAATCTCTGCCAAAGCATGGCTCTCCTGAGCAGTGAGCCAAGAAAACATAAATAAACCCTGTGGCAGTGCCAAAATAAATAAATATGCCCAATCCTCTCTGAGCATCCCAAATATCTGATCCTGGTCCTAATGATGCTGTCTCTGCTTCATCAGCAAAACTCTGAAGTCCTGCACAGATCAGTCACCAAGATCTGGAACTGTGGCCAGTTAAGGTCCTTCTCTTCTTTAAAAAAAAAAAAAAATGTTTCAGATTTTTTTCCCAATTTTCTCCTAATTTGATGGCCAATTGTACCCTCTATTAAATCAATTCCTGCCCCCCCACGAACGTGCTGCATGCAACTACAGCACCAGCCACTACGCAACAACGTGGGCAGTCCTTCTAGACGGACTGTGTCGAGCCGTTGACCGTGATTCCGATACCCACTGGGAAGCCTTCTGTACACGCAGGCAGCCCGTGCTGGCTTCCTTCCCCCTTCCCCGGGGTGGACAGCGAATCGCCGCCCCCTTGAGCGGGATTCCTGGCCAGAGCCAGGCCTTTCAGGTTACCAGTGGGTAACAAATTCACCCCCAAATCAAAGAGGGGTTTCAATATGGTCCTCATGAGAATGCAGATGATATTGGCCCTTCCTAAACACAAATTGGTGGCACAGTCTGTTCATTCTTCACTCCACTCATGTCATGGTAATAGTAACAATCTCTGGGACCTCCCTCACTACTGAACAGGGGTCAATGAGACCTGGAGGAATTCTGTACCTCACATGCCCTTAACTACTGTCTTATGAGACCTTAATTCGGTGTGTATATCATCTTTGTTATCGTGCTCTCAGATACACAGAGACCATCACCCACCATCATTCTTAATATTAACTACTAAACATATCAAAGAGACAAAGTAAGATGCAATTGCAAATTTTCGACAGTTAAAACAGTATCCGATGTTGGACACATATTATTGTTTTGTGTTGTACTTGGCACAGCGTCATGCTGTCTGTATTTACTGATCATCCCAATATTACCTATTTTTCTTTTCCAGGATCATATATTCCTCACACTACCCAGCAATGTTCAGAGAGGGATGTTTCAGATCCCTTCAATGTGATGCAGCTCAGGTAGCTGGCACTTTAAGAGTTGCTTTTAGCGGTGAGTCATCAGATGATGCTGGTCTCGTGTGCTGAGCAAGCGTGACATCGTGTCATACCACTGCACATGTGAGACAGAAAAACGCACTGGAATTAGAACAAGGGTACGAACTAATGCAATTATAAGAATATTAATGTATTACGACAACATTATAAAGAATAGCACATATTGTAATGTAAATGTAAAATGTAGCACATATTCATGGAGTGGATATTTCTTTACCCAGGTGCTAAACTGTTCTAAAATATCTGCTATTTAAATTCGTACCAGGGCCTGCAATTGGAATGTTGGTAGCATGGTGTTTGTTAGGAATGCCAATGTTAAAAAGGCAAAGGTAACCGGTCTCGGGTGCTGCTTTCCATGTGGGTAAAACTACATGAGAAATAAAGAAGATGGCAAGTGCAATATATATTCTGGCCTCTTTTATTCCATAACAAAACGAAACACTACTTTCCAAACTCTTTTTCACTCTACAATTTTTTTAAGTAAATGCTCTAGATCCATTAATAATAAGTGATTTTAAGCAATGAATATATTTAACGGTTTGTTTATTACTTTGTATGTGAGAACTTTATTAGCTTTAGCTAGATATTTGTTTATTTACTTTTGCTATGCCCAACTGAGTTAAAAGCTGTTGCTGGTCTGATTTTGCCTTAATTTGTTAATAAGCTCCTTGCAGTGTGTGTGTGGGGAGGGGGGGATTAGAGGTGGGTGTGCTTTGACTGAATCTCATCTCTAAAATCTTGGCTCCTGCCCCTGATGTATTTTGTTCTGTCAACAAACCTCAATAATGAGACAATTAAAATTGTGTGAATGATGTAAATTGATATGCTGACATCACATATACGAATGCAGAAAATCCAACTGTAATGATAACTTATTTCATAATCAGCTTGAGTTAGCTTGCTGACAACTTCTAAAAGTTGCAATGACATTGGTAAACTTCAAAGGAAGAGGCATCCAAATGTGGAATATGGTTGCCGTTGACACTGTGATTAAACAGCAAACATATTTAGACATGAATACGTTAACCTTACATGTGCTGTTTAGTTTCCAAGGCAACGCAGTGAGCATATTTAGAACATTCAGGGAAAAAAACGTCCACTCTACTGATCGAGCAATTATAAACAGACGCAGTTAAATATCAAAGATCAAAACACCTTCTTACTTGGCAACGGTTGGAAGAGACGGATTTAGAGAGAAATAGTCACTCATTTGCTCTCCTGCTTTTGTGACATTGATTTTGAGTCATTGAGTATTTAAAGCATGCTCTGATTAATGTGTACAGTATGTGCAAAGTTGAAGCCGTGTGCTTTTTTGTTTGAAACATATCATGTGATTCTCAACACTTGTAAGTCCAAAAATATCAGATACATTTTTAAAGTAAAACAATATACCAGTACATACTCTTATTTCAAAGGGAAATAAGTGGTATTGCACCTGTGACGACTGTTGGCAGCAAAGAGCAGTCTGGAGTCTTCCTCATATTTTTAAAGCTATGTGAATACATTAAATTTTTTAATCCACAGGTATACAAGGTGCTCCACAGACAGGGTATACTGCGATATTGGACAATGCTCGTCTGTGTGTGCACATTTTTCAGGTTACCTTGTTGTCACAAGGTTATGTAAACAAAAATAAATAAAAGCAAAACAATCAATGGAGAATGTCATTTCACATGTTCATCCTCCGCTTACACTTCTTCTACTGTTCACAAGGTTATTCTCTTTCTGGGGTCAACATGACATCAATATACAACATCATCTCAGAAGAGACTGATGATCAGTGTGTTTTCACCATCTTATGTGCTCCATGTCTTTGTAGCGGATGAGCTCTGGTATGTGAGCGTCAGCAACAGAATGTGACGTCGATAAGAGTGTGATTAGTTCCCAGAGTTAGAGACTTGAGTCTTTAGCTCAGCGAGCTAAATCGCTCTCTTGTCGTGTCGAGATCCTCGGTTCGAAACTCGCTGCAGGCAGAAAAAAACTCAGTTACATTTTCATCCATGAGTTTCTTTACCTGCTTGGTTTGGTGTAGAAAAATCATGAAACCGGGATCCAGAGAAGTTATAAATAACTTTATTTTGTTTATTTTGTTGTTAGTAATACAGTTATTTTTAAAATTTAAAAACACCTGTGACACAGCTTTCATTGCAACATATTTATCTGCAATAAGTACCAAAATTGGTTTGTTACAATAAAAAAATGTTTGTAGTTTTCCTGCTGTTTTTACATCCCTTTACAACCTTTTACTACGGTCTGAGGAGGAATCAGTGGGATACAAACCCCTTTTCAACATGCCTTATTCCAACTGGATCTCTCATATTGGAGCATAAAAGTCAGAATAAGTTCAGATATGAAAGGCACACATCTCCTCTCAACCACTTAAGTCAAAGAGCTGAGTGCAAAACTCATGTTAGAATATCCCCCAAAGAGAGAATGTACCTGAGAGTTTTAATGTTGTAAAAAGTCTCACCATTTTGAGAGATACAACTTCCATTTTGCTGTCCCTCACACATGTTAAAACACATATTTCAATTGACTCTGGGCATCTTAAAAGAATTAGAGTAGAAAAGTGCAAAGTAGAAAGTGATTGTTCATGCACTGGACTATATTAGTGACTATAGAATGAATTGTATATGCTAAGGGAAAAACTTTAAATGATTCAGTGACTACATGGTGAAGAACAGTTTCAATTGAAGCACCGCCACAAGGCAGCTTTGTTAGCCATTGCTGTTTATCACCCACACGCATCTTACAGACGCATGATTCACAAAAATGCACAAAAAAGCAACTGTGATTCACAGGCACCAAAAAACAGGCATCCATTCTGACAACACACAGCAAATACAATTCTATCTGTAAAACACTAATTGTGTCGCTCCTCACCCCTGAAATTGAACAAAAACAATGCACTGGATGCATGACAGCCGTTTTGGGCATTTGTGAGGGAATGGTCTAGAATACAAGCTTGTCTTCCACTTAGGACTGGACATTAAGGCTTGTTAAATTGTTGGGAACAAGTGGCATTTGTACTTGGACAAGTTAGACATCCACATCACTTCTGACTGAACAAGTGGAAAAGTTCACACAGCATTGTTGTCCAAACCTTCACAATTGGATACTGGAAACATTGTGACATTTTGAATTCCATTCATAATTTATTTTCAATGCTCTCACACAATTTGATTCCTTTCACTTGCCATTGTATCTACAGTTAAAGTTGGTTATCCCCCTTTTTGACAACTTGAGACAGTTTATTTTACATGGGTTGCTCCATCTGAAGGATTTTTCGCGGCAAAATAGCTTTTATCGTTGCTCACTATGATGAGCGAGTGCAAATGTATGCGGTTCAACTAGCAGGACTGGACTAGAGGTCTAACACCAGCACTGTATATGCAGGTGTTTTTTGAAGACAACAGGTGTTAAATGAAGACAACAGTTGAATACTGTTTACATAGGAAGCCAATTTAATGACCATCCGAAGCACAAGGTTCTTTAAGATTGAATGCAGACCATCATTTTGACAAAATTACCATCCTTCCCAAATTCTGCCACAGTGATAAGGAAGAGATGGAGGGGAGCTCGAAGCCTTCTTCATATACAACAGGGCTCCAAATATGTCCTTCCTTAACCCACAGATTATTTAGACCTACCAGACACTCACCACTGTATCCTTAACATTGAATGGTCTGCCTCCCTACCATTTGGAAGCCAAAATCTCCCAATTTGATGCACCTCCTGATCCTGATGGATATTCTGTACTGTACATATAGCACTGGAAACTCCTGTTATCAAACAGAGGGAATGGAACAGGAGTTGAGTGTCAGGTGAGTGTAAAGAATATGTGCTTTAACATCCTCAGCATGGGCACATGCTGGTAAAGAATACCAATTGTAGATGGCTACAAAGAAGTCTTGATACTGTAGATAGCTACTTTACCATCAATCTATGGACTTATGTGGCTCTGGCTACTGGCTGTCTAGCAAGCTAGATGCACCTTGGCATAGATTCTAACAGTGTCTGGAACCCTATTGGAGGGATACGACACCACTCTTCCACAAGAACTTCCATCATTTGGTGTTTTGTTGATGGTGGTGGAAAACGCTGTCTCAGGCGCCGCTCTTGTGTTTACTGGCGTTTACCTTTGGTTGAGTGGGCCTAAACCATGCTAGAAAAATGCACCTCACACCATAACAGAGCTGCCAGAACCCTTCACCCTTCAAGTGTTTCCTTTATTTTGGCAGTTACCTTTAGTTTGTCTTACTTTGGAGAATCCTCTACCAATGTAAAGTAGGCTATGAAGCTCCTAATGTGAAGTTTGATGTAAATAGCATAGCTTTTTTGAAATGGGCATTGCATTTTGAATCCAACCTCCATGTCACCTTGCACTGGCGAAACATACTACAAAAGGGAATCCACTACTGATTTCAGTATGTGTCATTTATTTTACTTAATTTAAGGAACAGTGCAGTGCTCCAGTTGTGATCTCATGCAACTTCTAGGTCCCTTGCTATTCTGTAAAGTGGTCATCGCATTGTGTGAATGGCACGTCACTGTTAAAGGTTTTCATTTGGAACACAGTATCTAGTGGGTAGATGGGGTGGGATGTAGATGGGGACAAGATGTAGGTAGTGAACAAAATATGGAAGCTCAACTGTGCTCCAATATTGATGGGTTCTGGTGGTTCCGTAATGGTGTGGAGCGCATTTTCCTGGAATGGTTTGGCTGCACTCACATGCTTAGAAGGCAAGGTCGATGTCTTTGTCTTTTAAATTTTGTTTTCTGATTTTATCCCGTTTTTCTCCCAATTTGGTAGCCAATTACACCTGCTATTTTCAGGTCAATCCCTCCCTCCCGTAGCCCTGTGACTAGCAGTGACAAAGGCGAAGTATCGTCTCCTCCGAAACGGCACTCGCCAGGCTGTCGACCTTAACTCTGGCACCCCAGAGTCACTGCTGTGCGCAGCGAACGTCTTTGTCGGCTTCCCTCCCCCCTCCCTGGGGCGGACAGCCAATTGCCACCCCCAGTGGCACTCCTGGCCAGAGTCACTTCTGGCGCGGCCAGGGAATCGAACCCTGGTCGACGTGGCCAGCGTCGGACGTTGAAACCACTAAACCACGCGGGAGGCCCATGACAAGGTCGATGTGTGGTCGGGTGATCCTCCTCACCCCATGTTAAAGTATTTATTCCCCTGTCCACAGAGCACCAAATGGTTTGAGGAGCACAACATGGCTTTCTGGCCTTCTCAGCCACCCAATCGAATCATTTATAGACTGGAATAAATAAAAAAACTTAGACTGAATAAGGGCAAATGCTACCCAAATTAATCAAACTACACCTTCTGGGATTATTCCTGCACCGTATCTCAATAAAGTGTGTTTAATGCGCCGTATCTCTCTACAGCGCAAGAAGAAAGGGATTATAGCCAATGACCATTTGTACTCACCGAGTGATCATCCGTCTGCTCAGGCAGTTGCCTTTTTGTGCTAAATGTCTTTGTTTGCTTGCACTTTTCCAGCATGCTGAATCCAGCTTCACATCTCAATAGTGCAGAATTAGATAGAGGAAGATATTACACCATGGTAAAATATTGTTGCAACTTCAAAATGATTTTCAACTGTCCTGGTAATGTAATAAAAAATGTAAGAATCAATTAATTAATTAATTGATTAAATGCATATATAAAATGATTAAATAAAAACTATTTTGAAAAACAAAATATATCTTCAAAAAATAAAAATAAAACACAATAGATTTATACCCAACAATTTATACCATGCATGTTAATTATATGAAATATTTTGGGGTTTTTTATTGCAAGAACACTAAGAAATCTGTTCCTAATGTGTTGTGTCTGTGCCGTTGTTGCTGTATGTGTGATTTAAAAAAGAAACAAGCATACCAGTTATTTCACATTTTCACCTGCAATATTTTGTTAATGACCGACCTGTGGGTCCATGACCATGGCATTGGTTGATTAAAAGATGCAGGATATCACTAACAGGTATGGTATACAAAAACACTTTATAGACTATTTCATACATTTTAATGTATTTAATTCATTAAATGAATTATTTATAAATAAAGTTATGTATGAAACTTTTTCTATATTTTTCCTACACACAGGGGTTTCTGCTCGAGTTCAAGTTTTGTTCCACTTTAACCAGGCGCAAGCTTTTAGTTGTATGTATGACACCTGCTAAAATGTTGAACTCCTTAATCATCATTAAACACGTCAGAATATATATTTCCACCACATACCTGAAATATTATTACAATGAATTGAGTGGAATACTAATCCATAACATATTTAATGATACATTCTGTTGTTTGCAATGGCTCTATTGTTAGTTGAAATTGCTATTACTCTGAAAATCCTATTTTGAATTAGCAGTGTTTTCTACATATTATATGCCATGAATATTAGAGACGAAAATGGGGAACTACATTGGTTAATTGTTTTATCCCTAAAATGCTGAATAGATCAAGTATAATTATATTCCTTAATTTAACTTTACATTTCTTTGTTAGGGAATGTTATATTCCATTACTTAAATTAAAACAGAGACTGAAAAAAATGAAAAAAATGCTCCTGCCTTCTGACCAGGCACCTCATATTTCAGGCCACACCTGTTCCTGTTTCCTGGATTTTCAGTCCTTATGACCATGTGATTGATGTGATTAAACTTAGGTCTTGTCAGATTGAATAGCATATGCACTTCGTTGGATTGAATTCCAGCCAGTGTTTTCCCATCAAATAAATGTTGATTGGCTTTCGTGGAAGAGTGGTGTCATATTCTTCCTGCAGAATTCCAGATGCTAACTATTCCATGGCACATGCAGACCACACGTGGTGGCCTAACACTCTATTAAGTGACTTTACATTGGTGTTTCCATGTTTTTGTTCATCACCTGTATGTATCTTCAGAATTATATTTCAATCACTGGAAAGGATTTCCTTTGTATATACTGACTCGTTCATCTTTTATTACATTTATTCTGCAGGCAGATACAGGTTAGGCTCTCAGCTCTACAGTTTGTGGGCTGCCCTGAGTTTGGCTGATCGTGCACGCGGGTTCCTCTGAACCTCCTCCGAGAGGGGCGTTATCACCCCCTTGTGGAGGTAACCCCAGCGCGCATTGCTGCCAGCCTCCTCTTCCTCCTCCTCCAGTTCGCTCTCGCCGCCCTGGCGAACCCTCTGCCGCACACTGCGGCTGGGAGGGGCGTCTTGCGGCGCCCCCTGCAGGAAGCGTTTGACCACGCGGTCCTCCAGCGAGTGGAAGGAGAGCACGCAGAGCCGCCCCCCCGGCCTGAGCAGCGCCTCGGCGGCCCGCAGGCCCGCGTACAGCTCGTTCAGCTCATCGTTAACGAAGATGCGCAGAGCCTGGAACGTCTTGGTCGCGACATGAACCGGCCGCTGGAGCATGTCTTTCCGGGCGTACAGGGCTCCTGCAGAAAAGGCTCCTGCAGAGATCGGAAAAATGTTTGAATCAGGATGGTGTGACTATGCCCAACACACAGTCTGTTGTTAGTCGTTTACTGTAAACAATCGACCACAAAGTCATACAGAACTTAAATATATCAAACTACTTATGGATAGAAGAAAAGCTGAAAATGTTTTTTGATATATTTTTTACTGGAGGAAGATCATGTGGGCATATTGGCATATCTCTACCATTACTATAATTCCTTATTAAATTTAAAAAGTATTTAAAATATGTATATACCTACAAATGTACCTCCAAAGCCTGAATGCGAAGACCTCATGAAAAAGTAAGTACATTTTATTTACTCCTCACAAAAATGAACCGCATGGAATTCCACAATCATTCATCTTCATCTGTGTACCGTTGCCATCATTTGTTTTATCCCCACACTCTTTCATATTGATTGGTTTGATGAGTCAAAACTTACAGATTTGTTCTACTTTGTTGCGGCAACATACAAAATTGGACATTTAGCACAATGATGGTCCATCATTATTTCCAATTGCACTTGTCATCTCATCTCATTGTGATTCCTGGTCAGGGTCGCGGGGGCTGGAGCCTAAGCATGCATAGGGGCACAGGAATAAACCCTGCCATTCCTCACACACTGGAATTTAGACTTTAGGCTAACGTGCATGTCTTTGGACTGTGGGAGGAAACCGAGTACCCGGAGGAAACCCACGTGGACACGGGGAGAACATCAAACTCCACACAGAAAGGCCCCCGGCCTGGATTAGACCTTCTTGCTGTGAATTTATCCACTGCACCAGTGAGTTGTCATATTAGGCCTAATTTAAGAAGTGAGTAAATGTTTGTGAGATTACTACCATTCAATTTCTTCCCAATTTTTGGGGGATTTTACAACATTGCCAGTATGAATGCATTATGTCTTTTGCCTCACATTTTGTTGTTAAACCTATTAATTAGAAATACTATTAATTGAGTATTTAAATTCTAATTCCAAACATGTACTGTATGTGTGCCAAAGTTGAATCCAATCATTTG
This sequence comes from Aldrovandia affinis, assembly GCA_029706075.1. Classification (NCBI taxonomy): domain Eukaryota; kingdom Metazoa; phylum Chordata; class Actinopteri; order Notacanthiformes; family Halosauridae; genus Aldrovandia; species Aldrovandia affinis. The sequence continues at coordinate 508,771 of JAINUG010000121.1, read as the reverse complement.
AAAAATATGGCAGCCACATGCAAGCAATATATAAGAAATATTTAGAATAACACTAAGAACAATATATCATTATATGCTGGAGTGTTGTGCATGAAATGTGGCATCCATAGTCCTTATGTTGAAAGTTTTTATACATTTTATTTATTAGAGGTTTGCATATAAAACAATATGGCCGCTAAAAGCAGTCATATTGCAGACATAAAAAGTAGCATTCGTATCAAGTATTTAGTATCAGTAGGCAAAATGAAAATCGAATGTCCTCTTAGGCTACAAGGCACTTTTTTACATTTTATAAATTTCATATTTGTATGTTTGAACACTAGTTACTCAAAACCCTTTAGCCCAGGAAGGCACAGTAAGGATTGGCTTTGATGGTACAGTGGCATAACTTATTATTTATCAAGCAAACTATTTTTAAGGAGTATATTCTCATCTTTCCTGAAACGTTTGATTTAGTGTGCTGGTCCGCACTGTGACGGGGTAACAGGTACATTTCATTTACCTTGCTAACCTGGTTTTATTTCTAGCCAATTAGTTAACTTGGTGAATTCAGACTCAAAACTTGGTGAATTCAGACTTGATTACTCTTCTTCCGTATTTGTGAAACGTGTGCAGCACATATTAAATATAGAAAACATGAGCAAAAACATAATCATCATAGGCATACCTTTTTAAATGTATGACTATATCCCCAAATAATTACACAAATCATGTATAACAGAGCGTGGGGCCCATCCACACACTGGAACAATCCTTAACAGGAGGCCACAGGCAGCAGTTTCTGACCATTTCTGGAGAAGTCCAAGGCCATCTGGGTGGCGGGCTAATGTTCAGATAGACAGAGAAAACCCTATTGATACCATTTACCATAAAAGGTCAATTTGGGTAAATTACCTGACCACTGTCTGTTTTTCATTAATATCTTCATGAATATTTTCTGGTTTTTAGTAATATATTCTCCATATCTGGAACTCTTATGAGCCAAGCAGCAAGCAGGACTGTAACTATCCTTTTCACAGCATAACACAGAATCGCCTGTGCTGTTACTCTGCTCTGTAGGCCTTCTATTTTCTTTCGTTCACCAAATATTAGACATTGTGTTCTAAGCTCTCACAATAAGACAAATGAAAAACTGTAGACAAATGACTCAGCTCGGCATAGGCATATCTGACCTCAGTTCCTAACAATGCTGGAGTTTGATGAGAGACTAGATTGTTACACAGAGACATAAAGACAGCCTACGCCTGTGACAGCAGTGTCTATGAATGCACATAATCAAGGTCATTTTTGTCCTTTTCACATTTGCACTTCAAGCATCAACATTGCCTGTAATCTCATTTCCTGTAAATTACAATACACTATATAATCCCTCTAGGTTGGATCAGCATTGAAATTCACAATGAAAAGGCTTTCCATTAAATAAAGAGTTTCCAAAACTCCAAATCATCTGAAAGCGCTGCCTCGGACCCTCAGTGGGAGGCCTTTAGTGAATCTGTCATGGAACAGTAAAAAAAATTAAATTCTGGTTGTTTTTTTGTTTTTTTAATGCTTTTTCCTCTTTTTCTTCCAATTTGGAACACCCAATTGTATTCTTAAGCAACCTCTTCTATCACTTCAGGGGAGCAAGCATGCACTCTCCCCCGAGACACATGATGTCAGCCACTGCTTCTTTTAACACAGCAGTACACAATAGCTAATTATCAAGCTGGTAATTACAGTATGCCCCAATTATATTAGCTACCTTACTTTCTTTCATGCTATTGCTGTTCAAATCAGATGATGGGACATTCATCAAATTAATTGAAATAAATTGGAGGATAAACCATCCCGAACTGTAGCTAGCTAAAGATACTGCTTTATTGTTGCTTTTTTGTGGAGGGTGCCCCCTCTAAATAATTGGAATAAGTGGAATTTGTGAAATGTCATGTAATTAGCTACCATTATCTATTGTAGAAAGACTAAAATGGCTAACAAAAAACTAGTGATAGAAATATATGGAGGTCCAGCAAACAAGCAAGGCATGTCATTCATAAAATGTGTTGATTCAGTGTGAGTTGCTCTTATTGGGCCTCATTTATCAATAATTTCATAAATATGCACATAAGTTTTCCCGTAAAATTATACAAACTAACAACATCCACCGCATTTATCAAACGTTCGGAGGCACTTCGTTTGAATCGTATCCGGTGCGTATGTTGATAAGTCCCAAACAGTCGTGAATTGAAAGTGCGTTCGCGGTCCCTTAATTAACATAATGGAACCACCTCCAAAATACTATATATGGCAAAGCAGGAAACCCACAAAGATGATCCTCAGGTGAGAAATTGCGTCAAAGTTATTATCAGACGCAGTGGTGTACGTAATACTAGATACTGTTCAACAAAACAAAAATGTATTATTCAGTAGCAGAAGCAGTGGGGTTTTTGCTCCACAAAAGGTCCAAATTGGGAACAAAACAAGGCACAAAACAATTGAATAACAATGAACAATTTCATCTGTTAAACGAAATGTACGAGAAGTCAAACTTAAATAGTTTGATATGAAACTAGAAACGAAAAAACAAATAACTGCATGCAGCCAAAAAATTCAAGCCACTGAAGGAGGCCAAGGAACACCAGATAAGCTCTCCCAAACAGAGGAGTGCATCTATGCCATCATCGGTGAGGTGTCGCTGTCCGTTATTACTCCAGAAGGGGAATAATAGGCAAAGGTGTCGGTGAATGGAGCTTTAATGCGCACATAGGTACCATCTATGGGCACCGATCGTATTAGGAAGGCTGGCCAGATTGAAAAAGGCCTGTTTGACACCAATTTGGCTCTGCGCACTATAGGGAAATCCAATATACTCCGGGGCTAGTTTAACAATAGAATGAAGCACACCAGGCAGTATGTGGCTCATGGAGGGTTTGGATATTCTAGAACGGTCCCCAATCTCCCTTTGAAAAGTGGCCATGGCCAAAAAGCCAAGCACTGACAGCGCTTGGACATGTGTTGGAATGGCATAAGATCTTCTTGTTTGCCTCATTAAGTCTGGCTCTAAGATGTTGCACAGCCTCAATAGAAGGGTTCTAGGGAATCGGAACTGGCTCATGAGCCACTCGTCATCCTCTGCAAAAAAGTCAGACCGTCCCTGAAAATGCAATCTCACCCGAATTGCTCTGGCCAATTCCTCTAATAGCGCAAGGTCTGGCATTGCAAGTTTGGACTTTACAGCATTTTGGCCCTTTAAATAGTATTTCTCATCAATTCATTATTTAAAAAACAAAACTGCAATTATGAAATCATAATAACTCTTTGTAATGCTATTACTCATTAAACATTTTTTTGCTTTACTTAATTAAAATAGTATTCGCAACCAATTTATGTTTGTTTCTTTATAATTTATCTTTCTTTATGATATTTCAGTATTTGAGGACAAAATACGTAGACAAAGAAGCCTATTTAATGACAAATTTCATCAATAAAAGTGAAAGATTCGAGTTAAAAGATAAACTGCAGAGTTTACACACACTCTGCGCGTGGTCTCAGGTTTTTGTCAATTTCCTTCGGACGTCTTAACAAGTTGGACTCCTGAAAACTTTGATAAATCCCAATTTTCATGTGCAAATGTTGGTACGAAGGAATTACGAGAAATTTTGTTTGTATGTTGCTTGATAAATGAGGCCCATTGTTTCCAGTTATTAAAGATTGTGAATACCCCCCCACCCCCCACCCCATACTTAAATCTAACTGTTGTGTATCAAGTGTGTTACATGTGTGCAAATTAGCTATCTTATGTAACGTTACTTCATCCAGTACATGTTCAGTAAGATAATGTAAGCTAAAAGTCAGGCGCAGAAATCTAGATTTCACACATTTACGGTAACATATGCACAGAAAGAATACATCCTAATAAATGTAAGCTGTAGAGTGGTGTTACATGGAAATGTGCATTGTTGTTTTATGGAATGTTAGATTGTTTCATAAGTTAGACTGTTCTTTATACCAATACAAGTCTCTGCATGGCTCTGCCCGTAGCATCTATTCAACATGTATCCATTCTTTCAACCTCCGGTTTACATACGCAGTAGTGCTGACTAAGGGAACAGGGGAAACATAACTTGCACTGTCCCATGCTTCTTCCTGTCTCCGTCCTCCACTTTCTCTGCCTCCATCCACGCCACCACGTACAGTATCCCCAGCCACACCACCTTAAATGTTTGGCTCTGTCTACGAGCCGGGTGACATTTCTCATCCAGTGCGCTGCGGCATTTGGCATGACTCACCAGATCAATAACAACCTAGGTCACCCTCCTGAAGATGCACAGAACTAACTCTGTGCTCTCTCATTCATCTTTAAAAGGTTCAGACAAACACAAAATGTCTTCTTTCTTCAGGCGTTAACAATGAACACACCCCCAGATGTGGGGTTCACATCCTATCTAACACTGAAAGGTAATTGCAAAAATCTAAACATGTAATGACTAAATAAATAAATAAGTATAATGCATCCGTTTTGGGAATTCCCTGTTATAAATGTTTTGGAAATTTGGGGTGGAAGTGTTTTCTCAACTACCCTGTGTGGAGGTGCCCTTGTGCTCAAGGCTACCCCTTTTTGGGGAAATCCAATTAAAAACAATACAAGATATGTTTTATATTTGTATTGATGTGCTGAGCCCCACATTAATTTGAAATGAGTTTAGTTATCTTATTTCCTTGTGCGTTTAGTTTTAGAGAGGTCAGGGGCAAAATTGGCTGGGTGCTGTGGACTTTGTCATCAACCTTATTTGCAAGGTTCAGATGATTGGCTTTTATTTCCCATGTTTCTTGTGTGTGTTCTGGTCTCTTTTGTGTGTGTTGTTGTGCTTTGTAAATTTCATAAATACTATTATTCACAAAAAATATTTACATCTGTAAGAGGGGAGGGAAAATTGGTAAACCAAACTGCAAAAAGCTTGTTTCAGGAGAAGGATCTGGATCCTTTTGTATGTTGGGCTGTGGCGCACACTGAGAACAGTAGGGTGCTTGAGATGGAGAGTTCTTAATCTCAGTACTGCATTACACTAATAACATAATCATTCATATTTCATATAGCTACACATAAATGAGTGCATGCTGTATTCAGAACTTTAGCTTAAAAGGCTACATTTCATGGTGACCCTGAAAACAATAAAAATTACATGGTTCTGAGTGATGGACACCACTTCTCCTGAAACAACAATGTTAGTCAGGACAGAAGAGGCATGTCTCAGACCTTGAATTACACTGTCAGCTATGGTCTTTGATACAGTGTTCAAAGAAAACGTATACCTACTGTAGGACACCATGTGCAGTCATATGTTCAAGGTGCTACCCCTACAAAACTACAAATGACCTGACGGGGCCGTTGTGTAAAATGCTTTAAATATCAAGTCATGAGACATTTATCACACAAGCATGAACACCTTTTTTATTGGATCCCTGAGCACTCTTAATTCAATTTTTGGTAATTTTTCATTTTATTGTGAAAATCCTCAACCAGTAGCTGGTATACATCACTCAAAATGTAAAAATGCAGAGGCAAAGAAGTGCTGAATCCGGAACACTTTGAATGATGCCACAATCTCAATCAAGGCCAAAGATATTTCGAGCAAAGACACTATTGGACACCTGGCAGTATCAGCATGGGTCTGTATTGCAAACTTCAATTTATGTGCCTGTGAAGCTATTTATCAAAAAGCAGACTGGAAATTCTCCAGCATTTTACCACATGGGACTTTGTACACAAAAGGCAGTGGCACCCTGCAAGAGTTTGATGCATATCCTAGGCCACTATGCAAAGGCACTGTTAATAAGCAACCAAACAGCCAGCAGTCTGGGCATGGTCAGAACATGAACAATCTGCTTTCTTGCACCAGGTGAAAATGTGGAATTGTGGCGGCGGATGGCAGAGCGGTCTAACGCACCACACTTTGGCTGGTCCGGTGTGGTGTGCGCTGCCTGTCAGGGACGTGGTTCGAAACCCACGTCTCTACCAGACCGGCCCTGGTCGTCAGCCCTGATCGGAGGCGGCATTTGGCTGTCTGCCGGCACGAGGTGGAGGGGAATTTAGATAAATAGAGGGTATAATTGGCAACCAAATTGGGAAAAAAAAGAAAAAAAAAGAAAATATGGAATTGTGTGAAGATACATTACTGATTTATTCTTTTGCGGTGCAAAGCAGGTTGCCACATTCCATTCATTTTGATAAAGCTTCACAAATTCGGCCTACTAACCAACCCTGGAACCACAGGCCGCTTCACCTCATTCATCAGGGTTTCTACTGCAGCTATGCAGTGAGATTGCATATGTCTTAATGTACAGGTATACAGCTGCCATGAGGAAACCTTTTCAACAAAGTCCACCGTAAATGCAATAAAACCCTCATTAGAGTTGCTTTATTTAAGTACAAATTATTTTAAAAAATGTTTGCTCTAACACTGCAGTTAACTTGCCTAATGAGCCAAAACCTATTCTTACATTCAACTTAAAATGGTAATTGCAATCACCATAATGAACATTTCACTAATAGATTATAGATTACATAATCTATATAATATGTAAAATACAAATGATTTTATTGCTTTTTGGAAGAAAAATAGAGTTATATAGAAATATAGTTGTGTTAGTATTGTTAAAAATGTGTAGCTAGCCATAAAACAACTAAGAGCTGCTACCCTGTGTGCTTTCATGTTGCTGGTGCTACTAAGTGGTGGCTTGTCTCACTCACATCTTGAGTGGTACACTGGTACTGAGAGCAGTCCAAGGGCGTAATCACATATTAAATATTGGGGGGGCATAATGAAAGGGAATGTTTTATATCTACAAATTATAGGGGGGGACAGATATGACTGTTCTGAATATTGTGGGGGCATCCCCCAGTTGTTACGCCTATGGGGCAGCTTGCCTAAAATCTGCAAATTGAATTCTCTTCACATCTGTATTTCATTTAAAATGTTTAAAATATTAAAACACCTGTTCCAGCATGTCTCCATTAGAGTTCTCATACTGTTAGCAACTGAGGTAAACCTTTATGCAAGTGCTTTCTTCTCTTGGATAGTTACACTAATGTTACACAAATAGAAAATTGGTGAATTTACATTCATGACAAAATATATTAGAATGCTGCAATATAAACAACCTAGAACAGATAGCTGTTAATTGCATTTTTTGTTTATTTGGGGGAGTACCATTTTACACTAAAGCTCAAACATAGTCATGCTTTGTCTTTTGTCATTCTGTTGTTTAAAATGCTCACACTTGGTGTTAGTGGGACAGTGAGGGAGTATCATACCATCAGCAGGTGTATGAAAATGGAGTTCATGCAGGCTTATTCCTAAAAAAAGCTGAAGTGAACTCGATGAACTCAGAGAGATTGGCTAGAGTGGTGCATTTATGGACACACTTGCCCTTGTTGTAACATGCTAACATCGAATGTGATGTAACCTCTCTTAATATATGCCATTTAGCAGACGCTTTTATCCAAAGCGACTTACAGTAGTGAATGCATACATTTTCAGTATATGTGGCCCCAGTGGGGATTGAACTCTTATGTCCAGTTGTTTTTTCTGTATTTGTATCATAGCATTTCTATCATTAGTTTCTCTTCAGTTTATGCAAGGACACCGCAATGTCATAGTGTGACGCTGCAATATATAATTATGACTGTGAAGTGACAGTTATGATCTATGCTGTTTTAGTTGACCTACTAATAGACACATTTTAAAGCTGACAGTGTCCTTTGTGAGGCTCCATGAGTGTGATACATGTCAGGAAAATGGTGATATTAAGGTATTAGGAGCACCATGGTCGCAGTTAATGTGGATAACCCACATAATGTAATGGAGCTGCCTCTCCTGCACTGTGTTAGTTTTATTAATTGAGTTTGTGCATGGATTGTCACACCAGATACTGTATATGCAATCAATATATTTGTTGAATGTATTTGTGTGGTCTTCAAAACGGCTGTCGTTATTCGAATATCCAGCCATGTTTATTTCCTGAAAAAGAATAGCCAGCAATGGCTGGCCAGCTATAAATAAGGGGCAGAAATATAACCTTTAAGCCGATCATTGCTCTCAACCTCTGTTTATTTTCCTTGATTAACAATAAAGCAACTAAATGGCTAAATAATGAATACCAACGGGTATAGCTGATTCTTCTCAATTAGGCTATTAAGGCTAGTGGTAGTATTATTTTTCTTTACATCACAACAGTGTGCACATTCACATATTATTTGAGCCTGTGGACAAATGTACTCTTTGTTCTCTGTGCCCGCACTCAGGGAATATTGATGACATAAACATCCGTTTATCTGATCTTTTCAGATTCTGCATTTTATATGATCACGAAGAAGCACAGATTTTTTGAAGTGCGTTCACTAGCCTGTATTGCTCGCTATGCTGAAAGCTAGTTGGGTAGTTAATGGAGTGATTTATGTTGTGTTAAGTGCATTATTTGTAATGATTACATATATTTTTCTAAACTGAACTTGTCTTTTACATTCTTTAACGTGCCGTGAAGAAAGGGAGCCCTATATGACACAATTAAGTTAAATCCTTGGAGTTACTTGCCAGTGGATTATTCCGATAATTGGCACACTTGTTAATCAAGCAAAATAAATGAAACCAGGTTGAGGCCAGTGATCAGTTTAAAGGTAAAATTTGCAGCTCACCAGCTGCCACTGATAGACAGTGTCTATGTTCACATGCATCTACTGTGTAAATAATGAAATCATCTTTACCTCACACAGTCTAAAACTGCTACACCCTTGGTCTGGGATACTGAAGTCTCACATATAACACTACTTCTACATAATACATTATCTTTATCATACTAAGAATGAACTGGATATAAAATAAAGATTTAAAAAAACCAAACTGGTTATTTGCCACAATGAATAATTACTCTTTAATTATGATTTACAACGCTCCAGATCAATCAATCCATTCTCTATTCCAGAACATGGATAAAACATATGTGACTGTCAGTCTGTGACTCTTCCTAGATGTGTCTATTAATTACTTTGACTGGTTTGAGAAATGGAATCACAGCACTTCAGTCTGTGAAGCTTTGTCCCTTCATCATACATCAGAAAGAAGGTGTGACAGGTTGGCCATTCGAGGATTTAGCAGTGATTCATTGCTGTCAATTCAAAGTCCTGTCTTGGACATTCTAATGACTTTTGCTTTAAACATATCTAAGTCTTGTTCAGGAAAAAATAACTAGTGGGTCTATTGTAACAGAACAAAAACAACTAGCATGTTTCTTGTAAATGGCTTAGTAACAGGCAGACGTCAAGAGCTTACATTTAGTAAGAACAATGATATGGACCAACTATAGCCCACTTAAAGCACAAGAGAGGCTAAGCAAGGGAATAGTAATGGAGAGAAAGGTATGACGTTACCATGAAGGATATGGCCCGTCCATCTGGCCAAATACACTTCAACTATAAGACATTTGGTGTACAAGGCCGATATTGTCCAAGTCCTATATTTATTCTATAATTCATAGCACTAATATAGTACTATATTTCATATGGGGTCTTTTTGTTCACAACAACTACAAATACAGAAATATCAGCTTTTTTACTAGACAAATCTTCAATGTTCGTCATATGATGAATAAATCAAATTTATCTGATATATAGGTACGTTACCATTTATTGGGTCAAAAATGTATCTCTCAGAGTATACTGTTGCCAGATTGAGGATATTCTGTACTTTAAATAAATTGTTTGAAATATTTGTCATCTGACTGTTCAATTGGTGCTTAAGTATAGATTTATTAACAATAAAGAATAAAAGTGGATTTATGTTTGATGGGTTCATTTTTACCACTTAGGAAGCCAGTCTGCTCCAGACTGTAGTATAGTCACAGTGTACATAGCACAGAAACAAAACATGTATTTATTCTTACAATGTTTGTTCACCACCACCCACCAAGAAATTGGAAAAGTTAAACGTAAATGTTCTGCCACGAGGGTCCAACTATCAGGTGTTGTGCTTGACTAAGGTCTTTGGGAATTACTTTCCATTTAGTTGGACAGTTATGGCGCCATTGGAAACAAATTGTTAAATGAATTCCGTGCATAACAATTTGCATTGTGCTTTCAATTCAGGTTGACATCCACATTTTGAATGTAAAATGTTGAATTTGCGTGCAGAGAATAAAGGAGATCACAGCTTCTGTTGTGTTCTTGCTACCTGTGCAAATCGAGGGGTTTGCACCAAAGGGCCATGGTGAGTAAACGGATTTCATCTGATTCAATCCTAAATCAGGCAAGGAAATATTTTTCTAAATACATTTTAACAAATAATTTTGACATTCCTGTCATGTAGGCAGATTGAAACAGACAACCATGATGAGAAAACAATATTTCCTAAACAACAATGATTTATCACATCCAAATTGCCCTGCTAACCACAGGTGTCTCTCATATATAGATTTTCAAAATTAGGTCATTCAGTCACAACAGTCATGTCACATGGTCTGTTCATGACTTTTTACTAATACATTTGTATTGCCTGGGTGAGCATAAACTCTTTTTATTAACAATCTGTTTCAAGCAAACTGAAATACAGTGACACTTGTACAACACAGCACATTTCTACAGTGGCAGCAACTAGAGAGAAGACCACAAATATACTCAAACGGTGTTGAAACATTCTGCTACGTACTGCAATAACAGATGCAAATTGACCTACAGAAAAAGACAAATGAATTCACACCTACATGGATCGGCAGATGCTGAAACGAGCCAAACCAAAAACAGGCCGTTCCTACCACGGTAGGCTGCACAGCCGTAGATATGCATATATGCATGTCGATGTGCAGGCACAAAGAAAACCAAGCCGCTGAGACAGACCAGCTCCCCGGATACCTATCCCCCCATCGTCATGGCGTCTGATAGCCCTCACCATCCCTCCCCCCCCACCCCCGCCCGCCCCCGCCCTTGTCATCCGCTTCCCGAGGCAACAGCCACGGCAGCAGCCCTCTAATGACCCCTTGGGACCCACGCAAGCCAAGACCTTATGGATTGATTGGAATAAGCATTGGTGTTGACTTGCACTGCTCTTAAAAAAGAACAAACAAGTGGCCTTCGTCACACCTGTTCCCCTCTCGTGACGCACACGCGAGCGATCAACTCGCCCCTCTTCCCAAACCGCCACGCCGCCACCGCAATGTGAGCGAGGAGAAGGGGAGGGGAGGATTGTGGGAAGGGAAAGAACCAAAACAAAGAAAACCAGGGGGAGGGAGGGAGGTAAGGAGGGGGAGGGAGGGGGGATGGCGGGCGGGGGGGGGTTTAGGGGGCTGGGGAGGCGGTAAATTGAGTAAAAGTAAGACAAAGAACCCCACCCATACCGCCACCTTCTTCTCCCCTTATTAATAACTATCTCATCAGGAGGCAGACCTGAGACAACAAACACCGAGCAGAGAGAATGATGGACGGATTAGAGGCCGCATGATTTCCTGGACAAATGGATCCCAGAGGGAGAGACGGGATTAATATTTCTCTCCTTTTCTTCGCTCTGAGAGAGCGCACGGAATTAATGAGGATACCTGCCACGATGCTGGCCAGCTGCAGAGTCCGGTGAACGGGATAGACGCGGCGTGCCTCCACAATCGCTGAAGCTATTTTCCTGGCGTGCCGCTCCTCCCCGTACGTGCTCAGTATGGACGCAAGCGCCTGTTGATCTAAGGCGTTCAGCACGTCAGCAGCATTGGGCATGTTGGGGTACCTACGCACAAAGAGGAGCCCAATTAGCTGCTTGACGTCACGTCCACACCGACAGCTCTCAGACACAGCTCAACACCTCCACGCCTGCAAGTTTCAGATCTAAAAACAGAAAAACAAGGTAGTTGGTGACTATCTATCTATCTATCTCTATCTATCTATTTATCTATGTATCCACAACCACACACACAAATAAACACTCACACACGTACACATATACAAACACACAAACATGTACACATACACACCCTGCATATAGTACACACTCAAAAACAAACACACACACACCCACCCACCCATGCATGACTGATGTATAAAAATATATTTTTAAAGAAACTGGATGACTTTAGTACCACCTTGCTTAATCAGCTTCCCTCCCAAATTCATTTAAAAATATACATATATTTATAGTTTTTTTTCATGCAACACAAGATATACAAAAGGAAAGCTTTCATTCACATCATGCTAATAAACACATTCTAATTAATAAAGCAATTAGAAAGACTAAAAATGTCAATTTTAGGATTTATGTAATGTATAGAAAAATGACCTTTGTTGTAGATAAGGCAATTCTTTTGCATGATTGCTTTTAACCTGTCAGGGCTGAGGTTTTAACAATCAACTAAAATGCTGGTTCTCCTGATTCCTGTCATGTTTTTTTTTTGCTTTAAAAAGTATACACATTTCAAGCAACAATGATGTTTCTTATGGATGATACAGTGTCAGTATACAGCCTTACTGAGTTGTTGCATGTTCACAGCTTGAACCTTTTGGTCATTTTTTGTTTTTAGGGAAAAAATTATGCTTTGTAGAAGTGGAAGGGGTGCTGAAATATGCATCCCCTTGCTGAACCACTTATGATGAAGAGACAAGGGGGTCAATTCTAACCACTTGGCTTTTATGCGACATCATTCTGATCAGATTACCTGTCTACATATGTGTTGGTACCTTTACATACAATTTATGACAAAACTCCCAACCAGCATATCCTGCTTGATATTTCTTCCTAAACAATATTTTTCTGATAACCACCTCTCAACCTAGAATGGCTCTTTGCAAATAAAATGGATTGATTGATTGATTGATTTTATTCGACAAATAAAAAAATACAATACACAAATGTGCATACAGTACTAAAAAATTCGTCAGGATATCGCAATAACGTCACATGACTTATTTCCATTGCGGTCCTGGAGTCTGGGCTAGGAGGCAGGCAGGAAAAGGAAATGCATGTGTATGCTACTAATATCTAACTACATTAGCTACACTAAAACACCTAATAAAAACATCAATATTATACACTTGTCATAGAAAAGATGATTCACTATACTTCACTAACTTACTCATCATCCATTTTTTCAGTTGTTTTTTAAAACTATTCAAAGAATGGGCAGATTTAATTTCGTTTGAGATTTTATTCCACTCCTCCCCCCCTGTATAGAGGAATGTACTTCTCCCTACTTTGCTTTTTAGATTGGGTTGTTTCAGATTAGATACACTAGCCCTCGTATTCAGGCCATGAGAGTCCCGAACATACTGAAAATACCCAATAAAATAATTTGGACATCGACCCTGTAAAATCTTATAGATCATAATACGTTTTAACTGTTGAATTCTACCTTCAACAGGGAGCCAATTCAACTCTTTAAAATGGTTAGGGCTAATGTGCGTTCTTGGACTGAGATAAAGGACAACCCTCATTAATTTATTTTGAGCTTTTTGAAGCTTATCTTTTGTTCTTTTAGTTATACCACTGTACCAGGTTATGCAGATGTAATCATAGTGGCATTGAACTAATGATGTAGCTAAAGTCCTCATGGTTTCCTTATCAAGGAACTTGGATATTCTTGCCAGATACTTTATCTTTGAATGGACCTTCCCAATGACAGAGAGGGCCATAGACTCATTGGTCATACACTGTTCCAATTCACATCCAAGATAAGTAACAGAACACTTTTCCTGTATCTTTGCTCCATTACATTCAACAGAAAAACTGGTTAGGTCCCTTAGTTTATGCCTTGTTCCAAAAACAATACATTCAGATTTGCCTAAGTGCAAGGATAACTTATTGTCACATAACCAACTGCTTACTTTTTGGAGCTCTTTACCAAGTAATATTCTAACTGTTTCTAAGCACTCTCCAGTTACCAACAAAGCTGAATCATCCGCATACAAAAATAAAGGACATGAACAAGCTGCCTCCATGTCATTTATATACAATAAAAACAATAAAGGACCAATTATGCTTCCTTGAGGGACACCACAGGTAAGGTTTTTAGGCTCTGAGAGCATACCTCCTACATCTACCATTTGGACTCTACCCGAAAGATATGACTGTATCTATATCAAGGCCTCCCTATTAAAAAACCTATTGCCTTTAGTTTATACAGCAATATCTGATGATTCACTGTATCAAATGCTTTTTGCAGGTCGAGCATTGCCATTCCACAATAATTGCCACTGTCAATTTCCAAATCATGGTGGAATGTAGTGGTGGGCCTACATATAAAGCGGTAACTAAATTCTATATATTGTAGCTATTAGATTTTTGAGAACATAAAGATATTTCCATGTGTTAAAGCAAGTCTTTACTATTAATAAATCCGTATTGTATATGTATTCAGTCAAATACATATTGTAAAAAAGATTCCTATCAATTACAAAACTGGCTAAATTGAACATCATCCTAGACATAGAACTTTTATGAATATTCGAGATATTGAAATTAATATTCAAAATGGGTTTTTTCAATTGGATTTAAATCAGTGTGTAGTGGAAAATATATATTGAATTTCTCCATTAAAAAACATTTTAAATTGCCACTTTGGCAATGCGGCTGCACAACAAGTTGAAAATGCTTACATACAGAGGATGTTCTTAGCAATAAAAAAGCTCTCCACTGCCATTGGACAGAAATGGCCTTTAAATGAAGTAAGAGAGAGTACACTTTGTTTATTCAAGATTACATGACTTAGCCAGACGACCTCACGTATATATATATTTTTTTCATCAACCCCCGATAAACATAAACACGTGAAAAAAATATTAGCTACACCATACAACTGTTCTAGACATTGTATCAGTATATCAGTATATACAGTATCAATATAAATTCAATTATTTTATTTTCGACATTGTTGCTGGCACAAGAGAAAGAAATGCATTATGGGAGATTGTAGTTTCAGTAAGGTCAACAGGAAAGTGAAAGTGTATTATAGCTAACATAATTAGTTAACGGCGGCACGGTGGTGCAGTGGATAGCACTTTCGTCTCACAGCAAGAAGGTCTCAGGTGCGAACCCAGGCCGGGGGCCTTTCTGTGTGGAGTTTGCATGTTCTCCCCGTGTCCACGTGGGTTTCCTCCGGGTACTCCGGTTTCTTCCCACAGTCCAAAGACATGCACGTTAGGCTAATTGGAGAGTCTAAATTGCCCGTAGGTATGAGTGTGTGAGTGAATGGTGTATGTAGTGCCCTGCGATGGATTGGCGACCTGTCCAGGGTGTATTCCTGCCTCTCGCCCCAATGCATGCTGGGATAGGCTCCAGCCCCCCCGCGACCCTAACTAGGAATAAGCGGCTGAAGATGAGATGAGATGAGATGAGATAATTAGCTAACGACTTTTTTGCCTGATCAGATTTTTCCCTATCTGGCTGATTGCTGATTGCTCTTGCCTGACGGAATTGCTCTTGCCTGATGAGGTCATTCGTACAGAGAATTTGATGAGACATGGCATCAGTTTGTTTGCTACTATTTTCGGTCGTTGAGATTATTGGGATTGTATTTTGGCATTTAACTCAAAAAGGGTAAGTGGATTTGCTCTTAAGGTTAACTTTTGTTGCCGTTAGGGGACAGAGAGGGAATTTTCCATTTGTTAACTGTCTAGCTTAGGCAAGATTGTTAAAAAGCTAACAGATTACAAAATTTGGCATTACATTTAGCTGACATTAGTTTTTTTGTGTTTTTTCGCCCTCTCAGGAGCAAATCCAAGAGCAGGAGAATATTCTATAACTAACTAGCTTTTGTTTAACTTTAAACGTTAAGAGATAACCATATTCTTTTTGTTGCCATTTTTACTTTCTGCACCTGTCTGTTCGGAACCACCTCGGTGCTGGTTGTAATTTTATTGACTTGGTGTCTCTGTTTTGGCAGTAATTTGTTCAGTTGCAGGGAGAGTCACGTTAATATACTTAGGGGTTCAAATGTGGCCATCGGCAGCGCAGTGCGAGTGTTGTAGAATGATTGCATTTCTGGAGGGAGACTTCCAGGAGGCTGTCATCTGTAACCGTTGTCAGCTTGTGAAGCAAGATTCTTGATCTTGATGCCCAACTTGTTAGTCTCGACTGACCTGCAGAATTTGTAGAGTTGGAGGGACTTATTAGTAAGCCCTTTAGAAAGTTAGCATGGATGCCAAAGCTGGGTAGGGGGGAACCTCTAGAGCAGGTAGCTCTCTCTCACGGGTGACGGTAGGGTGTAAGCATAGAAAAGGGTGTGCACATGCAGGGGCAGCATCTCCAGAGGTTGTGGTGTCCAACCGATTCCAGCCCTTGCAGGAAGAGGATCTGGCCCAGCCCTCTGTGAGTGGGAGGACTGATGAGCCCCAGGGCACCCTGGCGGCCATGCCACCCAGAAAAAGGGAGTTAGTCATAGCGGGGAACTCAATTATTATAGGTGTAGACAGTATAGTCTGTTCATGGGATAAGGAGTCTCAAATGCCATATTGCCTGCCTGGTGTCCAGGTCGGAGATGTCCTGGAACACACGGACAAGCTCCTGGCCAGAGCAGGCGTGAATCCAGTGGTCATGGTCCATGTTGGAGCCAATGACATAGGTAAGGGTAGGTTTGAGGTTCTGCAGGACAAATTTATAGAATTAATATCAATCCAACCTATTACAGAATACACGTTTACACTGTTTTCAACTAAGTCCAAGCAGTGGTCATGTCAAGGCAGGTCAAAGTTTGTCAAATCACAACTTAAGGTGCATGTGTTTTAAGAAAGTTTTAGGTCTCAAAATTGTGACTCTAGTCAGACTCAAGTCCAAGTCAAATCACTTGAGTCCACACCTCTATGGATTTTCTTGCTTTGAAGAGATTGATTTCAGACCTTTCTTGTGAAGTCCCTCCTGACAGGTCTGGCCTGGAATAAACCTGATTTACTCTGTATTGTATTTTTCAATCTACCCAAATATGCCATGTGTCAACTGTTTTTTGCTAATTATAAATATCTATGCCATGGTGTTTCTAAGACATATGTGCCTACTTTTCGGTGGTTACTGTGATTATAGTAATTGATAACAGACCGCATGCTGTCATAACCAGTTAAGAGCATAAATACGTCTGCTTGGCATGGGGCTTCCAGACAAAGGCAAACTAAAGCCACTATGTGTGGGCAGCAGCCTCTGTTACGTCTGGCATTTACTTTTCCTGACGGATATACTTTTTCTTTATATTTTCTACTTTTCCTGACCCGATCAAGGGCTTTTTTAAAACAAATTTCCCTGTAAGAGTGCCTTGGATTCAGCCTTGAATACCTATTTGTATCTGTTATACTGTTTTTAGCAGTTACACTGTTTGTATTTTGCAACATTTCCTACTCAGTTTTCTTCATTTAGCATTACTTAATTAATAACATTTAATCCTGGCCAGAAAGTAGACCTACTTAGTGTCCTAAAATGATTACTTGTATTTATCATTTCATGATTGACGTAATTTATACTTTACCAGGAAATTCATGTTGAGATTTAAACTCTTTTACAAGTGAGACCTAGCCAAGGACAGGGCAGTAGCTTTAGCAATAAAACATAGTGTAAAAAGCCAGACATAGTACCCAATTTACAAACAACAATTGCATGGGAGCAGTATAGATGAATAAAAACTGTTCGGAGATTGCTTCATTTAAAACATGTACAGCATTCAGACAGCATATTTGTTAGCCTGCATTTGAAATCATTCCAAGACCATGGACCATAATAAACTAGGCTTCGCTTCCCTGCCTCAGTTTTTGTTATGGGAACTTTGAAATGCTGGCAGTTATGAGATCTTAGATTTAAATTGTTCTCAAGTGAAAAATATTTGGACTTGATATATCCAGTTAGCTTGCCAGTAATAGCTTTGTAAATGAATGCATACCAGTGAAACAACCTCTGCTGTGTAAGTGAGAACTACCTGATAATTTATAATATCGTCACCTTCTTAAAATAATGGCCTAAGTCACAACGTCATGTTCGTAAATTGGCCTAAGTAATCTAATCCTCTTATGTTACATAATTGACAGACAGCGTTATTTGTATGTCAATAGTCATATATTGTCATAACCTTTTTGTGTGAAATGATTCATAAATATCATATATTCTATATTTGGTTCAGTTTATTCTGTTTTTTGAAAAATATGACCTGAAAATATGACTTAGGCCATTATTTTAAGAAGGTGACGATATGTTGTATAATATGCAATGGCGTGTTCTGTTCTCTGAATTTCTAATAAATATGTATGAAATATTGTTTAACTGACTGTTATTATTGTGTCATAATTATGATTTTGTTTCTACAATGAGATGAACTACGCTTGCAAGATCTTTAGCATAGCTGGATGGACAGCGTTAGCATCCGTCTGTTGACGGAGATGTTAGCATTTTTGCAATGTGCTAATAAATTGTGAATGCTACAAGGCACGGTGTGTGGGAGTTTTTTGTATTTCTGTTAGCATGCTAGCCTTAGTAAATGACATAAATTAATGTGGTTAACTTCACATTGACTGCACCTGCACTGAACCTGACTTTATTTGAATTGTGCTTATCCCTTTATTAAATTGGGTCCTCAGTGTCCATACACATGTGATGGAAGTAACATTAATGCAATGCATTGAATTTACTTGTATGAACATATGTATAGATGCATCAATTAATAAACGTAATATTAGCTAGCTGCTGAAGTACAAGGGATTAGTATCTGATATTTAAAGAGTGTTGTTGCACATACAGTAGGCTCCGTTTTTATTCATACCCTTAATAAGGATGAACAAAATAAATAATACAAAATAAAATATACAAGTAATGAGGTATATCTAATTTATTCAGTAAATTCCAAACCTGTGGTTTGAACTCAAACAAGCAGTCAACAAACGTCAACCCAAGAATCTGAAGGAACTAGAACAATTCTGCATGGAGGAATGGTTGAGGATCCCTCCCAAGAAGTTCCATAATCTCGTATGACACAGAAAATGACTATTTGCCACTATAATGGCCAAGAGAGGAACCACAAAGTACTGATAACGGGGATGTGAATATTTGTGTTTCTTGATTTTTCTGGGGGAAAATGTATATTTCTAGAAATGTGAAAATTAGCTTCTTGCTAATGCATTATTATTAAATAATATAATTTTTTGATTTTTGGAGCAAACAATATACCTCATTACTTGTATAGTTTATTTTATATGATCTCTTTTGTTCATCTTTATCAAGGGTATGAATAAAAATTGAGCCTACTGCACAACATCAAGCATGTACATTTACAAGTCTAGAAGAAGAGTGGAGTGCTAGGCCTAGAAAATGGATGAAGTCACAGACAAATCTGAGAAAATTATAGTGTGACAGTGTGCAAAGGACTACTCTGAAAAAGTACAACATTTTGGGATTGACATGATGTAAATTCATTAGAAATAGTTACAAATAATTATAATAGTACATTTTGAAGAATACAAAATACTTACACAAAATTCGACAACTATAATAATAATAATAATAATAATATATGCCATTTAGCAGACGCTTTTATCCAAAGCTAATATTGCTCCATAGTAGTTATGCTTTGCAGCACATAGCGTTTAGTAGAGAAAGGAATCTAGGCAAGAGGAGTCGCAATGTTATCTGAAGAGGTGTGTTTTAAATTTATCCCAGAAGATGCCAAGTGACTCAGCAGTGAGTATCTGCTGGTAGCTCATTCCACCACTGGGGGGCAAGAACCCAGAGCCAATGTGATTGAGATGTGCGTGTCTGTGAGGAGGGGGACTACCAAGCAACCAAATGCCAGAGATCCCAGATTTAAACTATGTCACTATAATAGCATGACAGCCATCTCCCAATAATGAAGCAATGGGCTGAAATGATATGTCATTATTCAAGATCCATCTGAACAAAAGTCTGTTGACACTGTGAAAACCATAGGAAGTAGGTCAACAAAGTCCTATCTGTGATAATCAAAGAAGCTGAGAGGAAAGCGAAAACAAGTATATACCGGGAGATGGTGCCAAAATGTAGTTCACACAATATTGGATGTATCAAAGATTTATTGTCCAGTGACTTGTGTATCTCAGGCAGTGATTTAATCATATGATGACAGGAGAACAGGAAAATAAAAATCTTTTTAAAATTCAGTTCAAAGCTTTACCTGAGGGTGGTCTGTCTGGCCTAACCAACAGACTGACAGAGATGCTCCTTGGGTTTTTCACAACAGGGGCCCTATTTCAATCGTCAAAAAATATGCTGCAAGGTGGAAACACAGTTGGTCTTGGGGAGGTGCAAGGGCAAATAATGGCCATTGTGTTAATGGTGCTATTTCCATCCTTATTATCCTTGCACTGAGTGGGCTAGGTGAGTCTGGAGTGTTGGTTGGCGGAAAGCAGTGTATCTGTTTTTAAATTGTCTGAATTGGCCATAGTCTCTACACAAAAATACAACTATAGTAACAATATTATATATAAATCACTTTTTCTGATTTACTGTTCTTTATAGATTGAAAATATTGTTTTCACGTTGCCGTGCAAAGCAGTGAAGGGGATGTCTTAGAAACAAAATAAGTTTAGGATGGAGATTATTTGTACAAAAATGCTCATGTTAGATAAGGATGCAGAGTAATCAAAAAATATATTTTTTTAAATAGTTTAATTTAATCTTAATTGAGTCAAATGAATTAATCCAATTAAAATAAGATACATTTTATCCAAATTGAAAAGGGATCTTTTAGAAAAGGCTCTAATACCTTATTTACAAGAGACACATGTCTGAGGTAGAACATACCAAACTGAAAAGGATGGGGTTCAAGTATGTTTCCATCCTCCTATAAATCAGGACATAGGAGTGGCTATATTGATATCAAATAAGGTGAATTATGAACACCTGTCAGAAATAAAAGAGGGGAGATTCATTATAGTCAGAGGGAAGATTGAGGGTACTCCAGTAACTTTATTCATTTGATTGGAGTTTCTACAGACAGGTGTTCGATATAATGGCAGCTGAGATGCAGGGAATCTTGTTATGTGGGGGGGACTGAATGTTCGTTTGAATCCAAAACTAGACTTGTCAGGATTGCCCCAATACAGTCAAAGCCTACAGTTGGGAAGATAAATAGCTTGATGGAAGAAATGGGTATTATAGATGTCTGGAGAGATTTTTTCCCAACAAGCAAAGACAATACACACTTCTCTCCTGCTCATTCAGTTTACTTGAGGATTGATTATTTCCTCATCTGTAGTAAAGATAAGACATAGAATTGAGAAGTGTGATATAGGAACAATGGATCTCTCAGATCGTTCCCCAATATACTGTACATGCCCCTGTGTTTGAATAATAGACCAAGATCTATGCTTTGGAGGCTGAACTCAAGTATTCTGAATGACCCACAGAGGAAAGAACAAATCAAAGAGGAAATTAAAACATATCTGGAGCAGAATGACAATGGTGAGGTGTCTCCGTCTGTGCTCTGGGATGCATGTAAGGCTGTGATGAGGTGGAAGATTATTGCAGTCCCTTTTAAAGAAGCTTAGACAAGAAAGACTCAATAAACTGCAGTCACAATTGAAGCCACTACAAAGAGACCATAAGGATACCCATGTCATTTTTTTTTATGACATTGATGATATATAAACAAAAGAAATACAAAAAAAGCTTCTGTTTCTTAAGCAACAATATTATGAATTGGGAGGCAAATCGATGAAGCTTCTGACTCATCAATTTAAAAACAACAAGCTGATAACACTGTTTATAAAACCCCAAACCAAAACAATTCAGTATAAAATAGAAAAATTCAACAGAGCTTTGAAATATTTGCCAAAAATGTATATACCCAACCACACACCGATAATGATTTACAGATAGAAACATTTCTAAAATCGTTAAATTTACCCACCATCACTGAGGAACAAAATAATCAATTCAATGCAGCTATCACTACATTGAAAGCAAACAAGTCCCCGGGCACAGATGGTTTCACCTCATGGTATAAATTAGGAAGCAGCTGGCCCCGACCTTACTATCTGCCTGTAACTGGGCATTACAGATGGGTGAAACTCTTCTCTCATGGAGAGAAGCTATTATTTCAATCATACCAAAGGAAGGGAAAGATAAATTAAACGGTGGGTCCTACAGACCTATTTCAGTCCTCAATGCAGACTATAAGCTGTACACTTCTATCCTAGCCAGGAGAATAGAAGAGATACTGCCAGAGCTTATTCATATGGATTAAACAGGCTTCATCCGGAAAAGGCAAACTCAGGACAATATTAGATGGTCTTTACATATTATGAGACATACAAGAGAATGGGGTAGAAGCCATTCTTATGGGGTTAGATGCTGAAAAGGCATGTGATTCGGTCGGATGGACTTATCCATATAAGGTTTTGCAAAAATGTGGATTCCACAAGCTCGTTATTACAGCAATTCAGGCACTATACAATTGTCCATCTGCCAGAATCAAGGTCAATGGTGATCTCTCAAACTCATTCATACTAGAACGAGGATCCCGGCAAGGCTGCCCGGCCTCCCCGCTCCTCTTTGCTTTATTTATTGAACCCCTGAGTCAGTGGATCAGACAAAACAATAACATTAAAGGGATTGACATGGCAGGAGGAAAACAGAAACTGGCATTATTTGCCAATGATGTGTTGGTCTATTTGAAAAATCCCACGCAGTCATTCCAGAATTGATGTAACTATTAGAGATATATGGAGCCCTTTCAGGGTATAAATGGAATGTACAAAAAACTCAGGTTATCACCTTTAATTACAACCCCCCAAGGGACATCAAAGACAGGTATTGTTTGGATTGGGAAGCAGAGTCAATGAAATACCTCAGTGTTCATTTGCCTAAAGGCAAGTCTGTTGATTATCAACTACGGGCCTCTAAATTCTCAAATGAAAGAAGACTTTTTGAGATAGAGTCTAATTCCCTTCCTGAGCATGAGTTCTAGGATTTAATCAGTTAAGATGAAGATATTGCCATGGCTATTATACCTTTTCCAGACCCTGCCACTGCAAGTTACTGCACAGCAATTTACTGAATGAGACAAATTGATCTCTAGGTACATATGGCAAGGGAAAAAAACCTAGAATTACATATAAAGCCTTGCAATTATCCAAGGAGATAGGAGGAGTGGCCCTCCCATGCTTAAGAAAATACTACTATGCAGCTCAGATGAGGCTATTGGTGTGTTGGTGCAACCCAGACTATACAGCTAGGTGGATAGAAATGGAATTCTGGATGACAGAGAGGGTCCCAATTCAAGCTATGACCACAGACAGAGGGCTGACAGACTGCCTTATTGATCAAAATAATTCATGGATTAATGTACCATTGGTGATATGGAATGAGACAGTAAAAATATATAATTTGAAAGACACAGAGAAAACACTAAGGTATATGACAATGACTTTACACCTAACAAAGCGGATGTAGAGGTCTCTCGGCCTATTGTACTTTTGTTTGGAAGGGGACACTCCAAAGCTTCCAGGCACTTATTAAGGAGGGCTATGGTCTAGAAAATGTAGACTTTTATAGACATCTCCAAATGCGGCACCACTTTGATGAAATTATAAAGAGCGATGAATTAGAGACCTTGGAAAATGACATGCTGAAGGTGTTCCTTTCTGCCTATAAATCAGAAACATGTAGCAAAATGATTTCTAAATTGTATAATGGCTTCCTGAAGTCCAAAACCAAAAATACTCTATATATTAAGGAGGAATGGGAAAAATATGGTAATTTCATCCTTTCTGTGGAGGAATGGGAGACCTTGTGTCAATTACAATGGAAATCAACAAGTTCCTTGACTTGGAGGGAATTTTGCTGGAAAAATATAACTGTTTTTTTGTCACTCCTCTGCAGAAAAGACATCAGGCAAGTGGCACAGGATGTTGGAGATTATGTGGGGCTAACGATGCAAACCACTTCCACATGTTCTAGGACTGCCCTGCCCTTTCTCCATACTGGCAGGAGATACATAAGTGCATGGAAGCCATATTTGAAGTTGACATCCCATTTAGGTGTGAGGTCATGTACCTAGGAAACGTTACCTTTGACTTTAGGGATATTACAGACAAGCACTTGTTTGTGATGTTACTGGCTGCAAGCAAGAAAGGTCTAACTCGAAGATGGTTGCAATCAGAGGCACCTGGATTTGATGATTGGATAGACATAATAGATGAGATTTGTGTAATGGAAAGGCTGTCCCTTTCCCTGAGACTACAGAAAGAAAAATTTACAAGGGTATGGTCAAAATGGATTGAGTATGTTACACCTTTGAGACCTGACTTTGCATAACGACAGTATAAAGAGATAGTAATTGGCATTGTGTAATCATCCCCTTGTTCAATTGGAAATAGTTCCGGTATATAAACAAGTAAAGGAAAACTATCTGCAGCAGTAGATGAATGAGACAGTGGATCTTGGCTTGGGGTGCACAGCTATGGAGTTTTTGAAAACTATAGTGAAAATAAATTAGAATGAAACATGAGCGTGGCCATTACCTCTCTTGACAACCCTTGGTGGTTCATACAAGGTTATAGCATGTTGTGACACTTTGTGGCTGTGTACCTTAGGGAATGTAATTAATAAGAAAACAACTTAGCTGGAATACTGAAGCTCTCGTATCCACTATTGATGTATTTGATATTATTTGTGTTTTATTTTGGTTTGCGTTTTGTTTCACCCCTATTTATTATATATGATAATATTATAATATTATATATTAAATACTTATTTAAGAGAGAGAGAGAGAATGTGTATTTGTATCGATGTATGTGCATGTATGTATACATGTATAATTCTAATGAATCTTGATTGTTATCATACACTTGTTATCATACTTATTATTATTATTACAACTGCCATCAAAAATGCATCCTATTTTCTCTTTTTGCTTTCAGTTTTTATTTACTATGATTTTCTAAATTGATTATTTTCTAATTAAGCAGAGTGGTCTCAATAAATATGCACGATTGTCATTTTTTTCCATTTTCATTTTTGGTTTGAGATTAGGTGACTGAGAGGACCATGGAATATGGTTTACATCGTTTTCATGCTCATCAAACCATTCAGTGACTGCTTGTGCTCTGTGGATGGGTGTATTACCATACTGGAAGAGACCACTCCCATCAGGGTAGACACGGACATCACGGTCGAGGAGTATGCGATTTTAAGCATAGTTGCCTCTGGTCAGACTTCCATACCAACATCACTTTAGCCACAATTCCTCATGAACCATCAGCAAGTTGAGCAATCTTTGTCACTGAACAACATAAGCGTCCTTCTTCCGACACAAAAACCCACCGCTGGTGTGCATGGGCATACAGATTCTTCCTGTATAACATCAGGAGAATCCGTCCCTTCCTTACCACCTACTCTACCCAGCTCCTGGCCCAAGCAATGGTACTGTCCCGCTTGGACTACTGCAACTTGTTTCTGGCTGACCTTCTGGCATCTGCCATCAGACCCCTGCAACTCATCCAGAATGCTGCAGCCTGTCTGGTCTACAACCTTCCCAGACACTCCCATGTCACCCCCCTGCTCACTACCCTCCACTGGCTGCCTGTCATAGCTTGCATCAAATTCAAAACATTGGTCCTAGCATACCAGGCAGTCAAGGGATCAGCCCCAACATACCTCCTTAAGATCTACCCTACACACCCACTCCGTTCTGCTACCTCAGGATGCCTGGCACCTCCCCCCCTCCGCACCTGTGCTTCCTGGTCACGTCTCCTGTTGGTTCTGGCTCCACGATGGTGGAATGACCTTCCCGTGGAAGTCAGAACAGCTGAGACCCTGGCTATTCTTCAAGCGACGACTGAAGACTCACCTCTTCAGGTTGCGCCTCTCCATGTAGTCCGGTTATGTAAACTTAGGGACGTAGCTGTTAAGTATTGCACTTATGTCTACTTGTTTAGGTATTGTATTAGGTTTAGGTATAATTTTGCCTGTATTTTCCGCACTGATTGCTTTATTGCTGCCTTTGAATTGTGGCTAACAGATTTACCTACAGGGTCCTAGTTTAACTAGGTGGTTGCTCCTAGCACCTGGAATTGTACTTCCCTCTAGGGTGGCTTTCAGCTAAACTGTTCTTGATTACGGTTAACACTTTGTTGTACGTCGCTCTGGATAAGAGCATCTGCCAAATGCCTGTAATGTAATGTAATGTAATGGCCAAAAAGCTAAATTTCGGTCTCATCTGACCATAACACCCAGTTCCAATCGGAGATCGGCACTGGAACTCGATTGGAACCAAATCAGATTTTGGTCTCAGACCAAAATTTAGCTTTTTGGTTATGCCCACCAGTGGTGGGTTTTTGCTTAGGAAGGAGGACGCACACGTATGTTGAAAAGCCCCTATACATACAGTGAAATATGATGCTGGATCTTTGATTTTATGGGGTTGTTACCGGTCTATTGGTCCTGGGGCTCTTGATAAAGTCAATGGAATCATGGAATCAAGAAAATAGCAAGATATTTTGGCCAAAAACCTGGTTCCCCCCTGCCAGAAAGCTAAAACGTAGCCGCAAATTGATCATTCAGCGAGACAATTAGCCCAAGTATATCTCATAATCAACCTGTTAAGTTAACTGGCCACAAAATGACTGTTTTGAAATGGCCATCTCAGTGTCTAGACTTGAAACCAATCAAAAATTAGTGCTTTGAATTGAAGAGGGCAGTACACAAGCACAGGCCGAAAGATCTGAAGGATCTTGAAAGATTCTTTATGGAGAAATGGTCACCAATCTCATAAAACACTATAGAAGATGACATGTTAATGCTGATTTATTTTTGTTGGATTTTATTTAAAAAGGGGTGCCAATAATTGACACAAGGAAAAATAGCTCATAACCTGTATTGTATATTTTATACACCCTTTGTTGTTCATTTTCATCATGGGTGCCAATTATTCTTGACCTGACCTATATTGACCACAGACCTATATTGATGATATATAATGTCTTTGTCAGACCTCACTCACTGTGTGCAGCTCTGGGCACCACACTACAACCAAGATATAGAAGCTCTTGACAAAGAAAAATTACAAAGAAGGGCAACTAAATTGTTACCAGGTAAGAAAGGTAAAAGTTATGAGGAAAGACTGCCCATTAAGATGCTTAATCTATTCAAGCTTAGCATATGGATACTAAGGGGGGATTTGATTCAGATTTTAAATTCATACCACTGATTAACAAAGTGAACTACCAAAGATTTTTAAGACAAATTCAGTTAGCAGAACAACAGGGCACAGGTGGAAATAAAAAAAGGATGTTCTCATCATTATGTATTCTTATGTTTATTCTTATATCGCTATGTTGACAGCAGTATGCTAGTGGCAGGCAAGACTGTACAGTGTATCCCCGTCTTGTCAGATCAGCTGTTTTGCCTAGATCTCCTCCCCCTTGTTTGTGCCCTGTCAGTTCGACAGATTGATTGATTGGACGAAAGTGTCAGGGCAGGAATAATTCAATATTTTAGATAGGTGTTTTCAATGGGAGGGATTACCAGGAAATGTTTTGTTGAGTTTTTCCCCCCCTTGAGTTGCCAGGGAACCGAAAAGACCCTGACAGGATTCACTGGTTAAGTATATAACTTTGAGAGTTTATAGGAAAGTGAGTCACAGTGTATTCCCTTATTTTGCACTATTATGCAAAAGGGGGGAATAAACAGTGAATAGTTTGGGTATTAAACACAGTGCCATGAAAAAGTATATGCCCCCTTCCTGATTTCCTCTACTTTTGCATATTTGTCACACTGAATGGTTTCAAATCTTCATACAGAATGTAAGAGAACCCGAGTAAACACAAAATATAGTTTTTAAATGATCATTTCATTTATTGAAGGAAAAAAGTTATCCAAAACCCATATCACCCATGTGAAAAAGTAATTGCCCCCCTGAACTTAATAACTGGTTGCGCCACCTTTAGCAGCAACAACTGCAACCAAACGCTTCCTATAATTGGAGTAATTTTGGCCCACTCTTCATTGATTTGCTATAATTGCTGTAATTCAGCAACATTGGAGGGTTTTTGAGCATGAACTGCTCGTTTAAGGTTCTGCCACAGCATCTCGATGGGGTTCAAGTCAGGACTTTGACTAGGCCACTCCAAAACCTTAATTTTGTTTCTTTTGAGTCCCGCTTCAGCTTCAGATCACGGACTGATGACTGGATATTCTCCCTCAGAATTTTCTGGTAGAGAGCAGAATGTTGGCAGGTCTTCCAGGCCCTGAGGCAGCAAAGCATCCCCACACCATCACACTACCACCACCATGTTTGACTGTTGATATGATGTTCTTATCGTGAAATGCTGTATTTGCTTTACGCCAGACATAACAGGACCTGTGTCTTCCAAAAAGTTCCACTTTTGACTCATCTGTCCCCAGAACATTCTCCCAAAAGTCTTGGGGTCGTCAATGTGTTTTTTTGCAAATGTGAAACGAGCACTCATGTTTCTCTTACTTAGCAATGGTTTGCGCCTTGCAACTCTCCCATGAATTACATTTTTGCCCAGTCTCTTTCTTATTGTCAAATGAGTCCTACAGACGAAGAACCATGTATGTGCATTTTTTCCATTTATTTTTAGGCCTATATATATGACATCATTAGTTTTTTTCTGCAACATATTTAAAAGATACTCATGTATTTCTAATACACACAATTTTTTTGTGATATATTTTTTTTATTTTATTTTTATGAGTATTTTAATTTGTGTACAGCTACAGTATATAGCTCTGGAAAAAATTAAGAGACAACTTCAAAATGATCAGTTTCTCTGGTTTTACTATTTATAGGTATGTGTTTAGTAAAAATGAACATTTTTGTTTTACTCTATAACCTACTGACAACATTTCACCCAAATTCCAAAGAAAAATATTTAGAGCATTTATTTGCAGAAAATGACAACTGGTCAAAATAACAAAAAAGATTCAGTGTTTTCAGACCTTTAATAATGCAAAGAAAACAAGTTCATATTCATTTTTAAACAACACAATACTAATGTTTTAACTTAGGAAGAGTTCAGAAATTAATATTTGGTGGAATAACCCTGATTTGCAATCACAGCTTTCATGCGTCTTGGCATGCTCTCCACCAGTCTTTCACATTGCTGTTGGGTGACTTTATGCCACTCCTGGCACAAACATTCAAGCAGCTCAGCTTTGTTTGATGACTTATGACCATCCATCTTCCTCTTGATCACATTCCAGAGGTTCTCAATGGGGTTTAGGTCTGGAGATTGGGCTGGCCATGACAGGGTATTGATCTGGTGGTCCTCCATCCACACCTTGATTGACCTGGCTGTGTGGCATGGAGCATTGTCCTGCTGGAAAAACCAATCCTCAGAGTTGGGGAACATTGTCAGAGCAGAAGGAAGCAAGTTTTCTTCCAGGATAACCTTGTACGTGGCTTGATTAATGTGTCCTTCCCAAAGACAAATCTGCCCGATTCTAGCCTTGGTGAAGCACCCCCAGATCATCACCGATCCTCCACCAAATTTCACAGTGGGGCTTGTAGGCCTCTCCAGGTCTCTGTCTAACCATTAGATGACCAGGTGTTGGGCAAAGTTGAAAATTGGACTCATCAGAGAAGATGACCTTACTCCAGTCCTCTACGGTCCAATCCTTGTGGTCTTTTGCAAACCTCAGCCTGGCTCTTCTTTGCTTCTCACTGATGAAGGGCTTTTTTCTAGCTTTGCACAACTTCAGCCTTGCCCCTAGAAGCCTGTTTCGAACCGTCCTCGCCATGCACTTCACCCCAGCTGCCGTTTGCCATTCTTTTTGTAGGTCACTTGATGTCATCCTACGGTTGATGAGTTCGAATGAGATGGCGGTCATCCCGGTCAGTAGAGAGTCGTTTTCGCCCTCCGCCGGTCTGTAGCTTTGTTGTCCCCAATGTCTGCTGCTTGACCTTGTTCTTATGAACCGCCGTCTTTGAAATTTGAAGGATAGAAGCAACCTTACACTTACTGTATCCCTCTGCCAGTAAAGCCAGAATTGAACCCCTATTTTCCTCACTCAAAACTTATTTTCAACTCTTTTGGCATGGTCAATAGTTATTTTTTGATTCCAATTACTTTTGAGGTACTATTAGCACAGTTTTTTGCCATCCAGCTGGTCCTATTGCAAGAGGATAGTGATGACCACAGCAGTGGTTTTTATACTTTTCCTCATTAAATAAGATTTGGTTCAGGTGATCACCTAATCAGTACTTCATTAAGTAGAATAAGGTGTGCTTGTGTTGGAATTCAACAGACACTGGAATCGAATGGCTGCCATACATGTAGAGATGCTGATTTAAGAAAAATTTGGAGTGGTCTCCTAATTTTTTCCAGAGCTGTATATCCCATGCAGACTTAACGTTAACGTTACATGATGTTGTAATAATAATGTTAGTGATACGAACACAGCTAGATGTAATTTATGGTTGGTCAGTTATCTCATTATACAAAACTTGCTACCGTTATTGTTCCAGTGATATATGAGTTCTCAAGTTTGATCACTCACTGCGCTAGCCAACGTTACGTTAACATTAGTTAGCTAGCTGGCTAGCTACAATGTTTCATATACGGTTCTTCCACATACCTCTTTGGGCGGACTTTTCCTCCTTTTCACAACTCCCTTCCTGTTGATGTAGGGTTTCCCTGCATCCCTCAGGGTCTTGCGTTGCCGATCCTTCCAAGTATTGAGTTGACATTTAATTTTTTTTACCCAAATTTCTCCGACTTGGGTCAACAGCGGACAAAGTTACAGCTTGGGTGTCCATTTTCGCTTGTGGATATAAACGGTTATTCCGCGTGAGACTATTTTGACATTTTAAATACTTGGCAGCAGTCGCATGAAATATTGATTATACCACTTAATTATACAAAGTGGGTATCAAATTACCATAAGTGACGTCTATGTCAATTTTCACAAAATTGGCGTTTATATGGTTCTTCGTCGCAAGGACTCAAATCATTAACGCTGACCTCAGTTGTCCTGGGTTCTGCAGTTCTTTAGATGTTGTCCTGGGTTTTTTTGTGACTTCGTGGATGAGTGGTCTGCGCCCTTGGAGGAATTTTGGTAGGCCGGCCACTCCTGGGAAGTTTTCTCCATTTGGAGATAATGGCTCTCACTGTGGTTCGCTGGAGTCTCAGAGCCTTAGAAATGGCTTCGTAACACTTTCCAGACTGATATATCTCAACAACTTTTTTTCTCATCTCTTCCGGAATTTATTTTGTTCACGACATAGTGTGCTGCTTGTTGAGACCTTGTAGCCTACTTCACATTGATGGTAAGGTTCTATATAAGTCATGTTTACATTCAGCAGGGCTGGCAGTAATCAAGCCTGGGTATGTCTGCTCTAATTGAATCCAATGATCAATTAAATTTGGTGAATAGGTTGAGGGGTCAATTACTTTTTCACACAGGGCCAGTTGGTGTTGGATAACTATTTTCCTTCAATAAATTAAATGATCATTTAAAAACTGCATTTTGTGTTTACTCGGGTTCTCCTTGTCTTATAATACATTTTGTATAAAGATCTGAAACCATTCAGTGTGACAAATATGCAAAAATAGAGGAAATCAGGAAGGGGGCAAATACTTTTTCACGGCACTGTAGCTGTTTCCCCCTTCCACTGAGCTATAAAAAGTCAAGCTTATTTACATGACTCTGTGTACAGTGTACTGATCCCACTACCAGAGACTATGCCATAGCTCCAAAGGCGTGTTCAGTGTGTGTGGCTGCTGCTTAGTATGACAAAATGTCTAATTAAAATGCGCTCTAGTTAAATTTTTCTATTTATGGTTTTTGAGGAGAAAATGTGCACTCACACTAGTGCTCCTAAATTATATTTCATACTTGCACTTTCAAAACTCTAGGAGCATATGCGAGCAAATCGCTTGCACTGTAGATTTAGAAATTCACATATTAAAAGTGTCAATTTTAAAATGTATTTTAAAGCAGAAAGGTTAACTGGAATTGACATTAATATGAAACACGTGTTGACTGCTTCTTAATGGTTATTTAGTTACTTCAAAATACGAGTCCTTTGCTAGTGGCAGGCAAGACTGTACAGTGTATCCCCGTCTTGTCAGATCAGCTGTTTTGCCTAGATCTTCCCCCCTTGTTTGTGCCCTGTCAGTTCGACAGATTGATTGATTGGACGAAAGTGTCAGGGCAGGAATAATTCAATATTTTAGATAGGTGTTTTCAATGGGAGGGATTACCAGGAAATATTTTGTTGAGTTTTTTTCCCCCCTTGAGTTGCCAGGGAACTGAAAAGACCCTGACAGGATTCACTGGTTAAGTATACATTATACAGTATAGACATTATTTTGTCTACTCCCTGTATATAGTATAGCATGCTTACGACACATTTATTATTAAATTATTATATAATTAAATTGCTGTGTCATCAGTTAAATTGATTTCTGAGTGTCGGGTAATTACTCATTCAATCACATCAATGTAGTCCTGCAATCACAATACTCCAAGGTACTGTATATAATGTATAATATAACGTGGGAAATGGTAAAAATCCTGTGATGCAAAGGCTTCAGCTGCACTGTTCCTTGTGCAGCTGTGGGTGGCACAGTGGTGGTGATTCAATTCTTTTTTTAAGAAAGGGAAAAGAATAAATATATTTAGGCAGAATATCACATAGAGCCCACTCACAACCACATAGACATTCACCCCCGTCATGTGAAACTGTGGGTGTTTTCCTTACACATTAAAAAAACCATGTTAAAACCAGCAAAATCCATGTGTACATGCCTTTCATTGACCAGCATTAGTGCTTGTATTTGTGTCCTCAGGACCAGGGTATTTTTCAGTGAAAATGTTCTCAAAGACACTTATGAGGTGCAGACTCTATTGGGATAGCGGCAGATGTGATCTTCTGCGGGGTAAACAGGAAAGGATTTTATAACATGCTGCCCTCATTGGCCTCGATGCGCCATTGTCCTGCTTGGCTGCAAACTCATGTGCTTGGACCATGAGGGGAATCTTGTCCAGCCCAAGCACCTTCTTCTGAACCTCTGTCACAAATTGCATTTTACTCAGAACTTTACTAGGAAAATATTTTTGTGTGCTAGTGCTCAACAGCTTCCTTTCTTTGTCCTACCCTATAAACTGCCATGTTTCAAAAATGCCAGAACTGAATACACTGTGAACCGCATGCAATAGTTAATCCATTAATGTTGTGTTGCTACTGTAAAATCTGTGGTTGTTATTTTTGACTGTATGTTAAAAATATTGACAATTAAATAAAGGAAATTGGTTAAAGTTGAGTAAAGCTCAGAAGTGCAGATAAGCCAAGAAGCTATTGCTTTGGGCGATAGTTTTGGTTTTTGAACACCAATAAACTCCCAACTGTTCCACCATCTCATTATTCCTTTGGAGTGATGCCAAATACAAAATGTGCTCAAGTATACAAGCTCCTGCAAAGTCAATATAAATAACAGACACACATGACTGCATGAAGGTGAGCACAAATATGCATGGTTTTTCAGAGTAATTTTTTTGTCATTATTTAACCAATTTGAACTCAAAATCTGAGTTTAGTAAAATATACAAGACTGTCTTGATTAAACAGTCACTGCAGTGTGGGTGTGTAGACATTCAAAAATGCTGGTTCACTCCTATATCCAAAAATTTCAAATCAAATAAATGATTGGGGGTAATTCAATAATTAAGAGCAGAAGTGAAGCAGGCATGAAATCCTGAAATGGATCGGCCCTTGTTGTGCACCCCTGGTATATAATATCTCAGCAGGGCAAACAAGAAATGGGTGCTATGCAACAAAAGCAACACTAACAGTTGTATTGTGTGTGGAGCTAGCTGGCTAACATCCACCAGAGCTTGGCTAGTAGCAGGCTGGCTATCTAGGCAAATCCGTCTGTTAGCAGCAGGACCATTCACCAACTATTTTGTCTCTTACAGCTGATCCTCATCAACTGCCTCGTCCCAATTGTCCGCTAGCGCACCGCTGTAGTGCTTGCTAGCTGGGCAGCTGTGTCAAGTTAGAATGTTAAGAAGCCTAATGTTAAAACTGTCCTTACTGTCAGAGACAGCAATTGCATTACTTGCATATCACTTCAGAACAATTGAGTTCTGAGTGATGAGTGTTTTGGAAACTGCCATACCACTAAAATGGATGAAGCATGCAAGTACTAAAGGCATAATTCCAAACGTTTGCAAGTAAAAAAGGCTGAAACACAAGCTCTAATCACAGCAGATAGTGATTTCCATCACAAGTGGTACATAGACATAATTGAAAATCATCACATTGCAGTACCTACAGTAATTACATTTCATTATTACTAATGAAGTGCAATTTCAAATCAGTTGAGTAGTGCTAATGGCTTTTTCCCCAAGTCTGTTGTCAATTGGTAGTAAGTTACCTGGGTGATGGAGGGAGTTCGTTCTGGTCAGTTAAATATTAAATAAATGGCTGCCACATGGAAAATAGATTTACTAAGTTAATAAGGTTGACACTTGCACTGTGAACCTGATCTTCTCCAACTGTTCAACAGATACAAATTGGTACTTCTCAGGCCCAATTTGTAATATGGGGATGAGGATGCTTGCCTCTGTTGAAGAAAAATATGTTTCCTGGCTAAAAAGCTCACAAAAACAACACTATTTGATAGTGAGTTTAGTAGTGGGTTGCCCTCAGTATGAATTAGTACATGCTAAAAACACTATGCACAACATGGTGCGACACATAGGATCATCACGGATGATTGTTTATTCATTGTGTGTGTGTATCTGTCCCTATTTAAACGAACCATAGCTAAATAAGATAAATAAATTCAGAGCGCGGTTAATAGGTGAGGCTCCAGGGGTCCCTCTAAAATATGTTTGAGTGCTTCAAAAAATGTAAGACCTATGTCTTGGTGGTATTGATCAGAACCAAAATGTGTGTACTTGGGTTGTAGGCAAGTTGTAGAGAAGTGTCCTAAAACATGACATACATTACTGATACTTCCATTATATAACATGAGCACCATCAAATATAAACACATACTTCATATACCCTAACTTTAAAGAATTACACATCCTTTCCAGTTTAAAACAATACTATAAGCAAACAGGGCCGTTTCTTGCTATCAGCGGTATATACGCAGCAGTGAAACAGATGGGTTTGGAGGCAAACAAAAATCCAAGGGCCAAATTCTCATCTACCATCTGATGCCACCTCACATGCCAATAGGTGTTTTTGAAGGGTTGCCAGAAAAAAAGCCTCTATTGAGGCCAATCAACAAAAATAAGTGTCTGGTGTTTGCTAATCAGCATTGGAACTCTGATTGGAACCGGGTGTTATGGTTGGATGAGACCAAAATTGACCTTTTTGGCCATGCACACCAGTGGTAGGTTGAAAAGAAGGGTTGAAAAGTACATCATACCTACGGTGAAATATGTGAAATATGATGGTGGATCTTTCATGTTATGTTGTAGTTTTGCATCTACTGTTCCTGGGGGTCTTGTTAAGGTCAATGGGATCATGAAGTCCAGCAACTACCAACTGAAACTTGGTCGCAAATGGATCTTTCAGCAAGAGAAAGCAATGGCCACCTCAGTCTCCAGACTTGAACCCAATGGAAAATTTCTGGTTTGAATTGAAGAGGGCAGTGCACAAGTGCAGACTGAAGGATCTTCAAAGATTTTGTAGGGAGGAATGGTCAATCTCATAAAACACGATAGAAGATGACTCATTAGTGCTATCATTGCAAGGGGAGGATTCACAAAGTACTGAAAACAGGGGTGTGAATAATTGTGACTTTTTTTGGGGGAAAATGTATTTACTTGTTAAATAAAATATTTTCCTCTAAGCAATTGTATTTGCATAAAATAATATAATTTCCCAATTTTTGAGCATACAATAACAATATATAAAACATGGTAGAGACCATTGCAATAGGGACTAACAAATCATTTGCAGCTAACACAGTTTTTCATGTGACCAAAACAAGTCAAATCTTGTTTGCGATTGGGTTTAAGCCTCCAAATTGTAAATCAAGACTAGCTGCGGATGATCTTGTGCTAAACCACAACATCTGACAAATCATGATCTTGTGTAGGTGAGTCTTCAAGGGGAGGCATCGATTCAAGCCAAATCAACCACTGACCTATCACATAACACTGGTTGAAACAGGTTAGACCCAATCAGATTGCAGGAAACCAATCTCACAAAACTGTAACTTCCCTTTCCAGACGCTCTAGAGAGAGAGAGCTACTACAGAGGCGACTGTGTCATAGCATGGATTTAAATCACATTCCCCTGAAGCTCTGTGGCATCCTCACCTGTGTCCATCCATCCTCATGTCCAGTGGTCCATCTCTGCTGAGGGAGAAACCTCTCTCTGGGCAGTCGAACTGCATGGAGGAGCAGCCTACATCCAGTAGCACAGCATCAAGACTCCCAGATTGAGCTCCACACTGTGACAGCAGCGCTCTCAGCTCACTGAACCGCCCCAGCAGCGGGTGGACTCGATCTCTACACAGAAAACAGCAAAAAAAAAAGTAGGTGCTTATCCAAGATCAACCTCAAAGGTTGATATATTTGCCCGAGCGACAGATTGCCACATGGCACAGTTATACACATACATTTTGTTTGAGACAATGAGGTTAATGGACCATATATGGTTATATCTGGTAGGCTAGGGAAAATTTAATGACAAAAGTAAGCCCAATTTTGATAACTGGACCAAAATCTGTAATTTTTTCTATGAATGATCATATTTCCACTATGATAAGTAGAATATGTCCATAAATGTTTCATTAGAATATGAGCTTTGTATGTGTAGCATGGAGAGGTAGGTACGTCTCCTTTAAGAACCCACTAATCGAGTTAGTCAGGCGATGCAAGCTGTCTCCTATTCCCTATTTATTTCCCCTTTATAAATGGCATCTCAGGTGGTTAACACCAGGCATTGACTCTTCCCCGTTGCTTTGTTTTGGCACGATAAGGTTATCGTGGCACTTAAGGTATGTTCTACTCTTGCTTGATTATTTAGCCAGCATTTTTAGACTGGTCATTATCGGAGTGCTGGCGGTTGACCTTGGAGGGGTTTTGTAGTTTAGGTGGTCCCATCATCCCTATTCACTGCATGAATATTTGTTTAGATGATGACACGTAACACTTTGCACTTCATCTTTGCAGTGTGTGTGTGTGTGTGTGTGTGTGTGAGTGTGTGTGAGTGTGAGTGTGGCACCTTTGAGCATGCGTGGCGGTGGTAAGTAGCGGGTGGTTGGTAAGCATCCCCTTTAGCTTCCCCCTGCGGTCAGCCTGCCTCATTCCTAACTTCTAGTGGCTCCTGGCATCCATTTCTTTGTTCTTTTAGTTTATTTTTGCCATTTTGTGGGTTTGAGGACCCTTTTTAATTGTAATCAAGATTTACTATAAGTGGTTTATTACAGCTCCATGTTTCGTGTAATGGTGGTATTAATAGTAATTTTGTGCTGAATAAACGTATTGTATTTGTGAGTAACTGAAAATTGTCTGTCATAACATTTCAATGTTTTCTTGAAATGGTTTTACTATTGGAAACTTTGTATTAAATAAGTGATTGTACTTGAGTCACATCTCTGGTCCTCTTTACAATTAAATGGACCTGTGATAATTGAATACTCTGAATAAATCTGGGTAATCTTTCCGGTGGAATTCCCAAGGTGGCGCACACAAATGCCCAGAAACATATTCATCACAGTCACAGATTACAGTCACAATCATGGTCACAGATCACAAACTGGAAAATGGTGATGATTTTGATGCAACATAGAGAAAATCTAAGCACCCTAAGACATGACCTAATCAGGGAATCAGGGAAAGAGAGAGAACCCTAAGACATGGCCTAAGTCCAACACAGAAACCCCAAATTATTTGCAATACAGAAATATACACGCAGTGGCCACTTTATTAAGTACACCTGTACACCTGCTTGTTAATGAAATGGTCTAATCAGCCAATCATGTGGCAGCAACTCAATGCATACAAGCATGCAGACATGGTCAAGAGGTTCAGTTGTTGTTCAAACCAAAAATCAGAATGTGGAAAAAAGTGTGATCTAAGTGACTTTGACCGTGGAATGATTGTTGCTGCCAGACGGGATGGTGTGAGTCTCAGAATCTCAAAAACTGTTAGTCTCATGGGATTTTCGTGCACAACAGTCTCCAGAGTTTACAGAAAATGGTGCAAAAAACAAAAAACATCCAGTGAGTGGCAGCCCTGTGCGCGAAAACGCCTTGTTAATAACAGAGGTCAGAGGAGAATGGCCAGACTGGTTCAAGCTGACAGGAAGGCGACAGTAACTCAAATAACCATGCTTTACAACAGTGGTATGCAGAAGAGCATCTCTGAATGCACAACATGTCGAACCTTGAGGTGGATGGGCTACAGCAGCAGAAGACCACACCGGTTGTGTTCAGGCTGGTGGTGGTGGTGTGGGGAATGTTTTCTTGGCACACATTAGGCCCCTTAATACCAATTTAGCATCGTTTAAATGCCTGAGTCTTGTTGCTGCCCATGTGCATCCCTTTATGGCCACAGTCAACCCATCTTCTAATGGTTACTTCCAGCAGGATAATGCGCCATGTCACAAAGCACACGTAATCTCAAGCTGGTTCCATGAACATGACAATGAGTTCAGTGTACTCCAATGGCCTCCACAGTCACCAGATCTCAGTCCAATAGAGCACCTTTGGGATGTGTTGGAACGGGAGATTTGCAACATGAATGTGCAGCTGACAAATCTGCAGCAACTGTGTGATGCTATCATGTCAACATGGACCAGAATCTCTGATGAATGTTTCCAGCACCTTGTTGAATCCACGCCATGAATAATTCAGGCTATTCCGGGGACAAAGGGGGTTCCTACCCAGTACTAGAAAGGTGTACCTAATAAAGTGGCCACTGAGGCATATTAGATATGTACAGATAACTAATAGTGCTCATTTCTTCTTCAATAAATCAGAAAAAGGGGAAAACCTTGATGCACATGATTACGATTTTGGCTTAATGTCAGAATATCTATGTCCATTTCCACTCCTTGGAAACATGATGTTTACGGTTTCTCTCTTCCTTAGTTGGGCACTTTTCTGTCTCTCCTGGAGGATCTTAGTCTTAAGAAAAATCTCCAGATCAGTCAATTGAATAGAGCTTACAGAATTTGCAGTTTCAATACCCGATTTGTAGCACAAGCCAGAGCTCTAGAGAATAGATTCAATGAGAGCGGAGTTGGGCTGATGACTGGATCCTTACGGCCTCACACAGGGTTACGCATGCTGCACAATTGAGTCTCAGAGGGAGAAGACGGGTAATCAGTGAACAGCAGACATTTATCCAGTACTCATCTATTTGGGGAGAAAAACTTGCAAACATTGTTTTACGTTTGGAGCCTTCTTTGAACACAATTTGAAGAGCCTCCTAGAACAATATACAGAACACCTGCCAACTTAATCAACGTGTTGGTTGGGGCAGATCTTCCCCAGCTCAGCAGCACTTTTTCCATTTTGACATTCCCAACGTGAAATATGATCCATGGCAATATTATTTTTATTTCATTTGAACAATTCAAATAAAAAATTACAAAATTAAAATCAAAGGTTTCATTACCTGCAAGGCATAAAATGTGATCTAGATGAGAAAGTATCCATGTAGACTCTCTTGTGCTGGAGAAACAATGACCCTTTTGAATGACCCTTTGATGTTAATATATAACCCACCTAGCTTTAGGTTGGTTAATTTATGAGGAAAATGATTTCATGTGTGTTATGTACAGGGCTGTGGACATTACAGACAATGTAGTGATGAGACATCGCTACAGTATAAATTCAATAAAAGGACCCACCCTAGCATAGCAATGTAGCGCACTGCTTACTTTAATCAGTCTTGCCACTGCATTGCTGCCCAATGCGTGACACTTTCATTGTGGCTTTCAGCTTCAGACAAGCATCTAAATTTGCTTGTCGTCAGCGTCCTCATCAGTGCCTGAGTTGTGATTTGTTAGTTGAAAATGACGAGGCATTCTAACGGGATTGAATCTTCCTCTACCGGCGTTCTCTCTCTTTCCCTGATGCTCCCCTTAAGCCAAAGTATCCATCATTCTGAACCCAAACATCTATATCTAGATATATAAACATCTACTTTTTTTATCTTTATACAGTAAATAGGTACATGAACATTGGGATGTAATAAATAAAATTGCTAAATAATTATAAAAATTGCTAATCATTTGGAAAACACCAACTACTCGAAGAAATACACAGACGTATGCACTACAATATCAACTGTGTCAATATTACATTAAATACCATCAACAACTTCATGTTCCTCCCATCACAGTGAGTAGGTGGTATTATTATTTAATTTGATGAAAAAGCATTAATTTGTTTTATTTTATGATTCACCATTAATGACCTGCAAGTGCGGAGAATGTTTTTTTGTTTTTTGCATCATTATCATCCGTACAACTAATGTCAAATGAGCAGCAGATAATGATATTGATGAACTGGGGAAAAACACTGTTAGGGTCTGTTGTGTGAATGCCATAATGTCTGGCATACGTTAACGGTGACACATGTTCAATCCCAGCACGCATGCCCAGTGTGAGCCGATTGGAGGCTTTCCACTTGCAGTGTGGGTGAGGGGGAGGCCACTGTAAATCCATAGTGTGAGCACAGCAGGGCTTCTCACACTGGGCTTAAAGTAAGGAGCCTGAAGACCCAGCTAACTAGCCAGGTAGCATTCCACCATAACATTACAGTGCTCATTGTGGAATTGTACACGTTCATAGTGGTATGTTCACATTGTATTCTTAATGACATTGAATATCCCTATTATTGGCTAATAAACAATCCAAAGGAAAACAAAATATTGGCTTGAGTACCTAACTGGCTTAGACAGTGTCAAGTCCTCTGTATGAATCAATAAAGATTACGGTTGAAATTTCCCCCAAATTATAGGTCTTATATAGATAGGTTTAATTGATTTTCTTATGTTATGATGACTGAGGTAAAGACCCTGAGTGGGTAAGTCAGGACTGGATCAGCTGTGAGTATCTACATTTGTTGAAAGGGCAGATTGTTTTGGTGGGAGGACAGTAACAGGAAATCAAAGAATTGCCCTCTGAGAATCTGACAGATTAGAAGGTATAATCTGGCACATCCGGGCCGTGCCTATCGCTGCTCCAGTGAGTGCTGTTGTCAGATGGTAAAGCGAGAGTGTGTTGAGATATCTCGAGATCTGACTGTCTGGGTTACGGGACTACTGTTCATGTTTGTCTGAGCTTGTTTATTACGTGTGTTGTGTATGAGTGTTTTTGGTGCCATTTTGTCCTAGTTATTAAATAATACCTGAACTGAACAATTGAAAATGTATTCCCATCAGGCTATCTGCATTTTCCTTCTGGCTGTCTCCAGTGCTGCATGGATGCCATTGAATCCCAACTGCTTTTGACTAGATTACAAATGTTTATGGTCAATCATACAAAGTGGCAGGTCAGGTATTGCTATTCCTTAACTATCCACGTCATAGACCGTAAAATTGGGTGTGCTTAGTTTATGTGAACAGTGCAGATTGCTGACATGGCTCAGAGGGGTTGTTCCAGGTCAAAGGTGACAACCGTTATTGGTGCCATTTGTTGTGTCTGCATTCTGACCCAAGGTTTTCTGATCTGATGGGCATGTAACTCATCTTTGTGGCTAGACATTTCATTATCTGAAAGATGTTCATAGCAGCTGCAGTGGTTGCATGCATCTTGCTTTGGAATGTGGAACGTCAAGTCCCTGATCAGATTTTTCATGCTTCTTCACATTTTTACAGCAAAGTAAGCACAGTTTTTTGGCTCTCTTGTTTTCCCTTTGCCCTTGGAATTCCTGTTCGATGTTTGTCTTTGTTTTGCACTAATGCTTGACATTCATGTTCCACTTGCATTGGTATATGCAAAACTGTTTCAATTCTCATAACTATCAAAAAAGCCAATAGGCTACAGCATCAAGCTCCATCTTAATTCAGTCATGATGGGTAGACCACATCATAGCTAAAATATACCAGAATTTTACATAGATGCTTTTTTTGAGTACATATTTAGACTACATATTTAAAGTAGTGATAGAGTACATATTGTGGCAGCCCAAGGGGCTGCCCAAGGGGCAATGGGGCTGCCTGGTCCTTCAACACAGGGGAGCCAGAAAAACTACATTTTCCAGCAGGCCACAGTCCAACACCTGAAAGAAGTTGAGTGTTTGGAACTAACTAACAGCTAAAGGCCATTTGGAGGCCTATTTAAAGGACTCGTTACATGGTGAAGGAGTAGGAAAGTGGGTTGGAATGTAGAGAGAGAGAACCGTGAAGTCTATTGACTAGCTGGGATTTGGAGAGAGAGTAAGAAAAGTGAGTTGGATTGTTTTTGTTTGACCTGGATTGTGTGAGGACCCCCTTTGGATATTGACTACGGACCTGGATTGTGGAACAGAACTGGACTTTGACACTGGATTACGGACAACGACGACGATTAAAGATTGTGGACTTTGTGTTTGTATTCCACCGAATACCCTGCCCTTTGTTTTGTGTGGTTTTGTCTAGATTAGGATTAATAAATTATTGTTTTGCTTATAATACTGCCTCCTCCAGGCTATTTACCCTGCCTACGCCCTCTGCAAAGGTCTGTGAGTGTCGCCCAACCCCTAGGGACACCACAATATATACAGGATTATCACGTTCAGCCTCTAACACATTCATGTGGTGCCTCATTGAAGAAGGGAAAATTAATTTGTATTGTGTATAATGAACAAATATTGTTTCTACACATTAGATATTTGATGCTGAAATAGGGCGACTGATCAAAAGTCATCCAAGAATACACGTTTGGGACATCCAGAAACAACCATCAGTATGGAAGGGAAGCTATGACTTGATAAATGATAGCACTCATGGACATGCTCTGGCAAAAGTAGACATGGGGACCAGAAAACAAGCTTTCCACAAAGTTGATTAGACTGTTGCTAGGGGCCTGCTGGTGGGCAAACAGCCACAGCCTTGCAGCACACAGCTCAAAGAGACTCCAGAAGATATGCACTCTGCAGGGCGTACAGCAAAAACTCAACTCAGTTATCACCTTGGAGACAGGAAAGGTAAGGATGGAGACGGCAGCAACCACACTCTAGCTACTAAGATCACACACAATCATTCCACCAACGGACATGGAAGTTCCAATTAACAACCACAAGCTTGATGAATGAACTAGAAGAACAAAATGACAAAGGAAGAGCTCCCCAAACAATACACATTTTACAGTGGATGATAATGATTTTACGGGTGACAAATGCATGCATTTGGGACTGGTCTGTTTACCAGGAGGACACCAAGAAACGGGTCAAATCTCAGCGTTCATATCTCAGCGTACATATTCTGTGCAGCGTGTGATTATTGTAATTGGCGTGTAAAGACTGTGAAGTAGAGTACGATCTGGTGAGAGATTTCTGTGTGAAAAATGGCTGTTGAAGCTGAAGCAATGACCTTTTTCATTTTTGCAGCTCAAGTTTAACTAATGAGACTCAATGTCAGTTTGCCTTGAGTACATCTCCTATTTTTACATGGACAAGCTTAACAGGCAACAAGCCTCTGGTTTCCTCTGGCTCAGCCAGAATGATCATGCATTTCACCTGTAAGTTCTGCAGAGTGCTAACTTTGCACTGCCCCTGTCTGAGGCCACTCACTGGTGTAGTGCACCTGGTGATGGCGGATCTTCAGGATCGTGAATTTGAATCCAACATGAGACTGCTGTTGTACTCTTACAATCCCTAACTCTAGTAAAAATCCAAGGTGTAAGAATAGCATGTAATCAACCTTTCAGAATTCATTTCAGAAGTCATAGCCCTAATTCTGTCTGTTAGATGTAGTTATACAATCCCTATTAGCTATAGACAATGACACATTGAATAATAAATGGAAACGTTTTTATTAGTCTAACATTTGTCACTGTTTGGAGTCACATTTCCATCATGGAAATGTAATTTGTTCCCAATTTGTCAAGTAATTCAATCTTATTATATTTTAAAACCCTGTACACCAAGGAAATGAATCAGCAGTCATCCACTAGCTCAAATTTGAAGGTATTTTAATTCATGAAATAGTGCTGAAATTTTCACAGTTCATTACTTTCAGGCAACTGAACCACCTTAATCATCCAATTATTACCTTAATGGAGCCTTAATTGAACAGAGTGTTACTGTTCAACAAAAAGCTGGAAAAATCAGCTGGACTGTGGCTTCCAGGGGCGGATGTTGGGAACCCCACACTGAGCGTGCTCTCACTAATAAATTGAATCTTTTTTACAGGGGGAGTCAATTCTGGTGAGATACAGAATATGGTTTACAAAAGTTACTGAATGAGATAAAGGACACACATACACTTAATGTACTGTCAGAATATCTTTGACTTCCACAGTAGTCATGACTGTTGAACAAATCATCAGACAAAAGACAAATTAATCTTAAATGTATTTGGCTGATCAGATATATTTCAGTCATTGTAAAGTACATTTCCAAAATGTCTAGGATGAAAAGAAAAAATGCCCAGCAGAATAAGATTTTTCAAAAACATAAATCTGAATATACAATCTTTACAACCAAGAAATCCAAAACCCAAAAGATATGGATGCAAAAAGGAAAAAACGGTGTGTTACCCTGAAGATAAGGGTTCAGGGTGTGAAGAAGACTACATTGCTTAATCCATGCGATATACACATTATATACAATTGTACTAAATTGATGGACATGAAACAAGAGATCAGCATCAACATGGCTTCCTTCAGCAAACTCTTGGGCCACATTCGAAGCTACAGAGACATAAATGCTTTTTACACTCCGAATTAATCATAAGCACAAACTGGCCTTTCAAACATATCAAGTATAATTTCATAAAGCTGCTCTTCACTCCCCAACATCACTGAATTCATTCTAGAGAACTG
Source organism: Aldrovandia affinis (assembly GCA_029706075.1). Lineage (NCBI taxonomy): Eukaryota > Metazoa > Chordata > Actinopteri > Notacanthiformes > Halosauridae > Aldrovandia > Aldrovandia affinis. The sequence continues at coordinate 463,855 of JAINUG010000121.1, read as the reverse complement.
TTGTAGATGATCTGACATTCTACCATATGTCTGGCGACTGCTGTTGGTGAATCTGTACACATTTTTAGGGTGTTCATTGCTTATTGTATAAATGTTATTTTGACACATGCTTTTATTTTATTTACTTATTTATTTTTACCATCAGTGGCTGATTTTAGAGTAGGAGCACTGATCTAGGATCAGTTAGCCTTTTAGCTCATAATGGATAAGGTTAGGATATAAACAGGGGAAACCTGATCCTAGATCAGCACTCTTTCTCTGAGATGCTTTATGAATATGTGCCCATTAGCCACCAATGTATCACATTGGTTGATTTCATGACACAGGGATAGCGTTCATACTTTGTTAGTCTGAATAAAGAAATCTTTATATTTTAATTAATGTACTGCTGTTTCTTCGAGTTCATATTATAATTATAATGTTATTTGTTTCACCTTGCAATGTGGTGGTACTTTGTTCATTGCATTTTAAATTATGTTTTTCTCTGAAATTTTTCAACTTAATGCTGATTTTGTATAGATCACAGCAGAGCTAAGCTAAGGTGCAAAGCTGGCCCTCTCACAGCCGCTTGTCTCCAGATGCAAGTGCCAACATGGAAAAGTAAAGGTCTTTCTGAAGTGGGAATATTTCAGTCATGTACAGCTCTTTGAACTCTGCTAAGATTTTCAAGTGACATCGGTTGGTAAAGCCAAGTCCAGACTTGAGTAAACAAAGCCAGTGGCAGTCAGCGAGCTGTGTGTGTTCTGACACGTTTTTACTTTATTTTTCATTAATTTTTCATTAACTTTTTCTCTCCAGCATTGAATCAGCATTGCACCGGGGAGTATGCCTGTATTTCAGTTAAACTACCATTGCGTCATTTCTGAATTAGCAGTTAGCAATTTGTCATTTAAATGTTTAAACTGATGATTTTTTACCTTCTACATGTTGTACATATTTAGATCTGCACTCACATTTTTAATTAAGATGAGGCTTAGGGTTTAAACCTTTTGAGCATACTGTCTTCACCAGTGAAATTATGTTGATGTTTTAACCCAAACCCATAATTACACAAAAATATTTTGAAAGACCACATTTTCGGTGACAATAAAATGAACAAAAAAACAAACAAAGGGCAACGTTCCATGAAAGTGTGTAGGAAACGTGGAGTCATATTTCTCTGGAAACCGTTACGCTTATTACAAACTAAAAGAGTTTAGTTCGCGTGATGCATGTGGCTAATATCGTTTTTTGTATCTTGGCTTCATTTTTATATGTGTACTGTATTTATGGAGGTATTGAAAATATATGCTTTTACATTGAAAATATTTTTGTTAAAACTGAAACTGTTTTACAAAGTCATTTAGCTAGCTAGTCGCCTTTCATCATTGCTGACCATTTTATGCACTATTTTATACACCGTGATCAAGCCAGAAAGTAAACTTCTGAAGTATGTTCCTAATTTTCATCAATGAAATGAACACTGATGCTGAAAGGCAGATTTGTACAAGTACAAATATATTTGTACAAGTATTTGTATGTATTTACAGGTGGAGTCTATGTTATAACATAGACGTGCTATGTTACAACCAACGAGTATTACACTAGGCTGTGACACATGCTGATCTTTGCACATCTCATTCATTTGGAAGAGGAGATTGGCAGAGGCTGGGAAGCATCCATGTCATGTCTATGTCTGGTAATATCATTGCTGGACATTAATGGAAGACAACCATGGTATCACCATGGAAATAAGCAGATGCACCTGAATCATGTGCCACTTAGAAATTTTGTGTTCAAAATAAATGCATGGGGGGCCTCCGATAGCGCAGCGGTCTAACACTATGTTTACAAGTGTGAGCTGCCTATCACGGTCATGGTTCGAAACCCGACTCTGCCAGACCGACACTGGTGGGGAGCTCTGCTCGGGGGCGACGTTTGGCCGTCCGCCCCGGGACACATCTGAAGGGTGAGCCAGCACAAACTAGCTGAGAAGTGCGTACGGGCGTTTCCAGAATGTGGGTGGGCGAGTTCCGTCTCAAAGGAAGCGGAGATCGCTGCCCTCAGAGAATTACATTGCCTCGTAGAAACGGGCGGCGAGTTTGTGTGGGGTGAGCAAATCGAAATAAATAGAGGGTATAATTGGCCACTAAACTGGTCATTTTCAAGTATTTAAAAACACACCACACACCAAATTTATATGCATTTGGCATAATTATGTTTACTTGATTTTAGAAGCTTGGTTTAATATTGTCTATTTGGCCATTAAGACTGTAGACTTTCTAACTTGGCCAGTTAAACATTTTCTGCATGTCCTTCTCTGGTTTTGCCTTTAGCTTTTCAAATCCCTGTGTGTGTTAGAGACTAAGAGTAACTTAATGTGTTGTTGTTTTTAAGTTTCCTTTTTACTGCATGTGCTGTGCTACATCAGAACTACATCTAGCAGTGAGGATTAAATTACCGTTAATTGTTCAAATTAAAGTGCCATCACTGGAATTATCTTATCAAAATCCTACTAGAATTTAGTCATCTAGAATGGCTCAAAACAACATCATAAAACAGTCCTAATAATATACTAATGTTTTATGAGTTATGTTAGAGGTGACATGAGTTCAGACATGCAATTTCTGTCTACTTGAGATGGACCACTGGAGATGGTTCTACAGGTATTGACTGATGGACTTTAAAACTTTATAACACAAATAACACATTTTTAGTTTTACTATCACCATTACGTTTGGGACTGAGAGTATACAAATGATTAATGTTAATGGTTTAATTATATTTTAATTGTTTGAAATTGCATTGAGCTGAAAACACTCCACAGCCCTTAGGTCCGACACTGCTCTTCTCCGATTAACCCCTGACTCTCCCATCTCAGCCACCCTCCCAACCCCCCGCACTCTTCTAGGACAGCCCTACATACCACCATGATTCGTTTTCATGTAGACAATAAAGCGTGCTTCCAGTGACTGTCATGCATTTTTCATGTGACCTTTTCAAACAGCAGGCCTGGAAGGATTGGTAAGGTAAGTTAAAGGAACAGTCATAAATCAGCACACTCAGACCCACCAGAGCTACTCACCAGGGCGGAAGGAAAGGGAGACTACCTTGCTTGTAACTAATTGTGACAGCTGGCATCGGATGCCTCTCCTCCAGTCGGTCTTTGTGAACCTTCTCTTTTATTTAATTGCTGCTCAGGAAAAAAATAAAGTAGGAGTAAATCTCCAAAGGTGTCTCCCACCAGTAGCTTGGCTGAGGCTCACCCTCCAGACCCAGGGGTCCTCTATTTACACACCCACTGACGCTTCTAGATCAAGGGCAAGGGAACATCACGCCTGCGTTGTCAGGGTTTCCCTACCACGCTCTGTAAGTTTCCATGTCTTCGTTAATTTGTGGAAAATCTATAGCTAGGCATTCTCCCCACCCACACAGCAATCCCCCACCTCCACAAATCGGCTCTCCAGGCTGTGAACCTTTCAACATTTTAGAGTTTTAGCAGAGGAAGCTGTATATATTAAGCCCTGTGTCAATACAGTGCAGATTTAAGGCTTCTGTTGCCCATAGCAGTTGCTTTGACCTTTTGCAGTTAAAACCTCGCATTACCTCAGAAATTGAAGCCTTAAGACTAAAACTTTGTCCTCATCAGTCACAGTTTGTAATACAAAGTATAGAGTTATGCTGGGGCAAAAGCTGTAAACACACGTCTCTTATATCCATTTAATGGTGTGAAGAAACTTTCAAACACAGGTGAATTGGAGGGCTCAACAGCCAGTTGGCTAACAATTATCAGTAGTGTCCCTTAAAATGATAATTTACCATTTACATATAATATGAAGATTTGAATAGTATTTTAAAGTTTCTGGAAAAAGTTAGCATTTGAAATAAGCCTCAAGGAAAGTGTTTTCTTGGATAAATCAGACACCAGGTTTATGGAATCTTGAACACCAAGTTCATCCATAAATTTACTGAATCAGTCCTTCATCTGAATTAAATAACAAATGATTCTTCACACATACGTAGGTTTAGGCTTATGTTTTAAGGTCCTACCACAATGGGGTTTTTTTCCACAAGTGTCATACCACAATCCAAGATCAGGATGACATTGAAATGTCAGGATGACCTTGACATATTATTAATATATCATAAGGGATTAGTCACTGCAGCAAGTTTTAAATCTCTGCAAAGGAACAGTGATCTGAAGTGAATTTTAGAATAATTGGTAATATATGGAGCTCTATAGTGCCACCATGTGTTTCAATTGGGAAAATGATTGAGGGCTGGAGTCTTAATATAGCTGTCAATGTATATATCAAGTTTCATCACTTCATGTCAAACCATTTGGGATTTGGAAGCATTTTTGTGATAAGCCCTTCCCACGGCCAAGTTCATTGGATTACTACGGCCATAGTTTTTTGCATAGCAACTTTCTTTCAAAGTAAGCCAGTGTCGATCCATGAAACGGTCTAGGAGATGTGTTTTAAGTGTTCATAAAAAAAACTCCAAATGATGGAATTTCAAAATGCCAGAAGTAATGGTTCCTTGAGGCATATTCGTTTTGTTTAAGGAGAGTAGCTGAAGGTGCCAAATTTAGTGACTGTAGGTCAAGCAGGTATAGAGCTCTGTGCTTTCAAAGTTTGCAAATTCAATGCTTTGCATTTGGTTAATCACCACCATGCTCTGCGAGTCGGCATACTGCCATGGGCCTCTACAAGTCTACTAAGGTTTGTGTGGTTTTGCCAATCCATCTGAAGGACAAGTACATTCGACTGAAAATGTTTAACAATAAAAAATGGGGGACAGTTCAAGATGGTGGACATTGTGAAACTATACATAATTGAACCTCTTTTGGGATGGACCTCTGTAATAAGTTTTAGAAAGTAAGAAAATACAGGTGATATTTATTCAATTATTTACATTTTTTTAAATGTTAGGGACTCTATAGTGCCACCATGTGTTTGATTGCACCGTTACTGTTGGACTGGGCTCCCGCCATGGCTTTGACTTGCATACCAAGTTTTATGATGTTACGCTTCACCGTTTAAGATTTATAGGCATTTATGTGAAAAGCCACAGGGCTATGAGTTAATTGACTCATGGCAACCAAATTCTTTTGAGTAACTTTCTTTAGAGGAGATACCAGAGAACAAATTGGTGAAAGTTGCATGTCAACACAACAAATGGACTATGAGTTGGATTTAAAAGAAATTCAAAAGATGCAAAATGGCGGAAAATCCAATACAGCGGACTTCATTGGTCCAAATGGCAAAGTTGTTCTTTGTGAGGAGGGGGATCTAGTGACATTGGTGTGTCTCTAGCACAAACTTGGGATGAGCGTTTGACGAGTGTAATTTCGATTGACTGTTTAGCGCCACCAAGGGGCTGACAGGTGCCAAAATCACCCGTTTGGAGCACCTGTATATCAATGTGCCAAATTTCATAAAAACAACCAGGTAATTTTGCAGAACAGCGAAATCTTACACAAAAATAATAATAAAATACAATAGGGGGCCAAGCACACAGCGAAATCTTACACAAAAATAATAATAAAATACAATAGGGGGCCAAGCACTGCAGGTTACATACAAATTATTGAAGTACATAGAACATAGATGCATTACATCTGTTTACCGATATTATATATGCAGTATATTATATATATATATTTTGACATTTCAGATCCTAGCAGGAACTTCCATCTTTATTCTATATTTATTTATTGAACAACTTTTTATTCTCTATTTTTTTCTCCTGCAACGTTCAATGACTGATTGTAAATGTAGGCTTGTTCCTATGGAAGCAGATATGCATACATGATAAGCAAATTAAATAGTAAAATCTTCTATTACATTTATATTAACCAATTAACATTCTTTTCAATTGTGATAGATTTTTCTTCCATATGTTCCATGTCTGAAACCTCCTCTGCCAATTCGGGAGGGCACAGAAAAGCAAACTGAACAGGGGAACCTCTCCCTGTGGCCTGTAATGAACTAGGATTTGATCAGGACCATGGACTGCATCACTACTCTAAGAGCAAGCATGTGGATATGCCACTCAGGAGCCTTAAGCCCTTCCACAGGTTGAGTATACTGTGTTGAGTTTGCCATGTTGTTATTAGTACGCTGGGTTAAGTCTGCCATGTTGAGCATGCCATGCTGCTTTGAGTATGCTGGGTTGAGTCTGCTGTGTTGAGTTTGCCATGTTGCTATTAGTACGTGGTGTTTAGTCTGCCATGTTGAGCATGCCATGTTGCTTTGAGTATGCTGGGTTAAGCTGTGTAGCGTTTGCCATGTTGCTATTAGTATGCTGAGTGAAGTACATTGTGTTATTTTGAATATGCTGGGTTGAGTCTGCCATGTCCACCAAATCTGATTAAAAGTTTGCCTAGTTTTGCTTCCCTTTTCACACTCACTCATTCACCCCATGGACCCATCTCTCTGTCACATGATCACCTCTGACTTCAGATGCACTTCTTTACAGATTAGGATTCTGTCATAATTATTATATATTTTTTGTTTATGTTTTTAGTTTTTTCTCCCAATTTGGTAGCCAATTACACCCTCTATTTATTTAGATTTACCCTCCCCACACGAGTCCGCCGCTCGTCTCTACGAGGCAAGCTAATTCTCTGAGGGCAGCGAACTCCGCTTCCTTCGAGATGGAATTCGCCCACCCATGTACTGGAGACTCCCTTATGCTCTTCACGGCAGACCCGAGCCGGCTCACAATTGGCCCTTCCCCTGGGGCGGACAGCCAAATGCCGCCCCTGATCGGGGCTAAGGACCAGGGCCGGTCTGGTAGATGGGTTTCGAACCGCGCCCCTGACAAACAGCACACATCGTATCGGACCAGCCAACATATGCTGTGTTAGACCGCTACACTACCTGCCACCCCCGGGTTCTGTCATAATTTAGTTGACAGAATAAGAGTTCCACAAGTCATGGCACTCTACTTTTCATAAAACAACCTTCAGACAGGGATTTCCACTAGTTATGCTTCAAAACTCCTTCATGCCTTTATACATGGAATAGTCAAACCCAATTATATAGTCAAACCTGTTCACATACTGTTCATTAAGGCATCCTTTTAGAACTTTAACAAATTCACAAAATATATCCCTTACAGCAAAATATAGAAATTCAGCTTTGCTGATATTTTGAAAAACAGATTTCAAAATATCAGATTTCCAAATTTTTTGTTTTTTTAAATAGTTCACTTTATCACGTTAAACAAGATTTACACATTCTTTCTTGAATGCTTGCTAAACATAACTGCAAATTCTCTCACAATACCAGCATAGCAATGCAGACCATAATCCCAGTCAAGGTGAGTACTGCCTGTTCCCAGCTCACCTGCCACACCGTTCTGTTCCACCGTGCTCCTGCAACTCTCTAGATTCTATTTCCCAGAGTGCATTTCGTTTCCACAGCCAATCCGGATGGGCAATATGAACAGTGACGTCTAGTTATTCCCCTCCGCACTGCTCCCCTGCCTCTGTGCCTATTTGGTTATCCAATCAGGATTTAAAAAGGAGACAGAATGGCAACAACCTTAGCAACAAGAATGTTGTTTGTGAGATAAAAATCATTATTGTGCTGAAAATATTGAGTTATCGTATTTGATCTGAGGAGAACGGGAAACTGAAGGCAAGGCAAGGCAAAAAAAGAGGTAAAATGCATATTTTCACAGCTCCTTACACTATATTATTCAATATATAACTTTTTTTTATTGTTAGCAATAATTAAAATACTGGATACTGGAGGGATATGGATGATTACATTTATGCTGTATGACTGCAAATATAACAAAGAGCTGCCAAACAAATATACAAACATTATGAATTTTTCTACTATATATAATCCATATGGGTGTTATAATGTTACTGCTATACATCAAATAAATCTTTATTTTTCTCATAATTACCCCCAATGAAGTATTGCCAGTGGATGATTGCAAGAGACAAGGTTTCTGGTGGCGGATTTGAGGATTGAAAATAGCAACCTTGGTGCAAACACTGTTTTATTCGCTTGTACCGCTCCAAAATACCAATCTTTGTGCTAACCAACCACATTTTTTTGTGCTGTCAAAATAAGGGCCCTGTGTCTTTGAAATGCTCTATTTTATTACTTTAAACATGTATTTACTCAAATGTCAGAGAATGATATTTAAAGTGAAGGTGTCCATTCTGTGATGAGCAAGCATCCCTGCCTGTCTTGTTTTAGAGAGGGCGGCAGTAACTGTCCGGTTTCAGAGAAGGAGGCTGGGGTGATTGGATTGTATGGATGACTCAGGCTCGTCCGTGTGGCCCAGTGCTTTTCCCAGGCTGTGTGCGCGATCCACACTTGTTGTGGCATGACAAATCCCTTTTAATGTGCTATCCTGGGGGTGGGGGGGGTCAGACAGCTCACAAACAACCTCCTCTTAACACATCCAGCAGAATTATCACTCCCCTGAAGCTCGCGTCCCTGCTTTTCCAGTCCCTTCTTTATCACGTGTCAGGGTTTCAGTCGCATCACACATCAAACGGCGTCATTAGTTGTGCGTCACTTGAAGCAACGTGCAGTTAGGGGGTTTACCACAGCTCCTGTGTTAGAGTGCACCGTAAGTACTGCTCTAAGTGTTTTGATAACCATATTAGGAGCCTAACAAAATGTCACTCAACCAGAGCTTACATACTTAGAGCCCTAACAGCATTCCATTTGAGCCAAGCCTGCACAATGCTGTCCACGATAGTGCCTCGCCGGACCTAGTCTTGAACTGATCAAATTCAATTGCTGCAATTTGGGACAGCACTGTATTCTTTGTAATGAGGATGATGGAGCTTTTCCCTCATCTCAGAGGCTGTGTCCCTAACAACAGAGACAACCTTTCTCATGTCATTTGTACTTCAGGTCTCTACAGATAAGTGTCTACAGATAGGTTTACTGAATCAAATGACAAATTACCCTGTAAGTACTTGCCTTTCACATGTAAGGTAAGATTGATGTGATGGTAATCTCATGAGCAGTGATCTATTCCTCATTTCCACTTGGCCATTTTCATAAAGATTAACAAATTCTCCAGATCAACATTTTAAAAATATTTATTCTGAATGTGAAAGAGCATTGGAATCTACTACAGTCGTGTATCCTGTGAGGCAGGCTTTTTTTATATCCTCCCGGATGTAACACCTGGCCGTAAAAGCGTAGTGTTTGGTAATAAGCCCGCCCATATTACAGAGAGGAGCCCTGTTGATGACCACTGGCAATTTCTCTAACAGGAAGCCAAAGAAAAGTTCTTGCCGTCTGAGAATGAGATCGAGTAATAAGATCCTACTGTTGAGGCTCTGAATTCCATAAAAGAAAATTCAACACTTTAAAACTAAAATAGAGATATGCTGCCTTCTGTCACAGTAAAATCATTTTAATTTTCAGCCCTTGGACATTTAGCTACATCCAGTAGCATATGGTGTCAGAATGCTCACGTCAATAATGGAAATGACACATGCATCCTGACACATTGATGCATTGGTGCAAAAATGAAATGCTTGATTAAAAAATAGAAGAAAAAACTTGGTGTTCAGTGGAAAGAGATTGAAAAATGCTCAATACTAAAAATCTGTCGTGCCAGGGGTATGACTTGCTACTGGCCAATTGGGCCGCACTACAACTGCCCCTTTAAGGCACCAAGATGTCCTCTGAAAGCATCAGGATTGTCTAGCTCAGATATTTTTGTGTCCCTTGCTGATGAAGATCCTCAACCTTCATAGTAAAGAGCAGGAGGCCTCGACTGGCCCGGATGGCAAAATCATTTTTAAGAACACCAATACATTATTTTATGACTATATTTACCTAAAATTACTCTGCATTTTATTAAGTCTCTGTGGCAGAGTGCAGGTGTACGGTCTCTCTGGCAGATTCCAGGTGTAAGGGGTCTCCAAATAATCCTACCATCCTCACTTCACTGTTTTATTCTGGTCCTGTCAGTTTGTGAGGTAAGGGCCCTAAAAATTGAATGGTGGACATGGCGTGCTATGAAACTAAAGTTGGGAACAGTGAGCAACTTCTCTCACAACTCATCGTCCTCTAATTGGTGCAGATGCCCCATTTGACATGTCTGGGTCCATCACATATGAGAGTGCACTGAAGAAGGAAACAACACACCTTGTTTTATCAGGTTTAAGTGGTCTGTTTCCATGGATAAAAGCATCTATTATTATCCCCATTGTTATATTACTATAACAATGGAATGAGTCTTGAACGCAATACTTTTTTGGTGACTTAACTGAAAGGTTAGAATGCAGAAGACCTATTTAGTGGATTCTTGACACTCACAAAAACAGTTGCAGGTTTATTCTTTATCAATAAAATTAAATGAAACAAAGTGCTCTAATGTAAACATGATCAAATATGAATTCCTATTGAGTCTTTCTGATATTGAACATTCATTGCCATATTTCATATTTTAATATTATATATAGTGTATATATAGGGGTAGACAAAATAATAATTTAAAAAAATATATATATAAATATTTTATATGAAGGAATTGGGCAGCCCTTTGCCTTCAAAACAGCTTCAATCCTTCTTGGAATGCTGTTATTACAAGTTTTGAACTGTTTCTAGTGGTTTCTAGTGTGATGTGGGCCATTATTCAAGAAGGAAAGCCTCCAGTTCTTTGAGAGATGAAGCTGGTGGAAAACTACTCCACAATCTAGGTTCCAGAACTTCCCACAGAGGTTCAATGATGTTTAGATCTGCTGATTGGGACTTCATACTGGTGTTCATGAAACCACTCTTGAATCCATTTAGCAGTGTGTATAGCAGTGTGCAATGTTTGCACCATAGGGTGCACCTAGTTGTCTAAAATGGCTTCATATTTCTTGCCCATAATTCTATGTTGCAGAGTAATAATCGAACCCAATGACTCTCACGATATGGCTGCCCATACCATAACAGATCCACCGCCATGTTTGATAATTGGGAACAGGAAATGTGGGTTGGAAGGCTTCCTTTGGCTCTCTCCAAACATAAACCCGTTCAGACGTAGGAAAAAGAGTCAAAGAGAAAAAGGCTATTCGACGTTGCACATTAGACTTAGTTACAAGTGGTTTCCGAATGCCAGCCCTACCATAAATGTCAGCTTTGTGAAGCTCATGACGTACAGTTTTTGTTGAGATTGGGTGACGGAGGTGTAGATTCAGTTCTGCAGTCATTTTTGAAAAGTTTTTCTTCTGCCAGTTTGATTACCTGGTCATATGATTGATCATGATTAGCTTGTGTGTCTCTTGACATATTAGTCAGAGAGGTGATTGGGTACAAATGATGACATGGTTTATCCTGTTGAAAAGTAAACCTAATGAACCGAAATGCAGTAAGCAGCCAATGTGTCATTGTTTGTGTGTCATTGGTACCCTGAGGCCTAGACAGTACGTCAATGATAAACCATGGTCCTGGAGAGGGGTTCTCAAACGTAGTCCTGGGGACCCACTGAGTATGCTGTTTTTTGTTACAACCAATCTCTTCATAATTTAAGGTTGTAATAAACATGTGCTACCATTTCTGCCATGAAGTTTTATCATGTTTTCCTTAAAGTTATTTTAACAAAATTCAGGTTTAGTTTGTTGTCATTTTCTCCATCATTGAACTCTACCCTTGCCACAAATGGTTTATTTTCAGTGATCAGGTGTCCACATTTTAAGCAATTGGGGACAAAACTGATTTCACCTGTCAGTCTATAATTGAATCAAATGAATCATTTGCCATGTAGAACATCACAGAAAGTGAAATCACTAGTTGTCTGAGAACTGATCTGACAGAGTAAATGTCCTGTGATGTGAATATGGGAAATGTGTTCTTCATGGCATGCTGAAAATCTATTTCTGACATGTTCTGTATACCTCATTTGAAATATATTTATGATTGAATGTATAGCTGTCGGTGCCTTTTAACTTTTTTCCTCCTTAATTTGGAATTTGTTGGGGATTGTAGGACCGTTCCATCACTGCAAAGTGCTCTGTCAGCTCAGGAGGACGAGGACACCCGTGTTCGTCCTCCGACTCGGAAACGTGTGAACTCAGCCAACCGCCTGTTCAATGTGGCAAGCTAGAGCAGCCCAGGCTTCAGGGCTGGAGGTTACCCTGGCAAGTGAAGCCCTTCTCCCTGGGTATTGCCCAAATGTGCGTAACCCTGATGGGCCGTGGCCAGAATCGGCACGGTCAGGAATCCACCTGGGCCATAGTCTGCATTAATCTGCCGCGCAACCGAGGGGCCGTCAAACTGTTCATATCTGAGGTAGACGGGCAGCATAATAATGCTGAACAAATGCAGTTATATAATATGATATAGTGTTCTTTTGAGGTGATCCACATCTCCAATAAATAAATCAGGTTTTGGCAGCCATTAAATTAATTGGCAAACAAAAGATTGCCAATACTCTTCGGCATTAATGAAACCACACCCCAAAAGCTTGAGCTGGTAACCGTCCATCCCCCTCTCTCCTACAAAGTGATATGTTTATGAGGTGTGCAGAGGCAACAGCAACATGGTAGTGACAGCACGTTTACCTGCTAGCTCATGAATGTTTTTTAAATATATCATGTTTTGTCCCTGCTTTAACCTGTTGCATTGTGTTGAAATTCAAGCTCTTGATGTAATACCACTTGCTGTAATTGCTGTCACATGTTGCATACCACATTTCAGACTAAATAAACGTGCCCCTTCTACTATAGATCCTTCAGGGTTTTTTGTTCTTCTTTCCTTTTTTTTGCTACAGAATTATTTGAGAATATGCAAAACACTTACATAAAGTTTTAAATTATTCACTTCTTTATGTAGCTTAAACAGAGGTTTGAAATATAAATGTCTTATGTAAGCTCTTATATTATTAAAGAAGTAGAGGTTTCAGTTGTGTGTGTGTGTGTACATATCCATCTTCAAGTGTAGGCTTAAAACGACAACTGGTCTATTTATAGTTGTACAGCCCATAACATTTACATCATGCTAAACATAAAACTAAATAAATAATAAGAAAAACATATATTCACTGGGCCCACCTACACTATGTCAAATGATTCTAAGGATACTCAAAGGCAAACTCTAAGGTTAAGTATGACAAATAGCCTTTATATTTCTGTTATGTTCACCTGTAACTTGAAGGAGTGAAAATAAAAAAATCTATAAAAAATGTACACAACGCATATGACACTGCCATGGTTTACTGAACATATAATCAATTTCTAAAATGTTTAACACCAAAACCCCAGTGTTAAATGCTTTAACTTATTGACTTTATGATTGCCTCATATGATTTCACTGTAAATACTGAAAGCTGTCAAGTATATGTATTCCTGAGAAAGAAAAGTGTTCTCATTGTTGTTCTTTGTTATTAATGTTGTAAGCAGTAGATTTGCCAAAATATTAAAAACCATCAACAGAGCCGTACACAAACATTTTCTGAACCTGTGGTGGACCTTTTAAAAAAAGTTTTTATACAAAACAGCACAGCAAAGCTCTGATTCATATAAAGCCGGCCATTCTTTCTTGCATTTTCCTTGACCTATATTCATATTATTAAGGCCCTAAAGCAGCACTTTATCAATTAGAAGGCTTTGTGAAAGCTTTTTTCCCCCCTCATCCTTTCTGTTCAGCTGTAGCGGGGGTGTCTGATTCTATTGGCCCCTTACCACGGATGCCCGGGGCTCCTGCCTGCCGCCCCCCGCACTGGTGCGCCCCCTAAAACACCAACCTGTCACTTCTAAACCACAATGGGATATTCCACCATTACTGCACGTTTCTGTGCACAATTCAACAAGCTGATATTCTAAATCAGAATAAATGTATTGCTAAACTCAGTATTGATCACACATAAAACAAGCAAGAATTGATTTATGGTTACTCCTTAATCTTTTTTAAACTGTATTTTGAGTAATAAATGAATCCATTAATACAATCAAGGCTGAAACCCCAGTAAGGTGTATGCAGGAAGGTTCATCCTGACCCCGAACCTGCTGATACAGTTGTTGATTTTTTTCACTGCCACTTAGGAATGTACGGTCAAGGATTTTAACACTGACTACTCATTCCTGATTACTAAAGTATTACTAATGTAGTGCTAATGTTCCTAAAGCATTGACATTCCAATTGCCACATGCATAACTCCTGCTTGGCCTTTCTTAAATATCTTCTTGTGTTTCAAATTTTCCACACATATTGGTCATACTTCACATATGTACATGTTTACCTTACATTCTAGGCCATGTTGAATGTGGCTACCAAAAGTGTTTTTCACAGACTTAAACAGGCCAATTATAATATGAAAGAGTAACCGCGTTGAGTCATGGGCACGTACGCATACTGCTTATTATGGTTCCCTGTCCCTGAACATACCCATCCACCCCAATACAGGTTTTTTGTCCAACCTTTCACAGCACTGCTTGATTAAGCTCCCGTTTGGCACATTTATTGTGTCTGGATTTGTGTGAATATTAGTCTTTGCTCCAGGGTGACAAGGTAAAGCACACTGTTGCTGGCAAATGTATTCTTCCCACGTGACAGTAACTTTTGACAATATTCACTGATTAATCTTGCATCTGGCACCAGCATCTGTGCACACTTACTGTTGAGTCATAGTAAAGCTCTCAGTCCCTGGTCATATCTAGCTGTAGCACACATGGGGAATTGCCAATTGAGACCAAGAAGAAACCAATTGTCTAGTGACAATTTCAAGCCCAACAGGAGACCAACTATAAACGGCAACCACGATAGCACCCCTACTTGCTTATCAGGAGACCGGCCAGCGAAGGTGCCTTAATAACATATGGCTGATCTGGCAATCCAGCGGGAAAAAATACCCACTGTTCCAGGATGTGCCACAGCGGCACCACCTCTGCCAACCACCTTTGGCAGCCGAATCAAAGGAAGGGGCATTGACCCCTGAAACACACCCCTCTCCTGCACAGCCAATCAACGGTTAGTCATCCATGGGATACCGGAGAGCCAACCAGTTACAGGCGAGGCCCATATGCGATAGCAGAAACTCTAAAGTTTTGGCTTAAAAAGTAACCCGAAATATATCAACTTTGATTTGAACGGTGAGTTTACCTTGCCAACAGTAGCGCCAATTTGATAGGTAGCGAGATGTTGTTCTCATAGCCTATTAATACGAGCTTGAAGTGTCGGATGTTGCTTCCCTAAAAGTCTCATCGGATCAACGAGTCTTGGCCCAGCTCCACACTGGCAGTCCTCAGGACTGAAGTTCACTCACTTGTCCCAAGTGTAATTTCTCCTGTGCACACCAAGCCCAATGGATTTGAGTAACTTACATGCCATCCCTGCTGCTGCATTACTCCAAGAACAACATAGCTGATGAACTTTGCTACCCCAGAATCCTTGGACTGGTCCCCTCTCGGATCCACTGAAGTGAAGTAACATTTCATTTATCCTTGTGTGGCTTGTATCTACTGTAAACTCTCACAGTATACTGTAGTGGTTAAGATCCTGTTTTCTCATATTTCTTTTAATTGTTTTAAATGTTGTTTGTTCACCCAACTGTCCAGACGAGGTGACCAACAATAGGCATCCTACTGGTCTATTTACCATTCACTGTTTTCTTTCTGTTTCTTTATTTTGTTATATTTATTTGAGGAGGCGGCACGGTGGTGCAGTGGATAGCACTGTCGCCTCACAGCAAGAAGGTCTCGGGTTCGAATCCAGGCCGGGGGCCTTTCTGTGTGGAGTTTGCATGTTCTCCCCGTGTCCGCGTGGGTTTCCTCCGGGTACTCCGGTTTCTTCCCACAGTCCAAAGACATGCACGTTAGGCTAATTGGAGAGTCTAAATTGCCCGTAGGTATGAATGTGTGAGTGAATGGTGTATGTAGTGCCCTGCGATGGATTGGCGACCTGTCCAGGGTGTATTCCTGCCTCTCGCCCCAATGCATGCTGGGATAGGCTCCAGCCCCCCCGCGACCCTAACTAGGAATAAGCGGCTGGAGATGAGATGAGATGAGATTTATTTGAGGTTTCCACATCCCTTTTGTTGTCGTAATTCATTAGCATAATTTTTATTACATATTTTTTAGGTTTGCATAACATCATGATTTGAATAGTTAGTTAATAATACAACTTTTTTACTGATAAATTACTTGTGCGGCATTTATTTGTTCTGATCAAACAGGTTATACTGCCTACAACCTCAGCAAATAAATACTGAATAAACATACTTTTATGTGATCCATATACACTACATTAAATCTGGTGCCCCGTGTGAGGAGGCAACTATTGATCCATAAATAATTCAGAAGGGTGGAATCATATTTAATAACCAACAAGCCTTGCTTTTAATATGGTAATCTGGTGCCCTGTGTAAGGATAGTCAGATTCTACACAGCCATTCCTAATATGGTGCAAAACACAATATTTGTTTTTCAGCATTGCTTAATGCCCAGCAATACCCCAATAAATTATGCCTTGGTCCAGATACATTATGCTCCTGACCTCAACTCGATGTCACCAGCACTTTAAAGAATGCCTGTAGCCTCCATCTCATATTTGTTATTCTTATTAGTATTACCCATAATATTACCCATAATAACTTTTGATAATGACTGTGCAGAACCATCGTCATTTGATATAGATGATATATAACTGGCTCTGAGCTGTGCTTGCACTAAACTTATGTCCGCGAATACAGTTTTAAACAGTTTCAAACTGTCATAAAACATTTCAGGGAGGGTTTAAACCCAAAATCCCAGCTAAGGAGAAAAATCCAGAAAAAAATCCACATCCGTAGGCATACATTTAACATTTTAATATTAGTGGGAAATAATTTTTTATTTCAATTAGCATTGTTCATTGTGTTTTTTACAAAAACTTAATTTAGCTGAATATCCACAATTGCCACTTTAAGGATATAAAATATTATTACCAAAAATTGCCTTTTGTGTGGGTAAAAATAATGCCTGATGGTAATTACTTTACTTCACACAATATTTTGCTCCGCAAAAGCAGCAAATAGATGTTAAATGTAAAAAAAAAACTGTCTCTAGGACTGAATTCATGGGAAAATAGCTTCTTTAGCTGTCTATATCTAAGAGTTCAAAACAGTTTTATTCAAATTAAATTTTTGTGCTTTTTTGGGGGGAATGCGTGGGGGTGTGGAGAAAAGGGGAACGAAAGGGGGGGGATATGGCCCCCAGCCTGCCTGCATCCGAGGTAACGGTGCGGGCAGGGAGGATGTCAGAAGTCATCACTTATGAGTTGCTCTCCTGGACTGTGTGTGTGCGTGTGCTGTGACGCGCTGCCTGTGTGTTCAGAATGCTAGTCAAGCTTGAAATATTCCCTAGCGCTGACCTGCCCTGTTCCTCTACCTGCGTCACTGCTGCTCCAGACCAGTTGCTGATTGATTGCTTTCAGCAGGGGAGCTGAGATGAAAATATCTACAGGACATGTGCAAAGAGGAAGAAAAAAAAATAACATACACAGAAAGTACCTGAGGCAAAGCCTTTGAGGAATTTGACTTTATTTGGAATGTTGCATGTGTTTTAAGGCTAAGGTAGCTCACCTTCTCATGTTTACATTTAATTAAGAAAAAAAAAAAAAGATTTAGTCTGAAGTTCCTTGAAAGGGGTATTTAGGTGATATAATTTAAGCTGAATGCTGTCCTTGTACTTCCATTCAACTGTCTATGGTTGGTCTTTACCCTCTCTGATTCTATTGATCAGCATTGCAAACAAACCATTTAAATTGCTTATAAATGCTAATCACACTGACGTGAATGAATAGCAGACACTCATCACTTTTAATTGGGTCTTGCTTGGTCTCTTTCTTCTTTTTAAATATGACAGATGCCTTCCAGAGGTTTTGAAACAGGGAACAAATAGCATGTGACCTCAACATGGATGGTAAATGGTCTCATTGAATCAATAAATGTCATTTGGAAGTTGATAAGTGGTGCTGAAATCTATCCATCTACACAATGCAAATCAAATTTCTGTTGGATGGAAAGGAATAATGAAACAAACCAACAAAAAAAACATCAATTCAACGCAGTTACTAACATATTTCTTGACATTTAACACCTAATGTAGTCTATGGTATAATGTTCTATATTTTTAGAGCAGATGGGGTTTAATTAAAAATGGTACACTCATACGGGACTGCTGGGTGGCTCATCCTGTTAAGGCACTTTTCTAGTGTGATAATATTGATAATATGCTTCATAATATGATTGGGTGCTCCAAATTAGGAAAAAAATGGGTAAAAGCATTACAAAAATATACAAAAATAGTGAACTCATTGATCCCAAGGTTACCTGTATTCTGAATTTAACTGTATGCTGATTCAAGGCCCTCAACAGGTGGAAAGAACTCTATCTACTGACCTACAGCTGATCATATGGAAAGAGTTTCACTGCATCCAGTTGGCTCAAAAAATTAGGTCACAGCAAGTTAAGCTGTAAGAAGAGAGCTAGCCAATTACCTGCAGCCAGACACTCACCTGCACCTCACCTGGGCTGGGCTCTCCTGCAGGTGATCAGTTCTGAGCACACCTCCCTGCTCAAAAAGTTTAGTAGGTTAAGAATGGCATGCACAGGATTACCAACAGTAGACCAATCACAAGGGAGGTCAAAGGCTGAGGGTCAAGAGTGACTTGCATAGATTAATGCAATAAGCACCCTAAGCAAAGGTACAATGACCGCTTGCATGTTGTATTTCATCGAAAATATTATATATAAAGCTTTAGTGGTCTCAAATAGTTGAAGACCCACTCTCCTATCTTCATCATGAGCCTTTCGTATGGAAATCTTAAAGATAAATAGAAGTGTCTGTACTGTTTGGACTGGACACCAACCAAGATACTGCAAAAAAAAGAATTATTGTACAGGACTGCTTGGATTTCCCCAAAAAAGCAGATTTTGTGTTTAACAATATCATTAAACTCTCTGGTTACCTACTAATATAAGATTTGTGTTTTGACAAAGATGCTAAATATTGTTCAGTGCAAATGAGAACACGCCTCACACTGCACAGGGATATCTCTTACAGATACACGTAAGTTCCAAAATAAAGGAAACACTTTGATCGACAAATTAAGGCTCCTGGTTGCTTTCTTATGATGTGGAGTGCATTTTCCTGGAATGGTTTAGCTCCACTCAACACCTTAGAGGACAAGGTAAATGCAAATAAATATAAAGCCATACGATTATGGTGATTAACCTTCACACTTTGCATTGAAGATAACTTGAAATATTTTCAAAATTGGACAAAGGGGCACATCTTACCGCTATTGCTAAGAAATAGGCTGCAATGTTTGATATAAAGATGGGCCAGCACAACCTCAAACAGTTCACTAAAGATAGTATTCAGCTAACATTCATTCAGCTAACGGTTCCTTTTATTAATAAACCTAATCTGTTTCAGGCGTGCAATTGTACATGGATACAACATTGAAAGATAAAGACTGTAACAGGGTATGAGATAAAATAAACTCTGAATGACCTCTGCAGCGTGCCCCCATTTCACTCACAAACCTTTTTCCATGCACAGGGTACGCTGCCACACTGTTTAGCTGGTGGCTAATTAGTTCCATACCAACAATACAATCTAATGGCCTTTCTTTTGGCTGGATGGACTGTCAGAAAAGCAACCAGGCATAAAGGGAAAGCGATTTCGATCTGCACTGCAATTTGCTTCTGAATATACAGGACATCTCTGCTAATGCATTATATGGGAAGCTGGGGCTGCCAGGCCATTTGCATGTGCTGAATTAGCATATTGTGCTTCAATCTTTCAGAGTCTGACCATGCAGGGTGCTGCCCCCTCCCCATTATCATTTGATTTTTTGTAAATGCAATCGACTCTCATTATAGCCCCTATCTTCTCAAAATATAAAGGACAGACCTGCTAGTGAATGGAGAAATTGACTCATTTGCAACATCAGGGTCACATTGCCAAGGTCAAATTATTTGGCTTTTTTGCTCAAATACATCAAATCCAGTATGTGGGACAATGCAGAAACAGAGAAGGGGGAAGTGTGTGTGTGTGTGTGTGTGTGTGTGTGTGTGTGTGTGTGTGCATGTGTGCCTTTCTCTCTCATATGTTAAAAAACGATTATTCTTGTGTAACATTGATGTTACACATGAATACTACATGGGCGGGGGATTAGGGGCATCTCCCCATTACACATTCACAAAATGAAGCACTGTATGGAATAATTCTGATTTTATTTCATATCTTTCATATATTAAACCCCAAAAACTATGTTTTAAGTGAGAGATAATGATTGGCAAAAGCCGCTAAAGACAGGAAATTCACACAAGCACCTTGACCATTATCTTGACCTATGTACTGACAAGTCTTCCAACAGACAATGCTTTGATATCTGCTACACGTAACAATAAGGTAATAATATTGGTCTACTTCAAACAATATACTGACCACTGGGAAAGCTGCTGACGATTCAATCAAACTTTCAACAACCAAATAAACAATGTATGATCATGTTCTCGAGAATAGACACAATCCAGATTTTCTAAAAGCTAGCTAAAATTTGCCAACTAACAAAGAGACAAACTGTTTGTCAACCAGAAAAGGTGAACCAGCTGAAGAGGATAGACACAATAATGTGGACTGTGGACACCTATTCCCTTTTCCTTTGTTGTATGTTTGATCTTCCATCCTTTAGGCTGTGTTATTTCGCTGTCCACATGCTATTTGAGCACACCCAAATTATAGCAAATGTAGGCCTGTGGCCATCACAGTTCTTGAGCTATAAACTATTATATTTGGGTATGTACAAATAGGCGTGAATGCCAAAAATAGGAGGTGATCATTAAGGGGTTTAACCTATCAACAAATTTAGAGGTTTAAATTCAAATAATACATTTTTCAAATATTATTATTCATTTAGGAGTCTTCTGTGCCTTGTTCTCTTGGGTTATCTTCCAGAGGGGTAACCGGTTATAAGGAGATAAATAACATATAGTCGTAGGAGACATTTGTTGGATTCAGAGCTGCCATAACCTAAATTTAAGAAATACCTACTTGCACAACGAAAAGGAACAGTGTTGAAAATCGTGACCACATACGCTAAACAAGGAAAAAATGCATCAGGAAAGAGTGACCGGGATAAACAGACACTTAACAGGATAGTTGCTAAAAACAACAAAACAGTAGTCTCAAAAATCATCACAGGATTGAATCTACACCTCTGTGATCCAGTCTCAACAAAAACCTTGGGTTGAGATCTGGTGACTGAGACAGCCATGGCATATGGTTTACATTGTTTTCATGCTCATCAAATCATTCAGTGACAACTCGTGCCCTGTGGATGGGGCATTGCCATATTGGAGGAGACCACTCCCATCAGGATAGAAATGCTTCACCATATGAAGGTGATTAATCAGAATGCTTTTGTATTTATTGGCGTCTACCTTGCCCTCTAATGGGTCGAGTGGACCTAAACCATGCATGGAAAATGCACCCCACACCATAACAGAGCTTCCAGAACTCTTCATTTACCCAAGTGTTTCTTTTACTTTGAAAGTTACCTGTATAGATACATATTCTTATATCGTATAACTTGTATCAGTGGCAGCTAGTGAGGTGGGAATATTGGAATTACATTTTGTATTTAAAGTTATACTAAGCGATTTAATCACTACACAAGAGGCAGTGTTTGTAAACCCATGACAATGGAAGGGCCTGTAGTTCTATGGACCATAGTGTCATGTTGCCATTCAAAACTGATCAAGCAATTTTATCAACCAGAAATATCAATTTTTTTCACAGTAAGGAAATTTGTGTAAATATATTTGATTCTACATTTCCTACACTGGTATTTAGGCATTCACTAATTCACAGGTCCGCACAATTTTCACATTTTGCTGCTTTCAAGATCTTATTTTTGGCACTTTCAGGAACTAGCCTAATATCTGGTATAAATACAACCTACTCCACACATTTGTAAAAAATAAAAAAAAAAAAAAAAAGTCCAAAAGTATTCAAACCCTGTGTGGCAATCTGTTAATGCAGGTGCAAAACATTATAACAGTGTGGCAATCTGTGTGCCATAACAGTGATTGCCATGATTTCAGGATTAAAACACATCTCTTTGAGATGATCATTGGTCGGGTGGTGAATTTGAAGGAAAGACACAAAGATGAAGACCAAAGAGCTTTCTCAGAAAGCCAGGGATATGGTTATCAAAATGCATAGCTTAGGAGAAGGATATACAAAAAATATCTAAGGGTTTGGATATCCTAGTGATTACTGTTGGTCAATAATCAAGACCACCTGCATCATACCACTCAGACCCTGCATATAAAAGGCTGTCCCTCCAAACTCTCCAAGTGACCAAACAAGGAGGAGACTTGTGAGGTAAGCCACTGTGAGGCCAACAATTACTCTAAAAGAGCTACAGAGTTCAGTGGCTGAGAATGGAGTAATAGTGCATCAATCAACAATATCAAGAACACTGCATAATATTGGCCTGTATGGCAGGGTGGCAAGACAAAAGCCATTACTTCAAACAAAACATCTCAAAGCCCACCTGAAGTTTACTAGACGGTACATTAGTGATCCAGCTAAAATGTGGCAAAAGGTTTGGTGGTTAGATAAGTCTAAAATGGAGCTCTTTGGCCAAAATCATTATCAACCCCAATCAACCCCTATCATTATCGATGGAAAGGAAGTGGAAAGAGCCAACTGCTTCAGGTTCCTGGTGATGCAGATCTCCGATGACCTCGCCTGGACCTACAACACCGAGGCCATTCTGAAGAAGGCACAACAGCGCCTCTACTTTCTGAGGTGTCTGCGGAAATGGGCCGCAGCATCATAGAGAGTGTCCTGGCTAGGGGCATCACTGTGTGGTATGACGACACCACCACTCAGGACAGGAAGGCTATCCAGAGGGTTATAGGAAAGGTGCAGAGGATCATCGTAGTGGAGCTACTGGCCATCAGTGACCTGTACACAACACGCTGCCGCAACAGAGCCAGCTCGATCACTAAGGACATACACCACCCCGGCTGTCAACTGCTCTGCCGCCTGACGTCAAGGGACAGTAGTTACCCATTTTACCCTTGCACTTATATTTTATTAGTAATATGTGCCTATTGCATTGCACCTATGTTTTATATTGCACTGTATGGTGGGAAAGAGCTGGAGTAAGAATTCCAATGTACTAGTACTTTTACTTGTGGCAGATGACAAATAAAACTCTTGAATCTTGAAAATGCAAAGCATTACGTAAGGTGCAAATCTAACACTGCCTATGCGCCATGTAACACCATCCCTACAGTGAAGAATGGTGGTGGCAGTATCATTACTGCAAGTATCAGTACTGCAAGAAAACCTATTTTAGTCTCCCAAAAAACTGAAGCTGGGGCAAAAATTCACCTTTCAGCAGGACGACGAACCAAATCACAGAGCCAAAGCTAAATTGGAGTGGCTCAAGAATAAAAAGGTGAATGTCCTTGAGTGGCCCAGTCAAAGTCCTGACCTGAACCTCATCAAGAATCTGGCACAACTTGACAATTGCTGTACATAAGCAATGTCCAAACACAATGAGAGCTGGAGAAATTCTGCTAGGAAGAATGGATAAAAATCACCTCCAGTCAGTGTGCAAAGTTAGTTTGGTAGAAAAAGACATAAATCTGTCATTGCAGCGAAAGGTGCCTCCACCAAATATCATACTTATGCAAGCAGCATGTTTTTAATTTTTTTGCTGACATAGTGAATTTTTATGAAGAAGAAATTAGCTATGAGCATGTGAATTTTGAATAAAAAATATTCAATGGAAAAAATGTGAATGTACCATTTGTAATCCAGTGTTATGGTTGACCAAAATTTGACCCCAGAAACTCTTGGTCGGCAGGTGCTTGGTTGCTGATTGAGGCCATGCTCCCAATGCTTGGTCGCTCTGATGCTGATTGGACTGTTCCCAGCTGCACTCTCCTCTACCTCATCTGGCCATGCCCCCGTTCTTGTGTTTATAAGGGGTGGAGCGACAGAAGAGGCTTTTTCCCTTCTTTGACTTCATGCCATTCAGTTGTGCCTTTTTGGAAAACTTTTGCAAAGATTTTTACCTTACCTCTGTTTTTCCCTGTGCATATATTTTCTTATGTACCTTTTGATAGCTAGGGAAGCATAGAGTAGGGGAAGCAGTCTGCAGAAGAGAACGCCTTATTTGACTTGCATGCGAGTGAGTTTAGAACCTATCCTCTCTGGTGCTAGGGCTTACTCTAGTTATCAACGTTATTGATTTTTTATTATTATATCCCTTTGTTGTCATGTGAGTATGTCTACTATCTGTCATATATCATAAATAAATCCTGTATCTTTTTATGTAACTTGTAAGGAATATTTGTTTGTCGCGTCCATCTTGGTTCACCATCCGGCTATTGAAGTGCGAGTGTTTTTTATGGGTTCGTAACATCCAGCAACATTTTAAAACTTTCCAAGGGTCTGAGTACTTTTTCAAGGCACTATATATTAAGTGCCATTATACAGTAAATGTCCTGTTTCACACCCCATCATTTGCACCCCATATTACAGGCAATAAGCAGCAGTGCTACAGCTGAGATGTTGCCTTACTTTAGTGAACCCATAATTACGAGATCAGATGTTGGGATAAGCGCACCTAATTCCGTTGAATGTGTTGATGCAGTTTTTCTGCAGTAGTGTTGATGGTGAATGAGGTTTTATCAGCGCTGGTCGTGTTATAGATGAGGAAAACATGTTGATATGCGAACACAGCTGAAAAGTGGTGAAATGGTAAAGCTATCCATTTTCTAATTAGGGTAAAATAACATTTGCAATAGTATGTTAGATATTCTGTAAGCTTTCTTTTAAAAAAGCATGTTAGTGTTCCAGCTAAGATGGTGCCTGGGCTCGAACCCAACCTGCAGTGGGCAACCTGCACTTATGACAAGTGCCTTTACCGGTCGCACCACCCAGTGGTGCCCATGTTCACACCTTTTTAAATCACCTTTTCTGAATAGCAGAAAAATAAGGTAATGGTTTTGTCACCGTTAGCGAAACATTTTGTGCAGATAGACTCTGGTTGTTCCTCTCTAATTAGCTTGTACATCTGGAGTAACACTAGAGTTGTTAGACTGCCATCAGCACATGAATTCAGAAAATTTGTTGAAACGCTTGAATCTTTAGCCTCATCTTAACTAAACAACATTGAGTTTGGATTTTTTATGAATGAAGGCCATTGGCATGAAAATGGAAAGGACAAAGCATTCAAACAAGAGGAAGGCACATTGGAATTATTCATTCATTTGAGAAACCTGTACTTAATGGCTGTGTAATGATGCTGATGATACTGTAATTTTTTGTTTGGTTTTCCAATGGGTCAGCCTATCTCTGCAAGAAATGCCCATGTTGTGGGATTCAAGACAAAACAAAACACACAATTGTTTGTCTACTGGTCACCCAAGCAGTAGGTCTAAAGCTTGCCTCTGGTGCTCAGATATTTAAGGTATATTGAACTGTACCTCTCACTTTTATTTATTTTTGTAGGTTTTAAGCACTCATTGCTGGGTGGGTAAATAAGAGGAAGTATGACTGTAACCAGTTAGTCCATGAATCTGAACCAACTGATACAGCTGAGAAAATATCAAATTTTGGCACTGGTATACCTTTAGAATAGTTTTTGCCTCAAAGTAAACTAGTGAATGGATTTTCAGCAAATTTGAAGAAGAAAATCTCTGTGACACAGACATACATACAACATTTCAGCCCTCTTGATCCATAGACCTTGATATATCTAACACTCTAAATAAACTCTCGTTTATCATGTACATTGCTATTGTGCTGTGGCAGACCCAAAAAGCTAGTTTCATATCCACAAATATTTAAAATGCCAAATTGCTAGTAGCCTACTATTGAAGAGTTACAGGTTTAAGTAAAAATGTCATTGATGATAACCAGAATGATATATTTTCTAAGATATTATTAATACATGGATTACATTTGTTGCCAACATTTTGATTTTGTACCCCATTTGTAATTGCATTCTCAATCAACTTAAGAAACCAACAACAAAGACACGTTTCCAAATCAGACATTTCTAAATCAGATGAACAGCTTTTTAAATAGGCAAAGGTTTTTTTAATTTATTGTGAAAATCATTGTTTGTATGTAAGATTAAGGCATAATAAAATTGTGTGCATTACCAATCATAAACAATCAAAAACATATAAAAAGGCTTGGATGCTTTGTGGAATCTTGTAATATTATGTCACACAAGCTCAAGAAATTTTGAGCTTCCTTGCTCATTCAAATCCAGTTAAGTCAAATGCATAGCCACCTGATGACAAAGGCTCTATTTGTACGTTAACCTTCCTGAAGTATTAAAAAATTGCCACGGTCAATAAACATGACTGAGAATCAACATGCTTTACTTTTATATAAATGTCACTTCAATAACTTAAATATTTAAAATGAGCCAGCTCTCTCCAAACGCTGCTGCAGTCAACACTGCAAGACAGCCAGCACTCTTCTCCAATACAGTAACGTTAGCACAGCGACAGTGTGAATATTGTAATTTTCAAGCTAGCCATTTGAAAAAAAGGCAGACATCTCGGGACAATGGGTATCAGTGAATTGGCACAGATTTGTGGAAGACCGCCTGCTATGCCAGTCTTGATGGCAAAGTAAATGTATGTATTGATAAATGTGCCATGCATCTCTGTTCTGTGTGTTTCAATATTTTAGCTAGTTCATGAGACATTTTTTGTGCATTGGGAGGCCAACGTTATGTAACTTGGCCTAGTGCATACAAGTGTAATTAGCTAGCGTTCTTATCAATGCAATCCCAATGTTAATGGGACGTTTTGTAAATAATTGGCAATAGTTTTCACATACCAACCATTATGGTAATATGTTATTATTATTCATGGACTGATTTTGTCAATTGAGTAACATTATGATCAATATAGCCAGGAATGGGCAGTATTTCTGATATTTTCTTGTAATTGAAATACGCATTTCAAATACCTTTTTGTATTTTGTCATTTGCCATAGTTTGGTTACTAACAATGGACAATGGCTTCACAAGACAGAAGAATAAGATGGATTTTGTGATCATCAAATTTGTTGTAAGCAATTGAATTAACGTTGTACAGTCCATAAACGGTATTCTGGTAGAAGATGATAGCTAGCCACCTGTAGCCAATATTGCAAGCCAGCTACAGTAACGTTAACTAGCTTAATGTACATAGTTTGTTGAAGCGGAGTGAGCTTCAATTAGGTTATTCCAGTAGACTTTACAGGAGACCCATTGGATTTGGGCAATTACCACAATAAATAATTACAATAATGATAAGTGTAAATGAGCTACCCTATAATGCTACAGTTGAGGCCAAAAGTTTACATACACCTAGGCTGAGACATTCAAACTCATTTTTTCACAACTCCACACATTTCATGTTACCATACATTTCCTGTGTTAAGTCAATTAAGGCATCTACTTTATTTCCATAAGAGGTCATTTCAAAATAATAGCTAAGAGACAGCTATATTTCAGCTTTTATTTACTATATCAGATTTTCAGTGGGTCAAAAGTTTACATACACTATGTTAGTATTTGGTGGCATTGCCTTTTAATTGCTTAACTTGAATCAAATGCTTGGGGTAGCCACAAGCTTCTCACAATACTTTGCCCATTCCTCCTGACAGAACTGGTGTAACTCAGTCAAGTTTGTGGGCCTCCTTGCTCAGACGTGCTTTTTCAGTTCAGTCCACAAATTTTCTATGGGATTCAGGTCAGGGCTTTGTGATGGCCACTCCAATACTTTCACTTTGTTGCCTTTAAGCCATTTTGTTACAACTTTGGAGGTATGCTTAGGATCATTGACCTGCTGGAAGACCCAGTTGTGACCAAGTTTTAACTTTCTAGCTGATGTCTTGAGGTGTTGCTTCAGTATTTCTAGATAATCCTCCTTCCTCATGATGCCATCTATTTTCTGAAGTATATCAGACCCTTTTCCAGCAAAACACCCCCACAACATGATGCTGCCACCCCCATGCTTCACAGTTGGGATGGTGTTCTTCGGATGAAAAGCCTCACCCTTTTTCCTCCATACATAGCACTGATCATTATGGCCAAACAGTTCAATTTTTGTTTAATCTGACCAGAGAACACTCCTCCAAAAGACTAGGTCTTCGTCCTGGTGATTACCTGCAATCTTCATTCATTCATTTTATGCCGGTTTTGGAGTAGGGGCTTCTTCCTTGCGCGACAGCCTTAAATCTGTCTCTAATCGATTGTTTTAAAATTACCTCTGATGTGAACAAAGTAGAGGCCCTAACTGACTTGTCAAAAGAAATGTATGGTAACATGAAATGTGTGGAGTAGTGAAAAACTCAGTTTGAATATCTTTAGCCTAGGTGTATGTAAACTTTTGGCCTCAACTGTAGTTCTACCTTGCTAGTTACTACATGACAGTACATGCAAGAGATATGCAAGCAAGGAGTGACTTTACCTAACATTATTAACTCAGTGCTGAAACCAAGGAACCGTAGAATTAAGACATTTTAATATGAAATTTTGGATTATTTATTTATAGTAGTTAGCCAGCATTAGCTAACTAATATATCTAACATTAGATTATTAGATTAAGTCAGGTGAAGTATTGTAGATTGCAGGTGTGGTCTGGCAGATAGTTTGGAGTTATAACAATGGATGATGGGATCTGTGTTGACCTGTGTTGAATAAGACAGATTTTTTGAACGTTTACGGTCCTCATTTATATTCGTTATATATATATATAACCTAGTCACCTATAGCCAATATTGCAAGCCAGCTACAGTATGGTAATGCTAGCTAAATGTAAGTAGTTTGAGATAACATTAGCTCATTACAGTACTATGCATTACAGAAGACCCATTGGGTTTGGGCAATTTCCACAACGAAAGTTGGATTTCATAATTGTTATATAAATGAAATGATAGTGGTTTAAATATCTCCAAACGTTCATACTGTATTTAATTTGAGACACTTTTTGGTACCAGTATTTAATATTTTATTTTAATACATTTATATCTGTTGTATTTTACATTTAAATGTTTTTTCCCCATCCCTGGATATAGCTACCCAGCACCTTGCCCTTGGCTAAGGTTAACTAGCTAGCTATTTTACAGCTGAACTTTACTGATTAAAAACTGCTTTCAAATGCAAATTAATTAATTTTTTATTAATGTAGCCTTAGTGTCCAGCATGGGGAGCTGGTCAGCTTTTTGAGCTTATTCGATATCACACTCGGGCTTGTCCATTATAAAATTGAAATGTTAAAAAAAATATATATATAGTTTAGCTTAACTGTAGCGATAGACAAATGTGGTAGTTGGATGTTATTTAATTATGACTTGATGAACAAGATATTTTGAAAACCTTTCAGTATAATAGCTAACTACGGCTCCATTGGTAGCTAGCATGCTAACATTACAGTATACATTTTGTTTGAGCATGTGTTCAATATTTTGAGACTGCAGGACTGGCACACGCTTGTGATGGCATGGTTCTTGTTCCTACCCAGCAAATGTATAGTTTGTTTTTACATTTATCACAAAAATTCTCACAAAATTGTTTTCAATGGAAGGAGCAGCACAGATGCGACACAAGGGAGTACTCGTAAGATACTAATATAAGGCTAGGTTCATGTTATTCTTACACATTAATTACATGGTAGACCACTGGCCATTGCTCTGACCCCCCCCCACCACCCCCACACACACACCCTATGGGCCTATGTGGTGATGAAGTCTGTGATTGGATGTAGTCTGTATACAGAACTGACTGACTGTACTTTTCCACTACAAAGGAAAATGCATTCATATATGTATCGTAGACTTTCCTTAGATTGCAGGCCACTGTAAAATGATCACTCTGGGAGAAAGTACAACTTTTGTGGCTGAATGTACTGTACATCTTCTGTGTCCACACATTCAGAGTCATTTCTCATCTTTGGCAATTCCATGCCAGTTTCAAACTACGTGGGCACCACTCCTCCAAAGTTGAGAAAGACTCCTTCCTCTTCACTAGCTTCCCTTGTAACCATAGGACAAAAATAATCTCCTCAACATCCTTTTATACTTATTTTTTATTTTACTTTTACTCACTCTGTCACATTGAGTAATCAAAGGAAGCACACTTTCACCCAGGCACGCAAATCATTTTTGTTTCTAATTTTTGCCTTCCAACTGGTACACTGTTATTCAGCAGAAGGTACTGATATCATTTTTGACGTGGGCTACTGTATGGGGGAAGTATCAAAGATGGCATTCAAAATCTGCTCGAGACAAAACCAAAAAAAAAAAAGCAAGAGAATTGACTTACCATACCAGGGGCAACTTTTATTTCTACAGTACACTTTATTACAATTTTGAGCCAGAAGGTCTGAAAGCTTATTGTTCTCACTTTATTCCTTCTATCAACAAAAAGGGCAAAAAGCCACTTTTTCCCCTTACTCCATTTATAAGTTTTACAGTCTGATCTGGGTATTACAAGAGATTGATTCATAAGTTGAATTGCAAATAGTATGATACAATCACCCATCAAACATTACACAATTGCTATTCATTTACTAATACATTATTTAATCCTTTCTACACTAGATTTTATTTCATTTCAATAAAACACTGTAGTTTAACATTGATAAACTACTAAAAATGGTGTTACTATCTGAATATCACAATAAAAAGGAAGTATTGTAGGGTGCTATCCCACTAGAAATTAGAATTCTAATATGGTTGACGCCACATGTAAGGCTTGTTAATTCCAAACACTGTAGCAGCCACAAATACAAGTATTCTTATAATATGTCTCATTAGGTTTCATATATCAGTCTCATAAAATATACTTAACTATCAAATTGGAAGTTCAATTAAAAATTAAATAAATAATTACAATTCATTTATAATATTAATAGTTAATTAATCTTAATCAGATCACAACACAATACTTGTGTATTCACAGTTAAGATCACAGTTAATACTAAATGTATAATATTGATGATATAACCAAGGGGTTGAAGGCATCAAGAAGTTCTAATTAGAAGAGGATGGCTCAATTCAATACAAGTGCAACATTAAGACAGACAACCTTGTAGAAAAATAATATGACATTTATTGGACATCAAAACAGCAAAGTACAATTCAATACATAAATGAAAAATAACTGTATGTGTGAATGCATGTGTGTATCTGTGTATGTGTGTGTGTGGGGGGGGGCAGGTTTGAGCACAAGCTTGATGAAGGTATTAGTCTTGTATTTTAGTATTTTAGTTCTTTGGGTACTTTTGGATATATGCCATTGGAGTCTGCTGCCTTATTTGTCTTAGGTTTTTGTAATTTTTCATCCGTTTATGCACCTTTATTTCAATATCTTCTAAAACATTCTGTATGCTGGATGTACTTGTAACCTCTGGTAAAGCTCTCAACAAAGTAACTGTTGAGTGTAACAGCAATATACTTATTATTATTATTATTATTATTATTAAGTATATCTTCTTCCTTATTTTTTATGCATTTGCCCTCTTCCTTAGCTTTCCTTTTTTCGACTGCAACATTGAAGGAAAAAAATGCTTATGATTATTTTTTGCATCCTGGGCATTTGCATTTCAAAGAGCCCATTTTTTTCAACCTTAACCCGCATATTACAAAAATCTACTTTATTTCTCTCCAAATTCTAAATAGACTATATAAAGTGTCTTATTTTTCTTCTTTATTCATCCACTGTGGGGATTTTTTTCATATTATTTTACTTACTTTTTGAATGGATTTACACTGCAAATAGAATAAGAATAGAATAGCCCTTTTGAAATGTGCTCTACTTTCAGAAGTTGTAACCAATCTATATTACTTACATTTTTTCACATCATATCTGAAGTTAAACATATCATTGGACTTAACTTGCCAAAATACTGTACATCAAAAGTACCTCTGAGCTTTAAATTCTGTCTGGATTATTTCACAAAACCAGATTCAGAATTGATTTCCCTTTTGTAGACTGAGTATAAAAAAATCAATTTGCATTTACCCTGTCGTTCCCAATTAATAGAGGGGTTATACCCATTATTAACCCAAGTCAACCATTATTGTCTCTCATTCCTGACAGGTGTGTTTTATGTTTTCGCATCGTATTTACGTTGCTGCCTAAAGCAGTTGGCCTTTAGCATACTTCAAGGCTTTTCTCATATTCTCCCAGTCTAATCCAGATATCCTCATTTGGAGTGATAGTGCCAATTCCAATTGTCTGCTCCTTTAGATGTACATATTACATATAGGGCTACATGCCTTTCATTGTTTCTATCCTCCCTGATCAGTTTGTACCCCACAACATTGTACTCATCCCTGTACCCTGAACCAAGCCACGTCTCTGTAATCTCAACAATGTCATAATCTCACCCCTGCTCTCACTTGTGTTGCTCAAATGTGAATGTTAAGATGATTGCTGGAGCAGAAAAGAGTATGCCGTACTATCCATGAACTGTTCTGTCCCAACACACACTCTTTGTGTTCCGGGACTCTGAAATCTTTGTACTTTTTTGCTCCCTCCAAGCACAGGACAGTAAATGGGAGAGTTGCTAGTGTGCTGTTTACTATCTTGCGGAAGTACAGGATAGCGGCACACTATGGGAGTACCGGAACAAAACAGCACAGCACAATCTCAGTTACAACACTACTGCCCAACTCTGTATCCCTTCCTGTAGTCCTGTAGACACTCCCACTTCGGCGTGCACACTACCTCTTTAAAGGGCGTGTTAATCAGTTCACTTAATGAAATTTCACTCTTCCATGTATTACATACTGTCTGGCACTTTAGCTTCTCTCGGTAGCAACAATGCCTCTATGCCTTTTTAGGAAGAAAAAATGCCATATCTAATCATGTTCATTCTTCCTGTTAAATAATACTTGGAATACACAGCTAACAAGTATTTGTTTGACTATGCAAATAAAAACACTTGCCTGCAGTAGAGGCATTTAGAATATATACAATCAAATAAAAAACATGGATGAATTTGATTGCGAAGGCTCTAAAATATCTGTGCATAAATATACAATGGTAGGATACATTCAAATCAAGCTTTCTAAATGTTTTATACAGTTTTGTTGGTTTCCTAATTGAAACTCAAATGTTATATGTGAGATTTCACAGCTATAGGCAAAAGGCTGGCAATTACGGAGGCCACTGGCTCAGAATGTTTCTCCCCAATTCACCCACAGAGCTGCAGTCAAACAATTATGTAAGAAGTTTAGATGAATATCATTTGAATACTTTGCTTGTAGGCTATACTTTCTTGTGTTGCACAGGAGTATTAAAAAGTGATGTGAGAAAACGCACACCGACTTGCGTGCGGAGGCACAACGTAGGCTGCTAGGCCTTTTATACAGGGTCCCAATAATACCGGCTAATTGCTAGATTTCTCTAGCTTCTCTCACTTCTCATTTTGCGTGGGCGTCAAAGGGTTTATTGCTGGGGTATATTGCTGCTGACGGAATTGTATGTTCAGAATTTTTTTCTGTCTTCCCTCTCCTACGTGTTTCTGTAGCAGCAACTCCCGGGAGAGAGGTTTCCCCAGAATCGACGTCAAAGGATTCCGACCCACGCTGCAGAATTAGGAACAGCTCATTTTCATCCTCCCTCATGCACACACACTCTCTTATTAAACGATATGAGCTTGAGGCACCTTTCTCTCCTCTTTAACTCTTCAGGGTACTCATGAATCCCTGCTGCACTGAGCAAGTAACTCAAAGAGGCAGCATTCCCTCTTGGTGAAGTCGTGGGCTGCCCTGAAAAATGAGATTCAGGCCTACCGGGCGGGTGTGGGCGTCTGGGGTTCCTCTCCTTATGACTAAGACTAAATGTGGATGGATGAAGAGATGCAGAGCTTTGGCAGTTTTTAAGTGACGAACGTTTGTCAGAAAGATTAATTCTACTGTTTACAAAAAAGGAAGATTGATATGCTTTTGTTGAACCTTGGCTTTTAAAAAAATAGACAATAAAACAATACAATAGAACTACACAAAGATAAAGAGAACCGCAGTACCTGAAACTTTCATAGAACTCAGGATTGTACATTTACAGCTGCGTACAATCAGTGCACATCTGAGCAGATACATGCATTTCAGGATGGAATAATGAAAAAAATCTACTATCATTCCCTTGCAGACCCTGTCCTTTCGGTATGACTAGAAAACAGGATTAGAATCTTGGGTCCTCATAGATTAGTGAATAAATAAAGCAAATCTTTGAGTCCATGTCTGAGAAATCAAAGGCTTCTCTCAGAGGAAATGCTATTATCTCCTTGTGTGAAACTGCACAAGACAGTAAGAGAGACAATACTTACGGGTACTCTTCAGAGAGCTGCTGAATCAGGCGAAAAGCCGTAGGGTCACGGTCCAGAGCGTAAACGGTCAGGTCAGGTATTGTGTTCAATACTGCCTTGGTATGACCCCCCGCTCCAAAGGTCATGTCCAGGAAAACCTTGAAAAAATGCAGACATATACATTCTCTTCAGAACCTAACAAAAGTAATAAAATACACAAAAGATTTAATGTGTGTCTGTGGTATTTGGTCAAATTTATTGTTAGCTGACGGAGAGGGCTCAGATGTCAGACAGACCTTCTACTCAGTCTAAGGATAAGCCTGAGCTCAGAAAATGATACATAGTCTTTAAACCCACTGAGTTGTGAGGGAACAGCAAACTGACAAATATAGTCTGGATTTATTCAATTCACAATGTGGTTTGTCTTGAATTTTTATAGATTCACGGTATGGTTTGTATTCATTCCTTTGAGTACAAAAATGAAAATAACATTAAATAAATAATCCTAATCCTTAATAATATGTGATATCATCTCCGTTACTTTAAAATATTTTCAACAACTGATGTATGTAGTGAGGGCACGCATATAATCTCTGGGTAGCAGAATCGTGACCCCTTAGAACACAAGCTAAATATTTACTGGGGAATTCTTCACTTCCATTGACATTCTGACAAAATGTTAATTTAGGCTAATTTACTCAGATAACCGCACCAAGTTATTGTGGGCTCCCCCTAGTGCCCACTTTTGTGTGACATTGTGTCTCAAGTTCTGGGGTTGATGGACATGATTTCCCAGGTGTGGGGATTGATTCAGGATGGGCATTCTCAGGTAATGTGTACAGTGTGATGCCTCGTGTGATTGGACATGCATGCCTTATGCCCATTTCACATTATAGCCAGCCTGCGCTGAGCCTGCCGCTCGATATCGTGCAGATGATGTTTAGACATCTCAAAGAATGCTGTAAGGTTAAGCAGTGAGGGAGGCCTTAAAATGTGACCTCGCCAAATAACTTTGGACAGAGATGAAACAGAGGGAGGCTTTCTCAGGTGTTGGGATTGATTTGGGATGAACATTATGTGTCATGGCAATTGCAGGGTCTTGACCTGCTTCCAGCTTCTTGGACTTCTTGGTCCAGGAGAGTCATTTTATGCTAGGAATGGGGCTGGCTCTGCTATTAATGTGGGCAAACGTTGTGGCCTACAGAGGTCAGGCATGCCCCCTCCTCCCTCAGGGGCTGTGGCACACTCTGCTGGAGGTGTGACCTCTGCACTGTTGGGACTGTGTCCTTAAAATGTATGGAGAGATTGAACGGTACAATCACAACAGCTATGGTGTTATTGTCAGTGGCCTACTGTCTTGGGCAGATTGGGGGCTGGTAGCATCTCCAACTTCAACCTGATCCATTGGAGATGGTCCTATTCTGTGTGAGCCTTGAAGAGAACTTGCTTGAGCCTTTTTGACTGGGGGATACTGATTTGGTGGCTATCTTCCCCCCCATGATGAGTTATGCATTTAGCCCCTCATTGCACACACTGCAGTTTTCCCAGCTGTAGCAATTTACCCTGTGTTGGGTTTTCCTCAAAGACTGTTGTGATTGAAGGATATGGAGAAACCACACACTGCTGGACTTTAATTAATGGTTAATTCTCTCTTCACATAGTTGTAGGGTTGCAGTGGTTGAGAGAGGGTTTCACACACACTTATTTGCCTGCTCCAACAAGTTAGTGCATGTGGTTCACACCATTGGTCTACTGACTCGGGTGACACAACCTTCAAGGTTTTCTTTTCAAAAGCTAGTTTAACCTTATCATATCTTAAACATAGCCTTGTACGTTCTTTCTCAAAGAGTTCTTGTTAAACATACCATAGATACAGCATCAAAATGCAAACCACAATCCCCTTTTCAATTGCTCAAGCTACAACTGCCCCACATTATCTTGTGGTTTATAAACATGTTTGACTCTTATTTCCCAAAGTGCATTCCAATGTGTTAGCTAATCATGACAGCCAATGTCAACAGTGACATCGTGGTACACCTCAATATGGAATGCCCAAGTG